>JBBDGP010002728.1:0-600000 GCA_037952835.1 Lithobates septentrionalis
AAAGCAAAATATTATACTGCAGCTTACAAATTCTTAGATGGGTGGCTGCATTAGTTTTGTTTTTTGTTTTTAGGTTTTCTCTTTTATAATTACCGGGTGATCCTGCTCATAAGTCTGTTGTTTTTCAAAAGAACGAGCTGTCTTGCAGATGTAGCAGTTAGAGGGTTGAATCATACCATTTAACACTGGCAAAGGGGGTGGAGTCAGGGGCGGAGCTAGAGGGGGCGGCAAAATGAGGTTTCGCCTAGGGTGTCAAAAATCCTTGCACCGGCCCTGTGTAAGAGAGACCAGATGTTGCTCTCTGTTAGCCCCCACTCTTAGGAAGGAGGAGAGTGTATGGGAGGGATTTGTGTTTGGGCGCGAAAGCATACAATCAAAGGAAAACAGCCTTCCGTCTCTTACTACTTCCTGCCTTCAAGCTACACACACCTATTCAAGACACATAGCTCTCTCTCTATCTCTTCTATGCATACAGCATTTCTTCCAGGACACAAGAAGTTAAACGGCCATCTTTAAAAAAGCCAAGACAAAGGGAAAGCACATGTTCTAATGACTTTAAGAACTCTTCAGATCTTTGAAACAAATGAACTACATGTGAACATTTTTTGCATATATGAAACAACACTAATTCTGAATATGAATGTACTATTTTTGTAAGTATTTTCCAAGTTTTATGTGAGTACAATAAAACACACAGTTTGATTTAAGCTGACTCAAGCAGATATAATTCCAAAATTCGTCTCACGAGCAATCATCATTATTGAAAGCTTTTTATACAATATTAAGCCATTTATTTCAGGAAGAATGTTCCTTACATTGGTGATCAGTGAGAAGAATGTTCCTTACATTGGTGATCAGTGGGAAGAATGTTCCTTACATTGGTGATCAGTGGGAAGAATGTTCCTTAAATTGGTGATCAGTGGGAAGAATGTTCCTTACATTGGTGATCAGTGGGAAGAATGTTCCTTACATTGGTGATCAGTGAGAAGAATGTTCCTTACATTGGTAGTCAGTGGGAAGAATGCTCCTTACATTGGTGGTCAGTGGGAAGGAGGAGGAGGACACACCCAAGGAGCTCTCTGTGAGAACCAGCCTTTTTTCAAGCCTGGGCCTTGCCTGCTAGCTTGGCCCAGGAATAATGCCTGATCCTGGGTGAGGCTCTGGGAGGGATTACCCTGATGATAAGGGACCTAGTGAGGAGGAGGAGGTGGAGGATCTGACTGTGGGTCCAGGCCCTGGTGAGAATGTGGATGTCTACAGACAGAAGATCATTGACCGTTTTCGAGCAATTGGAAGGGCTGAGGAGAAACTTTAATGTTTAAAAGCTGAACATAAAAACTTCAGGGCCAAGTATTTCCAGGCCTGGAGTAAGAATCGTTTGGCCATGAAGCCAGAATTACAGCAGATGGAAGAGAAGGTAAAGAAACAATCTTTATTATTGGAGAAATTGAAAGATAAAAGTGGAGCTTTTGCAGAAAAGTTTAAAAATGGGATAAGATTTGCCAGCCAGACATCGGTGAGTTCTGAGGATCAGCAGCCTCAGGTAACAGACAACCTGGCTTCATCTGCCTCTCCATCTCTCCCCCCATGTCAGGCCGGGGAATCGCCAGCGGAAGCCAGCCAGGGGGTTGAGAGTGAACATGGCACCCTAAAGTTCATCCAACAGATGGAGTCACCCCTAAGGGCAGATAGGTCTGTTGGTGAACCATCAGAAGTCCCAGAAGATGAGCAGAGGGGTTACAGACTGGCAGAGCCAGCACTGGTAGAGAAATACCAGTGCACCGTACTGCCTCCTTCCAACATGTCTGCCCCACTGCCTATAGTGGATGGTGTCCCGGCTGTAGTGGATGGTGTCAAGGCTATAGTGGATGGTGTCCCGGCTGTAATTGATGGTGTCCCGGCTGAGGAACAGAGAGAGAAGGAGCTCTACTACAGAGAAACCTGCAGACATGGAAGGAAAACCCCTGGCAGAGGTGTCATCAGCTCACCAGAGCAATGCGGATGGATCTGCATCAAACACCCCGGACATGGATTTTGCTGCTACTTCTGAGACCTGTAGTTCTACAAGCAAGATGGCTGCCAGCTCCAAAGAGCCTGTTTCACCTGCACCTGGGCTGATTGATGCAGGTGGGGGAGGGGATCAGCACAGTTGAGCATGTGAAGTGGAGACAGCCATGGAGGTCTCTTGCAATGATTCACCTGTTGCTGTATTAGAACAACCTTCACTCTGCTCAGCTGATAGTCCTGTCCTGATGGAGGAGAAGAGTCTGCCTGCAGGTGATGTGTGTATGGGGACAGCAGTGAGTGAGGACACGGCAGGAACTATGAATGTGCCAGAAAATAATTACAGCAATAATACTGATAAAGTAAAAGATGTGGTGGTGAAGGGGTTAATGTGGCTGCCTTACGTAAAAATTACATTTCTCCTGCTCACCAGATTCATCAGGTGTGCAATCCAATCTCGAATCTGTGCAATCGTTATCTGCCAAAGTTGTTTTAGATGTTTCTAATCGCACTAATCTATGGACCACAATCAAAATGGGGCCGGAAATGCCTCCTCACAGAGATCAAACCGTTCCTTTTTACATCCCAGCAGGTTGTCTTTGGAGATGTTTTTAACACCATTATTAGGCCTGAAGACAGGAGAGGCTCCATAGACAGACTGGGTTACGATAGCGTTTTTCTTAGAGACATGGTGAGACAAGCAGGCCTGGTAGATGTGCATATTAAGCACTGCCCTGGCAGCATGGGATTCACATTTCAGAGAGGAAATAGAGTAGGATAGATAGTTTAGTTTTTTTTTTTAAAGGAGAACTCTGCTTTCTCGGCTCCTGAGTTGAGGGCGGTGGAGTTCTCTGACCACTGTATGCTGTCTGTGATTCTGAATGCCTCAGACACTCCACCCAGGGGAAGGAGTACCTGGAAGCTGAATTTGGCTCTCCTGGAAGATGTAGAAGTAAGACAATCCTCCTGAGGATTTTTTTCAGGCACAGGTTTCTATTCTGGACTTTTGCAGCAGTAAGTCAGAGTGGTGGGAGCTTGTGAAACAAAGGGCAATTGGACTTTTTAAGGCCATAAGTAAGAAAAAGCAGCTTGGTATGTATATTTACTATGGAGACACACTTCAGTGAATCTGGCTATTTACAGTATGTACCAATATGAGCCAATCATGTTGTTCTATTATGGAGGCGTGAGCCAATGGTCGCCCCCATATGTTTACAATTGTAATATTAATTTATCCTACAGATTAATTGGATTTTACTTGTCTACCCTGCTTACAATGAATTATCATAGAGACGTGTTTTTTATCTATTTGCTTTTTACAGTATGTACAATATGAACTAATCATGTCATTAACTGTATATATGCTATACCTTTATGTACAATTTAAAACCTGTCTCGTTATGAATAAGGATTTTTTAATAATATTATGAACCATGTTATTATTATTTATATTTTTTGTTACAATTCATATATTAATAAATAAACTATGGAGCGCCAATTGAGGTTATGTGATACTTCCATGCAACATGTTTTGGTTCCATCGTTTTTTGGACACTTGCCACATTCATGGTTTTTAAGTTGTTATCTCCTGGAGTGCATGTTTCATTTAAAGTCCCGCTTTTCCGTTTTCTTCTTTTTTCATTGGTATGTATATTGCCTACCAGCATTTGCGGAGGAAGCTTGATCGTCTTGTCTCGTATAGAGGAGATCCAGGGGAGATCTCTGAGGTGAAGCTTCTTCTTAGGAAGTGTCAATACGACCGGCATGCCTCCTTGGTTCTGGAGAGGGATTATGGAAAATATCACTCGCCTGATCCTTACCAGAACTGTAAGCAAGGCATAGCAGATAAGACGGTCATAGGCCTGAGGGATAGTACGGGTTCCCTGGTGAAGTCCAGATCAGGGATCCTGGAGATCTTCAGATCATATTACGCAGACCTTCTGGGAAGAAAGGACCTTTGTCGAGACAGGATGGAAAGCTTTCTGGATTCTATAGAAAGAGTAAACCTCAATAGTGGGATTTTAGAGGCAATTGAAAAAACTTTTAGAAAGAAATCTTTATAGAAGAATAAATAAAGTTGAATTTATTTGTACAAAGTTAAAAATTGATAGTAATTGAAGGACATACAAAAAGGTGATAACAAAGGTAATATAATCAAAGATAATATTTAACAATTGTGGCAAAAGCAGTCCGATGCGTTTCGAAAATGTGAATAATTATGTTCTTCATCAGGGGAAATTTGCCATTTCTAAAATTTACAAAATACAATATCAGTAAACAAGTAATTTATTACCCAAAAATTCATGTGACGTGCAGGGCTGACAGGTTTGACTGCCCCCCAAAGGAGTATGCCAAAACTTAGTGTCACATAAAATTACCGCACAACATCCGACATCCACACAGTCTGTATTAGGCCTTTTCACATGCAGAGGAGCCCCCAGATATTATAATCTAATTGAGGTGCCGAAGAAAGTATAATTTGTAGCTTAGAGGAGCCCAAAACAGTAAAGGGGAAAATCTAAAAAAGGGGAAAAAATATACCAATGATAAAACTGTCATTTAGAAAAATATATAGAGATGAATAATAATAATTTAATGTGTAATATATAGGTTTATATTCAAAGAAGTAAGAGCGTACCCACTGCACACCCCTACAAATAAGGGTGGAAAGAGGTCGGTCAATTAGACTGTCAACTCCATATAACATATGTATGGAGGGGAGAAAAGGGTCAAAATCGCAAAATATGAAGTAATACAGAGGGTAATGATTCCCAATAACTGACGATGCACGGATGCTCCAAAGGGGATGCTATTAAGCCACCCTGAGGGACTAGGAGATCATCATCTGCAAAAGCTGAGCAAAGGGGATGGCATCAATGAAAAATAATAAACATTGATTCAATAGAAGTCAATTCAAATCTAAAGCTCAAACAATGGGAAGAGGAACCGCACCATAAGCAGAATAAAAACTACTGCTAAAACAAACGGATTGCAAAGCCAAAACATCCCATTCAATGGAGTAATAAGATCCAAAGCCATGACAGAAAGCAAATGTGCTTACCCTTGGCATAGAGATCTCCAGAGCTCCCAGAGGATGAGAAAAATCACTGCAGGGGGGAGAGAGGTTAGTCCTCCACCCTGCCTGTCACAGCATCCAACAGTTAAAGTGTTGTTTTGAGAAAGGATGGCGCCTCAAGGGTTCCCCGAGTTCTCCTTATATAGTCCACCTAACTAAGGAGTCTAATGGGGAATGAGTGACGCCACACAGCGTGTGGGTTGTGACGTCACTCCCCAGATACCGCTGTAGTAAAAGTCAAACAGCTGATGATTCCGGGAGGGCCCGGCTGTGTAGGTGTGTAGGGTGGGCCTGCCCCCTTAATCACATCAGCCAATCCCAAAAAGGGACAGAAAGCGTCATCAGTTGCAGTGACAGTTTCCGTCTTACATGCTGGAGATGAATAGAGATGGAGACCTCACTGCTAACAGTGGAAGCCGTCGTATCGCTGCCCATACTAATTAGTACAAAATCAGGATTGGATCAGTCATGTGGGAACAGAGATCTCCATAAGGAGAAATTCAAGCGCCCTCGACACAAACAATATCCTCCCGCCACTGTGGAAGTCCGAGCACATAGCAGAAACAAAACCACAGTGTAGGAGGAAAAAAGGCTCCCAGAAGATATAAATTACCAATTCGTATGCTTGCTAGATGTTTACTAACTCGCTGACCAAAGTCCTGTCAGGAATCCAAGCCTTGCAGGGGTCCTGTCTGTGATTGCCCTTGTATTCACTTTGAGTGAGCATATCTCCAAGTGAGCCTGCCTTTCTAAAAGTGATTTGGGGTTTTGGGGTGAGCAGATCACCCAAGATGGGGTCCTCAGTGAGGATCAACCAATGCTTGGTAAGGATCTTTCTAACAGTGTCATGCTCATTAGAATATCGCAAGATGATTCTCGTTGTATCGTCTTGTTTTCTAGTCTTAGCTTTGAAAATTAGGTTGTTGCGGTCCTCGTCCTTAACCCGATTAAAGGCCTTTTTTAGAGAAGTTTTTGTATATCCCCTTGAGAGTAGTCTCTTGCTTAATTTATCCGCTTCATGTTGAAAGGCATCCATAGTACTACAATTCCGTCTGAGACATAGGAATTGACTGTAAGGTATGGATTTTTTGAGAGGTTCAGGATGGAAGCTGCTGGCATGCAACAAAGTGTTGCCAGCAGTTTCCTTTCTGTATAATTTGCTGGACAATCTGCCATCGTCATTCTTAAGAATGGGGATATCCAAAAAGTCAACCATGGAGTGATTATAAGACATGGTAAAGAAAAGATTAAGTGTATTTTGGCTCATGACTTTGAGGCAGTCTTTCAAAATATCTTCTGGACCATTCCATACCACAAAAATATCATCAATATATCTTTGCCAAAGAATGATGTGTTGTGTGTACGGAAATAGCAGGTCATCTGGTAGGCCTTTTCCCACTCCCCCAGGTACAGGTTTGCGTAAGAGGGGGCACAACACGTCCCCATAGCAACCCCCTGCACCTGGAGGTAGTGGGAACCCTTAAACAGGAAGACATTATGTCTCAAAATGAAATAAAGCATCGCCAATATAAATTCATTGAATTTCCACTCCGTGGTTGACTTTTGTCTTTGGGCACTTTAGGAAGTGCATATATGGTCGGAGTGCGGGGATATTTAGTGCAAATAAATTCCAGCATTTCTCCTGTAATGGCCCCTGCCATAAAAGCTTCATCAACCAGAGAATAAAATTCCTGGTTGAATTTGTCAACTAGTGAAGCTGAGATTTTCCGATTAACATTTACGATTGTTGAGAATTTTGAGGCACATATCCTCATACCTGGAATTGTCCATAAGTACGATGTTGCCACCTTTGTCCGATCCTTTTATTGTTATATCACAATTGTTTTTCAAAGTTTTTAAAGCATTTTGTTGTTAAAGACTTAGATTCACAACTGATCTATCATTGTTTAGGGATTCAATTTCCCTCGTAGTTCGTTTGACGAATAACGCCAAAGATGGGTTCAAGCTCAATGGTGGAAATTGTCTAATTGGTTGACTCTCACCCAAAACCTCGTCGTCACTATCTTCGCTTTCCAAGGCGTCCTCCCACACACATTCCGCTCCCTCATTTTCTTGTAACAGCAAATTCAAGTCCCGAAGGGCCTTGAAATCTGCTGTAGTAAGATTGGAGGCAATTGTCTCCTCCTTTTTTGTAGATTTCTTTATATAGGCTCTTCAACAATAATTTTCTAGCAAACAAAAAGATGTCTTTCACTGTCTTGAAATTATCCAGGCTTCTGTTTGGGCAAAAGGATAGCCCCAAAGAGAGAACCTGTTCCTCCGCTTCAGTGAGTACATAAGATGACAAGTTAATGATGTTTAACTTGCCAGTTGAGTGTTTGGGGTTGATGTGACTTCCTGTTCTTTCCGTGTTGATAGTGCCTGTGTTAAGGTCATCTGGTCTAAAAAATCATCCAATTGGGTTTGATTTTTGGGAATAGCCCCCAAATCTTTGGTGCTCTTGGTGGTTTTATTTATTTCCCCAACATGTGTTCCTCTAGTACCTTCATTGGTGGTTTGAGGGTTCCTAGATGAGCTATCAATTTTGCCTCCATGAGAAGTATGTGGTACATCTGCAATTCGTTTTTTGTTAATTTGTTGGAGTTCCCCCTCCATCTGCTGTTGTCTTGCAAAGGGACCCTTTCTCTTTCTAAGGGAACAATCTGTGTGAGAGGAGGCCGAAGAAGAGGTATTAGATGGTGTATCTGAACTGTATCAATTTTTATCTTGGTTTCTGGTAGCCCTTCTACCTTTGTTCTTAGAAGGTCTATTTTGGTGCCACCTATAGGCTCTATTTTCGCCAAAGGCGTTCTTGTCCCTCCAGAACATTTTTCTTTTTTCTGAAGGAGTGCTTTACTGAATATCCTAAGGTGTTCCCTTAGTTTTTCTTCCAGGCCTGTATAATCCTCATGACCTTTTAGGGGTGTTAATTGAGTGTAAAGGGCACCAATTTCAACATCCAAGATATTTAGCTGTGCTTTGTATTCATCTTGTAGTAGTAGCATCACATTTTTAGAACAATCGTTAAGTTTGGCTTCCCAATTTTTTCTAAGATCGTTAGAGATATGGTCTAAGATGGGGAAGATTTGGATTCTCAATCCAATCGGATTGATGTTTTCCTGAATGCATCTTCCCAGAGATTGTATGTGCCAATGTAATGCACTTTTTTTCTCTAAGGCTTTGGTTAAACTCTGAAAGAGTGAAGTAAGATCAGTTTTAATTTGTTCCTTGGCTTGATAATTAGTTTGAATATTGGACATAAATTCCTCCCAGTTTTTTCCTATAAGGTCCCCCATTCTGGATCACTGAAGGATCAGGCAGAAAATAATAAACATATAAATAAATGGAAAAGAACAACAAAAAGTGTAGCGCTAAAAGCAAATCTTTAAATGACAGTAAATAGATAGATAGGTATACAGTGAAGAGGGTCACCTATATAAAAGCCTATTCATGGATAGAAAGTCATGATAAAAGATAGCAATGGTAAGTCCTTAGGTAGACATAATGTAAACAGGTAAATCCAGTGTCCCAGGAAGGCAAATGAGCTCACTACCACCGGGAGAAAGGAAGGCTTACCAGATGTGGTGGACCCAACAGGGCATACGCCAAGTTGGGTCAGATAAGGCTTGGGTGGTAAGTGGCTGTAAATGTCTGCGATGTCACAACTTGCTGGATTCCGCCAAATAGTGCCCAGGTCATAGAAAGTGTGGGGTGTCCCAAAGATGTAGATGATCCTATGGATCGTATAAGTCCAAAGTAAAATACAGCGCTGTGGTAAAGTGGCGACAATGGGGTCCTGCCCATTGTCGCCACTTTACCACAGCGCTGTATTTTACTTTGGACTTATACGATCCATAGGATCATCTACATCTTTGGGACACCCCACACTTTCTATAACCTGGGCACTATTTGGAGGAATCCAGCAAGTTGTGACATCGCAGACATCTACAGCCACTTACCACCCAAGCCTTATCTGACCCAACTCGGCGTATCCCTGTTGGGTCCACCACATCTGGTAAGCCTTACTTTCTCCCGGTGGTAGTGAGCTCATTTGCCTTCCTGGGACACTGGATTTACCTGTTTACATTATGTCTACCTAAGGACTTACCATTGCTATCTTTTATCATGACTTTCTATCCATGAATAGGCTTTTATATAGGTGACCCTCTTCACTGTATACCTATCTATCTATTTACTGTCATTTAAAGATTTGCTTTTAGCGCTACACTTTTTGTTGTTCTTTTGCGTATATACCTTGTTGGTTGTGTTAGCTGCTTTTTTCTTGTTGTTCTTGTGAGCAGCGCAGAATTTTTTGTGTATATACTGATATAAATAAATGGATCCTAATTAGGGATGAGCCGAACACCCCCCTGATAATTAGTTTGAATATTGGACATAAGTTCCTCCCAGTTTTTTCCTATAAGGTCCCCCATTCTGGATCACTGAAGGATCAGGCAGAAAATAATAAACATATAAATAAATGGATCCTAATTAGGGATGAGCCGTACACCCCCCTTAGGGATGAGCCGAACATGCGAACAGGAAAAAAGTTTGTTTGAACACGCGAACACTGTTAAAGTCTATGGGACACGAACATGAATAATCAAAAGTGCTAATTTTAAAGGCTTATATGCAAGTTATTGTCATAAAAAGTGTTTGGGGACATGGGTCCTGCCCCAGGGGACATGGATCAATGCAAAAAAAGTTTTAAAAACGGCCGTTTTTTCAGGAGCAGTGATTTTAACCACTTCAATACAGGGCTTTTATACACCCTTCCTTCCCAGACCAAATTTTAGCTTTCAGCCCTCTCACACTTTGAATGACAATTACTCAGTCATGCTACACTGTACCCAAACCAAATTTTTATCATTTTTTTTCTCACAAACATAGCTTTCTTTTGGTGGTATTTAATCACTGCTGTTTTCTTTTTTATTTTTTGCAATATAAGCGAAAAAAGAGAGAAATTTTTGAAAAAAAAAACACTTTTTTTTAGTTTCTATTGTAAAATTTAGCGAATAAGTAATTTTTCTTCATAAATTTGGGCCAAAATGTATACTGCTACATATCTTTAGTAAAAATAACCCAAATTAGTGTATATTATTTGGTCTCTGTGAAAGTTATAGAGTCTACAAGCTATGGTGCAAATCATTGAAAAATGATCACATCTGATCACACCTGATGTACTGAAGGCCTATCTCATTTCTTGAGGCCCTAACAAGCCAGGAAAGTAAAAATACCCCCCAAATTACCCCTTTTTGGAAAGCAGACATTCCAAGGTATTTAGCAAGAGGCATGGTGAGCTTTTTGAAGTTGTAATTTTTTCCCACAATTCTTGGAAATTTTTTTTTTTTTTGCACAAAATTGTCATAATAACAAATTATTTCTCTCACACAGCACATGCGTACTTGCAATGACACCCCAAAATACATTCTGCTACTCCTCCTGAGTATAGTGATACCACATGTGTGAGACTTTTACACAGCCTGGCCACATACAGAGGTCTAACATCCAACTAGCACCATCAGGCGTTTTACGAGCATAAATTGCACATCTCATATGATGACAACCTATCACACTTTTGAAGGCCCAGGAGCACCAGGTCAATGGAAACGCCCACAAAATGACCCCATTTTGGAAAGCTAACACCCCAACATATAATCTATGAGGCATAATTAGTCTTTTGAATGGTTCATTTTTTTCCCCAAAGTTTTTGGGAACTGTGGGAAAAAAATGAAAACACATTTTTTTTACACAAAGTTGTCCATTCATAAGATATTTCCAACACATAGCATGTACATAGCAAAAATGACACCCCAAAATACATTCTGCTACTCTTCCTGAGTATGGCGATACCAAATGTGTGAGACTTTTACACAGCCTGGCCACATACAGAGGCCCAACATTGAAGTAGCAGCTTCAGGCATTCTAGGAGCATAAATTACACATCTCATTTTTCAACCACCTATTACAATTTTGAAGGTCCTGGAGCACCAGGACAATGGAAATGCTCACAAAATGACACCATTTTGGAAAGCTAACACGCCAACGTATAATCTATGAGGCATAATTAGTCTTTTGAATGGTTCATTTTTTTCCCGAAGTTTTTGGAAACTGTGGAAAAAAAATGAAAACGCATTTTTTTTTTACACAAAGTTGTCCATTCATAAGATATTTCCAACACATAGCATGTACATAGCAAAAATTACACCCCAAAATACATTCTGCTACTCCTCCTGAGTATGGCGATACCACATGTGTGAGACTTTTACATAGTCTGGCCACATACAGAGGCCCAACAGCCAAGTAGCACTGTCAGTTGTTCTAGGAGCATACATTACACACAAATTTCTGCCAACCTATCACATTGTTGAAGGCCCTTCATATTTCTAACACATAGCATGTACTGTACATACCAATTACAAACCAAAATACATTCTGCTGAGTAAAGGGTAAAGAAAAGATTACCTGCAGTTTTAGTAGTGCAGTGAAGAGCATCAGTCCAGGCAGCAGGCAGGAACGTGGACAGTGTAAGGAAAATTATCATTGTATTATAATGAAACGTAGAGTGATGTTATAATATTTGGTGATGTATTGATGCTGACTTTTAATGATTTATATATAAATGCTTTGACTCTAAAGTATAAGATATATATAGTTGGCAGGATGATTCTGGCATTGATGCAGTGAGCAAAAATATTTTCTTTGCCTTGCTGTAATCAGGCGTTCAGTGTCATCTTAGGGAAAGTTAAAAAAAAAAAAAAAGTGTCCTGATTGTATTACTGGTTTACACAAATTTGTGTTTCAAGAAGGATTGACAGTGCAGGGAGTAATGTCACTTATTGGAAGAGCAGGGGAGACTTATCAAGTCTGTCCCCGGTCTTTGAAGTATTGTGACATTAGGGACGTTTTTACCATTTAAAATATGGGTAGAGCGTTAAAACTTTTTTAAGGCAATACATAAATTGGTAAGGCTAACTTTTGATTAAAACATGTTATTTGAATAATTCTTTTTGCTACTGACATCTCTTGCAAAGAGGGAGTCAGGTGCAAAATTTGGACATTTGCTTTTTGCCAACAGGGTACAAGTACTAATATCTCACTGACTGTAATAGATGGTGGGGAATTGTTTGCGGTATTAGTACTACCGCAATTGAAGGCACTGTTTGAACCTGTTGGCATACTGCAAAAAGGAAAAAAGAGACTCAGTATCTAATTACTATGTTTAGAAAGAAAAAATAAATATTTATGTTGTGGAGATCGGCTGGACCGAGGCTCCCTATAGCAGTGTTTCTCAACTCCAGTCCTCAAGGCGCACCAACAGGTCATGTTTTCAGGATTTCCCTCAGATGAAACAGCTGTAGTAATTACTAAGGCAGTGAAACTGATCAAATCACGTGTGCAAAATAGTGGAAATCCTGAAAACATGACCTGTTGGTGCGCCTTGAGGACTGGAGTTGAGAAACACTGCCCTATAGTATCCTAGCCCATACATTGTTCATGATGGGTTTAGCAGAGTCATGGGATGGTAAATTAAGGTTTAAATCTTACATACCACAACGCAGAAATTGAAAGCTGCAGAGGCTGCACATGCTGTAGAAAGTCAGAATACAAAACACGTAGTTTTAAAGCAAGCAGAAAGCACAGAGAAAAAAAAAAGGAAGTAACTACGCAGTTAGTTAGTGCTCTAGGTTTCTTTCATTACACGCCAGATTTAACACTTAAGATAAAATACACAGTCTTTTAATACAGACTTATTAAAGTCTGTCTTCAAAAAAAAAAAAAAAACAATGAAATTTTTTTTATGTGAAGATTGTACGGAGGGTTGTTCTATAGGGATCAATGGAACTGATGTGGTACACAAAATTACACCTCTCCTAGAGGTCTGTGACTTGGAGAACAGAGTGTTAACCAAATCTAAGTTTGCAATATTACCACAATGTCCCCTATGCCTAATGGGCAGGGACCTAATGTCTAAATTGAAACTGAATATAGCTTTTACAGCAGAAGGAGGGATTATTGCCAAATCCCCTCACTGTGATTTACAGATGCCAAAAAGACAAGATTTTCTGTGTTACTTCATGTCAGTTCCTACATACTTAGAAACACATCCCATCTGGGCAAAGTCCAAAACCGATGTAGGACACATACCTTGTACACCATATGTACCCACCTTCAAACCAGACACAGTACCCACATTCCAGAAACAATACCCTTTGCCAAAAGAAAAGATCATGGAACTTCAGCCTCTGATAGAAGAATACCTAAGATAAGGTATTCTAAGGCCTATAATTAGTCCCTGGAACACACCAATTAATCCAGTAAGGAAGGCTAATGGGGAATGGAGGATGGTGCAGGATCTTAGGGTAGTCAACAAAAGTATACAACCCTTACCCCCACTAGTGGCAGACATTTCAGGGATATTCATCAATATTCCTGCACGGTCCTCCATATACACGGTACTAGACCTGTCAAACGCATTTTTCAGTATAGAAGTGCATGAGGACTTCCAAGACATCTTTTCTTTCACATGGTCCACCGAGCAGGCCATTGGCCAGCAACTAACCTGGACCAGGCTTCCGCAAGGTTATGTGGACAGTCCGGCAGCCTTCTCAATGGTGCTTAAAGCCACCTTGGATGACTGGGTCCCCCCAATGAAATCCACACTCTTGCAGTATGTTGATGATCTACTGATATGTAGTGAAAGTAGGGCACAATGTGAGGTCGATTCTGAGAGTCTGATGTCGCACCTAGCACTCAAGGGTCATCTCGCGTCTAGAAAGAAGATTCAATGGGCCCAAGAGCAGGTAGAGTACCTGGGGTGCGTCATTGCAGAGGGAACACGGATGGTGTCTCCAAAACGGGTCGAAGCCCTCACTTGTCTCGGCCCACCAAAGGACAAAGCGTCACTATTGTCCTTTCTAGGGTCAATAGTTTACTGCAGACAGTGGATTCCTGATTGTTCCTACTATGACTCTCTGCTAAGGCAGGCTACAACAGCACAGGCACCAAAGCTGATCACATACACCCCAGAAATGACTGAAGCCTTTCAAATTCTTTTGAAATCACTAGCCTCGGCCCCGGCCCTCGGCTTGGCAAATTATGAAAAGCCCTATGCCCTATACTGTGTGGTCAGGGGTCATGCCTTTGCTGCAGTTCTAGCCCAAATGCATGGCACCCACTACCGCCCCGTAGCCTACATCTCAAAAAAATTACCAGTGACAGTCCAAGGGATGCCGGGCTGCTTGCAAGCGCTGGCAGCCTGTGCAATGACTGTAAAAGAAGCACAAAAGATCACTTTAGGGACTCCAACCACCCTATACACATCACACAGTGTCCTCCATTTGTTACAAAACATGAACACCCAACACATGACTACGCAACGTTCATCAGGGTATGATATCATTCTTACAAACACGCACAACTTAACTGTCAAAAGCTGTGCTGAAGTAACACCGGCAATCAAACTCTTACACGCTTTGCTAAAACTCCCAGTCACTCCCCAAGACTGTCATGACTGTACACAAGAACTTCTCACTGTCACAGCACCTCGAAGAGATCTCGCTGATCTGCCTAATCCAGACTCCCCTAATGTCTTTATAGATGGTAGCTGCACACGTCCAGCAGACAATCAATACAAGACAGGCTATTCGGTGGTAATACTACCGGATCTCATTCTAGAAGATGGTTACCTTACTGGCGCAACCTCCGCACAACAAGCTGAGCTGTATGTACTCACCAGGGCATGTTTAATACACAAAGGAAAAAAGGTGAACATTTACACAGACAGTAGGTACGCATTCGGAGTCACGCACGATTATTGCATAATCTGGTTTAGGCGTGGATTCCGCACCGCAGATAACAAAAAATAAATAACAGTGGTTATGTGTACGATCTAATTAATGCAATACAACAGCCCGATAAATTAAACATTATCAAAGTTAAGGGACATGCCACTGACGGATCTCTAGAGTCACAGGGAAACGCTCTAGCAGACAGAGTAGCAAAAGCTGCAGCAGAAAGGCAGCCACAACCACATGACACAAAGCTCCTATTATTCCAGAATGACTTTAACACCCCCTCGTTCCAACACACATCTGCACTCTTGCAAAAACAGGCATCGGCTGATGACCTGGACTACTGGAGCGATTCAGGTTTGACCAGAGACCCTACAGGTCTCTGGACAAACAAGGAGGGAGTCAAAGGGGTACCTAGAGCAGCAGCGCCCCTATTGCTGTCTTATCTCCACAGCCCAGGACACATAGGACCCAGACCACTCTTAAAAAAAGTATGAAGACTGTTTTAGCACACACAAGGCATATGAATTAGTACAACAGCTTGTCTCTTCCTGTCTGACTTGTGCTCAGAACAATGTGCAGGGCCCCCGACATGGGAAACATGGACATTTGCCACCACCATTAGGCCCACTACAAAACTTACAGATAGACTTCACACATATGCCCAGGCAGAGAGGTAATCTCAAATATTTGTGCGTGCTGGTGGACAAATTTTCAGGTTGGCCCGAGATAATACTCGTTACAGGGGAAACCGCAGGCATTGCAGCCCGGTGTCTGATCAATCATTGGATCAGTCGATACGGACTTCCTGCCACCATATACTCTGACCAAGGTCCAGCATTTACTTCAAAATTGGTGAAAGAATTGACAAGGGTATTAGGGATACAGTGGAAGCTACACATCCCATACCACCCACAGAGTTCAGGGGTAGTGGAAAGAATGAATAGAACAATCAAAGACAAACTAAAGAAGGCTACTAACGGTACCATGAAGGACTGGCTAAAATACCTGCCAGGGGTCCTCTTCCAGATAAGAACCACCCCCCCAGTAGGACAGGCTTATCCCCATATGAAATACTAATGGGAAGGCCGGCCCAAAAGAAAGCAATTGAGGGAGAGGAGGTTAATCTTTATTCCTTACAGGAAGAGCACATGAAACATCTGGTAAGTAGCCTTACTGAAAACTATGACAATGTAGCTGTCACTTTTCCTCCTCTTTCCACAGAACCTACACACCCCTTCATACCCGGTGACAGAGTCTTGATAAAGCAGCTTGCAGCAAGGAAGGTACCAGGGCCCATCTACCAAGGACCATTTGAAGTACTCAAAGCAACCCGAACTGCTATCCTCACAGACCAAGGACCACAATGGATCCACGCATCAAGGATAAAGAAAGCACCAAGCATGGAAGCAAGCCAAGGACCACGAAAGAAAAAGAAACCAAGCCTAGAAGCCAGCCAAGGACCACAAAAGAAAGAGACATTGAACTCAAACCCCTGCTCAAGCCCTCTACTATCTCCACCCGAAAGCCCCCCAACCCCCCCAATCCCTAGAGATTTTAAGCAATCCCTCTGCAGCACCCTCCCTAGAGGACTTGGGAGCCCCAGAAACATTAAGCAAACCCCCTGCAGCACCCTCCCTAAAGGACTCCGGAGCCCCAGAGACCTTAGACCTAATGACATTCGAGTAATAGATGTTCAGGTATTTCCCCCAGGTTCCCAGGACCCACCTGAACAGCCCTGGAAATGTACCACTCAAATAATTTTAGTCTTTGCCATCCTGGTTACTTTTAAGATTATTCTGATAACTACCTTTGTATGTTGGATGACTAACAGTTGTAATTTTCAGCTCCCTTCTAATTATACTAACCGTACTCGGCGAGGTTTTATGGGAAATTCTATTTATCCCTGCTGCACTCAAATAGCCGGACAGATGTCCAAAGGCCAAACTCAGAGATATAGGAATCAGCCAAGTTATTCAAAATAAAAGATCAAATTATGCTCCCTTTGCACCATTAAATGATACTAGTATGAAAAAGGCCCCCAAATCAGAATTCCAATTTTTAGAATCCAGAAGGGAACTCCTAAGACCAGACTTTAGAAGTATTAATAATGGGGCACAGCTAGATCCTGAAACTTATTCAGTACCCGGGACCTCACAACCAATAGTAAACCCCTTCTCTTTACAGGATACACCAGGAGTCCACAATTTTGTTTTCTTAATGGAGCAGGTAAAGACTTGTATAACGGTAGATTTTGCAGAGACACAGTAGTAAATTTTACACTGGTAAATTTGGGGCTCATAGCCAATGGGACACTAGATATAGAGGGACTTCTCACACACAACATAACAGACCCTGATGAACGCATTGGGAACATGTCCTCCTACAGTATTTCAAATTGTATGAAAGGGAATAGCTCGATCACAGAATCTTGGCTTATCAGCACACATATGAATAGTTCATGGATGGAGGAGCGGGAGGATGAGGCACCCTCCATAGGGGACTGGATGTGCCTAGTGGGACTAAGGTTCAACCTACATTCAACTGGGGATGTACCCGCCCCTCATATGCCCCATGGATGGATGGTGTGCTGCGGCCTTTGGTGCCACACCACCATCCCATATCCCCTTGATAGAAAGACCTCAGGGTGGTGCACCCTGGTAGAAATGATTCCTTTCATGGGTGCTACTCCAGGGGACTCCCCTGTTGAGATGATACCAGCACATGGTCATTTAGAGTTTGGGAGGCACAAAAGAGAGGTCACAACCTGGTGGGACAAGGTATTCGCTTCCATGGGAGGGGCAGGCATGTACAATGCACTAACAAAGGTAGATGAGTTTGGGGAACTAGTAGATTCCTGGATGAATAAAACATCAGCTGATGTGGGCTTCATCAATGAGGAATTGAGGAAAATCCTGTTTGAACAAGAAATAATCAAGCAGCGTCAAGAAAGGATGATGATGGTACTGACAGGGCTATGTGATGTGACAGGGGATAAAAGCCTATGTTGCACATATATGAACAACTTAACCAAACCCAGTGAAGATTTAGAGGTACCAGATTATTATGATATAATCAAACGACACCAGGAGGAAAGGGCAAAGTTGCAGACACAAATGAGGAGATTGGGAGACTCTTGGAACCCACTTTAAGGAATTGGGTGTTGGTTCGGATCATTTTGGGATAGTGTAATGGGTTTCTTTAAAAAGGCAGGCATGATATTAATCATGATAGTACTCCTGGGTATCGCCATTTATGCCACTATTAAATTCCTATTCTATATAACCAGTAAAGTCCCTGATATTACAGCAAAGATTAAACCGGACACTGAGCTCAAGGAAACCATGGCCATGTTCTACATTGACCCCCTCCACCCTCTACATTGAGCCAGAGGAAGCCACAGCTATGTTCTACACAGAACATATCTGGTACTCCAAACATTAGGGTTTATCTGTTTTAGTTGTTTAGGCAATTAATGATCAGGGAGAATAAAATCCTCCCTGATCAAAGGAGGCGTTGTAAGGAAAATGGCTGCACTTTGGTTCAATATATATATATATTTTTCTTAAGAGGCCTGAACATATTTCTTATATTTTACAAGATAGGTGAGGCGCTTTTTTTATGCAAGGCTTTGACAAAGTTTAAGTGGAAATTTTAGTGAGCGAGCTGTCTGCAAAATAGAAACTTGTGGTGACAGGTTCCTTAGAATATGTACCAGAATAAGACAGGACATCTCACCACAAGTCTGGGCCTAATGCCAGGAGGCACCTTATCGAAAGTACCTTTAAAGGTTATTTCTATATTACTCTCTTTTGTAGGAATTAGGCTAAGAAAAATATATATATATATATTTGATAAGGAAACTTTGGGGTAACTTTTTTTATTAGGTACTTTTTAAGCACGTCATCTAGCAGAAAGGTCATT
Organism: Lithobates septentrionalis; assembly: GCA_037952835.1. Taxonomy (NCBI): domain Eukaryota; kingdom Metazoa; phylum Chordata; class Amphibia; order Anura; family Ranidae; genus Lithobates; species Lithobates septentrionalis. The sequence goes on from JBBDGP010002728.1 coordinate 18,799, forward strand.
GTCTTTTTCCCATATGCCATATACCATGTAACTTGTGATACTTGTACTCTTGTGATTGGATAAGCTAAGGGACCGCCCCTTGGTTTGCCCCTTATGATGTATATTGAATTGTTATCATATATACCAGGGAAAAAAAAACATAAAGACATTTTTTTCGATATCCAACTGTACTGTGTGGTGTCGTTCATATCACTCATTTTTCCAATCGATTGAAGAGGCCTTCTTGATGTCCAAGTTCAGCTCGAGCAAGGAAAAGGTTTGGGGGCGCACTTGACCAGTTGACCATTACCCTCACAGACAGCGACAGCAAAACAGGCAGCAGGCAGGAATAGTCAGTACAGGTAGAGATGTCAGCACAGCCAAAGCATTAGTCCAGATAGCAGGCAGGGATGTGGTCAGCAGCAGCAAAAGGATCAAAGGATCGTCCATGCAGCAGGCAGGAATACTGTCCATAGTTAGTACATGCAGCAGGCAGAGGTATGTTCAGCACAGCCAGAGTATTTGTCCAGGGAGCAGGCAGTACCATCAAGCTTAGGGCATCGGTCAGGAAAGAATGGGGACAGGGGTAGAGGCTTCTCCCACCAAAATCGCTTTGAAGCCTCCGGGCAACCAGACCCTGTTATGGGAACACAGAAAACCAAAAACTGGTTTTCTGAACTCCGAACACTATTCTGGAGCCCCTCACATATGTGAGACCCCTGTGTAGCAGGGTGAAAGATCAATCCAAGGGGCAGGCAAAAACATGGTCAACAGGCCGAGGTCAGTGCAGGTAAAAGGCAGAAATAGACGGTAGGCAGAGGCATAGTCGATACAGTCCAGGGTCAGTTCACGTGAAAGGCAAAAACATGGCGGAAAAACAATGCAGACGGTAGGCAGTGGCATAGTCGAGAAACAGGCCAGGGACGGTTCACATGGAAGGCAATAATATGGTTGGTTGAGGAAGGGAAATATTCAGGATAGAAATTAAAAACGGGGAAATGGCAGTATTAGAAATATGGACTAATAATTTTCCAGAGTGTGATATCGCCTGAAGCATTCTCTGATGCAAAGGCCAGGTTGGGAGGGACAGTCGGTACAATGGAAGCTGGTATCTTTCCTAATTCCTCTTTTGATGCACACCCAACATTTTTTTTGGCGTCGTCTTCCGGATCCTGTTGGTGGAATATGGTCTGGGAAATGGTGCTCATGTAGTCTGCTGACAGAATCGGAGCGAATGCTTTCTGGGGGGGATACTTGCTGATAAATCAGGGCAGTGACAATGTCTTCAATAAACTTTATGAAGGTGATGGGTGTTTCTGTGGATTTTTGGTAGATTATGAAAGAATTTAAAAGGGCCAAATGAAAAAAGTAAATTGCGACTTTTTTTGTACCAGAATAAGGATTTTCTTGTTGAAATATAGGGCTGCAACAACTGATCGTTTAAATCCACCCCCCCCATGTATTTATTGTACTCAGTGATACAGGTAGGCTTGCGGACGGTACCGCGTCTTCTGTGAAGTTCCACCGAGGTGTCATCGTGGATGGTGGACATGATGTACACGTCTTTTCTATCCCTCCACTTCACAGCCAACACTTCTTCGTTCCTCAAGCTTGTCGATTCCCCCCTTGGAATGTTTGTGGTGACAAGACACTGTGGGAAGCCCTTTCGGTTTTTTCTAGTTGTACCACAGGCCAAAGTTTGTTTGAGATATAGGTGGCAGAGAAGGGGCAAACTTGTACAATAATTATCCATATAAATATGGTACCCCTTTTGGAGGAGTGGGAATGCCAACTCCCAAACAATTTTCCCACTTATTCCCATGTACAAGGGACACTCAGGGGGCTGGAGCTGAAAATCTTTCCCTTCGTACACACGGAATGCGTACACATAACTGGTGGCACTTTCACAAAGCTTGTTAAGCTTCAAGCCATACCTCGCCCTCTTACTGGGGATATATTGCTTGATTCCCAGCCGGCCTGTGAAATGCACCACGGATTCGTCTACAGATATATTTTTTTCAGGGACATAAACTTCGGCAAACTTCTGGGGAAAAAAATGAATTAGGGGGCGAACTTTATATAATTTGTCAAAGTTTGGGTGATTTCGGGGGGAGCACTGTGAGTTGTCATTGAAATGCAAGAAGCGCATTATGATTTCGTATCGGGACCTGGACATTGCTGATGAAAAAACTGGCATACGGTGGATGGGTTTGGTCGACCAATACTTATGAATTTCATTTTTTTTGTAAGCCCCATGTTCAGGGTTAGGCCTAAAAACAATTTTAGCTCCACTACTGTTAGCGGTCTCCACTCAAAAGGGCGGGCATAGCTGGAGCTGGGGTTGGTTGCAATAAATTGTTGGGCAAACAGATTAGTTTGGTCCACGATGCCTTGAATCAATTCGTTCGGGAAAAATAAATTTAAAAAATCCATTTGTGAAAATCCTGCAGTGTTGACCTGCACACCCGGCTGTGCTGTAAAAGGGAGGATCGTGGCTGACCCTGTGGTAGAAGGCAGCCACAATGGGTTTGCCAAGGAATCTGGAAGATGGGTTTGGGCCCTACTTCTTTGGCGTCCACTTGTGCTGGGCCTTTCCTCCTGGGGTCTAGCAGCGCTTGTACTGGGCCCCTCCTCCTGGGGTCTACCGCCACTGGCACTGCTGGTAGCTGCCTTGTTTTCAGACCGTCGTCTTTTTGGACGGACTACTTCCTCCTCTGATTCGGATCCTGATGTGCTGCCTTTGGGGGGCTCATATTCCGAATCAGAACCAGAATCTGAACTGAGCGGTGAGAGCTCCCCGTTGCTCTCATCGGTCAGACTCAGTATCTGGTATGCCTCTTCTGGGGTGTACATCTTTCTGGACATAGTGGCTGACTGGCTGTATATACTCTGGTGGCAAGTGATGAGGTGGCGGGTACTCTGGTGGCAGATGATGAGGTGGCGGGTACTCTGGTGGCAGGTGATGAGGTGGCGGGTACTCTGGTGGCAGGTGATGAGGTGGCGGGTACTCTGGTGGCAGGTGATGAGGTGGCGGGTACTCCTGATGGCCAGGTACTCTGCGATGATAGGTACTTTGAGATGACAGGTACTCTGAGATGACAGGTACTTTGAGGTGACAGGTACTCTGAGGTGACAGGTACTTTGAGATGACAGGTACTCTGAGGTGACAGGTACTCTGAGGTGACAGGTACTTTGAGATGACAGGTACTTTGAGATGACAGGTACTCTGAGGTGACAGGTACTCTTTATTTAGGAGGGGCAATCTGGGCACAGTAGTACATATGTAATTAGTAAGTCACTGTTAGCTGATCTCTTCTCCTCACACTGGATCGGTGTGTGAGGAGAAGAGCCCAGCAACAGCAGTTACTGTCTGTGATTGTTTACATTAGTGACCGGCTGTGATTGGACACAGCCAGTCATGTGATGCAGAGCCATGTCATTGGCTACAGTGATCAGGGCTGAGCTGTATCCAGGGGAAAAGCCTCAGCCCCGATCACCGCCCTGATCACCGCTCTTCCGCCGGAACCTGCAAAATACACGCCGCTTCCCAATGCCGCTCTGCATCCGCCGTTACCGACGCGCCGCCACCCGCCACCGCTTCAATACCCCATCGGGGAACGGCTGTGTCCTGAGGGACACAATGGTACCCTGATCGCCGCTCTGCGGGCCCCCGGGGGCCCGCAGTAGCGGCAGAAAGCCGAGGACGTCATATGACGTCCACCCAGGATGGGAGATCCCATCTGTGGACGTCATTTGACTATGGCCGGGTATTGAAGCGGTTAATAATGCTTAAAGTCAAATAATAAAAGTGTAATATCCCTTTAAATTTCATAGCTGGGGTTCCCCTTGTTAAAGGGGGCTTCCAGATTCCGATAAGCCACCCACGTCATTTTTTTTTAAATTTTGGCCGGGGTTCCCCTTAATATCCATACCAGACCTGAAGGGCCTGGTATGGAATTTAGGGGGACCCCCACATCTTTTTTTTTTTAATTTTGGTTTGGGGTTCCCCTGTGGGGAATTCCCATGCCGTTTTTATCAATGAACTTCTATGTGTATTGTCGGACCGGCAATGCAATAGCCGCGAGTAGTTTTAAATGGCTTTTTTCCTTCGAAATGTAATTTTTCTGTCAGACTGTTCTAAACACGGGAAACATGCGCCCCTTTACAGGCATACTATAGACACCCCCCAGCTATGAAATTTAAAGGGATATTACACTTTTATTGTTTGACTTTAAGCATTATTAAAATCACTGCTCCTGAAAAAACGTCCGCTTTTAAAACTTTTTTTTGCATTGATCCATGTCCCCTGGGGCAGGGCCCAGGTCCCCAAACACTTTTTATGGCAATAACTTGCATATAAGCCTTTAAAATTAGCACTTTTGATTTCTCCCATAGACTTTTAAAGGGTGTTCCGCGGCATTTGAATTTGCCGCGAACACCCCAAATTGTTCGCTGTTCGGCGAACTTGCGAACAGCCAATGTTCGAGTCGAACATGAGTTCGACTCGAGCTCGAAGCTCATCCCTAATCCTAATATGAAAAAATATGTGGAGAAGGATCCAACAGAGAAAGACCAACAATAGGTGGTCTTCCCTTTATTGGAGGACCACCCCTGGACTTTCAAACATAAGAAATATATCTATATTGGGGATTCGCATCCCATTGGGAGTTAAAACGAGGTTGTGGGTGTATTGTCCACCCCTAAAGGTATAGAAAAAAGGAAACTCCCAAAAATTGATGCGAAAAGATTGCCAACATCCCTAAATATATAGAAAGAGTAAACCTCAATAGTGGGATTTTAAAGGCAATTGAAAAAACTTTTAGAAAGAAATCTTTATAGAAGAATAAATAAAAAAGTTGAATTTATTTGTACAAAGTTAAAAATTGATAGTAATTGAAGGACATACAAAAAGGTGATAACAAAGTTAACGTAACATAATCAAAGATAATATTTAACAATTGTGATGTTCTTCATCAGGGACAATTTGCCATTTCTAAAATTAACAAAATACAATATCAGTAAACAAGAAATTTATTAACCAAAAATTCATGTGACCTGCAGGGCTGACAGGTTTGACTGGCCCCCAAAGGAGTATGCCAAAACTTACGTGTCACATAAAGTTACCGCACAACATCCGACATCCACACAGTCTGTATTAGGCCTTTTCACATGCAGAGGAGCCCCCAGATATTATAATCTAATTGAGGTGCCGAAGAAAGTATAATTTGTAGCTTAGAGGAGCCCAAAACAGTAAAGGGGAAAATCTAAAAAAGGGGAAAAATATACCAATGATAAAACTGTCATTAAGAAAAATATATAGAGATGAATAATAATAATTTAATGTATATATACGTTTATAGTCAAACAAGAGCGTACCTACAAATAAGGGGGGAAGGAGGGCGGTCAATCAGACTGTCAACTCCATATAACATTTGTATGGAGGGGAGAAAAGAGTCAAAATCGCAAAATATGAAGTAATACAGAGGATAATGATTCCCCATAACTTACGATGCACGGATGCTATTAAGCCACCCTGAGGGGCTAGGAGATCATCATCTGCAAAATCTGAGCAAAGGGGATGGCATCAATAAAAAATAATAAACATTGATTCAATAGAGGTCAATTCAAATCTAAAGCTCAAACAATGGGAAGAGGAACCGCACCATAAGCAGAATAAAAAACTACTGTTAAAACAAACGGATTGCAAAGCCAAAACATCCCATTCAATGGAGTAATAAGATCCAAAGCCATGACAGAAAGCAAATGTTGTGCTTACCCTTGGCATAGAGATCTCCAGAGCTCCCCGAGGACGAGAAAAATCACTGCAGGGGGGAGAGAGTTTAGTCCTCCACCCTGCCTGTCACAGCATCCAACAGTCAAAGTGTTGTTGTGAGAAAGGATGGCGCCTCGAGGGTTCCCGACGTTCTACTTATATAGTCCAGCTAACTAAGGAGTCTAATGGGGAATGAGTGATGCCGCACGGCGTGTGGGTTGTGACGTCACTCCCCAGATACCGCTGTAGTAAAAGTCAAACAGTTGATGATTCCGGGAGAGCCCGGTTGTGTAGGGCGGGGCGGGCCCGCCCCCTTAATCACATCAGCCAATCCCAAAAATGGACGGAAAGCGTCATCAGTTGCAGTGACAGTTTCCTTCTTACATGCTGGAGATGAATAGAGACGGAGACCTCACTGCTAACAGTGGAAGCCAGCTGCAGGGCGGAGGATAAGAAGTGCCTGTCTCGTGTGGTGAAAACAGCACAGCGGATCATAGGAACAGATCTACCAAATTTGGACACAGCATATGACAGCCGATTAAAAAAGCGGGCAAAAGCTATTAGTATTGATCCAACCCACCCAGGTTACAATGTGTTTGTCCCATTGCCATCAGGGAAAAGATATAGAACACTTAAAACGCACACTAATCGCGTAAAGCATGGTTTTTTTCCTAGGGCCGTATTGTCCATAATCCCATCAGGTACAGTGTTTTAGGAATTTTATGTAGAATTTTAACATTCTTTTATTTATTTATTTTTAAATAACATTTTATATCTTCATATATTTAAATAGATATGTGGGCTTGTGCTAGGAGTATGTATGTGTGGTTTTCTTGAGAAATGTTTTATTGCTGCTGTAAAGGGTATCCGAAAAAAATTTTTTGTATGTATACAATGACAATAAAGTATATCTATCTAAGCCGCCGTATCGCTGCCCATACTAATTAGTACAAAATCAGGATTGGATCGGTCATGTGGGAACAGAGATCAACAAAAAGGGAAACTCTGTAGTCCAAAGACCAGATACCGATCGGTAAGATTTATGTCAATGATACTGGATTAGCTGGAATAAAGGAGAGAGCGACAAGCTCTCTCTACATAAGGAGAAATTCAAGCACCCCCGACACAAACAATATCCTCCCACCACTGTGGAAGTCTGAGCACATAGCAGAAACAAAACCACAGTGTAGGAGGAAAAAAGGCTCCCAGAATAACCTGCAAGACATAATGTCAAAATGAATCCAATATAAACAACCAAAAATGAATATACCAAAATTTCTGGATTCTACTCCAGTATTGGGGAATGGTGCATTGCCTTTGATGGATTTGACAGAACCAATTTCAGTGGATGAGGTAGTTCATGCTATAGAGAAGCTGGCTACCAAAAAATCGCCTGGGCCAGATGGGTTGACAGCTGAATTCTACAAGTGTTTTAAGTCCATTCTGGCTCCCTTTTTAGCAGAGGTTTATAACAGCTGTCTAGAAGAAGGTTCGTTCCCTCCCTCCATGAGGCAATCCGCTGTGATTCTTCTGTCAAAAGGTAAAGACTAGGGATGAGCCGAGCACCCCCCGGTTTGGTTTGCACCAGAACCTGCGAATGGACCGAAAATTTGCACGAATGTTAGAACCCCATTGACGTCTATGGGACGACCGTTCAAAATCAAAAGTGCTTATTTTAAAGGCTAATTTGCATGGTATTGTCCTAAAAAGGGTTTGGGGACCCGGGTCCTGCCCCAAGGAACATGTATCAATGCAAAAAAAACTTTTAAAAACTGCCGTTTTTTCGGGAGCAGTGATTTTAATGATGCTTAAAGTAAAAAAAAAAGTGAAATATTCCTTTAAATATCGTACCTGGGGGTGTCTATAGTATGCCTGTAAAGTGGCGCGTGTTTCCCGTGCTTAGAACAGTCCCTGCACAAAATGTCATTTTTAAAGGAATAAAAGTCATTTAAAACTGCTTGCGGCTTTAATGTAATGTCGGGTCCTGGCAATATGGATGAAAATCAGTGAGACAAACGGCATGGGTACCCCCACCCCCAGTCCATTACCAGGCCCTTTGGGTCTTGTATGGATATTAAGGGGAACCCAAATTAAAAAAGGAAACAGCAGTATACAGGCTCTGTACTCTTAACAGCAGTATACAGGCGGTGCAAACAAGACAGGGACTGTAGGTTTGTTGTTAAGTAGAATCTGTTTGTAATTTTGAACTTGTACATTTTTAACGTGTTTAGCTCCAGTCAAAAAATCTATTTTAAGCTTTTTGGAAAACATAGGGAAGGGTTATCACCCCTGTGACATTTGTTTTGCTGTCTGTGCTCCTGAAGATTTCACCTCACTTTTTGTCCCAATGACAAATGTTTTTTGAAAATTTGGGGTTTTTTGTGAAACAAGGATTGGTGATAAAGCATCAGTGGAAAGGAGAAATGTTTTTCCCATATTAACTCTTACAGGAGAGAATTTCCCTTCCTAGGGGTAGATTTCATCTCACTTCCTGTTGTCTCCTTCCGTTTGCAAGTAGGAGTTGTTGTTTGTAAGTTGGATGTTTGAAAGTAGGAGCCTGCCCTATATACTCAGCAGAAATTTGAGCCTTAGGTGTTGTTGTGGCCACAACACTGTAAGCCCTCACAGGGCCCTGCTGTGAAATATTAGATCAAGAATTGTAATTACATGCCCCTGTTGAACAAGGGCAGAAAAATTGGGCCTTTGGTGGTGGTGCTGGTGCCACAACACTGTAAGTCCTCACTCGCTCTTGGTGGGTGCAGAAACGGGCCCTGCTGTGAAATATTAGATCAAGAATTGTAATTACATGCCCCTGTTAAACAGGGGCTGAAAAATTGGGCCTTAGGCACTGGTGGCGGTGCCCAGAACCAAAAATGTTCTTACAAGCTATCAGAGTGATCATTGAGGAGGAAGAGGATAATTACTCAGGATAGTCACTCAGCATCAGCATAGGCAGTCTTTGAAGGGATCTGAGATTTTAAAAAAAATTATTCGGTTACATCAGCATCAGGTGCTTGGTAGCTGGTGGTGATCCAAGACTGATTCATTTTTATGAAGGTCAGTCGATCAACCGAGTCGGTGGACAGACGCACCCTGTGATCCGTTACAAAGCCTCCAGCAGCACTGAATGTGCATTCCGAAAGAACGCTGGATGCAGGACAGGCCAGTAGCTCAATTGCATACTGTGCAAGCTCTGCCCAGTGATCCATCCTCAAGACCGAGTAACCCAGAGAATTTTCGGTGTGAAAGGTGTCCAAGTCAGATCTTGCCCCTAGGTATTCCTGAACCATGTAAAACAGACGCTGGCGATGGTTGCTGGAACCGATCATACCTTGGGGCTGTGGACTAAAAAATTGTCTGAACGCATCGGTCAGACGGCCACCTTCTCCACCGCTCCTTCTTTGACCGAAGCCTCAGCAACACGTTGTCCAGAAACTGGAGATTGTAACCTCCCAGTCTCTGGGAACGCGTTGCACAGACCTTTCTGCAAGGCCTCCCGAAGATGTTTCATCCTCTACTCCCTCTGCGACGGCAAGATAAGGTCCGCAACCTTACCCTTGTAACGTGGATCAGGGAGGGTTGCCAGCCAGTATTGGTCCTTCTCCTTGATACCACGAATACGAGGATCCTTACGCAGGCTTTGCAGGATCAGGGAGGCCATGCAGCGTAGGTTTGCTGAGGCATTCGGTCCGGAGTCCTCTGGGTCACTAAGGACAACATGGTCTGCAGCCACCTCCTCCCAGCCACGTACAAGTCCATGTGTTTCTTGGGACTGATCCCTTAAAGACTGCTGCCGATGCTGAGTGCCAGGCTCCACCTCCATACTGAAACAATTCTCCTTCTCCTCCTCCTCGTCCTCTTCATGTGTGATCGGCGGGCACGCAGGAACAGTGTCTGGATAAAGGGGGCCTTGAGAGCTAAGGAAGTCCTCCTCTTCCTGCCTCTGTTCTGCCTCAAGTGCCCTGTCCATTATTCCACGCAGCGTGTGCTCCAACAGGTGGACAAGGGGGACAGTGTCACTGATGCATGCACTGTCACTGCTCACCATCCTCGTGGCCTCCTCAAATGGTGACAGGACAGTGCATGCATCCCTGATCATGGCCCACTGGCATGGGGAAAAAAAAACAAGCTCCCCTGACCCTGTCCTGGTGCCATAGTCGCACAGTTACTCATTGATGGCCCTCTGCTGCATGTGCAGCCACTGCAGCATGGCCAACGTTGAGTTCCACCTGGTGGCCATGTCACAGATTAGGCGGTTCTTGGGCAGGTTAAACTCCTTTTGGAGGTCTGCCAGCCGAGCACTGGCATTTATATGACCGGCGGAAATGCACACAGACTTTCCTGGCCTGCCTCAGGACATCCTGTAAGCCCGGGTGCCTGCCCACGAACCGCTGCACCACCAAGTTAAGGACGTGAGCCAAACAGGGCACATGGGTCATTTGTCCCTGTCCGAGGGCAGAGAGAAGGTTGGTGCCATTGTCGCAAACCACCATTCCTGCCTTAAGTTGGCGTGGCATCAACCACCTCTGAACCTGCCCCTGCAGAGCTGACAGAACCTCTGCCCCAGTGTGGCTCCTGTCCCCCAAGCACATTAGCTCAAGCACCGCATGGCATCTTTTGGCCTGTATACTTGCGTAGCCTCTTGAATGGCTACGGAGCACCGCTGGTTCCGAGGACAAAGCACAGGAAGAGGCCATGGAGGAAGAAGAAGAGGAGGGGGTGGAGGAGAGAGGTGTGTCAAATCATTAGTAGTAGCATTTTGGAGGCATGGTGGCGGAACAACCTCCAACACTACTGCACCTTGTCCTGCATCCTTCCCAGCTGCCAGCAGAGTCACCCAATGTGCGGTGAAACTTAGGTAACGTCCCTGTCCATGCCTGCTGGACCATGAGTCAGCGGTAATATGCACCTTACCGCTGACCGCGCTGTCCAGTGAGGCATGGACATTGCCTTCCACATGCTGGTAGAGAGCCAGAATTGCCTTCCGTGAGAAAAAGTGGCCTTTGGGTACCTGCCACTGAGGAACCACACATCCCACAAACTCACGGAAGGGGGCAGAGTCTACCAACTGAAAAGGCAGCAGTTTAAGTGCTAGCAATTTTGCCAAGCTAACATTCAACCGCTGGGCATGTGGATGGCTGGGAGCGAATTCTTTCGGCGGTGCAGCAGCTGGGGCGGGGAAATTTGCCTGGTACAATCTGACGTCGGTGTACCCACAATTGTCAGATTGCCCACAAGTACTTGGCTGTGACACACCTAATTCTACACCTTCATTCCTCTCAGTGCAGGTTTTAGAGAGGACCGAAGGTATAGTGGGGTTGGAGATCTCAGCTGATGAGGAGCAAGGAGAGGTCCTCTTTGTTCTTTGGTGTGGGTCTTTTAGATAAGCTTGCCAACGAACTGCATGGCAGGTCAACATATGTCTGGTCAAGCATGTGGTACCCAAGCGGGAGATGTTTTGGCCATGCGAGATACGCTTGAGACATATGTTGCAAATAGCAGCGGTGCGATCTGATGCACTCATCTCAAAAAAGGCCCACACCAAAGAACTTTTTGAATAATGCGCAGAGACTGCAGCGCCCTGCACATGCGGAGCTTTGGGGTGTGATGCAGTCAGTGTGCTGCTCTTAGGCTGGCCCCTGGAGGGCATCCTGCCTCGTTGGTGATGTGCCTCCTCCTCCTCCTCCTCTCTCCTATCAGGCACCCATGTTGAGTCAGTGACCTCATCATCCCCTCCCTCCTCATCACTGGAGCAAACCTGGCAGTATGCTGCAGCAGGGGGAGCATGACTGCCAGATTGCTGTCCTTCCTGGGCACCCCCTCTGTCCATGCTCACGTTACTGCCTTCATCTAGCTCAGTATCATCATCAGAGCCTTCCAAATGCTGGGCATCCTTCTGGAGCATGTACCCAACACTGTGTTCAAACAGTTCGAGGGACTTCTCAGGAGGACATGGTAGGGCTAGGGAAGGAGACACTGATGACATTGAGCCGAGGGAAGAGGTCCCTGCTTTGCCAGACAAAGTACCCTGAGCATGGGTGAGAGAGGATGAGGACGGCTTGGTCATCCACTCGACCAAGTCTTCCGCTGTTGCTGCTCAACGCGGCCAGCTGCCGAAAAAAAGGCCAAGCGTGTCCCACAGCCACGTGCTTATGAGGATGTACCATCTCCACGACCAGCACTGTTGCCTCTAGACACAGAGCCTGCTTGCCCTCTTTTATTGGCTTGTGACTGTCTGCCTCTCCTTGTTGGCCTTCCAGACATACTAATGGCCTGTAGCTGCACTAAGCTGGGATATATATATATATATGTACTGATACTGCAGCTAGCAAAATCAACTGCCTGCCTGTAGTATGAGAACACCACCAACCTTCTACAGGTAGTTTTAGCTGAACACTGTGCAGAGCTCACAAAAAGCTAACTTGTAGCTTATTTAGCTGCCTGCGGTAGTGATAGGTTCAGGAAAACACCACCAACCTTCTACAGGTAGCTTTAGGTGAACACTGTGCAGAGCTCGCCAAAAACGAACTTGTAGCTTATTTAGCTGCCTGCGGTAGTGATAGGATCAGGAAAACACCACCAACCTTCTACAGGTAGCTTTAGGTGAACACTGTGCAGAGCTCGCCAAAAAATAACTTGTAGCTTATTTAGCTGCCTGCGGTAGTTATAGGATCAGGAAACCACCACCCAACCTTCTACAGGTAGCTTTAGCTGAACACTGTGCAGAGCTCGCACTACACTAGCTTGTAGCTTATTTAGCTGCCTGCGGTAGTAATAGGATCAGGAAAACACCACCAACCTTATACAGGTAGCTTTAGCTGAACACTGTGCAGAGCTCACCAAAAAATAACTTGTAGCTTATCTAGCTGCCTGCGATAGTGATAGGATCAGGAAAACACCACCAATATTCTACAGGTAGCTTTAGCTGAACACTGTACAGAGCTCGCAAAAAAATAACTTGTAGCTTATTTAGCTGCCTGCGGTAGTGATAGGATCAGGAAAACACCACCAACCTTCTACAGGTAGCTTTAGCTGAACACTGTGCAGAGCTTGCAAAAAAATAACTTGTAGGTTTAGCTAAACACTGTGAGGAGGACGCACTACAATAACTTGTAGCTTTAGCTGAACACTGTGCAGAGGTCACACTAAACTAACTTGTAGCTTTAGATGAACACTGTGAGGAGGACGCACTACACTAACTTGTAGCTTTAGCTGAACACTGTGCAGAGGTCTCACTACACTAACTTGTAGTTTTAGCTGAACACTGTGCAGAGGTCGCACTACACTAACTTGTAGTTTTAGCTGAACACTGTGAGGAGGACACACTACACTAACTTGTAGCTTTAGCTGAACACTGTGCAGAGGTCTCACTACACTAACTTGTAGTTTTAGCTGAACACAGTGAGGAGGACGCACTACACTAACTTGTAGCTTTAGCTGAACACTGTGCAGAGGTCTCACTACACTAACTTGTAGTTTTAGCTGAACACTGTGAGGAGGACGCACTACACTAACTTGTAGCTTTAGCTGAACACTGTGCAGAGGTCACACTGAACTAACTTGTAGCTTTAGCTAAACACTGTGAGGAGGACGCACTACCCTAACTTGTAGCTTTAGCTGAACACTGTGCACTACACTAACTTGTAGTTTTAGCTGAACACTGTGAGGAGGACGCACTACACTAACTTGTAGCTTTAGCTGAATACTGTGCAGAGGTCGCACTACACTAACTTGTAGTTTTAGCTGAATACTGTAAGGAGGACGCACTACACTAACTTGTAGCTTTAGCTGAACACTGTGCAGAGGTCACACTGAACTAACTTGTAGCTTTAGCTAAACACTGTGAGGAGGACGCACTACCCTAACTTGTAGCTTTAGCTGAACACTGTGCACTACACTAACTTGTAGTTTTAGCTGAACACTGTGCAAAGGTCTCACTACACTAACTTGTAGTTTTAGCTGAACACAGTGAGGAGGACGCACTACACTAACTTGTAGCTTTAGCTGAACACTGTGCAGAGGTCTCACTACACTAACTTGTAGTTTTAGCTGAACACTGTGAGGAGGACGCACTACACTAACTTGTAGCTTTAGCTGAACACTGTGCAGAGGTCACACTGAACTAACTTGTAGCTTTAGCTAAACACTGTGAGGAGGACGCACTACCCTAACTTGTAGCTTTAGCTGAACACTGTGCACTACACTAACTTGTAGTTTTAGCTGAACACTGTGAGGAGGACGCACTACACTAACTTGTAGCTTTAGCTGAATACTGTGCAGAGGTCGCACTACACTAACTTGTAGTTTTAGCTGAATACTGTAAGGAGGACGCACTACACTAACTTGTAGCTTTAGCTGAACACTGTGCAGAGGTCACACTGAACTAACTTGTAGCTTTAGCTAAACACTGTGAGGAGGACGCACTACCCTAACTTGTAGCTTTAGCTGAACACTGTGCACTACACTAACTTGTAGTTTTAGCTGAACACTGTGCAAAGGTCTCACTACACTAACTTGTAGTTTCAGCTGAACACCGTGAGGAGGACGCACTACACTAACTTGTAGCTTTAGCTGAACACTGTACAAAGGTCTCACTACACTAACTTGTAGTTTTAGCTGAACACTGTGCAGAGGTCGCACTACACTAACTTGTAGTTTTAGCTGAACACTGTGAGGAGGACACACTACACTAACTTGTAGCTTTAGCTGAACACTGTGCAGAGGTCTCACTACACTAACTTGTAGTTTTAGCTGAACCCAGTGAGGAGAATGCACTACACTAACTTGTAGTTTTAGCTGAACACAGTGAGGAGGACACACTACACTAACTTGTAGCTTTAGCTGAACACTGTGCAGAGGTTTCACTACACTAACTTGTAGTTTTAGCTGAACACTGTGAGGAGGACTCACTACACTAACTTGTAGCTTTAGCTGAACACTGTGCAGAGGACGCACTACCCTAACTTGTAGCTTTAGCTGAACACTGTGCACTACACTAACTTGTAGTTTTAGCTGAACACTGTGCAAAGGTCTCACTACACTAACTTGTAGTTTCAGCTGAACACCATGAGGAGGACGTACTACACTAACTTGTAGCTTTAGCTGAACACTGTACAAAGGTCTCACTACACTAACTTGTAGTTTTAGCTGAACACTGTGCAGAGGTCGCACTACACTAACTTGTAGTTTTAGCTGAACACTGTGAGGAGGACACACTACACTAACTTGTAGCTTTAGCTGAACACTGTGCAGAGGTCTCACTACACTAACTTGTAGTTTTAGCTGAACACAGTGAGGAGGATGCACTACACTAACTTGTAGTTTTAGCTGAACACAGTGAGGAGGACACACTACACTAACTTGTAGCTTTAGCTGAACACTGTGCAGAGGTCTCACTACACTAACTTGTAGTTTTAGCTGAACACTGTGAGGAGGACTCACTACACTAACTTGTAGCTTTAGCTGAACACTGTGCAGAGGACGCACTACACTAACTTGTAGCTTTAGCTGAACACTGTACAGAGGTCTCACTACACTAACTTGTAGTTTTAGCTGAACACTGTGAGGAGGACGCACTACCCTAACTTGTAGCTTTAGCTGAACACTGTGCAGAGGTCACACTAAACTAACTTGTAGCTTTAGCTGAACACTGTGAGGAGGACGCACTACCCTAACTTGTAGCTTTAGCTGAACACTGTGCACTACACAAACTTGTAGTTTTAGCTAAACACTGTGCAGAGGTTACTAACTTGTAGCTTTAACTGAACACTGTGAGGAGGACGCACTACACTAACTGTAAATAGTCTAGCTGCCTGACTGTGGTACTAATAGGATCAAAAGAACACCAGCAATTTTCTTCAGGTAGCTGTAAATACTGTAACAAGACAAGCCTGCCTGTCAGTAGGAAGATAACAGGAACGGATCTAGCTAAACTGAATACAGTGTATATATATATATATATATATATATATATATATATACAACACCTGGGATTGGGATGCATATATACAGGGGGTCCCCGGGTTACAAACAAGTTAGGGACTGTAGGTTTGTTCTTAAGTTGAATCTGTTTGTAAGTTGGAACAGGTACATTTTTTAAGTGTAGTTCCAGCCAAAAAAACTATTTTTAAGCTTTTTGGATAGCATAGGGAAGGGTTAACACCCCTGTAACATTTGTTTTGCTGTGTGTGCCCCTGTTCAGAAGATTTCACCTCACTTTCTGTCCCAATGACAATTGGATTTTGAAAATTTTGGGTTGTTGTGGAAACAAGCCTTGGTGATAAAGCATCAGTGGAGGTACCTTTTCCCCATAATAGCTCTTACAGGAGTGAATTTCCCTTCCTAGGGGTAGATTTCCTCTCACTTCCTGTTGTCTGCCTCCGTTTGTAAGTAAGAGTCATTTGTAAGTCGGATGTTTGTAACTAGGGGACCCCCTGTATACACAATACACTGTAAGTGCAGCTAACTCACTGACTGCCCTGTCTAATCTAGCTAACTCAAATGAAATGACACTGTCTCTCTGTCTCTAAACGCCGGAACACACTACACAGGGCCACCGTGCAGGCGGCCTTATAGTGTGGGGCGTGTTCTAAACCCCTGAGCCATAATTGGCCAAAGCCACCCTGGCTTTGGCCAATTACAGCACTCTCTACCGACGGCGCTGTGATTGGCCAAGCATGCGGGTCATAGTGCATGCTTGGCCAATCATCAGCCAGCAATGCACTGCGATGCCGCAGTGAATTATGGGCCATGACGCGCCACACAAATTTGGCGCGAACGGCCCATATCGTTCGCAATTCGACGAACGATCGAACAGCCGATGTTCGAGTCGAACATGGGTTCGACTCGAACACGAAGCTCATCCCTACTTGTATTGGATATTAAAATCCATAATAATGGGTACATTGTCCTGATTAGCTGTGTTCTTAAAAGTATCTTGCATCAATTTTTCTCTGTCAAGTGATGCAACATCCTGTATTTTTTCTTCAATAAACTCAGCACAATATTCTTTTTGGACAAATCTCTCTCCAATCATTTTTGCTTGTTCAAAAAACACTTCTTTTGTGGTACAATTCCACCTTAATCTGATGAACTGGCCCTTTGGTATATTATCTAACCATAGGGAATGATGACAGCTATCAAGGGGCAGATAGCTATTCCTATCGACAGTTTTGAAATATGTATGGGTCATTAATCTGCTTCCTTCTTTTTCTATTACTAAATCTAAAAAATTGATTTTATCATCACTTATTTCCCAAGTGAGTACATGTATTTATTGGAGTGCCCTTGCCAAATCCAATATATTGGCAGAACGAAGAGAGCACTATGGAAGAGGTTGAGAGAACATGAGCAGAACATCAAAAAAAGTTTTGATAAACATAGTTTATCAAGACATTACGCAAAATATCATAACAATGATCCCTCGTCATTAAAAGTCTGTGGAATAAAAAAATACAAACCCCATTGGAGGTGTGATATTAAAATTATTAAGATTAGTCAAGCCGAGTTCCAGATGGATTTATGAATTACGTACTTTGTTACCACTAGGGCATAATGTGGAATTTTACCTTAATTGTTTTTTTTATTTCTAATTTTTAATTTATTGATTGATTCGTTTTCGATTATGAAGAGTTTATAGATAAGGGCAAGTGGCGCTACCTGTGTTGGATACCTATTTATATATATACTCTCGTCTAAATAAGCAAAAATACACTCAACTCAAAATAATAAATTTGTAAAATGAATGTGTGCCCAGTGGGATTGATGTCCCGTGCTAATGTGTGCAGACCAATGAATCCTTATTGTATACAAAGGTGTAACTACATCCACACCAGTGAAAATGAGTCCAGAATATACAAATAATGAAATAAATGAACATCCCCCTAGTGCGTGGAGGGGACTCTATAAATATAATTCAAATCCTCCTTCCAACTAGTGTAATAACTGATCATTACCCATTGATCAATATGCGAATAATAATAACATACAATATACGTGTTACCACATTATCTCCCCAACAGAAAAATGGGCAAGTGGAGAATAATCTTAATTCAGTTCATCAGTGTAGAAAAAATACAATAATAATAAGAAAAAATGTGAAAAAATTGTGAAAAATTTAAGATACAAATTAATTGCAATAGTCCCAGCATAAAAAAGTTGCATAAAGTTCCATCAAATTCAAAATTCCTGTATAAAGTGACTTTCGTGACAGCAACAGTTGATATCCAGTGACTGCGGTGCTCCCCCTCAAGGATCCCCACTCACCAGCTCCCTACACCCCTGCAGGGTTAATAGGCATATAGTCTCCAACTCTGGATGGCGTCTGGGATTCCAATGAGGTTGTCCCTGGTGGCTAACGCTCCAAGTACGATGTACCCTTCAATGGACCGGGTTATCCTCATATGAAAGAAACAGGGCTTACATAGTGTGATACGTAATTTATTTTTTTAAAATGCTAAATAACGGCAACCAAATTAAATAAAAATAATTAAAAATATTAAAAAAGATTCGCACTCCTAAAAAGGAGTCAAACTATCACACTGCGTAAGGGAGATCAAGCCCGGAGAGGAGCTCGTGGATGCAAGCTCTCAGCTGAACGGCGTGCGCCTCAGCTGCGTTCCACACTCTCCCTGACTTCCGCGTGTGACGTAGGTACGTAGCTCCGCCTTACGCGTTTCATCATCGACGTTGTCAAAGGCGTAACTAACGTACCTCGTACTAGACTATTTGAAGGCAAGCGGACATATCTCCTCCCATGGGCGGGATCCCGTTATGTTTGTTACAAAACTTCACTGTCTAATTAGACTGATCCAAGTTACGGGGCTGCTTACAATATATTACCTCAATTAGAAGGCTTAATATCCCCGCTTGCCCTCATTAAAGACAGACATGAGCATTAAACAATCCTACTCATACAGGCAATTTTGAAGTTTATACAAATAACGCTCTATAAACCACTCTGAATTAATCATGGGGTGATACCATTTCTCCAGTTCACATGTAGGGGTTACGGACACTGGGGGGAGACAAATATAGAGGCAAATGACATAATCTAGGACCCCTATTGGTGATGTTAGGTATTACTACTTCAAACTTCTTACATATGTTTGCTCCCATAAGGATATGTGCTATTAGATATCTCTGTGAATCACTATAAATCAATAGTCTTTCCCTTCCACCCCAGGCTCCCAAATTTCTAAGCCATAGATTCACTAACATGTATTAGGTTGAAGAATTGGCATCACCATACATGAGGAAAACGTTCCCTTATTGCTTAAAACCCATTTTCTAATGTGTATATATGCAATTACCATAAGGGGAGTAAGCATACACTAATTAAATGAAAACATCAGTAACATGTGTACATATATCATCTCATGTACCCCACTTTAAGCCATACCATGTGGGGGGGGGGGGGGGGGTTATGTACACCTCCCACTAAAAAGGGAATTTAAATAAATAAATCGAAAGGAACGCTATATAGAAGAATCAAAAGGGCGATATATAGAAGAACCCCAACCAGATCTTAAAGAGGAAACCCACATGTGGGGGATAAGGTATTAGACCTCTAGTTCTAACCTCAAGGCCTCTCATTAAGGATTCCCTTTACTAAGGGTCTTCTGTAACTTCATTATCATAGAAAGGGAACAGAGTAAAAGAGTAAACATAGGACCTACACTGGAGTAAAAGGGTAAACATAGGACCTACACTGGAGTCTCCATACACCCTGGAGATCCCCACTATCAGCCATCTAAGTATTAAGCCAGTATGTAATATACAGATATATATCTAAGGGTTAGCTATAAAGCAGTTTAAGTCTATATCCAGATTTTACCCCTTAGGGGCCAGGGATTGTAAACGGTAGATCCACTCAGTTTCGTTTTGAGAGGTGAGTATAAGTTTGTTATTCCCTCTCCAATGGTCTTCAATATGGTCTATGCCGTAGAATACAAGCCCTGTGGGGTCCCTCTGGTGTACCTCATCGAAGTGTCTGTATAAATAATGTTTAGGAAACCCTTTCTTAATGTTATTAATGTGTTCCCTTATTCTGACTGCTAAAGGCCGGGTGGTTCTTCCCACGTACTGGAGATGACAGGGACATTCTATAATGTACGTCACATGCGTAGTCTGACATGTAATTAGTTTTTTGATTTTGTATTGTTTGTGGTCAACTGTAGATTTGAATGTTTCTTTCTTTCTAGGTTGTGGTTTGCTGACCCTACATGCCAGGCACCTACGACATTTATAGAATCCCTTCAAACTAGTGCTGATTTTTACTTGTTTAGGAGGGTCTATAGCATTGTGTACTAGGTAGTTCCGCAGACTAGGAGCTCTCCTATACACAAATTTTGGTCTTCTGGGGAGAATTTTTGATAATACCCTATCCTCTTGTAAAATTGGCCAGTATCTGTTAATAATACGTTCAACATCTTTGTATTGATTGTTGTATCCTGTATCCTATAGTGGTTCACACAGATATCTAATAGCACATATCCTTATGGGACCAAACATATGTAAGAAGTTTGAAGTAGTAATACCTAACATCACCAATAGGGGTCCTAGATTATGTCATTTGCCTCTATATTTGTCTCCCCCCCAGTGTCCGTAACCCCTACATGTGAACTGGAGAAATGGTATCACCCCATGATTAATTCAGAGTGGTTTATAGAGCGTTATGTGTATAAACTTCAAAATTGCCTGTATGAGTAGGATTGTTTAATGCTCATGTCTGTCTTTAATGAAGGCAAGCGGGGATATTAAGCCTTCTAATTGAGGTAATATATTGTAAGCAGCCCCGTAACTTGGATCAGTCTAATTAGACAGGGAAGTTTTGTAACACACATAACGGGATCCCGCCCATGGGAGGAGATATGTCCACTTGCCTTCAAATAGTTTAGTACGAAGTATGTCAGTTACGCCTTTGACAACGTCGATGATGAAACGCGTAAGGCGGAGCTACGTACCTACGTCACACGCGGAAGTCGGGGAGAGTGTGGAACGCAGCTGAGGCGCACGCCGCTCAGCTGAGAGCTTGCATCCACGAGCTCCTCTCCGGGCTTATTCTCCCTTACGCAGTGTGATAGTTTGACTCCTTTTTAGGAGTGAGAACCTTTTTTAATATTTTTTCATTATTTTTATTTAATTTGGTTGCCGTTATTTAGCATTTTAATAAATTTATTACGTATCACACTATGGGAGCCCTGTTTCTTTCATATGAGGATAACCCGGTCCATTGAAGGGTACATCGTACTTGGAGCGTTAGCCACCAGGAACAACCTCATTGGAATCCCAGACGCCATCCAGAGTTGGAGACTATATGCCTATTACCCCTGCAGGGGTGTAGGGAGCTGGTGAGTGGGGATCCTTGAGGGGGAGCACCGCAGTCACTGGATATCAACTGTTGCTGTCACGAAAGTCACTTTACACAGGAATTTTGAATTTGATGGAACTTTATGCAACTTTTTTATGCTGGGACTATTGCAATTAATTTGTATCTTAAATTTTTCACAATTTTTTCACATTTTTTCTTATTATTATTGTATTTTTTCTACACTGATGAACTGAATTAAGATTATTCTCCACTTGCCCATTTTTTTGTTGGGGAGATAATGTGGTAACACGTATATTGTATGTTATTATTATTCGCATACTGATCAATGGGTAATGATCAGTTATTACACTAGTTGGAAGGAGGATTTGAATTATATTTATAGAGTCCCCTCCACGCACTATGGGGGGATGTTCATTTATTTCATTATTTGTATATTCTGGACTCATTTTCACTGGTGTGGATGTAGTTACACCTTTGTATACAATAAGGATTCATTGGTCTGCACACATTAGCACGGGACATCAATCCCACTGGGCACACATTCATTTTACAAATTTATTATTTTGAGTTGAGTGTATTTTTGCTTATTTAGATGAGAGTATATATATATATATATAAATAGGTATCCAACACAGGTAGCACCACTTGCCCCTATCTATAAACTCTTTTTAACCTATCTCACCCCTCTGGGGGTGTGTAAGGGGAGGCTGCAAGCCTCTGTCCGTGAGCGCGGATATTTTTTTGTACACTATTTATTTTATCACCCCCTTGGGGTGTTTTTTCTGCAGCTATGGACATTTTTGGGTACATGACCAATAGAAGTATAGACCTGGGGGGTATTTTTTGCCAGGAACAGGTCACCAATGCACGGGATATGCATAGCCTCATGAAACAACTTAAACATACCCTAGAGAAGCAATTAAGGGTATGGTGGGATGCGGCCATGCTAGAAGCATATATCACAGCAAAAATTACCCCCAGAAGGTTAAGATGGGATGTACACCCCAATGATAATATCAAGGATGCTGCCCTTATGGGTGAATGGTTCTCCATTTTTAATAAGTGTGAAGGAGAGTTGCTTCAAAATATTGTCAAATGGAGGCAATTTAAACTAAGGATGATAGAGACCAACATCACAGAAATCAAAAGCCTATTAGTGCCGTTTGCCAATCAGAGGGACTATAAAGATAAAGAAAAAGAATTGCAAGACTATATTAAAAAAATATGATGGTGAAGTCCAGGCAAAAAAACAGAAAAATTCAAGAGGGATGTCCTTGACTACAAAAACAACAGAGTCTACAAATGGCAATCCACCATGGGGGACCCCAGTAATGATATGGAGGATACTTTAATGGAAGATTGTCCGGAGGAAGTCACTGAAGTCAGATTACTAGGCCAAAGGGAAAATACCCCGATACCAGGAATGCCAACATACCCTACTATAATGAACAGAGGGAGACCTAGAACACCTAATCGGTATGATGATACACCCACTTACAGGAGAGTTAGTTACCGGGAACCTTCAGATCAGAGAACATCCAGAAACAGAAGTTACAATGTCTCTACTTATAATAGATTCTCCCCCCTCAGAAACCCATATTACTCTGACCCCACCTATGGGAGAGAGTTTGATGAACAGAGGGATTTTCCCAGGGAAGGATATCGGGACAGGCCCCCAGGAAGGTGGAAGACCCGTGTCCCCTACAGGACCCCAGGATGGAGAGCACAACGTGGGAATGGAGGAGGACCTCCGAGAGGAGGATGGAGAAGCGTAGGAGACCCCTTCCCCATCGGGAGGCAGGAGCCTGGGGAGAGGATACATTCCAACAATGGATGGGAACATACCCAATAGTGAAACAGGGGTACAATGTCAAGCTACCCGGAAAGAAGAGGCAGACAAGAGGAAGGAGAGGAGGTAGGAAGAAAAAGAAGGAGGGTGTATTAGGAAAAGGGATCTTTAACCTCAATAACTCCACTTTTTCTGATGAAGAGCTTAGGGTGCTGGACTTGGGACTCAAGTTCGCCCCTGAAAAAACGTTAGATAAATTCGAAGCTTATATTGACCTCCAGAAGTTTATGAGGAAACTTAACCTCAAAAAACATTTTGCTCTGAACCAAGAAGCCAGTACTCGGGATAGTCCTGAGTACATACAAACCAATTTAAAAAACAATTCTATCTATAACCCTAAGACACCAGGAAGCCAGTGCATGAATGCTTTTAAAAAAAATGGTTGAGGAAGACCTTAGAAACCTAAAGAGGAAAGACAGAAAAGGGAAACATGTATGGGAGGCTATTAAGAAACTAGGGGAACGACATGAAGTAGTTATAAGACCAGCGGATAAGGGGGGAGGACTGGTTATCCTGGATAAGAAAGACTACCAGGAGGAAATGGAAAACCTCCTAAAGGTGGAGAACACCTACAAGAAACTCAAGAGTAACCCCAAAAAGAAGTATCAGAAGAAATTGAAGACCTACATTGAAAAAGGGAAGAAAATGGGGATACTAAACCCAAAAGAAGCCGAATATCTGTTCTCAAAATCCACTAAGACTCCAGTTATGTATTATACACCAAAAATACATAAAAGAATACATAAATCACCAGGAAGGTCCATAATAAGTGGGATTAACTCCATATTTTCGAGACTAGGGGAATATCTGGATAAATACTTGAAGCCATTAGTCCAACAAGGTAAATCGTATCTACGGGATAGTCAACAGCTTATCCAGGAACTCCAAGAAATTAAAGAAGGCAGCAATTGGATCCTGGCAACTATAGACGTCAATTCATTGTACACTAGCATTGTACAAAAAGATGGTCTGGCCGGAGTAGAAAAGGCATTGCACGAAAACACAGGGATGAAACAACAGCAGATCAACTATATAGTGGAGGGGCTCAAGATGGCCATGGAATGTAATTATTTCTGGTACAACAGAAACTATTATGTACAAACCAAGGGTGTAGCTATGGGGGCACGTTATGCCCCCAGTGTAGCGAACCTCTTCCTAAATATGTGGGAGGAGGAGTACATCTATGGAAGAAAAATCCCTCAAATTAAGATGTACAGATGCTACATTGACGACTTGATTATCCTATGGGATGGAACACCGGACACTTTTGAACACTTCCTTGGACAACTTGACGATAATAAATATGGAATTACTTTTACAGGAAAATGGAACCCCCAGAAGATAGAGTACCTAGACTTGGAAATCTTTAAGTCAGGAACATCTCTTTGTACCCGTACCTTTTTTAAGGACACAGACCGTAATGGGTATATACCCACTTCCAGCTGCCACCATCCAAGGTGGAAGGGGAATATCCCAAAGGGTCAACTAATGCGTCTTCGCAGGAATTGTGATCTAACTGCAGATTTTGAAAAACAAGCAGACATGTTAATTCAGAGGTTCCAAGAAAAGGGATATGCAAAAGATACCTTGGCAAAACTGAAGCTGGAGATAATGAAAGTGGACAGGAAGACCCATAGAATAACACTAAGAGGAGAAAGAACAAACAAGAAGAGATCTGTTTATTACAGGATACAACAATCAATATAAAGATGTTGAACGTATTATTAACAGATACTGGCCAATTTTACAAGAGGATAGGGTATTATCAAAAATTCTCCCCAGAAGACCAAAATTTGTGTATAGGAGAGCTCCTAGTCTGCGGAACTACCTAGTACACAATGCTATAGACCCTCCTAAACAAGTAAAAATCAGCACTAGTTTGAAGGGATTCTATAAATGTCGTAGGTGCCTGGCATGTAGGGTCAGCAAACCACAACCTAGAAAGAAAGAAACATTCAAATCTACAGTTGACCACAAACAATACAAAATCAAAAAACTAATTACATGTCAGACTACGCATGTGACGTACATTATAGAATGTCCCTGTCATCTCCAGTACATGGGAAGAACCACCCGGCCTTTAGCAGTCAGAATAAGGGAACACATTAATAACATTAAGAAAGGGTTCCCTAAACATTATTTATACAGACACTTCGATGAGGTACACCAGAGGGACCCCACAGGGCTTGTATTCCATGGCATAGACCATATTGAAGACCATTGGAGATGGAATAACAAACTTATACTCATCTCTCAAAACGAAACTGAGTGGATCTACCGTTTACAATCCCTGGCCCCTAAGGGGTTAAATCTGGATATAGACTTAAACTGCTTTATAGCTAACCCTTAGATATATATCTGTATATCACATACTGGCTTAATACTTAGATGGCTGATAGTGGGGATCTCCAAGGTGTATGGAGACTCCAGTGTAGGTCCTATGTTTATCCTTTTACTCCAGTGTAGGTCCTATGTTTACTCTTTTACTCTGTTCCCCTTCTATGATAATGAAGTTACAGAAGACCCTTAGTAAAGGGAATCCTTAATGAGAGGCCTTTAGGTCAGAACTAGAGGTCTAATACCTTATCCCCCACATGTGGGTTTCCTCTTTAAGATCTGGTTGGGGTTCTTCTATATATCGCCCTTTTGATTCTTCTATATAGCGTTCCTTTCGATTTATTTATTTAAATTCCCTTTTTAGTGGGAGGTGTACATAACCCCCCCCCCAAATGGTATGGCTTAAAGTGGGGTACATGAGATGATATATGTACACATGTTACTGATGTTTTCATTTAATTAGTGTATGCTTACTCCCCCTATGGTAATTGCATATATACACATTAGAAAATGGGTTTTAAGCAATAAGGGAATGTTTTCCTCATGTATGGTGATGCCAATTCCTCAACCTAATACATGTTAGTGAATCTATGGCTTAGAAATTTGGGAGCCTGGGATGGAAGGGAAAGACTATTGATTTATAGTGGTTCACACAGATATCTAATAGCACATATCCTTATGGGAGCAAACATATGTAAGAAGTTTGAAGTAGTAATACCTAACATCACCAATAGGGGTCCTAGATTATGTCATTTGCCTCTATATTTGTCTCCCCCCCAGTGTCCGTAACCCCTACATGTGAACTGGAGAAATGGTATCACCCCATGATTAATTCAGAGTGGTTTATAGAGCGTTATTTGTATAAACTTCAAAATTGCCTGTATGAGTAGGATTGTTTAATGCTCATGTCTGTCTTTAATGAGGGCAAGCGGGGATATTAAGCCTTCTAATTGAGGTAATATATTGTAAGCAGCCCCGTAACTTGGATCAGTCTAATTAGACAGGGAAGTTTTGTAACACACATAACGGGATCCCGCCCATGGGAGGAGATATGTCCGCTTGCCTTCAAATAGTCTAGTACGAGGTACGTCAGTTACGCCTTTGACAACGTCGATGACTAAACGCGTAAGGCGGAGCTATGTACCTACGTCACGCGCGGAAGTCGGGGAGAGTGTGGAATGCAGCTGAGGCGCACGCCGCTCAGCTGAGAGCTTGCATCCACGAGCTCCTCTCCAGGCTTGATCTCCCTTACGCAGTGTGATAGTTTGACTCCTTTTTAGGAGTGCGAACCTTTTTTAATATTTTAAAATTATTTTTATTTAATTTGGTTGCCGTTATTTAGCATTTTAATAAATTTATTACGTATCACACTATGGGAGCCCTGTTTCTTTCATATGAGGATAACCCGGTCCATCGTGCTTGGAGCGTTAGCCACCAGGGACAACCTCATTGGAATCCCAGACGCCATCCAGAGTTGGAGACTATATGCCTATTACCCCTGCAGGGGTGTAGGGAGCTGGTGAGTGGGGATCCTTGACGGGGAGCACCGCAGTCACTGGATATCAACTGTTGCTGTCACGAAAGTCACTTTACACAGGAATTTTGGATTTGATGGAACTTTATGCAACTTTTTTATGCTGGGACTATTGCAATTAATTTGTATCTTAAATTTTTCACAATTTTTTCACATTTTTTCTTATTATTATTGTATTTTTTCTACACTGATGAACTGAATTAAGATTATTCTCCACTTGCCCATTTTTCTGTTGGGGAGATAATGTGATAATACGTATATTGTATGTTATTATTATTCGCATACTGATCAATGGGTAATGATCAGTTATTACACTAGTTGGAAGGAGGATTTGAATTATATTTATAGAGTCCCCGCCACGCACTAGGGGGGATGTTCATTTATTTCATTATTTGTATATTCTGGACTCATTTTCACTGGTGTGGATGTAGTTACACCTTTGTATACAATAAGGATCTGCACACATTAGCACGGGACATCAATCCCACTGGGCACACATTCATTTTACAAATTTATTATTTTGAGTTGAGTGTATTTTTGCTTATTTAGACGAGAGTATATATATAAATAGGTATCCAACACAGGTAGTGCCACTTGCCCCTATCTATAAACTCTTTTTAACCTATCTCACCCCTCTGGGGGTGTGTAAGGAGAGGCTGCAAGCCTCTGTCCGTGAGCGCGGATATTTTTTTCTACACTACTCGTTTTCGATTATGGTCATTAGTGCCCCCTGGTGGAAGATGATACTGTATTAATAGATTAATAGGTATCAGGAATCTTGTGTCATTACTTTTTTGAGGTTTCTTATTAGTTGGACTAGTCCACCATTCATCCTGATTTGAATATTTTTGTACATTCTTATCATTACCATTTATTGGAGGCCATTTGTTTACTTTTCTTTGAATGCTATTATGCTTCATTTCCACTGGATGTCACTAGTGGGGCTGGGAGTTCTGTGTTATTCTTCCCTAGTTATCCTTGAGTATTATATGTGTTATACTCACTAGATGTCACTAGTGAATTTCAGATTATATTGTATATGTATTTCCCTTCTTTTCTACCACCAGATGGCGTCTGTGAATTTGGTAGATTTATTTTTATATATGTTATTCTCACTAGATGTCACTAGCGTATTGTGGACTATGTGTTGTATGTATTTCCCTTTTTTCTACCACCAGATGGCATCTGTGAATTTGGTAGATTCATATTTATATATGATGGAATAGATATTTAGTTTGTCACTGTTTTTTATCTATGTTTTATGTTACTCATTTAGTATTCATGCTGCATTTGATGCTTTTATTGTGTATTACTTACAAAGATTTTATTTGTACACTTGTTGTCATGACTATTTAAACTGGCTGTCCGACACCTGACTCCTTGACCCTTTGAGAAAGTCACGTGTGTAGTGACACAACGCGTCAGGGAGGAGCCAGGTGCCACTGTTTCCGGGTACGGCCGAACCCGGAAGCATCCGTTTCCACTGCTGTTATTATCGATTTTTATGTAAGTTACTGCTTGTTTTTTGTCGTAAATAAATTTTAATTCTACACTATGGAGCCACTTTTTTTATTTCACCATTCATCCGATGGCATTCATTGAGTGTGGGAGAGTGCAACTGTGTGCTGGATATCGAGTGTCCCCGTGTGCTGTGACTACGACCGGAAGCTGATTTCCTGTGGATTGCTATACCACTTGGTTCATGCTCGATTCGGCCCATTGGGGGCCGCTGCTACAGGTGAGAGGCTGGGGGAAATAGGTGTCGCACTCCGGACTATGATTGGATGAACCATATCTATCTTAGACACTTTTCGCCACAGTGATCGTTTATTGCATTTGCACTTCCCTATATTATTATCAGAAGATTGTATCCTGTTGGTATTGGGAGTCGCATTGCACGGTTCATTGGATCGCACTTATCACTTTTTTATGATCATCTTCTAGAGCTTTTTGGGACATTCATTACACACATCAGTGTGTCACGTTAATTTACTCTTGCACATCGTGTATTTCACTTTTTTATTTTTATTTGCACTTATCCTGAAAGAGCTATTTACTTCATTCCTTATTGCACTATATGACTGTTATTTATTTTGCTCTAGAATTTATGAATTTTATGTCATTTATTTATTATTGCACTTGCTCTTTCATCAGTTATTCCACTCATGGCTAGTTTGCGCCACATATTTTGTTTCTTATTTGTCCTAGTTATGTGAGTACACTGTTTTATGTTGGCGGCTCCTTTCCAGCCTATTGGTTATTGTGGTTTTGCGCATTAGTATTTCTTTAGGTTTGTTTTAGGCTTTCTAATCTGACTTCAAAGATTTGGCTGAGAGTGGAAATGGTTGAGGAGGAATTGCAAGCTACTAAATCGGCAGTCCATCAAACTCAGATACAGGGAGCTGATAAACGTCTCCTTCTTCAGGACAGGCAGCGCCATCTGGAGGACTATCAGAATCCGAGGCCTTCCTGAGTCTAAGGACTCAGCAGATCTAAAAGTTACCCTGCAAATGCTGTTTAATGATCTTTTAGGAAAACCTTTCTCCCAACACATCAAGATGGACAGAGCTTCTAGAGCGTTAAGACCCAAAGGATCTCCGTCCAAACCCTGAGACATAATTTGTAGGACTCACTCTTATACTCCTAAAGAGGACATGATGCGGAAGGCCTGCTCTGTTCGTAAAGTACTGTTTGAGGGAACTCCTGTACAATTATACCCCAACCTATCATAGATGACCATCCAAAAACATAGAATACTTCAGCCTTTCTTGACCTCCCTCCGAGAGTTTGATATCACTTACAGATGGGGATTTCCATTCAGCCTGATGGCAAAGCGTAATGGAAAATCACTTGTCCTATATAATTCCAAAGATCCCAAACCCTTTTGCGACACCTTAGACATTCTGGTACCTGAGCTGCCTGATTGGGACCTTTTGCTTCCACCACCTTATGTTTGGCTTAAGGTCTCCCTAAGCAATTCTCGAAGTGTCTGATTCCCCACATAGAAGTTCCAAACATAAAACTGGCTGAACTTTCTATTACATCCTTCTTTTTACTATTAACCAGCTAGCCAGCTGTTTTTCTCAGATTTGCTATGCAATTTTTATCTGGCTGTTCTGTGGAATGTTTTACTTGGTTGTACCTTGACTTTGATGATCTGCTATCACATTATGTCTGTGGTTTTCTCCAAGATTATACTTGCAAACGCATTGAAATCAAGCCAACACAGTACCTGTTTTTTTTCCAGCCTATTAAATGGGTTGCTGGTCCAGCTTGATGCCTGGTAACAGATTTTCCCTGCTGATTTGTAATGAACACCCTTCCCCCCCCCCCCTCCGCTACATAGATGCGGGTTTGGCGCCAAAACCGATACCGAAAATGAAAAATACACTAGGCCGAAAACTGAAACCGATACCGAAAATGACTGTTTTAAAAAAATATTTTTATATATTTAAAAAAAAAAATGTATACATTTTTACATGACACATTGCTAATAGTATTAGCAAAATTTCTATGCGGTGCACCTCTAGCAGATATAATGCAGGAGATGTCAGAGACTGCAGACATGGTACAGGAGATGGTCAGAGACTGCAGACATGGTACAGGAGATGGTCAGAGACTGCAGACATGGTACAGGAGATGGTCAGAGACTGGGGGCATGGTACAGGAGATGGTCAGAGACTGGGGACATGGTACAGGAGATGGTCAGAGACTGCAGACATAATACAGGAGATGGTTAGAGACTGCTGACATAGTACAGGAGATGGTCAGAGACTGGGGACATGGTACAGGAGATGGTCAAAGACTGGGGACATGGTACAGGAGATGGTCAGAGACTGGGGACATGATACAGGAGATGGTCAGAAACTGCAGACATGATACAGGTGATGGTCAGGGACTGCGGACATGGTACAGGAGATGGTCAGAGACTGATGACATGGTACAGGAGATGGTCAGAGATTGCACACATGGTACAGGAGATGGTCAGAGACTGCGGACATGGTACAGGAGTTGGTCAGAGACTGCGAATATGATACAAGAGATCAATGCAGCCTCACCAGTGCCTGTGAGATGCAGCCTGCCTGTGCCCGTCATGCAGCCTCACCAGTGCCCGTCATGTAGCCTCACCAGTGCCCGTCATGCAGCCCGCGTGTGCCTAAAAGATGCCACCTCACCTGTGCCCATCATGTAGCTTGCCAGTGCCCGTCGTGCAGCTTTCCAGTGCCCGTCATGCAGCTTACCAGTGCCTGTCATGCAGCCTGCCAGTTCGTGTCATGCAGCCTGCCAGTTCCTGTCATGCAGCTTGCCAGTGCCCGTCATGTAGCCTGCCAGTTCCCGAATCAGCTGTGATCTCCGTGTGTCACGGAGCTGCATTTGAATTGCCCGGGTCACAGTAACGATGTCCCGCCTCCTGTGATCACGTCACATTGATTCAATATCCCACCATTTGATCAGTGTGCTGTCTGTCACAGGATGCGGGACATTGTTTCTGCGGTCTGTGTAGTTAAGCTCCGTGACACACGGAGATTGCGGCGAGGAGGGAGGGAGGGGAGGGGAGGAGGAGAAGAGAGGAGAGGACTGCGGCGCGGCCGTGCCAGAAGGACACCCCCGTAATAGGTGGCACCAGGGACGGGGCCCTGCCCCATTTTCAGCGCCATTATCGGCGTGATTTCTCTTGCGGCAAAGTGCCGAAAATGCCATTTTTGGCTGATATGTTGGTGCATATGAAATTTTGGTGCATTCCTAATTCTTTTGTTTCTGAGCATGCGTAGTCTTGCTCTTATGGTTTTTTTTGCGTGCGAAAATCGTACTAATGAAACGAAAATGAGACGTTGAATTCACATCCGACAAAAATGTTATAGTCTGCACATTCAGCTTTTGTCTGACGAAAAAGTAAAATCGGCTGTCGAAAGCACCGTACTAACGATCCAAAAATCCACAGACAGCTCGTCGTACTAATTTTTCCATCTGATTTTTGTATCATGTGCAGGCCTTTTTTTAGCCTCATGGTTAAGATTCTGCCTTTGAATGTTAATGGCCTGAATTCTAATAGTAAAAGACATTTGGCACTACAGGATTTTGGACAATCTGGGGCAGATGTAATTTTTGTGAAATTTTTGGGAAACACACTTAGACAAGAAGGGCTCCTTTACATTCACTACTAGATATTATTCCAACATTTATCAAGCTTCAAATAGATGGAAGAAGGCAGGTGTAGCTATCCTTATTAAGAATGGCTCCCCCATAACTGGTCTAGACTCTTATTTGGATTCATTACTTCATTCTTCGAGGTAAATGACAAGCACAAGAGGTTCCTTTTTGCAATCTTTATGCTCCTAATGTCAATCCTTCCTTTCCCAGGTCTACACTTGTTTATTTAGCACAGAACATAAATACCTAGTTATTGAAGGGGGTTTTTATTGGCCTTATTCTGATATTCTAGACCGTCATGTTATTGGTGATCGTGCGTTGCGCTTCTGGCTTTTGAGGGTGTCTCAGTTGTTTTGACAATTATCTACAAATTGGCATACTCATCAACCCAAAGACCGACAATACACTTATTCATTTGCCCACTCCACTCATTCCTTCATAGATTATTCAATAATCCTACTTTCCGCACACTGAAATTTGTTAAGATATTGCTGATTTCGTGGTCGGACCATGCACCCATCCTCCTCACTTTTTAGAAACTCCAATTCTGAGATCTTGCCACTGCCAATTGAATCATTTCTTACTTAAAGCGGCGTTCCACCCAAAAGTGGAGCTCTCGCTTCTATGCTTCCTCCCCCCTCCGGTGCCACATTTGAGACCTTTCAGGGGGGGACAGGGGGCCTGTTTTTGACAGGTCCCCTTCCCCACTTCTGGAGACAGGCCACGGCCCGATCTCCTGGAAGTTCGGCCTCCTTCCCCCGCTACCGGGCCAATTAGAAAGCGCAGCAAGCTTTGCGCATTTGCAGTAGGGAACCAGGAGTGAAGCCGAAAGTCTTCACTGCCTGGTTCCCTTACCAGGAAGGGCAGCGGCGGCACCCAGGAGTCAACCCGAAGATCGGCTGGGGTGCCGATATTGCGGGCTCCCTGGACAGGTAAGTGTCCTAATATTAAAAATCAGCAGCTACAGTATTTGTAGCTGCTGAATTTTAATTTTTTTCACCAAGGCTGGACCTCCTCTTTAAGCACCTCCCATCCAAGTCTGAACTGGAGAGGTCCTTGCAATTACATAGTTACATAGTTACATAGTTACATAGTAGGTGAGGTTGAAAAAAGACACAAGTCCATCAAGTCCAACCTATGTGTGTGATTATGTGTCAGTATTACCTTACATATCCCTGTATGTTGCGGTCGTTCAGGTGCTTATCTAATAGTTTCTTGAAGCTATCAATGCTCCCCGCTGAGACCACCGCCTGTGGAAGGGAATTCCACATCCTTACCGCTCTTACAGTAAAGAACCCTCTACGTAGTTTAAGGTTAAACCTCTTTTCTTCTAATTGTAATGAGTGACCCCGAGTCTTATTAAACTCTCTTCTGCGAAAAAGTTTTATCCCTATTGTGGGGTCACCAGTACAGTATTTGTAAATTGAAATCATATCCCCTCTCAAGCGTCTCTTCTCCAGAGAGAATAAGTTCAACGCTCGCAACCTTTCCTCATAACTAAGATCCTCCAGACCCTTTATTAGCTTTGTTGCCCTTCTTTGTACTCGCTCCATTTCCAGTACATCCTTCCTGAGGACTGGTGCCCAGAACTGAACAGCATACCCCAGGTGCGGCCGGACCAGAGTCTTGTAGAGCGGGAGAATTATCGTTTTATCTCTGGAGTTGATCCCCCTTTTAATACATGCCAATATTCTGTTTGCCTTATTAGCAGCAGCTTGGCATTGCATGCCATTGCTGAGCCTATCATCTACTAGGACCCCCAGGTCCTTTTCCATCCTAGATTTCCCCAGAGGTTCTCCCCCCAGTGTATAGATTGCATTCATATTTTTGCCACCCAAATGCATTATTTTACATTTTTCTACATTGAACCTCATTTGCCATGTAGTCGCCCACCCCATTAATTTGTTCAGGTCTTTTTGCAAGGTTTCCACATCCTGCGGAGAAGTTATTGCCCTGCTTAGCTTAGTATCGTCTGCAAATACAGAGATTGAACTGTTTATCCCATCCTCCAGATCGTTTATAAACAAATTAAATAGGATTGGTCCCAGCACAGAACCCTGGGGAACCCCACTACCCACCCCTGACCATTCTGAGTACTCCCCATTTATCACCACCCTCTGAACACGCCCTTGTAGCCAGTTTTCAATCCAGCTTCTCACCCTATGGTCCATGCCAACGCACCTTATTTTGTACAGTAAACGTTTATGGGGAACTGTGTCAAATGCTTTTGCAAAATCCAGATACACCACGTCTACGGGCCTTCCTTTATCTAGATGGCAACTCACCTCCTCATAGAAGGTTAATAGATTGGTTTGGCAAGAACGATTCTTCATGAATCCATGCTGATTACTGCTAATGATATCATTCTTATTACTAAAATCTTGTATATAGTCCCTTATCATCCCCTCCAAGATTTTACATACTATTGATGTTAGGCTAACTGGTCTGTAATTCCCAGGGATGTTTTTTGGGCCCTTTTTTAAAATATTGGTGCTACATTGGCCTTTCTCCAATCAGCTGGTACCATTCCAGTCAATAGACTGTCTGTAAAAATTAGGAACAACGGTCTGGCAATCACCTGACTGAGTTCCCTAAGTACCCTCGGATGCAAGCCATCTGGTCCCGGTGATTTATTAATGTTAAGTTTCTCAAGTCTAATTTTAATTCCGTCCTCTGTTAACCATGGAGGTGCTTCCTGTGTTGTGTTATGAGGATAAACACTGCAGTTTTGGTTACTGAAGCCCCCCGATTCACTCGTGAAGACTGAGGAGAAGAATAAATTCAATACCTTTGCCATCTCCCCATCCTTTGTAACCAGATGTCCTTCCTCATTCTTTATGGGGCCAATATGGTCTGTCCTCCCTTTTTTACTGTTTACATACTTAAAGAATTTCTTGGGATTTTTTTTGCTCTCCTCCGCTATGTGTCTTTCATGTTCTATCTTAGCCGTCCTAATTGTACCCTTACATTTCTTATTGCATTCTTTATAAAGTCTGAATGCTGAGGATGATCCCTCAACCTTGTATTTTTTGAAGGCCTTCTCCTTTGCTTTTATATGAATTTTTACATTGGAGTTAAGCCATCCAGGATTTTTGTTTGCTCTTTTAAATTTATTACCCAATGGGATACATTGGCTAATGCCCTTATTTAATATGCTCTTAAAGCAAACCCATCTCTCCTCCGTATTCTTTGTTCCTAATATTTTATCCCAATTTAGGCCTTTTAGCAAGGTTTGTAGTTTAGGGAAGTTGGCTCTTTTGAAATTCAGTGTCTTTGTATTCCCTTTATATTTCCTATTTGTGTGATTTATACTGAAACTAATTGACCTGTGATCGCTGTTACCTAAATTGCCCCGTATTTCCACATCTGTGATCAGGTCTGTATTGTTGGTAATCAGTAGATCCAGTATTGTTTTATTTCTAGTTGGTGCGTCTACCATCTGACCCATAAAATTGTCCTGCAAGACATTAAGGAACTGGCGAGCCTTAAATGAATGCGTGATTCCCTCCGCCCAGTCTATGTCTGGATAATTAAAATCCCCCATTATGATAACACTTCCCATCCTTGCTGCTAATCCAATTTGTGATAGGAGATCCGTCTCCACTTCCTCCTTCAGGTTAGGGGGCCTATAGCATACTCCCAGTATTATTTTCCCCTTAGCTTCATCCCTTTGGAGCTCTACCCATAAGGATTCCACCTCCTCTCTAGCTCCCTCAGTGATGTCATCTCTCACATTTGCTTGTACATTATTCTTGATATATAGGCATACCCCTCCCCCTTTTTTACCCTCTCTATCCTTGCGGTACAGGGTATACCCTTGAATGTTTGCCAGCCAATCATGAGAGCTGTTGAACCAGGTCTCTGAAATTCCCACAAAATCCAAATCCTCCTTGTACAACAGTATCTCTAGTTCACCCATCTTGTCTGCCATGCTCCTGGCATTGGTGAACATGCCACATAGTTTAGACCAGTCGCATATTGTCCTCGTATTGGGTGTTTCAAAATTGCAACTAGGACTTGCTACTATACTCACCTTGTGTTTAGCTAAAACAATTATATTTAGCTGAAAACAATACCCCTGATATATCACCTTCTACTTTATGGGAAGCACAAAAACTGTTCTCAGAGGGCAATATCTAGCTATCTCCTCCGCCATTGGCTCATTCCCTCTTAGCGAGAAAACTGAGAGATAAAGTTCATGTGGCAGCCCCCCATCACATTAAGAACAAAGATGGTCATCTGCTCTCTCATCCATCAGAAGTGGTTCAGACTTTTAACCACTTACCTACAGGGCACTTTCACCCCCTACCTGCCCAGGCCATTTTTCAGCTTTCAGCGGTGTCCCACTGTGAATGACAATTGCGCGGTCATGCTACACCGGAACCATGTGAAATTTTTATAATTTTCTTCACACAAATATAGCTTTCTTTTGTTGGTATTTATTCACTGCTGGGATTTTTATTAAAAAAACTTATGGGCACTGATTAGGTGGCACTGATGAAGAGGCACTAATATTCTGCACTTATGGGCACTGATAGGTGGCACTGATATGTAGCACTGATAGGCGTCACTGATGGGTGGCACTGGCAGGCACTGATAGGTGGCATGGATAGGCGGCACTGATGGGCAGCACTAATGGGCATTGATGGGTGGCACTGATGGGTTTTACTGATGGGCATTGATGGGCTTTATTGATGGGCACTGAAAGCCAGCACTGACTGGCATCACTAATGGGCACTAATTGCTGGCTCTGGTGGGCACATATTTTTGGCACTGGTGGGCATTGGTTGCTGGCACTGGTTGCTGGCACTGGTGGTGCTCTAATGTAATCAGGGCACTGATCATCAGTGCCCTGATTACATCTCTCACTCTCCCCTGTAAGGAGATGCCGCTGATTGGCTCTCCTCTCCACACATACTGTCAGTGTGAGGTGAGGAGCACAGATTACTGGCACTTCCTTGTTTACATGTGACCAGCTGTGATTGGACACAGCCGGTCACATGATTAAAGAGCGGCTCCTTACATAGATCGAAGAAAATATTACAGTGCACACATGAAAAAAAGACATTTACCTCCAGCAAGGCTAGTTTAAAAACACCTAAACATTTTCAAAAAACATTATCAAAAATATGGGGATTTGGTCACACCATATTGCTATATGGTGCTAAGCCCACTTACTGCGTCAAAGTACCCCATGATCAGTGGGTCCTACACTATCCATAGACTGGGAGATCCTGCTTCTCTGAACCATGAGAGCATTACACTCTTCTAAATGGGAGAATCTTGAGGTCTCCACCCATGACACAAGTGGACACTAATGAGAGGTACTTGATGAGGAAGTGGGGTGCTCCTCACCCAAAGGGATTTGGTCAGAATCCATACAATAGACAAACAAGATAATGGGGGGCACACCCTAAAAGATGCATTAAAGATGGTGCAGCTATAAGACCATACAATAGAAGAAAATATTACAGTGCACACATGCAAAAAAGACATTTATCTCCAGCAAGGCTAGTTTAAAAACACCTAAATGTTTTCAAAAAACATTATCAAAAATATGGGGATTTAGTCACACCATATTGCTATATGGTGCTAAGCCCACTTACTGCGACAAAGTACCCCATGATTTTTTGAAAATGTTTAGGTGTAATATTTTCTTCTATTGTAGGGTGTGCCCCCCAAATATCTTGTTTGTTTCTTTACATAGATCGGGTTCACGTCATGTCTTAGCAACACGGTGCGACTGCAATCGCCGCGCTGCACGCCCCTGCGGAAGTGGGCGTTCGGGCAACGCTGTATCCTGGCCTAGGCCAACAAGGCCCAGGCCTAGGGCAGCACTTTGCAGGGGGGCAGCATGGAAATAGTCCCCGCCGGCTTGCGCTACACTGTTAGTGTAGCGCCAGTCTTATGGGGCGAACTGGGCTGAGAGGCAAATTAATCTAGCGCCCTTGCAGGCGGCCGGCATTCCGCAACTGTGGGGGGGCGCCGCTTCTTCTTCTTCTTTTTGACTGTCCTATCATCCTGGACCACAAACCTTCCTCACTGTGCTATATGTTTTCTGCTGCACCATTGGCATGGTTATATCTTCTTAGTCCTCTCCATAAAATTATCAGAAATTTGTGCTTAAATTAGAACTATAGGCAACACTTTTTTTTCATTTTGGATAGAATAAGGGAGGGTTATAGCCACTGTTAGTTTATTTTTTACCATCCCTGTCCCATTGCAGAGATTTCCCTTCACTTCCTGCCCCATAGCCAAACAGGAAGTGAGAGGAAATCCATCCCCCCCAGGCCCTCAGAACGAGTGTCCCGACTCGAAAATTTCAGGGAGGGTCCTAAACAGCAAGGGGTGTGGCCTTGACAGGAAGTGGTGGGTCATATTTAAATTAGGGGGTGCGTGAGTTTAGTCAGGCCTAGGGCAGCACAAAACCTAAATACATTACTACGTTCGGGTGCGCCATCATATGACATCCATCCATCCCTCCGTCATTTGACGGTGGAAGGACAGCAAGTGGTTAAAGAATTTTATTCTTCTTTATATAATGAACCTGCTATCCCCCATAATCCCCCCACCCAGGACCTTTTGGATCGTATGCAGCAATATCGCACACAAAGCGGTTGTCAGAGATCTCATGCAGCAAGTGCTCAATCCTGTGCCACAGGTGCTCATTCTTATGCACTTGTGCAGAGTTGTGAAAATAGAAGCCCAAGACGAGCAAGGACTTGAATGCGCATGCAAATGCGGGCATGTGCGCGTACAAATCCACAGATTCTGGCGCCTGGCAGCCTATTTAAACTGTGAGTCTGTCTGGCCCCAGTGCTGGATTGTCTTCAGCTCTGGTTCCTGATTCTAGAAAGTCTGCTAAACTTGTTCCTTACCTGGCTACATCTGACACCTCTGTTGGATCACTCCTGCCTGTTATGTCTGCTGCTCGCTTATTTTACCAACCTCGGCTTGGGTTTATGACTACGTCTCTGCTTCCTGATCTGGTACCCAAACGCCAGCACGTCTCTGCTTCCTGCCTGTTCCCAACCTTGAACCTGATCCTGACCCTGCACCTGGCTGCCGCTGAACAAGGCTTGTGACCAGACTCCATATCACCACTGGAAGGACTCCTGTGTCTACAAGCTACAGCTCACTACTACAGCTTCCTGGCACCTGTGTCCTTCCACTGCCCTAGCAGTCGCTGTCTCCACTACCGGGGGTGCTTGGACAGGATTTGTGCAAGAGGCCACCCTCGTCATCTCAGGCTCCACAGTCAGGTACGTGACAGTGGTATTCCTAAACTGTCACCCTCAGACCTCAACTGTCATTCAATACCTTTGTTACAGGGGAAGAAATTGAATTGATGGTTAAATCATTGCCTACTCACAAGGTCCCGGGCCCAGATGGCCTACACTATGAATACTATAAAACCTTCCTCCAGACACTTCCTCCCCATATGTTTTTCAATAGTTTTCTACATGATGGCTCTATCCCTCGGGATATACAACGGTCCTTCCTTACCTTGGTTCCAAAACCTGGTAAGAACCTTGCCCTATGCACTAACTATAGGCCCATTACTTTGTTAAACTCTGATCTGCAATGTTTCACTAAACTTCTTTTGATACGTTTAAATGCAATCCTCTCTTCGCTGATCCACAAAGACCAGGTGGGTTTCGTGCCTTTTAGGCAAGCAAGTGACAACATTGGGTGAGTATTTGATTTAATCGATGTAGCAAATAGTGAAAGGATGGTGTCTCATATTAGGTGTAGATGCAGACAAGGCATTTGATCACCTGAGTTGGCCTTTTCTCTATGCTTCACTCCAACACATGGGAATTAGGGCAGTTGCGGCGCCAGGTGGGTGCTTGGGTGTTCTGAAGCTCCCCAAAAAAATCTTCAAGCATCCTCATAGCACCCCCAAAATTTCCACAGAGGTATTACAGTACAGTCACAGGATTTTAAACAAATTATTTGGTACCTGCTGTGAATCCTGTCTGTAAGAGGCTAGGGACTCTTTTGTAAAGTGGAGGGATACAGCCGAATAAGCCGCTAATTATCAGTTAGACCCGGCAGGGGCTGGGTGGTGAGGAGCCTGCATCAGTGGCGGATTGATGCAGTGCTGGTCTCCTGCATTTGCCACCAAAAGAAGAATTTGGATGGAAGCAGCAGAGAGAGCCCAGCCCTGTGCAGTGCCCCAGGAAACCTGGAGGAAGCCGGTATTCTAAGGAGAGAGAGGAGGAGAGAAGCTGTGTTTACTTATATGGTGGGGGAGTAGAGGGAGCAGTATGGAGCTGCTGCACTCAGTGCATTGCGGTCTGCAGGGCTTACTGAGCCTGCCAGTGTCAGAGGACAAGAGGGGTGTGTGTGTAACATGGTGTGTGTGTGTGTCACATGGTGTGTGTCACATGGTGTGTGTGTGTCACATGGTGTGCTCCGAGGGGGGAGGCTCAGGAGGAGTGAGGCTGATCACTGCTGCAGGCATCGTTCTGTTTTTATTGTAGCTGCTGAGCCTGGAAGGGAGGGGGGGCTTTCCAGTCCTCTGATCTATAGCAGCAAGCTGCATTACACTGATTGAGGGGCCTGATCTGGACTGAGCAGTGGACACACTGAGGGAAATCCTTTGATATCAGCCCTCTCATTGGGCTTGGAGACATGTACTGCAATCATTAGAATGCCACACAGATCAAGTGTGCCTGTGCCTGCTACTTACAGTGCCCAAATGATGATCAGGTGTCCCCATAACAGTGCACCATTGGACTATGGGGTCTCTGTTGTGCTGTGGGCACCGTGTATGGAGTCACCCTCCTGCGGGCACTGTGTGAGGGGTCACTGTTGTGCTGTGGGCACTGTGTATGGGGTCACCCTCCTGCTGTGGGCACTGTGTATGGGGTCACCGTCGTGCTGTGGGCACTGTGTATGGGGTCACCTCCTGCTGTGGGCACTATGTATGGGGTCATCCTCCTGCTGTGGGCACTATGTATGGGGTCATCCTCCTGCTGTGGGCACTGTGTATGGGGTCACCGTCCTGCTGTGGGCACTGTGTATGGGGTAACCGTTCTGCTGTGGGTACTGTGTATGGAGTCACCCTCCTGCGGGCACTGTGTGAGGGGTCACTGTCGTGCAGTGGGTACTGTGTATGGGGTCACCGTTGTGCTGTGGGCACTGTGTATGGGGTCACCCTCCTGCTGTGGGGACTGTGTATGGGGTCACCTTCCTGCTGTGTACCCTCTAAAAGGGGGCACTCTCTCTATGGGGTCACTCTCTTTCTCTTTGCACTCTAAGGGCTCACTCCTAATCTGGGCACTCTAATGCCCTGTACACACGTTCGGACATTGATTGGACATTCCGACAACAAAATCCATGGATTTTTTCTGACGGATGTTGGCTCAAACTTGTCTTGCATACACACGGTCACACAAAGTTGTCGGAAAATCCGATCGTTCTAAACGCGGTGACGTAAAACACGTACGTCGGGACTATAAACGGGGCAGTAGCCAATAGCTTTCCTTTCTTAATTTATTCTGAGCATGCGTGGCACTTTATAGCCTGCTCTCAAACTTTGTGTGTCGGAAATTCCTATGGAAAATGTGTGATGGAGCCCACACACGGTCGGAATTTCCGACAACAAGGTCCTATCACACATTTTTCTTCGGAAAATCTGACCGTGTGTACGGGGCATAAGGGCTCACTCCTAATCTGGGCACTCTAAGGGGTCACTCCTGCTCTGCACTGTATGCTGTGTACTGCTCACTGTTGTGCTGCGCTGGGTGTTCTAGCTGGCCCTAACATGTACTAGGGGTTATCATTGCTGGCCCTTATACATGCTGGGGTTTATCATCGTTGGTTCCATTTGGGCTTGTTTTACTCCCACAATCAATTATGTCTGCCTGAAGGTCCTATTTTATCTATACAATGGGAGAGACAATGAAAAAACACCCACTTTTTGGCCACACCCACTTTTGACCACGCCCACAAGAGGGCAGCTCATGCCGCATTAGCACCGCTCCTTATACTTTCAGCACCCTCACAGCACCCCCCCAAAAAAAAATGTCTGGAGCCACCCCTGTTTTAGGGGACCATTTTTGAGAGCAATCAAGCATGGAGTGGGATATCAACTCTTTTATTACCAATAACTGAGAGGGAGAGCCTGCTACTCATACATTTACATCCCTTGAGTAACATACAGGGGCTGTGTACAGGTTATTATCTCCATATAAACAGATGGTCAGGGGTCCATATATTATACAGGATAACAACCAGTAGGGTTATCCAGCAGTCTAGATTTGTGTGTGATTATAGATAATGGTGAAGCTGTCTTGAGAGGGAATATTTTTTATTTTTTTATTTATTTATCTTGTCTAATAGGTATATTGTTTTTTAATAATGTTTTTACATTGTATATATGAGTTTTTAGACGTGGTATGTGGCTATACAACAAACTAAATATATACTTTACTAAAGTTTTTATTTTTAATTTTATTTTTATTTCTGATATAGTAGTTGCCTTATCATCCTGATTTTTATTTTTGTTTTCTGTTCATTTGTTTCTTTTAGTCATGTTTTATTTTTCATTTTTCACGTTATATTTAATTTATTATTCATTTTTATTTTTATTTTCATCTTTATTTGTATTCTCATTACATTTTTCATGTTTATTTTATTTTTATTATTTTTTCATTTATTTATTATTATTATTTTAATTTTACTTTATTTTTCCTTCTATTATTATTCTTTTCTTTTTACTTTTTCTATTCAATACACTGGGCTTTTATTTTGGGATTGCTAATTTATTAAGTTCAGAATGGGAGCAACCAGTAGGTGGAAGTGTGTTTGTTTTGCAATAAGGGGCTCCTATGTAAGCCACAACCACTTCGGGCTCTTCCACTTTAAAAGTTGTTTTTATGACATCACGCACTAGCCTCCAATCCCAGTTGACGCCTTCTTAGGGGAAACGCGTTGGACATTAGCTAGCGGTGTGACGTTAAAGGGCCCAGACTGTACTGCAGGCGGCCATGCTGTTATCACGATTGGTTGATCTCAATCCATTGATACTCTGTAGTAGGGATGAGCCGAACACCCCCTGTTCGGTTCGCACCAGAACATGCGAACAGGAAAAAAGTTCGCTCGAACACGCGAACACCGTTAAAGTCTATGGGACACGAACATGAATAATCAAAAGTGCTAATTTTAAAGGCTTATATGCAAGTTATTATCATAAAAAGTGTTTGGGGACCTGGGTCCTGCCCCAGGGGACATGGATCAATGCAAAAAAAAGTTTTAAAAACGGCCGTTTTTTCAGGAGCAGTGATTTTAATAATGCTTAAAGTCAAACAATAAAAGTGTAATATCCCTTTAAATTTCGTACCTGGGGGGTGTCTATAATATGCCTGTAAAGGGGCGCATGTTTCCCGTGTTTAGAACAGTCTGACAGCAAAATGACATTTGGAAGGAAAAAACTCATTTAAAACTACCCTCGGCTATTGCATTGCCGACAATACACATAGAAGTTCATTGATAAAAACGGCATGGGAATTCCCCACAGGGAAACCCCGAACCAAAATTTAAAAAAAAAATGACGTGGGAGTCCCCCTAAATTCCATATCAGGCCCTTCAGGTCTGGTATGGATATTAAGGGGAACCCCGGCCAAAATGTAAAAAAAAAATGATGTGGGGTTCCCCCTAAATTCCATACCAGACCCTTCAGGTCCGGTATGGATTTTAAGGGGAACCCCGCGCCAAAAAAAAAAAAAAAACGGCGTGGT
Organism: Lithobates septentrionalis; assembly: GCA_037952835.1. NCBI lineage: Eukaryota > Metazoa > Chordata > Amphibia > Anura > Ranidae > Lithobates > Lithobates septentrionalis. Next base: position 62,500 of record JBBDGP010002728.1, read on the forward strand.
GTCCCCCCAAAAATCCATACCAGACCCTTATCCGAGCACGCAACCTGGCAGGCCGCAGGAAAAGAGGGGGGGACGAGAGTGCAGCCCCCCCTCCCTCCTGAACCGTACCAGGCCACATGCCCTCAACATTGGGAGGGTGCTTTGGGGTAGCCCCCCAAAACACCTTGTCCCCATGTTGATGAGGACAAGGGCCTCATCCCCACAACCCTGGCCGGTGGTTGTGGGGGTCTGCGGGCGGGGGGCTTATCGGAATCTGGAAGCCCCCTTTAACAAGGGTACCCCCAGATCCCGCCCCCCCCCGTGTGAAATGGTAAGGGGGTACTTACCCCTACCATTTCACTAAAAAACTGTCAAAAATGTTAAAAATGACAAGAGACAGTTTTTGACAATTCCTTTATTTAAATGCTTCTTTCTTCTATCTTCCTTCATCTTCTTCTTCTGGTTCTTCTGGCTCTTCTGGTTCTTCCTCCGGCGTTCTCGTCCAGCATCTCCTCCGCGGCGTCTTCTATCTTCTTCTCCTCGGGCCGCTCCGCACCCATGGCATGGGGGGAGGCTCCCGCTCTTCTCTTCATCTTCTTCTACATCCTCTTCTCTTCTTCCTTCTTCTCTTCTTCTCTTCTTCATTTTCTTCTCCGGGCCGCTCCGCACCCATGCTGGCATGGAGGGAGGCTCCCGCTGTGTGACGGAGTCTCCTCGTCTGACGGTTCTTAAATAACGGGGGCGTGGCCACCCGGTGACCCCCGCCCCCCTCTGACGCACGGTGATTTGACGGGACTTCCCTGTGACGTCACGGGGAATGCCACAGGGAAGTCCCGTCATGTCCCGTGTGTCAGAGGGGGGCGGGATCACCGGGTGGCCCCGCCCCCCGTTATTTAAGAACCGTCAGACGAGGAGATGCCGTCACACAGCGTGAGCCTCCCTCCATGCCAGCATGGATGCGGAGCGGCCCGGAGAAGAAAATGAAGAAGAGAAGAAGAAAAAAAGGAAGAAGAGAAGAGGATGAAGAAGAAGATGAAGAGAAGAGCGGGAGCCTCCCCCCATGCCATGGGTGCGGAGCGGCCCGAGGAGAAGAAGATAGAAGACGCCGCGGAGGAGATGCTGGATGAGAACGCCGGAGGAAGAACCAGAAGAGCCAGAAGAACCAGAAGAACCAGAAGAAGATGAAGGAAGATAGAAGAAAGAAGAAGCATTTAAATAAAGGAGTTGTCAAAAACTGTCTCTTGTCATTTTTAACATTTTTGACAGTTTTTTTAGTGAAATGGTAGGGGTAAGTATCCCCTTACCATTTCACAGAGGGGGGGGCGGGATCTGGGGGTCCCCTTGTTAAAGGGGGCTTCCAGATTCTGATAAGAACCCCACCCGCAGACCCCCACAACCACCGGCCAGGGTTGTGAGAATGAGGCCCTTGTCCTCATCAACATGGGGACAAGGTGTTTTGGGGGGCTACCCCAAAGCACCCTCCCAATGTTGAGGGCATGTGGCCTGGTACGGTTCAGGAGGGGGAGGCCGCACTCTCGTCCCCCCCTCTTTTCCTGCGGCCTGCCAGATTGCGTGCTCGGATAAGGGTCTGGTATGGATTTTTGGGGGGGCCGCACGCCGTTTTTTTTTTTTTTTGGTGCGGGGTTCCCCTTAAAACCCATACCAGACCTGAAGGGTCTGGTATGGAATTTAGGGGGAACCCCACGTCATTTTTTTTTTAAATTTTGGCCAGGGTTCCCCTTAATATCCATACCAGACCTGAAGGGCCTGGTATGGAATTTAGGGGGACTCCCACGTCATTTTTTTTTTTTTATTTTGGTTCGGGGTTTCCCTGTGGGGAATTCCCATGCCGTTTTTATCAATGAACTTCTATGTGTATTGTCGGCAATGCAATAGCCGCGGGTAGTTTTAAATGTGTTTTTTCCTTCCAAATGTCATTTTGCTGTCAGACTGTTCTAAACACGGGAAACATGCGCCCCTTTACAGGCATACTATAGACACCCCCCAGGTACGAAATTTAAAGGGATATTACACTTTTATTGTTTGACTTTAAGCATTATTAAAATCACTGTTCCTGAAAAAACGGCCGTTTTAAAAACTTTTTTTTGCATTGATCCATGTCCCCTGGGGCAGGACCCAGGTCCCCAAACACTTTTTATGACAATAACTTGCATATAAGCCTTTAAAATTAGCACTTTTGATTTCTCCCATAGACTTTTAAAGGGTGTTCCGCGGCATTCGAATTTGCCGCGAACACCCCAATTTGTTCGCTGTTCGGCGAACTTGCGAACAGCCAATGTTCGAGTCGAACATGAGTTCGACTCGAACTCGAAGCTCATCCCTACTCTGTAGGTGCAATTTTTATTAAATACTTTGGCATTTTAAAGGATAATGCACTATGAGTTCTTCTCTTGATTTTAACTCCTTACATCCATGAGCTGTGAGCCTGTTTTTCATACCAATATCCCGGTGAGACGTTCATAAGGAGTGGCATCCATCCTATCAGGATATTTGATATGCACATATGATTCTTTGCGGATCAGAGCCTCTGGTAAGCAGCCATATATTCCACGTATAACACAGCGGTGAAGCAATGGCACTTTGAACTATTTTTGCATGAAGACACTGCAACACTTTGATACGGATAGACACTCTGAGTGGGCTATTCACTCACCTATCTATGAACATTTGTTATTTTTGAATCAATAAAAAAATGTTGACACTACGTTTGCTTCTTTTCACTTTCAGTAGTTTGAGAGTGCACTTGTCACTTTATATTGTATTGCTTTATGTATTCATTGATGATTGTTTTCCAGCACATTTGACTATTATTGCACCAAATTTCAGTGTTGCATGAGCAACATTGTCATTGAATTGTACTTTTGTAAGGTCAACTTTTCTTCACTTTATAGTTAGATATAAATATATGTATGTGATGCATATACAAGACATAGTTGTTTTGGATTTTCACTTGTTAGCGCATTATTCATCTCACAATTATTTTGGATTCCAGTACTCCAGGGTTTTTTTTTAGTGCAGCAGTCTTTATAGTTTACAAGCTGAGAGCAACCTTCAATAATAGATATAAGCATTTATACTGTAACCCCTCCACGCAGGTTAAAACACCCTATGCAAACTCGTTTCCATTTGATATTTCGCATGGTAAGAAACAAGGTTTCCCATTGTCTCTATTACTATTTGCTCTTATTGTTGAACTTTTAGCTGCCCACATTCCTAAGGACCCTGAACATACAGAATCTTAAATCTTTAGTCTTAGAAGTAAGGAATTTAAAATTTCGCTCTTAGCAGATGATATCCTTCTGACTCTTACACAATCTAGGATCATGTTACCTAATTTACATCTAGCATTGGAACGTTACGGTGCTCTAGTGGGTTATAAAATTAACCCTACTAAGTCAGAGGCCCTTTCCGATTAACATTCTTGCACCAGAGGTCCATCATCTCTCGTTTTGTTTCCCTTACACTTGGAAATCTACCACAGTAAAATATCTTGGAGCTTATATCATCCCTTTGTACGCAACACTATTTAGAGAAAACTTTCAACCATTATTTAAACAAATCCAAGCAACTATTTTGCAATGGAAGAATTATGGTATTTCTCTATTTGGTCGCATCGTGTCAATCAAAATGAATATACTTTGAAAACTTTTGTATCTTTTTGAGACACTGCCGATTTCAATTCCTACTTCATATCTTATAAAATTGCAACCAAACTTGTTGAATTACTATATGTTTGGGACTATAAGAGACATAGAATGCCACAAACAGTCCTCTTTGCTGCCAGGAATGATGATGGCCTGGTGTTTCCAAATTTGTTGACATACTACCGTGCTACTCTATTGCATGCTGTGGTCTTGTGGTCTACCCTCCACGCAGGACAGAAATTGAAAATATCTGGTTAGCACCTATACATCCTAATAATCTCCTTTTGAATGCCAATGCAGAGGTGGACTCCTGTAACCTCCTGTTTTGTCACGGATACCTGATATTTTACATTTTTGGGGTTGTACAGAGGACAGAATTAAAATTCGACTTGGGAAACTTAACACTAATAAATCACCGTGGCCAGATGGCTTGCATCCGAGGGTAGGGAACTCAGTCAAGTAATTGCCAGACCATTGTTCCTAATTTTTACTGACAGTCTACTGACTGGAATGGTACCAGCTGATTGGAGAAAAGCCAATGTAGCACCAATATTTAAAAAAAAAACAAAATACATCCCTGGAAATTACAGACCAGGTAGCCTAGCATCAATAATATACAAGCTCTTGGTGGGGATGATAAGGAATTATATACAAGATTTTAGTAACGAGAACAATATCATTAGCAGTAATCAGCATGGATTCATGAAGAATCGTTCTTGCCAAACCAATCTATTAACCTTCTATGAGGAGGTGAGTTGCCATCTAGATAAAGGAAGGCCCGTAGACGTGGTGTATCTGGATTTTGCAAAAGCATTTGACACAGTTCCCCATAAACGTTTACTGTACAAAATAAGGTCCGTTGGCATGGACCATAGGGTGAGTACATGGATTGAAAACTGGCTACAAGGGTGAGTTCAGAGGGTGGTGATAAATGGAGAGTACTCGGAATGGTCAGGGGTGGGTAGTGGGGTCCGCCAGGGTTCTGTGCTGGGACCAATCCTATTTATTTTGTTCATAAATGACCTGGAGGATGGGATAAACAGTTCAATCTCTGTATTTGCAGACGATACTAAGCTAAGCAGGGCAATAACTTCTCTGCAGGATGTGGAAACCTTGCAAAAAGACCTGAACAAATTAATGGGGTGGGCGACTACATGGAAAATGAGGTTTAATGTAGAAAAATGTAAAATAATGCATTTGGGTGGCAAAAATATGAATGCAATCTATACACTGGGGGGAGAACCTCTGGGGGAATCTAGGATGGAAAAGGACCTGGGGGTCCTAGTAGATGATAGGCTAAGCAATGGCATGCAATGCCAAGCTGCTGCTAACAAAGCAAACAGAATATTAGCATGCATTAAAAAGGGGATTATCTCCAGAGATAAAATGATAATTCTCCTGCTCTACAAGACTCTGGTCCGGCCGCACCTGGAGTATGCTGTCCAGTTCTGGGCACCAGTCCTCAGGAAGGATGTACTGGAAATGGAGCGAGTACAAAGAAGAGCAACAAAGCTAATAAAGGGTCTGGAGGATCTTAGTTACGACGAAAGGTTGCGAGCATTGAACTTATTCTCTCTGGAGAAGAGACACTTGAGAGAGGATATGATTTCAATTCACAAATACCGTACTGGTGACCCCACAACAGAGATAAAACTTTTTCACGGAAGGGAGTTTAACAAGACACGTGGCCACTCATTACAATTAGAAGAAAGGAGGTTTAACCTTAAACTACGTAGGGGGTTCTTTACTGTAAGAGCGGCAAGGATGTGGAATTCCCTTCCACAGGCGGTGGTCTCAGCGGGGGGCATCGATAGTTTAAAGAAACTATTAGATAAGCACCTGAATGACCGCAACATACAGGGATATACAATGTAATACTGACATATAATCACATACATAGGTTGGACTTGTTGGACTTGTGTCTTTTTTCAACCTCACCTACTATATGTATTTGATATGTGCAAAGAGAGATCACACAAATACTTATAAGTATAACATTTAATAAAATTATTGACAGATACATAACATATTAGAAAATATAACACGAATACTTAACTAAAGATGCTGTATCCACCATGGCTCCCTCCATTATATGCATGGCATGGCACACAGGTGACTACAGACGCATGCCTGCTGGCAGCTCTGAGGTGAGACAGGTATTACAAGCTGTATGTTTGTTACATAGGGGACTTGAATGTAAGAAAATGTCAGTATGACCTTTTAAAGAAAATGGCACATTCCTGGAAGTAGAGTGGGCTGGCTTGTCCATATGCAGTAGGCAGTTTACAATGAAATTCCTTTGGTATGAGTCATTTAAAGTGTTACTAAACCCAGGACTCTGCATTCACTATATCTGGTCTCAAACAGAACACAGAACATGGAAATGCAATAGTTTTACTAAATATAAACTGCTAAATACCTTTTCTCATCAGCGGTATATAGCAGTCTCGTGACTTCTATTAGTGTCTGGTTAAAGCTTTTAGAAGGAGTTTTCATTCTCTTCTGACTGTTCTAAAAGGCTGCAGGACCCCTGACCCTCTGGACAGTGCTGCTTGGCCCTGTGCTGATTACATGCACTCCCCCAAGAAAAAAAGCTCTCTAGCAATACACACCAAAATGAGCATGTGCAGCTTGTCCCCTAGCCTCTGTTCTATCAGAAGATGGATTCGGGACTGTGGAAGAAGGGGAGGAACAGGGAAGGCAGGGTCAAACGGCCTTTTTTTACAATGCAGATGATTAACCCCTTAGGTTCCACAGTGAGTATAAGAAGCATGCATGTACAGACTGATCTTACTGTTGTGGGTTTAGTAACACTTTAAAGTAACCATAATAATTAGGATTTTCAAGGCTTCATTAGAAACTGTATTTGTAAGGCCAACATTAATAAGGAATATGAAATGTGAAATTTCCCTACCACTCCACCCCCTCCACCCCAAATTTATCTTAAATAAAAAATGGGGGATCTAAAGTATATCTATCTAAAATGTAGATACCTACTTTACTTTCTCTGTTTGATTTACCTATACAGAAAATCTCACTCAGCTATGTTAGGCCTGAGAAATATAAAAATATACTAAAAGTTCAAAAAATATTAAAAAAACGACATGTTGGACTAATAAAAAAAAAAACACAAAACGTTTGCATGCACGAATTCCAAAGCGCAGAAGCAGATATGAACATCAAACTTTTCTTTCCAAGAGTTTAGAAGCGTAGGAGGTTGTCAACGTCCTCCATGTTTGGTCATGGACAGCAGAGTCTTAGACAGCTGATGATCACACCTCAGCTGCAGCACAGCAATCTCACACGGTAGAAGTCAAAGAACTGTAAAATACCAAGTCCATTTCATGCTCGGGACTATTGCAGGTCACAAATCATAAACGTGCAGTCACTTGACCACCATGGTATCTCAAGAATATCTGGTTTGAAGAAGCACTGAGGTCAGTGTGAAACGCACACGTCACCTCCTGGGTTCAGATACTCTGTCTTTGTTGGCTGTTATTTGCTATTTTTTGGAATAAAACGTAACGTTACTGTGGTGTGCAGCCGTTCTTTTCTTCCTATCTCAAGTTTATACAAACAGTTCAGCTGCTGATAGGTGGCAAAGTTTATTGACTTGCTGCTGTCAAAAGCGCTTGTCTTTTTTCCATCTTCAATATGCTTCTGGTTGACGTCAAGGCAGGTGTTACCAATACTGTCAGTCCAAAGTTCCATAACTAACAACAATGTCCATATAGTCAATCATGTATTTGATCTCTAGTGACCTGGCCTAAAAGAAAAACTCAGCTTTTTTTTGTTAAGGGTGAAATATTGTTACAGGAACATCACCCATCTACCATTTGAACTCTACGCTACTCGGCATCTAAACTAAACTGTGTCCAACTATAGGCCCAACTTTAAACTACTTAAAGCGGAAGTAAACCCATCCATAAAACAGTTTCATTTCCGGCACTACCATTGGTTGTGCTCTCAACCAAACTGTCAAACCATCCAATTGCTGGTGTCATAACTGATCACATGAGCAGCATCATGGCAGTTGTAGATTAAACAGAGGCAAAGATGGCAGCTTCCTTGACTGAAAACGATAGGTGGGTTTACTTACACTTTAATGCCTGTGTTTCCTCTGTGTACTCCAGTCTCCTCCCACAATCTAAAGACATTCCGGCAGGCTAACTGGCTCTTGTCTACACTGACCCCAGTATGTGTACAAATTGCCCATGCATATGTGTCAGCATACTCTACATTCCAGTGCCAAACCCAAGCAATTGGTGAAGATTGAGGAAAACCAAACCTGGGAACCTATTTCATTTCATAATAATTTACCAAGAAAATGTTTGAAAACTCAATCAAGTGTAACAAACGTGGTGGCCAAAGGATTACTGAGTGTCAGATATAACAGACCACATATATACTAGAACACCTCATTGTATCCATTGCAAAATCATGGTCATCTTTGATGGGGATTATGATATATAGCAAAACCAACAGCTATGAGTAGACATAAAATTACTTTTTTCTTAATGAATGATAAGATTTGGCTTAAATTCAAACTTTCATTTATGTAGAGAAATATACTTTAAATCAAACAACAGTTATGTGTAAATCCCCCAAGGCTAGGTTCACCTTTTTTTTTTCTCTAAAATCCTGCTCCCCAATGTACCATTATACCATTAATGTACCTCTGTACCTCATCCATGGCTATATTTTGCAGATCACTTCCTGGTATACAAAGAGGACAGACAAGCCGGTACGACACAGGAAGGGTTTTACCAGCTGACCTCATTAGCACACCTTCACCCATCACACGTGTGCATTTGCCTGGAACCCACAGCGTCCCTTTAGATGGGCTCAGGGTGCATGCTAAACTTCCTGGGGCCGCATGCAGCCCACGGGACACCCCTGATGTAGTGCAAGAACCTGCCTGATTGGATACAGAGTTATTGGATAGATGGTGTGTCCTCCTTTTGTATAGTTTTTATAAATCTAAAGCAGATTGTACAGAGATTGCACAATCAGATTGTATGTTGTATGGTCACATTTATACACTTAAAATGACCTAGTTGCGCTTTCAGTGTCGTTAAAGCGGAGTTCCACCCATAAAATGAATTTTACAGTATTCATCAGCAATAAACATCAGCAACAACATTTGGAAATTTTTTTTTTATTTTACTTACTCATGCAGGGCTGTTGCTATGGGGTCCCTTGTAATCTGCCCCTTCCTCTCCGCGGCAGCTGAGGTCATTTCCCTCGGCACCTGTGCTCGCTAGTGCTCCTGGGAGATGTGTGTCATCATTTCCCAGGAGTCACTGGGCAGCGCCGAGGGCTAGAATGGCGGAATTTAAAAAACCGAAAGTGACGTGGGCAAAGGCGGATTTAAGCATCCTTTTTTAAAAGGGAACAAAGCCCTTTGTTGCCATTCTAATATACTTTATATACAGAGCAGCCAGCTGAGGAGAAGGACATGTGTAGAGCGGCTACAGCAGTGATCTTTTTCAACAATTGCACCCGGATTAACGAACAGTTCCTGATGCTGTTCCTGTATATATATTAGGCTTATCATGGTTGGCATCACAACAGGATGGGCACTTCCGACGACGACGCCCCTTGTGATGGCAACATGAGAAGTTTCCTGCGCCGCTTGCTGTGCTTACTGCACATGTGCGAGAACGGGCGGTGCATGCTGGTAATACAGCAGAGCCGTATCCCGGAAGTTTATGCTTGTGGGCTTCGATATTTAGGAGACTATCCATTGCTAAATATACATTAGATGATAGTAATAGATAGATTTAAAAAAAAAAATCATATATGTGGTTGGAACTCCGTTTTAATTGTTAATGACACACCAAACACACATTTTGCCACATGAAAAAACAGGTGACAAATGCAGTAAAAAAAATTACAAAAATGTCCCATGAGCTACTTTGCCAGGTGTAGCACAGCTCATTGAAATCAATGGGCTGACCTATGTGTGTCACTGGAATAGCGAGTCAAAAAACATGCTATTCCACTACTCTAGGTGTGAATGGGACCTGAAAGTGAAATTGATGCGTTTACACAAGAACAATGGGGCTCCATTCACATCTGTGTGTTTCCAAATGCATGGCAAACCGCACAGAAAATGCATGGTTTTCCATGCGTTTCAGAAATGCTGCAAATGTGCATAGTTTTCGTGTTGTCATTACATGTTAAAGACTCCCCAAGTGTGGAAAATGCACGGAAAACTGCAGTAACGCACCATGCACCGCTCCAAAAATAGTTCTGGAGCTTCTCTTAGGCGATTGTTGCGTGTAGGGCATTCAAGTGAATGGGCAGCCCTATGTGTGCCAAGTGAAAACGCTTCAAAACACCCAAAACAAATGCATGCAAGAATGTGAGTCTTCGCTACGTTGAGATGTGAACGAGGCCTGACAACTAAGTGTCTATATCCACTCTCTCCTATGTACTGGTATAAAGGTAGCCATAAACTATGCAATCTGATTGTACAATCTCTGTACAATTTTCTTTAGATTTACTAGACCTATGGAATAGACGACACACCTGAACAATCCATTAAATTTGTATCCAATCAGACAGGCCCTTGTACTACATAACTGATGGGAGATCTAATGGAGATTGTACAATCAGATTGTATAGGAAGTGGGTGGAAGGTGGTATTGTAATGAGGGAGATGTGGCCCAGAGAACACACCCTATCATGCCCTTTTCTGTAACCCAACAGGAAGTGATTGCTGATACAAGCTATAAGAAGTGATGGGCTCTGAATATCCATTCAAAGATACAAAAAAACTGACTTCTAAACGTTCTGTAAATGAGGTAAGTGAAAGAAAAGCACATTGGGATGGCTGGGCCAGAAATAGCATTGGAAAATGCTTCTATTTATTATAAAAAGTGGAATTCTGCCCGTAAAGGTGAACTTATCCTTTAAACCTTTAATGTAGTATCACCCTTTCACCCCCTGTACTGTACACATCCTGTGGATTCTGTTTTTTTCTTTTTTTATAAAAGTATGCGCACTCCACCAGCGTTACAGTTCCGCTACAATGATTATGGCAGAATAATCACCACATTTAACACACCTGAGGCCTTGTAACACTAACGAGTCACATGACACCGGGGAGGGAAAATGGCTAATTGGGCCCAATTTGGACATTTTTACTTAGGGGTGTACTGACTTTTGTTGCCAGCGGTTTAGACATTAATGGCTGTGTGTTGAGTTATTTTGAGGGGACAGCAAATTTACACTGTTATACAAGCTGTACACTCACTACTTTACATTGTAGAAAAGTGTCATTTCTTCAGTGTTGTCACATGAAAAGATAGAATAAAATATTTACACAAATGTGAGGGGTGTACTCACTTTTGTGAGATACTGTACAGCCTTATTTTTTGTGTAAATGTTTGGGTATTCTTACACCCTTCAAAATCATTAAAATATATTAATGTTGATCAAACACTAACTGTTTTCTCTCTTGTTGTTTTGGATTTAAACTTAATCAGAGAAAAAAATAAAACTTTTAAATAGCTATCATGCAGCATCAATAATTGGCTCTAACAAAAAATTCACTGCAGTCATATATTTTACAGAAGCATAAAAACAATAATAAAGTGGTGCAAATTGTCCAGGCTGTGATGTTCTTTAACCACTTCAGCCCCGGAAGATTTTACCCCCCTTCCTGACCAGAGCATTTTTTGCGATTCGGCACTGCGTCGCTTTAACTGGCAATTGCGCGGTCGTGCAACGTAGCACCCAAACAAAATTGACGTCCTTTTTTCTCACAAATAGAGCTTTCTTCTGGTGGTATTTGATCACCTCTGCTGTTTTTATTTTTTGCGCTATAAAACAAAAAAAGAGCGACAATTTTGAAAAAAAAAGCAATATTTTTTACTTTTTGCTATAATAAATATCCCCCAAAAATATATAAAAAAACTAACTTTTTCCTCAGTTTAGGCCGATATGTATTCTTCTACATATTTTTGGTAAAAAAAAATCGCAATAAGCGTATATTGATTGGTTTGCGCAAAAAATTTAGCGTCTACAAAATAGGGGATAGTTTTATGGCATTTTTATTATTCATTTTTATCTATTAGTAATGGCGGCGATCTGCGTTTTTAATCGTGACTGCGACATTATGGCGGACACATCGGACACTTTTGACACTATTTTGGGACCATTGTCATTTATACAGCGATCAGTGCTATAAAAATACACTGATTACTGTGTAAATGACACTGGCAGGGAAGGGGTTAACCACTAGGGGGCGATCAAGGGGTTAAGTGTGTCCTAGAGAGTGATTCTAACTGTGGGGGGGATGGGCTACTACTCACATGACAGCGATCAGTGCTCCCGATGACAGGGAGCAGTGATCTCTGTCATGTCACAAGGCAGAACGGGGAAATGCCTTGTTTACATAGACACCTCCCCGTTCTGTGGCTCCGTGACACGATCGCCGGGAGACCGGCGGACATTGAGTCTGTGGGTCCCGTGGGCACGGTCACGCTGTATGCGGCGGGCACGCGCGCGCCTGCTAGCCCCGCCAATTGAAAGGGACATACAGGCAATGTTAATTTAGTCAACTAAAATACGACTAAAACTAAAACAATTGAGATAACTAAAATACGACTAAAACTAAAATGTCGTTTTAGTCAAAAGACTAAAATGAGACTAAAACTAAAATGCCATTTTAGTCAAAAGACTATGACTAAAACTAAATTGCAATTACTGAAATGTACTGAAGATTTTAGTCAACTAAATACGACTAAAACTAAAACAATTGCAGAAGATTAAAATGGGACTAAAACTAAAATGCCATTTTAGTCCTAAGACTAAAATTTAACATTGCGTACAGGTACACCCATTTGCCAACCGCTGCCATTGTGCCGACGTATATCGGCGTGCAGCGGTCAGCAAGTGGTTAATTCTGTTCAGTCAGCCATTTATTGATGCCATTTAGTACTATTTAGGAACTAAACAAAAAATTTTAGTGAGCTATGAAAAAATTTCCTTCCTAGAAATAAATGAATGGTTAGCACAAAACACACATTATACAAACCCTAAAAATGCAAAACATTATTTTGTTGATTCATGAGTGCACTCGCTATTACCCATTTTTAATGAGCGCATATCAATTAATTATTATTACCACGTGGATTTTTATTAAAGGACGTCCATTAAAAGTTGTCAATAATTCACCACGGTTGAAATGACATTTACAATAACCTTTTTTAATGTGTTCATCACATTTGTGGACAAAGATTATACATTACCAAATCCATATTAATTAACGATTTCCGCCTCTTATTTAATCCCAACTATACAGATCTTGGCAACTTCAGGGAAGAGATCAGGTTCTTTCTGTATTAATGAAAAAACTAAAAAAAAAATAATCAGTGTTGCAGGTCAATACAAAGTAGATATACATCTCCAATGATTGCTCACTATTGTCCTATCTTATGCTGTTACTCTTAGCTTAGTCATACATTTAACATATTATGTAGACTTTTACTTCCTGACTAACTCAATAATTGCCATTAAAGGGGTACTCCAAGGTTTTACTGGTGGGTGGAGCCTTCCTCCTTCCCACGCCCAGTAGCCTGGAATAAGAGCCAGAACTACAATGGAATGGTTTAGAATCAAAGCATATTCATGTGTTAGAATGGCCCAGTCAAAGTCCAGACTTAAATCCAATTGAGAATCTGTGGCAAGACTTGAAAATTGCTGTTCACAGACGCTCTCCATCCAATCTGACAGAGCTTGAGCTATTTTGCAAAGAAGAATGGGCAAAAATGTCCCTCTCTAGATGTGCAAAGCTGGTAGAGACATCCCCAAAAAGACTTGCAGCTGTAATTGCAGTGAGAAAGGGGGTTCTACAAAGTATTTTTTTTAGGGGGGGCTGAATACAACTACACGCCACACTTTTCACATATTTTTTTGTGAAAAATTTTGAAAACCATTTATCATTTTCCTTCTACTTCACAATTAGGTGCCACTTTGTATTGGTCTATCACATAAGATCCCAATAAAATACATTTACGGTTTTGGTTGTAACATGACAAAATATGGAAAATGTCAAGGGGTGTGAATACTTTTTCAAAGCACTGTACAGATAATATTAGAACATATAACAAGAATACGCTGTTTCTGCCTCGGGTCCCTTCATTATATGGCATGGTATGGCACACGGGTGATCAGACGCATGCCTGCTGGCAGCTCTGAGGTGAAACAGTTATTACAAGCTGTGTGTGTGTGTGCTATATGAGTAATTTAAGGTAACCAGAGTAACCAGGATATTAGAGTCTTTATTAGATTTTTGTGAGGCCAACATTGATAAGGAATATGATATATGCAATTTCCATATCTATTCCTACATTCGATGTCTCTGCTTCGTAACCTGTGGAGGACATTGAAACAAAATCATGATCTAATGTCCCCAGTGTCTTTAATGACAGCCTTTCCTCATCCCCGGACTCGCAAAACTTTACCTTTTGAAACGCTAAAAGATAGATTTAATCCACCTATCCATGTATTTTACGGGTACTTGTGGTTCTGCCACTATGCCCAGACCATCACCCCTTCCCTACAATTGGCCCCCTTTGAGCAAGTAATTTTAGCAGGTCCTTCACAGAAAGGGCTGATCTCAGATATCTGTAAAACATCGAATGCTCACTCTATGTAGACCCATGGGAAACATTTGTATACACTCATGTGGAAAAAGATAGTAGATGAGGAGTTATCCCCAGAAGTGTGGCAGGTTATCTGGTCTCAAGCAGTCCAGAGCTCTATTTGTACTCTTTAAATAGAAAACTCAGATAAAATACTCCACTTTTGGTACATGACCCCTGACATCCTCCAAACTATCTATTTCACTAGCAGTTGATCGTTGCTGGAGACGCCAACGGAACTGAGGTTCCATTTTCCACATTTTTTGGCTATGCCCACGTATTGAACCCTTCTGGAAATCAGTTCTTCAACTGTTACAGCGTTTACTTGACCTCTCTATTCCTTTTTCTTCTAAATAATTTCTTTTGGGGCTGAGTTCTCTGACCCTTTCTAGGACCAATAAAAAATTGTTGGGACATGTCCTCACTGCTGTGAGGTATCGCTCTCTACTGGGAAAAAAAGAGAACCCCACTATATACTGCTCTGTACACTAGAATTAAGAATGTAGAATGTAAGGAAGAGCCTTACTGCTATATTACACTATACTTTAGAAAAACAAAATAAAGTATGGGAACTGTGGCATCTTAAAGGAGTATCCACCATGACTACCCCCTTTTTTTTCCATTGAATTATCAGTTAAGGATTCATGTACACTTGGCCATCATTCACTAAGGGCTGGAAAAAAGCAAAATGCAGTAGTTTTGCGGTTTCCCGCAGCTGGCGGTCAAAACGTTCCTATCCTGAACGCGATACGCATTCTGGGGAGGGAGGTTGAACCTCACCTAACCGCAGCAGCTCCTAAACTCTGCTAAAAGCCTATGCGTACATTGACACAGAGGCTTTTATGGAGATAAGTGTAGGAGCTTTGGCAACAAAAAAAAATGGCAAAAGCTCCTAAACCCAGGTTTGGGAGCTACCAGTGTACATGAAGCCTAATCAGGCTGTTGGAATGTAGGTTTGTGATGGAAATGATAAAGAGAGCAGCACCCCCCCCTCCCCCCGCCCTTTTCCCTTTTTTTCTATTATTTTTTTCTGTCTTTACCACACAGAGTACTTGGTTTTTGGCACTCTATTGTCATGCAATATACTGGCTTGCCACCTGCTGAAGTTTCCTGATTCTTCACCATCCCCGGTTGGTGAGAATACTGCTCTGGTACTTGCTTCCGCTACTCACTGTGGTCCCTGGTAACAAGGTGGTCGGTCTCCTAGTGACGACAGCTTCCCCTTTAACTCTGACCATGACAGGTTCTCCGGCCGGCAGAACCGTCACTTCTGGTTTAACTGCAAGCCGCAATCCCAACCCTATGCAGCTCTCTTGCTTCTGGATAGGCCCTCAGACAGCCTAGCAGCCAGATGTGCCCGGGATAGGCCTCAGGCTCTGGCCTAGCAGCCCAGGCAGCACAACACACATCCACCCAGACAGCCGTCCAGGTGGCACAGGACCCCGATCACCTGACTCCACCTAAATATATAGGTTCTCCCAGCGGGCCAAGGGGCCAAGAAAACCCCTGCCCATTGGCTGAGACACCCCATATACTCCCAATCTGCCCTTGCATCACCCTTATCTTATGCAATGTCACCAGGTGCTTGGCCACCAGTGACAGAATAGAGAAGTGCAGCAATTCCAGACTTAGGGTGAAATCAATTGATCAAAACAAAAGAGGTGACGGGTCCACTGATGGCACCTCTACCATGGAATTAATAAATACAGACCCGGTGCTGTTCACCCAGAGAGGGTTATGCTGCCGTAGCCAAGCATACTGGACTAAAAGAGTAAATTGGGAGATACAAAACATATAACAAAAAAGGTCCGGGTGCCAAATTGCCATGCACACAGAGACCGCTTGTGGTAATTGTGGATGGAGCAAGGGTTGCACCAAAAAGATTCTGCTAAGACGGACTGTGTGTGCATGCCCCCCCCCCCCCGGGGGATATTGAAGAGCAAAAAATGTAGTAAACCTGCTAGATACTGATCCCTAACAATTGGCCAAGGCAACTATCCCTGGCAGGTAAATTTAGCAGCAATCCTGACTACACATCAGGGTGCTACACATAAGTTTGTGGTCCACATCTGTCCTTTGTTTAATCTCTTCCATGATATTGACTCTTAATTGTATTGTAGTTTACTTATCTATGATGCTACAGAGAACTACGTATTTTTCTGGAAAACCTAAAAATAAAAAAAAAATAAAAAGAGATTAGTAAGCTGCAATATATTACATTTTGGATTTTGGATTTAATACTGCTTTAAATTTTCTCTATACATGCGCAGGGTGATGACCTAACCCTCTTGCTGCAAATATATTTCATTGGATATCTTCCACTATGACTTTCAAAACCTTTACTATCCAGATAAACGTGCTCGGTTTCATTGGAGGTTGCTGGCTTTCTAGTAATATTAAATCTGAAAAAAAAGAAAAAAACCCATAACATTACATAAACGTTTGCAGTTATTACATATTGTTCATATATCACATAGTGGTTTTCCATATATATTCTTTCTATGCCTTTTATAGTCAGGATTAAAAGTGCAAATAAAAAAAAAAAGATTCTGTCAGGTGAGCATGAAAAATAGCATATTTTGTATGCTCATATGAAATCAGCAGGTGAAGCTGTAGTCTCTTCTATGCACCTTTTACTTGTTCATCCTTATCTGCTTTGAAAAAAAGTCTATTTACTCAGATGTATTAAAGTGGTTCTAAATCCTAAACATTTTTAACTTAATGCATTCTCTGCATTAAAGCAGAAATATACTACATCCGAGCACCACAAACCAAAAAACACTATTTAATTATTTTTACTATTCAAAGTAAACTCCCCCCTCCAAACTCGCCAATCGCCTTGAAAAACATCTCCTAGCACCTCTGAGGCCATCTTGACTAATGACAGATGATTCACATGCTGGAATCCATCTGCTCCTAATTTTTATACATGAAGGCAGGAGAGTGTGCTTAGCTGAGAAAACCTCCCCTCCTGAAGACTCCTGGGATGTATGACATCATTTTCCTAGGCAAACTAAACCAGGAAGTAACTGAAGAAATTTAACAATAAGTTTAAAACAAGTAAATATAATATACTTTTCTATCTATTTACTAATGCTATCAGCATAATGATTAAAATTAGTCAGTGTTGATTGAGAGAGTGAAGCTCTACTTTAAGATAAAAAATGTTTTGGTAGAAGTATTGCCCCCTCATTCCCCTTATACTTACCCGAGTCCTCACTCGATCCAGTCTGTAGCAGCAATCCCCGCTCTCACAAGCTTTGCTGATGCAGCGGGAGTCTTTGGCTCCCACTGCTTTCAGTCAAATCCTGTGAAAAGAGAGCATGGAGGGGGGTGCCGGTCTATGGACACACACAGCCCTGCTCAGGATTGAGCCCACAGGGGTGCCACCATAGGAAGTGGCTTCCTATAGGGACACACCAAAAAGAGGAGGAGCCTAGAGTATTGACTCGGGACACGAGAAGAGGAGGTTCGGTGTCTGCTCTGTGCAATACAATTGCACAGGAGAGATAAGAATAATATGTTTGTTATTGGAAAAAAATGACTTTACAATCATTTTAAGTCTATTTACTCTTAATTATAACATAAAATATATATCCCACCCTGATATTACAGATCTAATATATGTTTATGACAGCAACAGATTTTGGATAGCCCACATGCAGTCCTAATCGTATGAGCTCTAAACAATTTTAACAATAGTCCTGTGCTTAGAAGGCATGTGAAGTCACTTTTTCTTTAGCAGAAGAGATTTCCCCAGAGTTCTCCAGAGTTCCCCACCAGTGCCATACTGGGACCAGTAGGTCTAATAATAATAACTTTGTATTGGTTTCACTGCTCACTTAGTATTGCACTGGAGAGGCTCAGGGCCGTCTTTAAGGCAGGGCAAAAGGGGCAGCTGCTCTGGGCTCTGTCATTGTTGTGGGGCCTAAAGCTGGTGCCTCATACTTGCCAACTCTCCCAGTTTAAATTCCCTTGTCCCTTGAGGTTTTAGTGCCGTGCTGTGTCCTGATATCTCAGTGTGAAGTTCTGTTACTAATGCTGCCCAGCTCTGCCCTATTGTTGTGTACAGATGACCCACCTGCAGACTCTGTGTTTACATGTAAATTCCGGCATTGTTAATGCAGCGGCATTCGTATGTAAATAGCGGCGGATGGGCAGCATTCATATGTAAATAGAGGCAGTATTCATAGGTATATCATGCCCCCCTGAGGTCATATCCCCTATCACCTATACTGTATGCTACCCACTGGGGAGATAAAGGGGCATGCTTGATAACTGTGGTCATTCAGCCTAACATTAGCCTGTTCTGCAAAGGTAAGCAAATTTGTGTGTGTGTGTGTGTGTGTGTGTGTGTGTGTGTGTGGGGGGGGGGGGTAGTGTGGGGTGTGCAGAGGTAGGCAGAGAGGAAATTACAGTTTGGGGTGCACAGGTGAGCAAGGAGGGGATGTATAGAGGTAAGGCAGGTGAGTGCAAAGATGAGCAGAGGAGGCAGGTAGAGTTACAGGGGAGGGGGATATTGGAGTGGAAGGGAGGCGGGGGGGTTTGGGGTGCAGAGGTTATCAGGGGTTTTAGGATGCAAAGGTGTACTGACAGGGTGTATAAAGATGCAGAGCGTGTAGGGCAGCCCAATTTATTTTAATGGGCTGCTCTGTGCGCTACTAATACAGAAGAAAGTCCCAAACCCTTTTTAAAAATCACACGGTGCCAAGGCACATGTCAGCAGAAGCGTGAGGGTGTCAATAACAATTAATGGCACTGCTGTGTATCTGCTAAAGGGCAGCATGTTTCTGTGGTGTCAGGAAAGAGATTTTGCATGCGTTCCTGACACACATAAGTGCGAAGGCAGGCCAAATGTCTAAGTTACATTGGTGGTCAGTGTAAATCTTCTCATTACATTGGTGCTTGGTGTAGAATCCTTTTATTCACACTAGTGGGCAGTGTGAATATCCTCCTTACATTGGTGGTCAGTGAAAATCCCTATTACATTGGTGGTCAGTGTAAACCCCTATTACATTGGTGGCCAGTGTTGAAACACCTCTTTATATTGGTAGTCAGTAAAAAATAATTAGCATTGCCATTGATCCCACCCTCCCCTCCCCCCCAACACTGCCACTGATCCCAGGAGTCCTAGGATCCCTAGGAGTTTTCTGTCTATTAATGGATCCCCTCACCTTCCCAGTCCATGGTGTGCAGGCAGTGAGGAGATGATGTGTTGTAACCTCTAGCAACCAATCAGTAAGCAGTAATGATAGTTGCTTTGGTCAATTGTTAGGGATCTAGTAACCAATCAGTGAGCAGTATTATGCACAGTAACCTCTAGCAACCAAACAAGCAGAAATCATGTGCTGTAACCTCTAGCAACTAATCAGTGAGCCGTAATGTGTGCTGTAACCTCTAGCAACCAGTCAGTGAGCGGTAATGATACACTGTAACCTCGGAAAACCAATTGCAATCACTGCCTGATCTGATTCAGCAAACTGATTTTGAGTCTAGCTGCTATTTATTGTATGTCTCAGAGCAGGTGGACAGCGAAACTGCATGGAGGGGGGGAGAAAATTTTTGCCCAGGGTCCAGTCAATATTAAAGTCGGCCCTGGAAAATCTAAGCAAATACTCGGCACACACTCCAAACTACAGCAAAATTCATTAAATAAAAGGAGGGGTGACTCAATTGACTAATGTAGAACCAAATCTGAAGTATCGGTTTTAGGTGAAGCTGACCTTTACATTTTAGGTGAGGAACCTACATTGTTTCTGAGTAGATTGTTCCATTGGTCCAGACCCAGCCTGAGTCATCTTGTGTCCTACTCAGTCCAATCCAGTAATTGTTAGAGTTCAAGAGATTTAAAAAGTTCTGCAAGACAGAAAGACATTCTATTGAAATAATGGGCATTTTTCCCCATAAAAAATGCTTAGAAGATAGTATGGAACTGGAATCATTCCGCATGGTGCTTAACACAGTGGGGTTATTTATACATTATGGTCATCCATAAAACATTAACCCCTTCGCTGCCAGAGCTGTTTTTGCATTTTTTTTAAGTGTACATGTTTAAAAAAAAAATTAGACCTGGAGATTACATAAAACTCCCAAAACATTATATATATATATATATATATTTTTTTTTTTTCTGAAAGCAGACACCCTGGAGGATACAGTAAAATAGTGGTAGTTCCAATTTCTTACATCGCAGGATATTAGTGCAAGGGTTTAGAAAACACAGCATTTCACAGCTAAAACTCACAAATGACTTACTAACAGCAAAAAACAATGGAAGCTACTCTGTACTCTTACTTCTGGACCTTTTGGCTGCCTTTGATACGGTTGACCACCCCATCCTCCTAAAAAAAAATCCACTCCTTTGGTCTCTGTGACTGTGCTTTTCATTGGCTCATATACTACCTATCCCACTGCACCTTCAGTGTCACTTACAATTCTACCTTCTACTCTCCTCCCATTCTATGTCGGGGTCCCCCAAGTTTCTGTTCTTGGACCTCTCCTATTCTCGATCTACACCTCCTCAATCAGCTGGGTCAGCTGATTGCCTCCCTTGGCTTTCAATACCATTTCTATGCTGATGACACCCAAATCTATCTCTCTACCCCTAAGCTTACAACTTCAGTCTCCTCACGCATCACTAATTTAGTAACAGACATATCTGTCTGGATGTCACACCACTTCCTCAAACTCAACTTGTCCAAAACCGGGTTCATAATATTTCCTCCCCCATGTACCTCTTCCCCTGACTTCTCAGCCAGGAGCATCGGCACAACCATCAACCCATCCTCACATGCCAGGGTGCAAGGTGTAGTCCTGAATTCTGAACTCTCTTTTTCGGCCCCACATCCAATCACTTTCCAAATCTTGCCACCTCAGCCTCCGCAACAGCTCCAAAATATGCCCCTTCCTAACCAATGACACCACCAAGCTCCTCATTTACTCTCTGGTCATCTCTCACCTCAACTACTGCAACTCCCTCTTCATTGGCTTACCTTTCAATAGATTATTATAATCTGAGGAAGTCACGTGACTAGTGACGCAATGCGTCGGGGAGAGCATGTAACGTAATTTCCGGTGTCTCCGAGACCCGGAAGCCGGTGAGTGTTTTATGAGAAGATTCCCTGCTGAAATGATTATATGAATATGCTATACACAAGTACTATATATTGTGAGTGTGTAAGATATTGCTTTTAAAAAAAAAGTTTTTATCAATATACTGCACAATGAGCTGATCATCTTTTCTTATCGTGAGTTGAAAATCGTGGAAATGAATCATTCCCTATATATATAGACAATTCTATGTGGAGGAGGACTACAGGGATCAAAAGTAAATCAGCTTCTACTGATTAACCAAACCGCGATAAATGACCATATGGTCAAAACATTAAGGTAAGCGTGCACTGCACTCAGAAGTGACAAGGTGGCTGCAAGTTATTTGGGATATCACTGTTTTTCACGCATTTGGAAGTGTGGACTGTCCCTTGGAATTTTTTACATTTGGACTTTGGACACTTTTTCTTGGTATTTTAGATCACTATAATATTAATTTGCACTATCAGACGGGCCACATATATTTGTGTACATATATTAATTGTTAAATGTTTTGATATTATTTATGGTCACTTAGCACTTTATGATTTAAGCTAACTGTGCACTGTTTGCCGCCTCCACAAAAAAATACCACCGGCCGTCACTGATTACAGCACTTTATTAAGAACTTTATTTATTATTGGTGTGGTTCACGCAGCACTAGACTTTGGAGGCACTGGCCCTTGGGGCTATTTATGAGCTGATATTTACTTTTTTTCATTAATATTTATTGCACATAGCAACCTATGATTAACTGTTTTATATCATATGCTTTTTTCATTCATGATCATTTTAGGAATTTTTTGTGTTTCACTTGAAAATATTAACACTTTTAGATTGAGCGCCACTCCATATTTATGTTTAAAATATTGATTGTGTATGTGGTGACACTACAGGCGTTGGCAGCTTTATCCTCACATTATTTAGATATTATTTTGGGACATTACTTATCCATGATTTTTTGTTTCTAATATTTCTGATATCCTTTCACTTGTATCAGTGATAAGTATAATTTTGGCACCTACTTATTTAAAGTGGAAGTTCATGCAAAATCTAAAATCCCTGCAGCTATAGACACCAGGGATCTAACACTGATACTAAAAAATATTAGGGAAAACGGCGCTACCGGAAAACCTGTTTGGCTCAGCCTATACAGGGGAACGTTATGCGAACGTTATTTTTTGATTATCACCCAGATCCTCAAGTTGGTATACAGAAGAAATTCGGTGTTATACCTCCTGATATAAAATACTAGGAACTGTAAGAATTGCAGTTCAATGGCTGGGATGTATGTGTATGGGTCAGTTTATACTTATATGCCTCCTACATAAGTGGTGATATATCAGAAGAGACCCATTATGCATCCCATATAGTCCTAAGGAGACCGTATGCTTTCTCCAAAGTCACAAAATACATTACCACTGTTTACAGATTAGAAGCATATTATATATGGTAACAAGAAAAAAACCATATAGAAATTCAATAAATTAATTCCTGTAAGGGAAAAAGGATTACATGCACAGTGGGTGTATCTAGGGATCTCAATATTCATACAGTTCATAAATGGTGGTAATAATAGGAGTATGTAGCAAAGTCCCGTGCAGTTCATGCGACAACCAGACACATATTTTTCGGAGTGACTTTCGTGTATACAGGGTTGAACGGTGACTTCTGTGATCCCCCCTTAAATAGCTCACTCACCAGATGTCGGAACCCCTATAGGGGTATCAGGCCTGTACTGTTACACAAGGGCTTTGCTGCTGATTGCTGTTATGTTCCAAGTATTTCCAATTTGCATGCTGCAATTACTAGGGATCCATCAGGCCTTATTTTTTATGGTATCGACTCCATTAAAGAACATTGGAGGGGGGGCAACATGACCACTCTCGTCTCGCAAAACGAGACAGCTTGGATATATAGGTTGGGGTCCCTGGCCCCTAGGGGCCTCAACCTAGATATAGACCTTAACTGCTTTATCGCCAATCCATAATACAGCTTAGATATTCTCCTAACTTGGGATTTGGGACACTTAGGCTTCATCCCCTTATAACAATTTGGATGACTATAACATATCAATGGTAGGGGTCACCTACTCTCATATATTTGAGATACACTCAATACCCTATGTTTCCAATGCGAAACTTATTTGTGCGCACGCACAGGCTACTTAAGGCTTTAATATGCCACCTTTATTTATTTTTGTTCACAGGCATATTCTCTCTTTTTTGTACACTATGACCATACATGCACCAAGTATTACACCAAGTGACCTATGGTACAACATAGGGTTTAATATACACATTATGTCCCTGTGGATATATCAATTGTATTTTAGGTCTACATTTCTATATTAGGATTATTTCACCTTTATTACTGTCCATTATGTTCATATTATATTAGGACAACTTCATCACTATTATTCCACTAAACACTTTTATGTGTTCACCATCCTCATCTACATAGGGGTATACATACATTGATATTTATTTATTATGTTCCCTTTTCAATTTTTCTCTTTTTTTATATCTTATATTATACATAGTGACAGATTTATGACTATACAATAGCAGACTTATAAATAAGTATTGTTTATGGTAATGTACAATATTCCAAGCACTAAGTCACAATATATGTATGTAAACAGGTTTCCTTTTCTTATCCTGTAAAATTTGAGCACAGTAGGTGTTATGTTTTAATATGATGCACTTGTTATACACTGAGGACACTTTCAACCTCTATATAATTAGGCCATTCTATGTGACTCTGTAACTCAGCAGTGCCATTAGTATCTCGATTTGTAATGTGTGTAATCAGATATGTTAAGACTGGTTGCTATGCTAAGGTAGCTACCTTCAGATTATTAATGATAACAAATACTGCATCTATGCTATACCACTTATGGCCACTGGGGGCTGTCTATTTCTCATTCTTCACATGGGCATGCAAACACCAGATCGCTCCTATGAATGCCTTAATAGGTGGCCGTTTTTGCTGGATATATATAATGGGAATAATACACATCCCAAGGGGTGATGGGTAATTTTCTGACCCGCCCCTTCCTCCTCCCTATCTGAATTGCCCAGCGATGATTAGCTGTGATCCTCTAGAGGGGAGGGACATACTGAGCGTTCCCCTTGCATAAATATGTTAGTCTGCACATGCGTGGTACCGCCGCTGAAGACGTCAGGAGACGAAGCGCGCACGACGGACCCACGCTTGCTGTGTCACTTCCTGCAGACTAGTGGGAGGAACGTAGCACATCTCCAGCTGATCGCTGCTTCCCCCAAGTCTGTACCCACTTTGAGGACAGTGACTGAGCACAACATCCAAACAAACATTGGAGCGTCAACCCCCCCCCCAGTGGTCATTGGGTGGGTGAAGGATAGCTCATTTTTTGGACTTGTGCATTTTTTCAAGTAATTTTTTGTATTTTATTTATTTTTTCTTATTTTATGGCTCTGGATTTTAAAATTATTTTAAATAAAAATATTTTTTTGGGACTGTATCACACTATCCACTTGAGCCCCGGACCATTATGCTGCCTAAGGACCAGAGGTCTTTTTCCAATTTGGCACTGCGTCGCTTTAACTGCTAATTGCGCGGTCATGCAATGCTGTACCCAAACAAAATTTGCGTCCTTTTCTTCCCACAAATAGAGCTTTCTTTTGATGGCATTTGATCACCTCTGCGGTTTTTATTTTTTGCGCTATAAACGGAAAAAGACCGAAAATTTTGAAAAAAAATGATATTTTCTACTTTTTGTTATTAAAAAAATCCAATAAACTAAATTTTAGTCATACATTTAGGCCAAAATGTATTCGGCCACATGTCTTTGGTAAAAAAAAATGTCAATAAGCGTATATTTATTGGTTTGCGCAAAAGTTATAGCGTCTACAAACTAGGGTACATTTTCTGTAATTTACACAGCTTTTAGTTTATGACTGCCTATGTCATTTCTTGAGGTGCTAAAATAGCAGGGCAGTACAACCCCCCCCCCAAATGACCCCATTTTGGAAAGTAGACACCCCAAGGGAATTGCTGAGAGGCATGTCGAGTCCATGGAATATTTATTTTTTTTGTCCCAAGTGATTGAAAAATGACAAAAAAAAAAAAAATATTTACAAAAAGTTGTCACTAAATGATATATTGCTCACACAGGCCATGGGCATATGTGGAATTGCACCCCAAAATACATTCAGCTGCTTCTCCTGAGTATGGGGATACCACATGTGTGGGACTTTTTGGGAGGCTAGCCGCGTACGGGGCCCCGAAAACCAATCACCGCCTTCAGGATTTCTAAGGGTGTAAATTTTTGATTTCACTCTTCACTGCCTATCACAGTTTCGGAGGCCATGGAATGCCCAGGTGGCACAAAACCCCCCAAAATGACCCCATTTTGGAAAGTAGACACCCCAAGCTATTTGCTGAGAGGCATATTGAGTCCATGGAATATTTTACATTTTGACACAAGTTGCGGGAAAGTGACACTTTTATTTTTTTATTTTTTTTTTTTTCATAAAGTTGTCACTAAATGATATATTGCTCACACAGGCCATGGGCATATGTGGAATTGCACCCCAAAATACATTTAGCTGCTTCTCCTGAGTATGGGGATACCACATGTGTGGGACTTTTTGGGAGCCTAGCCGCGTACGGGACCCCGAAAACCAATCACTGCCTTCAGGATTTCTAAGGGTGAAAATTTTTGATTTCACTCTTTACTGCCTATCACAGTTTCGGAGGCCATGGAATGCCCAGGTGGCACAAAACCCCCCCAAATGACCCCATTTTGGAAAGTAGACACCCCAAGCTATTTGCTGAGAGGCATGGTGAGTATTTTGCAGCTCTCATTTGTTTTTGAAAATGAAGAAAGACAAGAAAAAACATTTTTTTTTTTCTTTTTTCAATTTTCAAAACTTTGTGACAAAAAGTGAGGTCTGCAAAATACTCACTATACCTCTCAGCAAATAGCTTGGGGTGTCTACTTTCCAAAATGGGGTCATTTGGGGGGGTTTTGTGCCACCTGGGCATTCCATGGCCTCCGAAACTGTGATAGGCAGTGAAGAGTGAAATCAAAAATTCACGCCCTTAGAAAGCCTGAAGGCGGTGCTTGGTTTTCGGGGTTCCGTACGCGGCCAGGCTCCCAAAAAGTCTCACACATGTGGTATCCCCGTACTCAGGAGAAGCAGCAGAATGTATTTTGGGGTGTAATTTCGCACATTCCCATGGCATGTTTGAGCAATATATCATTTAGTGACAACTTTGTGCAAAAAAAAAAAAAAAAATTTGTCTCTTTCCCGCAACTTGTGTCGCAATATAAAATATTCCATGGACTCGACATGCCTCTCAGCAAATAGCTTGGGGTGTCTACTTTCCAAAATGGGGTCATTTGGGGGGGTTTTGAACTGTCCTGGCATTTTATGCACAACATTTAGAAGCTTATGTCACACATCACCCACTCTTCTAACCACTTGAAGACAAAGCCCTTTCTGACACTTATTGTTTACATGAAAAAGTTATTTTTTTTTGCAAAAAAATTACTTTGAACCCCCAAACATTATATATTTTTTTAAAGCAAATGCCCTACAGATTAAAATGGTGGGTGTTTCATTTTTTTTTTTCACACAGTAATTGCGCAGCGATTTTTCAAACACATTTTTTGGGGAAAAAACACACTTTTTTAAATTTTAATGCACTAAAACACACTATATTGCCCAAATGTTTGATGAAATAAAAAAGATGATCTTAGGCCGAGTACATAGATACCAAACATGACATGCTTTAAAATTGCGCACAAACGTGCAGTGGCAACAAAATAAATACATGTTTAAAAGCCTTCAAAAGCCTTTACAGGTTACCACTTTAGATTTACAGAGGAGGTCTACTGGAAAAATTACTGCCCTCGATCTGGCCTTCGCTGTGATACCTCACATGCATGGTGCAATTGCTGTTTACGTTTGACGACAGACCGCCACTTGCGTTCGCATTAGCGCGAGAGCAGGGGGCGACGGGTGCTTTTTTTTTTTTTTTCTTTATTATTTTTTTGCTTTTTTAATCTAACTTTTAAACTGTTCCTTTCATATTTTTTTTTTTTAATCATTTTTATTGTTATCTCGGGGAATGTAAATATCCCCTATGATAGCAATAGGTAGTGACAGGTACTCTTTTTTGAAAAAATTGTGGTCTATTAGACACTAGATCTCTCCTCTGCCCTCAAAGCATCTGACCACACCAAGATCGGTGTGATAAAATGCTTTCCCAATTTCCCAATGGCGCTATTTACATCCGGCGAAATCTAAGTCATGAAATGCTCGTAGCTTCCGGTTTCTTAGGCCATAGAGATGTTTGGAGCCACTCTGGTCTCTGATCAGCTCTATGGTCAGCTGGCTGAATCACCGGCTGCATTCTCAGGTTCCCTGTTGAGACAGGAGAGCCAGAGAAAAACACGGAAGACGGTGGGGGGGGGCATTCCCTCCCACGGCTTGTAAAAGCAGTCTAGAGGCTAATTAGCCGCTAGGATTGCTTTTACATGAAAGCCGACCGCTGGCTGAAAAGAATGATACCAAGATGATACCTAAACCTGCAGGCATCATTCTGGTATAACCACTCAAAGTCGTGAATGGCGTACCTGAAGACAAAAAAATGGTTAACAATGGTTAACAATAAAGCACAGTAAACAGTAAAGTATAAATAATTACATACCTGAAAAACAAACATGATAAAACATAATAACAATAACAATAAAACATTGCAGAATAGAATACAGTAAAAAAGAGCAGAACAATAGAGAGAGAGAATAGAGAGAGAGAGAACAATAAAACGACAACTATTTTTTTTTATTTCATATATTTTTTTTTTTTTACACTTTTTTTGTAACTAACTTTTATAACTGTAACCGGTTCCAGGTTTGGGTCTCTCAAAATGCGATGGCATCTTGGGAGACCCTGTGAAAGTGTGCCTAGTCTGTGCAATGCTGTACCCTACGCTAATACTCAACTAATGTATAGTAGCGTTCAAAACATTCACCAATGCAAAGACCAGGATTGTCAGGACAGGAGGGACAATAATAGCGGGTGTCACGCCTATATCTGCACTTGCTGCAGACACAACATCTTTTTTGGGGGGGTTCGTTGGGTAGGGGTACTCGGGAGGACATAGTGAAAATGCCTCTCATGCAGCCGACTGCAGTTGTTTGGGGATGTGAATGGGGGAAGTACGGGCGCTGCAGAAGCGGTGGGTTCCCAATTAGGATTGGCGAATGCAGCAGGAAGGGCACTATGGGCACGACGGTCCTGTGTTTGTCTTCTTGGTGGCAGCGGGACACTACTTGTGCTTGCCACCTCACCAGCTTGAACTGCACTTATGGGACTCGCCACGTCACCAAGTGTTACTGCAGTGCGGGTTTGACTACGACTGGGGTGTACTAGGCCGCTGGTGCTTGCCAGTTCCCCAAAACGCTACCAAAAAAACTGTTAGCGATCGCAGGGATCAGGCCTGACTCTGCGAACGCTGCAGTTATGCGTTTAGTGTTTTGTAAGTGGCAGTGATCGATCGATACTGCCCTTGGGTGGGCTGGGCCGGGCAAAACGCAGGTGCTAGCAGGTATCTGGGCTGATCCCGCTAACACTGCGTTTTTGGGAACCCTAAACTGCTGGGGACGCTAGTATAGATCTGATCGGATCAGATATTGATGCGATCAGATACTATACCACTAAGGGAGGTGTACGGTGCGTGCGTGGGTGTTAGCGGTACTGGC
Source organism: Lithobates septentrionalis (assembly GCA_037952835.1). Lineage (NCBI taxonomy): Eukaryota > Metazoa > Chordata > Amphibia > Anura > Ranidae > Lithobates > Lithobates septentrionalis. The sequence continues at coordinate 91,644 of JBBDGP010002728.1, forward strand.
GGTAATCTGACGCTGCCTGGGGCTGGTGCTTGCCAGTTCACCAAAATGCTACCAAAAAAACTGTTAGCGATCGCAGGGATCAGGCCTAACTCTGTGAACGCTGCAGTTATGCGTTTAGTGTTTTGTAAGTGACAGTGATCGATTGATACTGCACTTGGGTGGGCTGGGCTCGCCTGGGCGGAGGGACAAAACGCAGGTGCTAGCAGGTATCTGGGCTGATCCCGCTAACACTGCGTTTTTGGGAACCCTAAACTGCTGGGGACGCTAGTATAGATCTGATTGGATCAGATATCGATCTGTTCAGATACTATACCACTAAGGGAGGTGTATGCTGCGTGCGTGGGTGTTAGCGGTACTGGCGCTAACCTGACGCTGCCTGGGGCTGGTGCTTGCCAGTTCACCAAAACGCTACCAAAAAAACTGTTAGCGATCGCAGGGATCAGGCCTGACTCTGCGAACGCTGCAGTGATGTGTTTAGTGTTTTGTAAGTGACAGTGATCGATCGATACTGCACTTGGGTGGGCTGGGCGGAGGCGCAAAATGCAGGTGCTAGCGGGTATCTGGGCTGATCCCGCTAACACTGCATTTTTGGGAACCCTAAACTGCTGGGGACGCTAGTATAGATCTGATCGGATCAGATATTGATCCGATCAGATACTATACCACTAAGGGAGGCGTATGCTGCGTGCGTGGGTGTTAGCGGTACTGGCGCTAATCTGACGCTGCCTGGGGCGACGCATATCACCGCCGGGCGATCAGGGGGCTAAACCTTTATTCGGTAATAAACGGCGGGTGCCCTGACACTATAAAAAATAAACGAACTAACCAGCGTCAACCGTAACGGTTATACGGTGATCAGTGGTGAAAGGGTTAACTAGGGGGCAATCAAGGGGTTAAAACATTTATTAGGTAGTATATGGGGGTCCCTGTCGCTATAAAACGCTGACGGCGAACCTAAATATTTACCTCACTAACTAGCGTCACCAGCGACACTAATACAGCGATCAGAAAAATGATCGCTTAGCGACACTGGTGACGGGGGGTGATCAAGGGGTTAAAACTTTATTAGGGGGGGTTAGGGGGGTACCCTAGACCTACAGGCGGGTAACAGTAACTGTGCTAACACAGTAACTGTCACAAACTGACACCTAGCAGTAATAGAAAAAAAAAAAAAAACTGCTGGTGTCAGTTTGTGACAGGGGGGGGTGATTGGGGGGGGATCGGGGGGCGAATCGGGGTGTTTTGTATGCCTGGCATGTTCTACTGTGTGTGTGTGTAGTGTTGTGCACTCACATACCTGTCTTCTCTCCTCGGGCCGGAACGGAAACTACCGAGCCGAGGAGAGATGACATCACTTCCTTTGCTGCTGTTTAGCATACAGCAGCAAAGGAGTGTTCCCATTGGCCGGCGGCGATCGCGAGGGGGGGGCCACGAACGGATGGCCTCCCCCTCGTCTCTGATCGCCGGGGGACAGAACGGGACCGCCTCGGGCGGCGGGGGGGGTCCGATCGGACCCCCCACCCGCGGAAGGCAAATCACGTACATGTACGTGATTTTGCCTGCCCGTGCCGCCTTGCCGACGTACATCGGCGTGAGGCGGTCCTTAAGTGGCTATGGAAGCCCTTTTTCTTTATAAGGAGTAATTGCAGCATGCAAATTGGAAATACTTGGAACATAACAGCAATCAGCAGCAAAGCCCTTGTGTAACAGTACAGGCCTGATACCCCTATAGGGGTTCCGACATCTGGTGAGTGAGCAATTTAAGGGGGGATCACAGAAGTCACCGTTCAACCCTGTATACACGAAAGTCACTCCGAAAAATATGTGTCTGGTTGTCGCATGAACTGCACGGGACTTTGCTACATACTCCTATTATTACCACCATTTATGAACTGTATGAATATTGAGATCCCTAGATACACCCACTGTGCATGTAATCCTTTTTCCCTTACAGGAATTAATTTATTGAATTTCTATATGGTTTTTTTCTTGTTACCATATATAATATGCTTCTAATGTGTAAACAGTGGTAATGTATTTTGTGACTTTGGAGAAAGCATACGGATTCCTTAGGACTATATGGGATGCATAATGGGTCTCTTCTGATATATCACCACTTATGTAGGAGGCATATAAGTATAAACTGACCCATACACATACATCCCAGCCATTGAACTGCAATTCTTACAGTTCCTAGTATTTTATATCAGGAGGTATAACACCGAATTTCTTCTGTATACCAACTTGAGGATCTGGGTGATAATCAAAAAATAACGTTCGCATAACGTTCCCCTGTATAGGCTGAGCCAAACAGGTTTTCCGGTAGCGCCGTTTTTCCCTAATATTTTTTAGTATCATTATTTTGCAGGACACCCCTAGTGAGTGTCCCTGTGTAAGGGAGGCAGAAACCCGTAAAGCTTTACACATATATCTATCCTAAGCGCGGTTTTTTACTATTACTTATAACCAGGGATCTAACACTAACCTCTCTCAAGAAAAAATTAGTATACATAGCTTTTTGGAAGCCTTTTTGGAAGCCAATCTGACCCACTGTGACCGGATCCCAGGCTGAGCTGTCAGCCGCAGCTTCTCTGTAGAGTTGGGTGCAGAGGAGACGGAGGACAACGGAAGCCCCATAGTAACTCTATGGGTGACGTCACTTCCCATTCATTTCACAACCGTTGTCATCCATGCTCTCTGCAGAGCTTCCGGGGCTGGAGATCAGGTTAGAGCGGGTCAGATCGGCTTCCAAAAAGGTATGTATACTCATCTATTCTTTACAGGGATAGAGAGGCTAGTGTTAGATCCTTGGTGTCTATAGATGCTGGGATTTTAAATTTTGCATGAACTTCCACTTTAAGCGTAGCGCATACATTTTATACCTCTTTACATATTGCATTTCCTGGCTGTCATGTATTTTGTCCTGTCCAAAATGGCAGTGATCATCGATATGTGCACAAGGCACAATAGTGTCTGTGGTGGCCGCCATGGAAATGTCTGTTGCACATGTCTAGGGCTTCAACTAACGATTATTTTTATAATTTTGTATTTTCTATGTATGGAGTGTATTAGAATTGTATGATAATAATGTCCAGTGGAGGGTCATGTTGGGGGGTGTAGTGTTCTATGTATAGAGTGTAATAGAAGTGTATTATGGTCATGTCCAGTGGTGGGTCATGTTGGGAGGTGTAGTGTTCTATGTATAGAGTGTAATAGAAGTGTATTATGATCATGTCCAGTGGAGGGTCATGTTGGGGGTGTAGTGTTCTATGTATAGAGTGTAATAGAATTGTATTATGATTAGGTCCAGTGGTCGGTCATGTTGGGGGTGTAGTGTTCTATGTATAGAGTGTAATAGAATTGTATTATGATCATGTCCAGTGGGGGGTCATGTTTGGGGGAGGGGGGGACAATGTCCTATGTATAGAATGTAATAGAATTGTATTATGATCATGTCTAGTGGTGGGTCATGTTGGGGGGTATAGTGTTCTATGTATAGAGTGTAATAGAATTGTATTATGATCATGTCCAGTGGTGGGTCATGTTGGAGGTGCAGTGTTCTATGTATAGAGTGTAATAGAATTGTATTATGATCATGTCCAGTGGTGGGTCATGTTGGGGGTGTAGTGTTCTATGTATAGAGTGTAATAAAATTGTATTATGATCATGTCCAGTGGAGGGTCATGTTGGGGGGTGTAGTGTTCTATGTATAGAGTGTAATAGAATTGTATGATGATCATGTCCAGTGGAGGGTCATGTTGGGAGGTGTAGTGTTCTATGTATAGAGTGTAATAGAATTGTATTATGGTCATGTCCAGTGGTGGGTCATGTTGGGGGGTGTAGTGTTCTATGTATAGAGTGTAATAGAATTGTATTATGATCATGTCCAGTGGTGGGTCATGTTGGGGGTGTAGTGTTCTATGTATAGAGTGTAATAGAATTGTATTATGATCATGTCCAGTGGTGGGTCATGTTGGGGGTGTAGTGTTCTATGTATAGAGTGTAATAGAATTGTATAATGATCATGTCCAGTGGTGGGTCATGTTGGGGGTGTAGTGTTCTATGTATAGAGTGTAATAGAATTGTATAATGATCATGTCCACTGGTGGGTCATGTTGAAGGTGCAGTGTTCTATGTATATGTAGCAATATGGACTATAATTGCAATGAACAGCTATTCCCTGCCCTATCTTATACAATATTATCCCTCTAGTGCCCAGCGTTATCAAACTGACATCATATTTGTGAGCCCAACGAAAGGGATTGTGGGATTGGTAGTTCCAACAGACGGCTATTCCCCTGCATGACTATGCATCCGGACTACATATCCCAGGGATCTTTGCTACCCCTAGGGAGATTGCTGGGAAGAACTATAAAATAAACCAGAGACCCGGCTCGCGTTCTCTTACTCCTGGGCCTCGTGTGTGAAGGACCTCTACACAAAGGGAGAGTGAGGTCACGGCCTACCACGCGTTCCTACCTGACCGAGAAGGGATCCAGCGCTGCCTGCTGTTTAGAGAAATAATAGCTGTGCTAAAAAAACTTCCTGATATTTTCTAGAAAGGCCCTGGCTGGGTTTTTTGCCGCAAGCTCATTCTCGCTTGCCTCTGGTAAGCGTGCATTTGGTTTAGTGTTTTATATCCACTGGTGATGGAAGATTGCACTTTCTCATTCTGAACCTAGCTCACCTTATTTTTTCCATGTTATCAAAAAAAAAATATTTTATGCACGCTTTATTAATATCAATGTAACTTTTTTTCATACACTAAGTTTTTTTAGTGCAGCTATTATTTCTCTAGCCATTGTATATATGTTTATGTTTCATATGTTAGCTGCTGCTCCACAATTTTTTTATTTGTATTCCTTGTTTGCTCAATTAGAGCGCGGTATTCATTCTATTTTCCTTAGCTGCCTGCTGTTTATCAGGCTTCTGATCAGTACCGTCTCTACAGTGCAGCTACCCACGCTTCGTGCTCCGTAACAGGGGATCATCACAAGCGGATCTGCAGTCAGAACGTCAATTCGGCGTTGAATCGGCCTGGTCGTTGGTGAGAGGGCCATTGCCCATCTTTGCAAACCTTTCCTTTTGTTTCATTGGGACACTGTGCACAGACAGCTTTACCTTGGGAACACTTCACTGCACCTTTATTTGAACACTGTACATAATTCTCTTTAACTACAGTCATCACAAGATACTCTACCACTCTGTTACTACACCCTATTGGATACAATTAATGAGCTCTGACGGCCAGAGAAGACCATCAGATCTGCAACAGGGACATTCTGTCATTGCTACTTAAAGGGCCCTTGCACCATATATGTTTAGTTGCATCTCTCATTAGTATCAGAGGTTAAACAGGCCATCCTGTCTTTCTCTTTCTAGAAGTATTGTCAGTATTGCTGCTTAACTTGTTTATCCTTTCAGGTTATTTCCAAGTGGTATTCTACTGTACATAGGTGTATATAATATTCTGTTGTTGCCTTCTGTCTCAACTGATATTTCTTAAGTAGTCATTCGGCTGAGTTTGTGCTGCTATCCCAAACTCAGTTGAACCATTACCTCTTTGTACAACCATACCTTACCTGAACTATTCCAGTAAACGTTAATAGAATATAAATGCATTGCGTGCTGTCTTATTACTTAAAGGTGTTGCAATGATGTCTGAACCCAGAGTGTCAGGTGGGTTGGAAGGTTCACAGGGTCATTGCGATGCCGATGAGCAGGTTAATTCAAGTAGTTCCCAAGGGGATCATGCTACATATAGAGTGTAATAGAATTGTATTATGATCATGTCCAGTGGTGGGTCATGTTGGGGGTGTAGTGTTCTATGTATAGAGTGTAATAGAATTGTATTATGATCATGTCCAGTGGAGGGTCATGTTGGGAGGTGTAGTTTTCTATGTATAGAGTGTAATAGAATTGTATTATGATCATGTCCAGTGGTGGGTCATGTTGGGGATGTAGTGTTCTATGTATAGAGTGTAATAGAATTGTATTATGATCATGTCCAGTGGTGGGTCATGTTGGGGAGTGTAGTGTTCTATGTATAGAGTGTAATAGAATTGTACTATGGTCATGTCCAGTGGTGGGTCATGTTGGGGGGGGGGGGGTAGTGTTCTATGTATAGAGTGTAATAGAATTGTATTATGATCATGTCCAGTGGAGGGTCATATTGGGGGGTGTAGTGTTCTATGTATGGAGTGTAATAGAATTGTATTATGATCATGTCCAGTGGTGGGTCATGTTGGGGGGTGTAGTGTTCTATGGATAGAGTGTAATAGAATTGTATTATGATCATGTCCAGTGGTGGGTCATGTTGGGGGGTGTAGTGTTCTATGTATAAGGTGTAATAGAATTGTATGATGATCATGTCCAGTGGGGGGGTCATGTTGGGAGGTGTAGTGTTCTATGTATGGAGTGTAATAGAATTGTATTATGATCATGTCCAGTGGAGGGTCATGTTGGGGGTGTAGTGTTCTATGTATAGAGTGTAATAGAATTGTATTATGATCATGGTGAGTGTCAGACGATGGGTGGAAATTGATTTATTATTACTCACCATTTCTGTTTCATCATTAATAATTGCCAGGGATGAATTGTGTTTTTTGCAGAAGTTCTGGCTGTTGTTCCATGTATTACTCTGGTTTGAGATATAGTAACATTTTCCCCTGTATGAGACCCAACCATCCATACAGTCTGGCAAATCCTTTACCACTTTTGTTTCCGGTTTATTTCCTACAAATAGTTAAGAGTTTAATTTAGCAAATTTTTTACATTTCAACTATTAGAGAAATATGTTTAGAAATTGACAAAACTATTAAAAGAAATTACGATATTACAAAAATACAAACATAAATGTCAAACAATCATTGTGTAACAGAATTTTAGCAAAACCTGGCTTATTTAACATATAGAGATGAAATGTGTTTTCACAAAGTTGTATGCAGTTTGAAAACTGCTTAAGTGAGTTACTGTTAACATCTGCATTCTGGTTTCACTGGCATTTTGGAGCTTCAGCCGGCCCACCTTTGGGATACATTAGGGGGAAGGCTGGAGCCTGAGGTCCTGCTCACTAGGGAAGGTTTTGTTGTTGCAGCCACCTGTACACCAGGGTGTGCTACTGCTGAGTACCCGGGGATGCTGCCAGCCATGGAACATGCCACCTATTATAGACTATGCCTAAAACTATGGACTCTATTGTGCTGACAAAGTGTGCCTGGGCAATGTAATAGTTAGTTAGGGTTATGGAAGGAACTGTTTACACTTTATCCTGTTAAAATGCTCATACTGAAGAAGGTCAGTAAAGACTGTTGAACTCTTTCTTAACCCCCCTAGCGGTATTCCCGAGTCTGGCTCAGAGTGGATTTTCAATACCAAAAGCAGTAACCTCAAGCCAGACTCGGGATCGCACCTCAGGATCCATGTAGAGTTTACTTACCTTGTCTCCCCGCTGTGATCTGTGAGCCGCTGTGTCTCGCTCGATTCACAGTGCCGAGCTCCGTTCCCTGCGAGTGTTGTGACGCACAGGACGGAGTTCGGCGCCAAATTCAAAAAGTAAAACACACAGTATAGATACAGTATAGTGTAATCTTACAGATTACATTACTGTATCAAATAATTACACATCTCCTTTGTCCCTAGTGGTTTGTCCAGTGTCCTGCATGCGGTTTTATATTATAAAAACCGTTCTTTCTGCCAGGAAACTGGAGATTGTCCATAGCAACCAAAACCGTCTCTTTACATCAAAAGTTCTTTTAGACCAGCTAGAAAACAGCGATAATAAATTAGAATCACTTGCAGAATTGAGCGATAGTGATTTGTGGGGAAATCCGTCATCAAACACTGAAAAGTAATGACAGCGACAATTCTGCAACTGAGAACATTTCAGTGTTTTTGATTTGATTACATTATTGAATATTTTTTATTATTATTATATTATTATTTGTTATAATTATTTATAGTTATTTATTATATTATAATTTTTTATTTCGTTTTTCAAAGTTTATCATACCCAGGATGTCTACTAGACTCTTGTTTGGACAGATTTAAGAGAGTTATTCCTAAGAATTACAGGCCTACAATATAAAACGCCAAATTTCTGGGCAAAATAATTGTACCGCTTTCAGCACCAAAAATCTGAAATAATCATACCACCAGCGAGGTTAAGCCTGGTCTGAAGTTATTCAAAGGGGTGCATACTGGGGCTGGCATATAGAAAAAACTGGGCCTGTTTGAGAACTAGAGGGGTATTCAGTACATGGTACAACAGTGACAGACAAGCTGAACTTTTATGCAGAGCAAGGTTGTTACTAAGGGCAACCAAGTTTACATCATACAGTCACAAGCAACCAGTCGAGGCATGGTACCTTGGCAAGTGGGATATCCTCTGGTAGCAAGGGGACGCCAGTCAGGCTCCCCCCTAGCTGTCTGTCTCCGATAGGAACAAGAAGCTGACCAATGTTATGGAGGTTCCCATCCTGACCAGTAGGTACAGAAGAGGGAGAGTTACGCATAGGACACACATGAGACACATGCTATTTTTGCATTGGCGATTCATTCCATTACCAGGAGCGAGTTAGCGGAGTTATGCTGGTTGGTGGGGTGACACAGCTGCCCCCCCCCCCCAAATGCAACACATGTAACACGATGGGAGTAGAGCAATGGGACACCTTTTGGAAAGGAAATTCAGCTTTATACTACTTGCAGTGTCCGCTCATCTCTAAGTCAGTAGACTGCCTTAATATTAGACTTTCACATGACCACAGTTCCCGCCTGTTCCCTCATTGATAAGCGTGCCTCTGGCAAAAGTACCTCTAGTTCATGGGCGTGTTAGGCCCTGGCCATAATATGGTGTAGTCAGAGTATCAATTCTACCCGCCTTCAAAGTAATAATGGCAATTCTGATAAAGATTTCAACACCACCTAGGGATGTGTCCCTTACGCTATCTAATATGAAAAAAAAAACAAAAAAACTTGCTAGTTACATTTTACATTTTACTTGAAAATGATTGGATATTCTTTTCCAAGTTAATTCTCGCTTTGTTTCACCTCATTCACTAAGACAGGCATGCTCTATCCTTTAGTAAATCAGGGATACTGTGTATCTGTTGTGGGCTCCAGTGGTAAGATTTGTGAAAAGCCACTACATCTAAGCACTGGTAAGCTGTAATATATTACAATTTTAGGGAGGGTTTAGATATGCTTTAGAATCCACCAAAGGAGCAACAATGGCCATACCCTAGTAGTTCCAATTTTTCATTTTAGGAACATTTGTTTGATTTTGGAACATTTTTCTCATAGTTTTAGTTAATAAAAAGTCCAATTATTCCAAAACTGATGCAAACAAAACATGTTAATACTTTCTGATGATATTCATCAAGTCATTGGATGTACTAAGAAATTTTCATATGAATGTTTGTACAGACATTGGTTTAACTACTTCCCACCCAAGGGACGTCATAGGATGTCCTTGCTTTTCAGTGGGAATATCTGAATGATGGATGCAGCTACAGGCATCATTCAGATATCCTTGTTTTCAGCCTGCGATTCTGTGCACCATAAGAACAATCATAGCGACAGTTCCGCCGTTTGATCGTTTTTACAGGCGGCGGGAGGGGAGGGTGTCTCCTCCCGTCGCCTGTAAGAATGATCAAGCGGCAGAACTGCTGCTATGATCGTTCTTATGGTGCACAGAATCGCCGGCTGAAAACAAGGATATCTGAATGATGCCTGTAGCTGCATCCATCATTCAGATATTCCCACTGAAAGTCAAGGACATCCGTTGCTTCTCTGGGCTCGGAGAAAGAATCGGCTGCCGCCAGAGGACGAGCATAGAGATTTCCGGTGACCAGATGATCACCAGTCATCTCTATGACCGTCGGAGGCCCGGGCGCAACGTTATGACGTCACATCCGGGCCACGGATATAAACAAAGCCGCGATTGCAGCTGGTAAGCATGAGATCGTGGATTTTGTTTTCTGATCTCATGCTTTCCAGTCTGAAGGAGAGATGTGGGGACGTAATAACCCCGCATCTCTCCATAAAGAGGACCTGTCATGAATGATTCCTATTACAAGGGATGTTTACATTCCTTGTAATAGGATCAAAAGTGATCAAAAAAAAAAAATGTAAAAGAAAGTAAAAATCAAAAAAATTAAAAATTAAAAAATAAAATAAAAAAATAAATAATTTAAAACGCCCCTGTCCCCGGTAGCTCGCGCTCAGAAGCGAACGCACACGTTAGTCCCTCCCACATATGTAAACGCAGTTCAAACCACGCATGTGAGTTATTGCCGCGTGCATTAGAGCACGAGCAACAATTTTTGCACTAGACTTCTGTAACTCTAAACATCTAACCTGTAAAAAATTTTAAAGCGTCGCCTATGGACATTTTTAAGTACAGAAGTTTGGCGTCATTCCATGAGTGTGCGCAATTTTAAAGTGTGACATGTTGGGTATCTATTTACATCATCTTTCACATTATACAAAAAAATTGGGCTAACTTTACTGTTTTGTTAATTTTTAAATAATGAAACTGTTTTTTTTTAAAAAAAAAAACGTGTTTGAAAAATTGTTGCGCAAATACCGTGCGAGATAAAAAGTTGCAATGGCCGCCATTTTATTCCCTAGGGTGTCTGCTAAAATATATATATATATATATATATATATATATATATATATATATATATATATATATATATATATATATATATATATATATATATATATATATATATATATATATATATACATATACATATACATATTGTCTGGGGGTTCTGAGTAATTTTCTAGCAAAAAAATTATGATTTTTACATGTAGGAGAGGAGTGACAGAATAGGCCCGGTATGGAAGTGGTTAAAAACCTACTAGTGAATGGGCCAGCTTAAGATCTACAACCTAGGAATAATGAAAATGGTTTTCCTCATCTTTCTTAACATATAAACGCACACAGGTTACTATAAGCAGTAGCATTTTGTAAGGATAGGAATTGCTCTTTGAAACATTGATTTTTCTTCTGTCAGTATCTGCCTTGTTTTCTTATTGATAACAATTCTGTAGATTTCAAAGCAATTAGGACTTACCTCTTACAGACAGTGCAGCACCAATGATAATTATCAGAATTAATGCTGTTGCTGTTGCCCCAACTAAAACATAGAGTGAACGAACTGTCGATGATCTGAGTTTCTGCCAAATTCCTAAAAACAATACAGAGAACAGACATTAGAGATACATAAAGCTGCTTGTATGTTACATGAAGAAAATCAAGCCAAACAACTGCTCTAGGGCCTAAGGGATGGGGAGCCTGCAAGCCCCACCCACAAGATGTCCTGCCCCCAACATATTACTACAAGTGTCCCCAATGCCTGACACAAATCAGCCCCCGCTGTAGCCTCTTATCTTGTGACTTTCTACAAAATTCCAATGTTGCAGTTTGATCACTAAAGAGGAAACTGGAGAAATGTTTCCTCCTGCTTGCAGCAGACTGATGGCATCCTCTCAGCCTAGACGAAGCCACTGGACTGAAGCTCAAGATCAGCTTTTACATGATAAAAGGTGGAGCTTTTTTGAATATTATATAGTTGCTGTATATGGTGACATTTTAGAAAAAGTCCCCATGCAGACATATAAAGCTACTGATATTTTAAATCAGATGTCAATAAATGGCGGACTGTGGTCCTTACACTGACCGAATGACAGTCCTATCCAGACCACGGCTCCACCATTTAGCAGCCTGGGTGTCCTCTCCCGGATGGTATCCTCCTTCCCCTATCGCCGGCATAGCATTCATTCTTTCAAGCAAACAGAAGGCGTGGCATGTCCGGTCAGAGGGCGGGAGCTGCCCAACTTTTCTAGTTAGTCAGTGTACCTGTCGTCCATCAGCAGTGTACTGTACCTATCACTCATCAGTGCCAATCAGGGCAACTGTCACCCATCAGCAGTGCACCTGTCACCAATCAGTGCCCATCAGTGCCCATCAGCAGTGCACATGTCCCAACAGCAGCGTACCCCTCCTACAGCCTTCTCACAGCAGAGTACCCGTCACACCTCTACCATCAGCAGTCTACCTGTCACAGTGTCACCATAGCCAGAATTCCAAAAAAGTTTACACTGGCAAGGAGGAATTTCAAATCCTCAGTATGAGGATGAACTGTAGAAAGTGCAGAGAAGGGCAACCAAACTGATAAGAGGCATGGAGGAGCTCAGCTATGAGGAAAGATTAGAGGAGATGAATTTATCCTCTCTCGAGAAGAGGAGATTAGGGGGGATATGATCACCATGTATAAATACATAAGGGGTTCATATAGTGAACTTGGTGTTGAGTTATTCACTTTAAGGTCATCACTGAGGACAAGAGGGCACTCTTTACATCTGGAGGAAAAGAGATTTACTCTCCAAATAAGGAAATGTTTCTTCACACTAAGAGCTGTAAAAATGTGGAATAGATTCCCTCCAGAGGTGGATCTGGCCAGCTCAGTAGATTGCATGAAAAAAAGTCCTGGATTCTTTCCTAAAGGTACATAATATAACTGGGTACTGACATTTATATTTAAAGATGATCCAGGAAATATCTGATTGCCTCTCTGGGATCAGGAAGGAATGGAATTTTTCCCCTGCTGGAGCAAATTGGATGATGCTTTGCTGCGTTTTTTTTTTTGCCTTCCTCTGGATCAACTGTGGGTATAGGATTGTGTATAGAGGATTGTACAAACATTTTTTTTTTTTTGTTTATTTTATTTTTTTCCCCTTTTTTGTTGGTTGAACTACATGGGCTTGTGTCTTTTTTCAACCAGACTAACTGTAACTATGTAACTATGAGGTTTATTTACTAGAGCTAGAGAGTGCTAGACCCCAGGATAAAAGGCCCAGTACCAGCACTGGAATATCACATCCCCTAAGAATCAGGGCCCAAACTGATCTTCCAGATGCAATGGCGAACCCATTATGCCTGCCTTCCAACTCGCGATCAGCAAGTATTCACCCTTTCACTGCACAGCTAGGTGTACATGCCAATACTGAAAATGTTTCAGAAATTGAATTTTTTTATTTATTTTTGCCCAACAGTTTATTGTGGACCAGATCAATCTTTTTTCCCTCTTATTACTAACAACCCCAGTTCATCCTATACCTTTCTGTTTGAATGGAGACCTTTCACAGTAGAGGGGTTGAAGTTATTTTTGGGCCTCACCATTAACATGGGGCTTACAAAAAAAATGAAGGACATGCTTACCGGTCCACCAACCCTATTCTTTACATGTCCATTTCTTCTGCTGTAATCCCCAGGTCACACTATGGGATGATCATGCTGTTCCTTAATTTCAGTGACAATATCCAGTTCCCTCCCCAAGATTATCCCAGCTATAACAAATTATACAAAATTATCCAGTTCTTAATTTTTTTTCGAGAGAGATTTGCCGAACATTATGTCCCTGACAAAACATATGTGTGGATGAGTCCCTTGTCCACTTCACTGGCGGGCTGGGAATCAAGCAACACATTCCAAGCAAAAGGACCAGATATGGAGTAAAACCCTACAAGCTTTGTGAAAGAGCCACAGGATATTTTTTTTTAGGTGTCTTGCATGTATGAAGGCAAAGATTCCCAGCTCCAGTCCCCTGAGTGCCAAAACTACATCAGCACAAGTGAAAAAATTGTCTGGGACCTGGCATTTCCCCTTTTCAAAAAAGGTTATCACATCTACCTTGATAGCTACTTTACAAGCCTTCCCCTTTTCCGCCACCTGTACCTTGAGAAAACCTTGACCTGCGGTACCACCCAAAAAACAGGAAGGGCTTCCCACAAAGTTTAGTGACTGCAAGGTTACAAAGGGGGGGGGGGATCAGCAAGTCTGAGGAATGAGGAAGTGCTGGCCATGAAGTGGAAGGATAAGAGGGATGTGAACGTCCTGTCCACCATGCACAATGACACCTCTGTGGAAGTTCCTGGAAGACACTGTGCCATCCAAAAGCCTGCATGGGGGATTTTAATGGGCAGATGCTACAGCCCTATTTAGCAACAAGAAGGTCCCCTTTTAAGGTATAAAAAGTAGCAATTCATCCTATTCACTTGGCCATTTATAATGCGTATGTTACCTACCACAAATCCACAGAAAGACACACTACCTTCCTCAAATCTATAGAAGAAATTGTCACGTCTCTTATCTACCAGCAAGAATCCCCCCCAGAAAACATTTGCTCTGATTCTGTGAGCAGATATCATGAGCACCATTTCCCTGAGAACATTCCGCCAACAGAAGCAGGCTGAAGATGCCAAAAAAGATGTTGGGTATGCAGCAGAAGGGGAGTTAGAAGAGACACCAGTTTTCATTGTCCCCAATGTCCCTTTCAACCAGGCCTATGCATCTGAGACTGCTTCCGATGTTTTCACACGTCAATAAAATATTAGCCCATATTTCTAACAGCCTGCTATTTCCCCATTTTCAATATCTGTACTGATCGTTTGCCTGCTGCCTCAACCAACCATGCCACTGCCTTCCACAAGAACTGACCCTGGCCTGTTTATCAGCTATGCCTCTGCTTGCCTTCTGCATTATCAACCATGTTTCTGCCTTCTACCTGCACTGACCTCGGCCTGTTAAAGCGGTAGTAAAGTCTCTTATTATTTTTTTTTTAAATGGGTTCCCCAGCAGATTTTGCACTGCATAGTAGTACATTATGACAGACTTAGCTGCAAACGTAGCCCTCCAGCGCTGTGCTCTCACCGCTCTCCCCCAGCAGCTTCCATTTTCGCCCGGTCTTTCTTCTGGGTTTGCAATCTTCGGCTGCTTGATTGGCCGTGCCAGGGCAACATCACTTTCATGGCACACAGAGCGGGCCATAAATGTGGTCTGAGCTGCGCATATGCGGCTCAGATCACAATAATCGCTGAGAGGCAGGAGGAGTTTTATGACAGAAGAGACCTCTAGGGTCTCTTCTGTTATAAAAACCCTGCCTTTCAGTGAGTTTTGTAAAAAATTACTTTACTACCACTTAAAAGCGGAGTTCCACCCAAAAGTGGAACTTCCACTCATTTGTCTCCTCTCCCCCTCCGTTGCCACAATTGGCACCTTTCGGGGGGGGGAGGGGGGACAGGATACCTGTCTTTAACAGGTATCCTGTTCCTACTTCCGGGAGTATGGGCCTTGGCCCATGACATTATCGCGGGGCTCCCTCCTCCTCCTTCCTCCTCTCCCTGTCGCTGGACCAGTAGGAGAGAGGAGCGGGGCCTCGCGCATGCGCAGTAGGGTTCCCAGCGTGAAGCCATAGGGCTACACTGCCGGGTACCCTTACCCGCAATGGCGGTGGCAGCACCCGACAGTTGATGGAAACATCAGCTGCAGTGCCGACATCGCGGGACTCCAGGACAGGTAAGTGTCCTATTATGTAGCTGCTGGCTTTTCATTTTTTTTTGGGCGGAACACCGCTTTTATCGACCATGTTTTTTGCCAGCGCTTGGACTTTTGCCCTGCTACTGTAGTAGTGGGATTCAAGTTAACACAGGGGTCTCACATATGTGAGGGGCTTCACAGAGAAAACAGTTTTTGGTTTTCTGCTTCCTGGACCATTGTGGTAAAAAAAAAAATTGTGGTAAAAAAATACAACTTAAAAAAAAAAACTTACCATGCCTCTTACTAAATACCTTGGACTGTCTACTTTCTAAAAAAGGATAATTTGGGGGACATTTGTACTGTCCTGGCATTTCAGGGCCTCAAGAAATGAGAAGACGGTCAGTACATCAGAAATGATCAGTTTTCAATGATTGGCACCATAGCTTGTGAACTCTATAACTTTCCCACAGACTAAATAATATACACTGATTTGTCTTATTTTTACCAAAGATGTGTAGCAATTTAAAATTTTGGCCTAAATCTATGAAGAAAAAATACTTCTTTGCAACATTTTATAATCTAACCTAAAAAATTATATTTTTTCATTTATATTGCACGAAATAAAAACCCAGTGGTGATTAAATACCATAAAAAAAAAAAGTTCTATTTGTGTGAAAAAATTTATAAAAACTTTGTTTGGGTACAGTGTAGCATGACTGAGTAATTATCATTCGAAGTGTCCGAGCACTGAAAGCTAAAAGTGGCTAAAGTAATTGTAAACGATCATCTTGTAAAATAACACATTGAGTTTAAAAATTTAAATGAAAGGCACAACATTGTGTATAGATATAAAAAAAACATATAAATATATTTCTCCCCCATTTTTATAAGTGATCACATTTTCTCTGTTCTCAGCTGCATAAGAGAGTGAAAGGCTGTGCAGGGAGGGGGTGTGTCTCAGGACAAGTTTGATCATTAGAGGAGAGCAGGCTAAGTCCCCAGCATAGCTAGAGAACTGACCATGGTATGTTTTCTTGCTTAGTGTGGTCAGTTTTTAATAAGAAAGCAGGGGGACAGGCAGGAACACCAGGGATTTCACACAAAGGAAGCAATACAAAAAGAAGAGGAGACTTTGTCATGCAAGTACATGGTATAGCAGACACATATCCGGAATAATATGCCACCTGCTCCTTTTTTGCCTGGTTCATCAGGAAATACTATCTGCTAACTGCTCTATCTGAAACATTTCTGTGGGGGAGACCCATTTCCCCAGCCAGCTATCTGTGAGCTGGATAAACAATCTCCTCAACACCACCCACCAGGTTCTGCAGGATGCACCCATGTGATGTAGCCCTACAGCCTTCTCCACCTTGTACTGCTGGAGGAAAAAAGATCCTGAAGCTTGATGATCACTTTAGCCTGAATTTCCATAAATTTGGAGACTCTTTGGGACTGCAAACCATCCAGAGTAGGAAGAATCACATTCTATCGCAGGAATGGACAATGGCTACTGCCCAACTTCTTGGCCATGGACTCTGAGCCATGCTGAATAAAGTGATAAAGGTACCCATGTACATTTTTCCATCTTTACATGAAGTGCAGAATGCATACAGTTGTCTGATTATAAACACCATCTCAGAAATATTCCCAACACAATCATGATACAGTGCAGATAAGGTCATCTGATGGACAGCTGGTAGGGGTGCACTGCAGGTAAGAAAAAAATGCATTATTGTCTTCTGCAGGCATTTCAGAAGCCTCTGGTCTTTAGTTTGTCCTTTCTGACCATGATCACTACCAAAATTGATAAAGAACCAATAGGCATCCACGGTGAATTTAAGGCAAAATCCAATTAATAAGCCAATATGGTTTTAGGTTGAAGGGTAAACTGCAGAGGAACAAACAAACTTCCCATCTACTTCACTTGGGTCTACCCAGGAAGAAGCAAGAAGAGACATAGAGAGCTGGAGATATAGAAGGCCTTGTCACTCTGGTGAGTTAACCAGAATCAGAATGACCAACTGTTCACCACTTCGTAAGCAAAATTCTTTTTATATTAAAGAGATAAAATATTGTGTGGCACCCTTTAGTGTGCTAGGGAATTAGTACAGGTTTTTTTCCCTAGAGTAGGTACATTTTCAAGCTTGGCTGGCAGCCAAGCCTGGGTGTGTTTTGATCTGGGCTGGGAGTGGCTTAGGGTAGTGCTGGGTGACTGACAGGTGGCATCACTAGGACATCCCACTTCTTTCTAGAATCTTCTGGTACTTTCTGGAAAGAGAGGCATGGAGGGGAGGTGGAGCCACCTGGGGTACTCTGAGGAGCCCTGATCAATCCCAATCTGGATTTTTTGGGGAGGAGTGGATCGGGTGGAAGATGGAGATGGAGTGTTAAGCTGTCAGGGCCCTTGAGGGAGCTCCCCAGTCTGGGGTGGGGGGTGACCTTGGGTCTGAGCTCAGGTGCAGATGGGACCCTCGTACCAACCACGGAGGTGTCCTGGACAGGAGGCACAGGAAGAGCAAGAGAGGACACCGGGAGAACACTGCCGGTCAAGTCTCCAGGAGTTCCACAGCAGCAGCTAGGAGGGCTGGTGAGTGTTCACACAATCGGGAGGACTGGGAGGCATGCCTGAGAGGACTGAAATGGAGTGGTCTGGGATGGGTGCAGAGCCAGTCAGCAGGATTTTGAAGGCACAGGCAGTGGAAAGGGGCAGTTTCAGCCAGGAGGGCTGGCAGTGCCTGAAGAGGTGGTGCTGGGAGCAGTAGCCACATGAACAGCTAGCACTGGGACTTTTTCTACATATTTGCTACACCATAGGTGCCCGCAGTCGCTGCCTGCAAAGGGCATCTGCTTTGGGCCTGGCTGAGTCAGTGTCAGGCCTACAGTGCTAGTTAGTCTGGGAAAAAGAAAAAAGGAAGTGATGTGCAGGAGGAGTGAAGAGTTTTCAGTCTTCAAGGAAAGGAAATGATGTGCAGGAGGAGTAGAGGAGAATGTATATACCTTGGTGTATATAGTCAGTCCCAATATTGACTCTCAAATTTATCTGGGCATCTCACGAATCCCCTAACCCTATCCAAGTTCAATTCCCCTCAATAAAACATAAAAAAAAAAAAACAAGTGCGAGGACTGCTTTGTTGTCTCTGAGGAGTGAAAAAGTGTGTGCCTGGCCGTGCAGGGTGACGGACGGACTACTACACTCAACAGCCCCTAAGGGGGTACCGCTACAATTGTGCTTTCCCAAATGGTTATTAATCAGTTCCACGTATTGGCAAAAGTTTGCAACTGACAGTCCATGGAAAAGATTAATACCAAATTCCATTAAACAGTCTGAAATAGGAAATTTTGGACATGACCAATTTAGTATAGTTCATATGGCTTATTTGTTACAGTCTCCTTTGTTTTGCTTTTCTTGATCAATGTCTTTCAAAATCCCTTGAAAACAACACATTGTTCCAATATGGGGGAGACTACTTCTCTCTGTAAGTGAAAAATGTATTGGATTTTTAAACTTGACACCCGGATTCCAAAAGGACTTATTCAGTGAGTGGCATATCACCCACTATTTTAAATGATTTTCTTTCTCCCATCCTTTTCTTTCTTTCCCTTTTTCCTTCCCCCTTTTTTCCTCATTACCCTTCCTTCCACTTTTTGTCCCCCTTTCGCCTACCTTTTCCTCTTTTTCTCTTTTCCCCACCCCTTGTTCTTTCTTTTTTTTTTTCATTGAGGGAACCATGAATGCCAAAATGTACTGTGACATACTGAAGCAGAGCATGATACCCTCCCTTCAGAGACTGGGCAGCGGGGCAGTATTCCAACATGATAACGACCCCAAACACACCTCCAAGACAACCACTGCCTGGCTAAAGAAGCTGAGGGTAAAGGTGATGGACTGGCCAAGCATGTCTCCAGACCTAAACCCTATTGAGCATCTGTAGGGCATCCTCAAATGGAAGGTGGAGGAGCGCAAGGTCTCTAACATCCACCAGCTCCGTGATGTGGAGGAGTGTAAGAGGACTCCAGTGGCAACCTGTGAAGCTCTGGTGAACTCCATGCCCAAGAGGGTTCAGGCAGTGCTGGAAAATAATGGTGGCCACACAAAATATTGACACATTGGGCCCAATTTGAACATTTTTACTTTTGTTGCCAGCGGTTTAGACAATAATGGCTGTGTGTTGAGTTATTTTGAGGGGACAGCAAATTTACACTGTTATACAAGCTGTACACTCACTACTTTACATTGTAGCAAAGTGTCATTTCTTCAGTGTTGTCACATGAAAAGATAGAAGAAAAGATTTACAAAAGTGTGAGGGGTGTACTCACTCTTGTGAAATACTGTATATAGTGTCCATTCTCATTTTTTAAATTTATTTACATTTTTTATTTTATTTTCATTATATTTTTGTTATTTAAGCACAAACTTGGAATCCAACTGTCATCCTTTACTAATGTTTTTGGTTCACTTGTTTTGTATCATACACTTTGTTCTCTCCATAGCTTACTTAAAGTCCGCCCACCCCATGAAATATTTAAAGTCAGCAGCTACAAATACTGCAACTGCTGACTTTTAATAGTAGGACACTTACCTGTTCTGGGAGCCCGCGATTCCGGCACCGCAGCCGATCTTCAGATCGGCTGTCGGGTGCAGCCGCTGCCATTGTCGGTAAGGGAACCCGGCAGTGAAGCCCTTCGGCTTCATGCCGCGTCCCCTACTGCTCATGCGCGAAGCGCACTGCGCATTCCAGTTGGTCCGGCGACAAAGACAGGAGGGGGCCGGACTTCTAATGTACCTTGTCACAGCGAGGTCCGACGGAAGTGGGAACAGGGCACCTCCCAAAAACAGGTCCCGTTCCCCCCTCTCCCATGAAAGGTGCCAAATGTGGCACCTGAGGGGGGTAGGAGACGAATAAACGGAAGTTTCACTTTTTGGTGGGAATCCGCTTTAATGAACAGTTAATGATACATAAAATGACGGCCATCATTGCCCATCATCTGTCGCCGCAATAACAAACAGATATGTTAACAGGGAGCAATAATAATTCCTGATGGAACCCCGTCAACTTTTTCACAGATCAATAGTTGATGAATTTCAATATGCTTATTTTTGTTTTTTCCCGTTCACATCGCAGTGAGATATGTGATCCCAGGATAAACCAAGTTACATGTTTTTTTTGGGCTGGTTTATACAGGAAAAAATAAGAATGTGAATGAACATGCTGTAAATGAAGATACTCTTGCTTGACAGCTGTCTGCCTTCTATTATTTGAACATTTCAATAAAGATTATTGAAACAGAAAATGCTCTTCCAGGTGCACCATGTCCTTCCATATGAATACAAGGGAAATATCTGCTCAGGTTTAAACAAAGCCAACCCAATCTGTAAAACATCCAGCAAAGGAACAGCAATACAGATCAGTACAGTACACAGTCGTACATACGTAGGTTTTTTCATACCTTGTTTAGGCATATCTGCAGCCTTTTCTGGGTCTCTGTTTGTGAGGAGTGTTGAACTTCCTGTACAGAGAGAGACAAAACATAACTTTTCTTACATCTACTCCTAGGACATCAATATATTAATGTACAGTATAGAAACAGCAAATAAAGTACACAACTACACTGTATAGACAATTATTTGTGGACACTTCTCTAAATGATTGGATTCAGGTGTGTTTGTGAAGGTTATGGTTAATTTTGATGCACATATCATACACAATTATGTTCTTCCTACCTTGTAACAACAGTTTGGAGCAGATCATTTTCTAGCATGACTGTGCCCCTGTGTACAAAGCCAGCTCCATAAAGACATGGTGTGACCAGTTTGGGTGGTGGAACTCCAGTGTCCTGCACAGAGCCCTGACCTCATCCCTACTGAACATCTTTGAAATGAATTGGAATGGGTGCAAATTCCCAAAGGCACACTCCAAATTCTTATGGAATTTTTTTTACAGAAGAGTGAAGTCTGCTGTAGCCACAAAGTTGGGCCAACTCCAAAGTAATGGTGGAATGGAATTTCCAACAAGCTCTTAAAGGTGTGGTGGTCGGGTGTTTACAATAATTTGGCCATATAGTGTATCTATAGCAGCCTTTCTCAACCTTTATAACACAGAAATCATTTTCTGGTCTCAGGGAACAACTGTTAATAATTACTCTATCTACAACTCATGTTACACGAGTGTAATGATCAGTAAGAACTCCCCCTCCCGTACAGATAGCTAAAAAGATCATTGGTGCAGACTATACCAGCTAAAGAGTCATCATCCGAGTCTTCCTGATGTGTCAGCCCCTGGGGCCCCCCCGCTGTGCATTATGGTTCCACCCACCGGCAGATACGTCCCTACAGCTCTGCACAGTCACAGTAATGATGTGGGGGCCGGCAGATGGAATCACAGGGCATAATGGGGGGCAGCAGATATCCAAAACACCGGAGGACTGTCAAGTATTATTACTCTCCTTTTACAGGCTGTTTTCTTTGTTTTTTTTTGTTTTTAGAGACAGAGTCATTTTAAAGAACTTCTAAACCTAAATTTTTTTTAAAATAATGTCATACATACCTGCTCTGTGTAACGATTTTGCACAGAGCAGCCCCAATCCTCCTCTTCTGGGGTCCCCTGCTGGTGCTCCCAGCGCCTCCTCTTCGATGAGTGACCCTTAGGAAGCTGCTTCCTATGAGGGCACTCATGCTGGCTTGATCCCGAGCCACACTGTCTGCATGCATGGACACAGACAGTGTGGCTCGGCCCTGCCCCCCTGCTCCCTCATTGTAGGCTTTGATTGACAGCAGCAGGAGCCAAAGGCTTCCACTGCTATCAATCTGCCCAGTGATGAGGAAGAGAGCGGAAAGAGCTCTCTGCTCTCCTACATAGAGCTGAATCAACATCAGGCTCAGGTAAGTAATGGGGGGGGGGGGGGGGTTGATCTTGTGCACAGGAGATTTTTTGTCTTAATGAAGAGAATGCATTATGGTAAAAAAAAAAACATAAGACTTTAGAATTACTTGAATTACTGTAAGTATAAATACTGACCTTTATCTTTATGTTATTGTCTCAGAATCCTATCCACACCATTGCAAAGTGCTTCAGGCTGTATCTTACAACAACTCTAAGGCACACCTTTTATTTCTCATTTCCTCATACCATGGCTGCATATCTGTAATAGGCCTTGGCACATGTACTTTCCATACAACTGGTTTCAAACTACAAATCAGACAAACTTGTTCCACCAGGGATGTTTGTTCAATTATTTCAAGTACGATCCTGGCATCTGCAAGGTGCAGGGCTGAATGAAGTCTTGTGCACATGCACAAAAGTAACATCAGACCCTTTCAGCCAAAGGTTCAGTTTTGGACCGGTTCAGATCAATAGTTCCAACCCTTGAAGAAGCTGGTGGAAGATGTTGACTTGAAGCTAGCAAGGGAATTCACAGACGTCACATCACTGGAGCAGAGGTGAATGTAGTTCTGCTTTAACTGTATCAGAATATGTTGAAAAGCAGGTAATAGCCTAACTCATTTTGCATACATTTTAGAAGGAACTAAAGTTGCATAATGTATGGGCGGCTTAAAGTGATTGTAAAGGCTTCCCTTCCAGCCCCCTCAATACTTACCCGAGCCAGATCCCGATCCAACGTTGTGCACGAGAGCAACCGCTGTCTCGGGTCTCTGTCTCCTCGATGGCTGAGACACAGCAGCGGGAGCCATTGGGTCCCATGGCTGTCAATCACAGGCAGTGAGGAGGGAGTGGGGTGCGGAGCTGAGCCCCAATCAGTGTGTCCTATGGAAGCTCAGAGAGGGGCTCGGGAGTGAGCATGCATGACTGCCCCCTGAGCAAGCAGCTTGGCTGCCCCCTAAGCAAGCACCGCTCTAGGAGATGGAGTCAGGAGCGCCGGAGGAACACCCAAGAAGAGGATCGAGGGTGCTCTGTGCAAAACCATTACACAGAGGAGGAAGTGAGATATGTTTGTTATTCTTTTTAAAACAAATCCTGCCTTTAATATCACTTTAAGAAACAGTTAGCAGGCACGCTTTTATTGGAGAAGAAACATGCACTGCCTCTTCTGCCATTAAGTGCCCCTACCTGCATACTCCCTGTCTTCTCTGGTACTGTAAACTGATCTGTGCAAGTGCAGCTCAGCTTACAGAACTGGGCTGGTCTCTTAGTGTGGGGATGACTAGCTCCTGCACATGTGCAGGAGTGACATCATCTCCCGCCAGCCAATAAAGAGACCAGAGGACCAGCACTTAGAAGAAGATGCTGGAACTGGACCATTCAACAGATAAGTATTAAGCCTTTAGTTCTGCTTTAATGCTTTCCTGTCGTAGCTGGTGGGGATCCCTTGCAAAGTTGAGGTAGTAGGTGGCTGATGGAGCCAGTAAAGGAATTTTTGGGATTAGGTCATGTCTTTACTTGTTAACTGTTTATTTACATTTCCTTGGAATTTTTTTTTTTACTAGTAATGACGGTGATCAGAGATTTTTTGCGGGACTGCGACACTGTGGCAGACAGATCAGACACTTTTTGGGACCACTGACATTTATACAGAGCTAAAAATAGCCACTGATTACTGTATAAATGTCCCTGGCAAGGAAGGGGGTTAACACTAGGAGGTTAAATGTTCCCTAGGGAGGTGTTTGTAACTGTGGGGGGGGGGGGGGGAGTGTAGTGACCAGAGGAGGAGAGATATTGCTGTTCCTAATCACTAGGAACAACAGATCTGTCTCTCCTCCCCTGACAGAATGGAGATCTGTCTGTTTACATTGACAGATCTCTGTTCTGTCTCTCTCAGGAGCGATCGCGGATGGCCAGCAGACATCTCGGCCGCCAGCGACACCCCCTAGAGCTCTTAAAGTGGCCAACGTACAATGACGGTGATTCACCCAGGAGAGCCAACCCGCCGCAGTAGAACTGCAGCGGCTGGTCTTAAAGTGGTTAAAGGCACAGGGATGTAATATTGGCGAGAGGACGCACGAACACCTTTGCTGCCATTGTGCTGGGTGTCCAGTGCGCCCCTGTGTCTTGAAGGAGAGGTGGGTTTCCTCCTGGCTCACCTGCTCTCTGCATATCCATTATAATTCATGTGCTTCTACTATGTAATATTAGTATAACGTTACAAGAGTTAAAATTGCAGATAATATTGGGGTGCCTTGGAGAGGCTCTGCCAGCTTATGCATGTATTTGCAAATGTGTGCAGACTAAACCCTGTTTTTAACTCATACTGTTAGACAGGATAATACGGTTGGTAGCAGCAATGGCGGCCTGTGCATTAAGGGCGCACGGGCACCGGCTCCTCTCTCCTGCCACCCCTCTATCACCAATAGATAGATTTATGCATTGCATGGTGTCTGAATTACAGCAGCGGGGGGTGTTTTTGAAGCACCTGATTAGAACCATAGGCTCTAATAGGCATCAAAAAAGGTGACCATGGTGCTCGTAGTTCACTCAGCTGTGTTAGAAAAGGGAATGGCTATTCGCTTTCCTAACACTAAGCCGTCTCTCCGCCAATCAGGTGCTCGGGTCTATTACCCATCACCTGATTGGCTGAAACAACAGGCACCACTAGTGGATGCCTATCAAGAGGAGAGGATGGGAGATGAGGACAGCAGGAGACGCATGAAGAACTCCACTCGTCGCCGTCACCTGCTGCCCCACCAAGACAGGGTAAGTGCCGGGCAGACGGTGAGCAGGCGGAGGTCACACTGGGGGCATTCAAGGGCACATTGGCAGCATTTAATGGGCACACAGGCAGCATTTGATGGGCACACTGGCAGCATTTAATGGGCACACTGGCAGCATTTGATAGGCACACTGGCAGCATATGATGGGTACACTGGCAGCCTTTGATGGCACAGTGGCAGCATTTGATGGGCCCAGGGACAGCATTTGATGGCACAGTGGCTGCAATTGATGATTTTTTTGGACCAAAGAAGTCATATCCAGAGGTTGTCTTTGGGAAATAGACGTATGAGTGCTGCCAGCATTCCTGCAGAGGTTGAAGGGGTGGGGGGGTCAGCCTGTCAGTGCTCAGACCATACGCAGCACGCTGCATCAAATTGGTCTGCATGGCTGTCATCCTAGAAGGAAGCCTCTTCTAAAGTTAATGCACAAGAAAGCCCACAAACAGTTTGCTGAAGACAAGCAGACTAAGTACATGGATTACTGGAATCATGTCCTGTGGTCTGATGAGGCCAAGATAAACCTATTTGGTTCAGATGGTGTCAAGCGTGTGTGGCGGCAACCAGGTGAGGAGTACAAAGACAAATTTGTCTTGCCTACAGTCAAGCATGGTGGTGGGAGTGTCATGGTCTGGGGCTGCATGAGTGCTGCCGGCACTGGGGAGCTACAGATCATTGAGGGAACCATGAATGCCAACATGTACTGTGACATACTGAAGCAGAGCATGATCCCCTCCCTTCAGAGACTGGGCCGCAGGGCAGTATTCCAACATGATAACGACCCCAAACACAAGATGACCACTGCCTTGATAAAAAAGCTGAGGGTAAAGGTGATGGACTGGCCATGCATGTCTCCAGATCTAAACCCTATTGATCATCTGTGGGACATCCTCAAACGGAAGGTGGAGGAGCGCAAGGTCTCTAACATCCACCAGCTCTGTGATGTCATCATGGAGGAGGGGAAGAGGACTCCAGTGACAACCTGTGAAGCTTCGGTGAACTCCATGCCCAAGAGGGTTAAGGCAGTGCTGGAAAATAATGGTGGCCACACAAAATAATGACACGTTGGGCCCACTTTGGACATTTTCACTTAGGGGTGTACTGACTTTTTTTGCCAGTGGTTTAGACATTAATGGCTGTGTGTTGAGTTATTTTGAGGGGGACAGCAAATTTACACTGTTATACAAGCTGTACACTCACTACTTTACATTGTAGCAAAGTGTCATTTCTTCAGTGTTGTCACATGAAAAGATAGAAGAAAATATTTACAAAAATGTAAGGGGTGTACTCATTCTTGTGAAATACTGTATATAGTGTCCATTCACATTTTTTAAAATTTATTTACATTTTTTATTTTATTTTCATTATATTTTTGTTATTTAAGCACAAAATTGGAATCCAACTGTCATCCTTTACTAATGTTTTTGGTTCACTTGTTTTGTATCATACACTTTGTTCTCTCCATAGCTTACTTAAAGCCCGCCCACCCCATGAAATATTTAAAGTCAGCAGCTACAAATACTGCAACTGCTGACTTTTAATAGTAGGACACTTACCTGTTCTGGGAGCCCGCGATTCCGGCAACGCAGCCGATCTTTGGATCG
Source organism: Lithobates septentrionalis (assembly GCA_037952835.1). Classification (NCBI taxonomy): domain Eukaryota; kingdom Metazoa; phylum Chordata; class Amphibia; order Anura; family Ranidae; genus Lithobates; species Lithobates septentrionalis. The sequence continues at coordinate 118,237 of JBBDGP010002728.1, forward strand.
GCTGTCAGGTGCAGCCGCTGCCATTGCCGGTAAGGGAACCCGCCGCGTCACCTACTCCAGTTGGTCCGGCGATGAAGAAAGGAGGGGGCCGGACTTCTGATGTACCTCGCCACAGCGAGGTCCGGCGGAAGTGGGGACAGGGCACCTCTCAAAAACAGGTCCTGTTCCCCCCTCCCCCACGAAAGGTGCCAAATGTGGCACCTGAGTGGGGGGGGAGACGAATAAACGGAAGTTTCACTTTTGGGTGGAACTCCGCTTTAATGAACATTTGATGATGCATAAAATGACGGCCATCATTGCATCATCATTGCCCATCATCTGTCGCCGCAATAACAAACAGATATGTTAACAGGGAGCCATAATAATTCCTGATGGAACCCCGTCAACTTTTTCACAGATCAATAGTTGATGAATTTCAATATGCTTATTTTTGTTTTTTCCCGTTCACATCGCAGTGAGATATGTGATCCCAGGATAAACCAAGTTACATGTTTTTTTTGGGCTGGTTTATACAGGAAAAAATAAGAATGTGAATGAACATGCTGTAAATGAAGATACTCTTGCTTGACAGCTGTCTGCCTTCTATTATTTGAACATTTCAACAAAGATTATTGAAACAGAAAATGCTCTTCCAGGTGCACCATGTCCTTCCATATGAATACAAGGGAAATATCTGCTCAGGTTTAAACAAAGCCAACCCAATCTGTAAAACATCCAGCAAAGGAACAGCAATACAGATCAGTACAGTACACAGTCGTACATACGTAGGTTTTTTCATACCTTGTTTAGGAATATCTGCAGCCTTTTCTGGCTCTCTGTTTGTGAGGAGTGTTGAACTTTCTGTACAGAGAGAGACAAAACATAACTTTTCTTACATCTACACCTAGGACATCAATATATTAATGTACAGTATAGAAGCAGCAAATAAAGTACGTGACTACACTGTATAGCCAATTATTTGTGGACACTTCTCTAAATGATTGGATTCAGGTGTGTTTGTGAAGGTTATGGTTAATTTTGATGCACATATCATACACAATTATGTTCTTCCTACCTTGTAACACCAGCTTGGAGCAGATCATTTTCTGTTCTAGCATGACTGTGCCCCTGTGTACAAAGCCAGCTCCATAAAGACAAGGTGTGACCGGTTTGGGTGGTGGAACTCCAGTGTCCTGCACAGAGCCCTGACCTCATCCCTACTGAACATCTTTGAAATGAATTGGAATGGGTGCAAATTCCCAAAGGCACACTCCAAATTCTCATGGAATTATTTTGCAGAAGTGAAGTCTGCTGTAGCCACAAAGTTGGGCCAACTCCAAAGTAATGGTGGAATGGAATTTCCAACAAGCTCATTGTTGGTGTTCGGGTGTTCACAATAATTTGGCCATATAGTGTATCTATAGCAGCCTCTCTCAACCTTTATAACACAGAAATCATTTTCTGGTCTCAGGGAACAACTGTTAATAATTACTCTACAACTCATGTTACACGAGTGTACTGATCAGTAAGAACTCCCCCTCCCTTACAGATAGCTAAAAAGATCATTGGTGAAGAGCTAAGCCAGCTAAAGAGTCATCATCCGAGTCTTCCTGATGTGTCAGCCCCTGGGCCCCCCCCGCTGTGCATTATGGTTCCACCCACCAGCAGATATGTCCCTACAGCTCTGCACAGTCACAGTAATGATGTGGGGGCCGGCAGATGGAATCACAGGGCATAGCGGGGGGCAGCAGTCATTTTAAAGAACTTCTAAACCTAATTTTTTTTAAAAATAATGTCATACATACCTGCTCTGTTTAACGATTTTGCACAGAGCAGCCCCAATCCTCCTCTTCTGGGGTCCCCTGCTGGTGCTCCCAGCTCTTCGATGAGTGACCCCTAGGAAGCTGCTTCCTATGGGGGCACTCATACTGGCTTGATCCCGAGCCACACTGTCTGCATCCATGGACACAGACAGTGTGGCTCGGCCCTGCCCCCCTGCTCCCTCATTGTAGGATTTGATTGACAGCAGCAGGAGCCACTACTATAAATCTGCCCAGTGATGAGGAAGAGAGCGGAAAGAGCTCTCTGCTCTCCTGCATAGAGCTGGATCAACATCAGGCACAGGTAAGTAATGGGGGGGGGGTTGATCTTGTGCACAGGAGATTTTTTGCCTTAATGAAGAGAATGCATTATGGTAAAACATATGACTTTAGAATTACTTGAATTACTGTAAGTATAAATACTGACCTTTATCTTTATGTTATTGTCTCAGAATCCTATCCACACCATTGCAAAGTGCTTCAGGCTGTATCTTACAACAACTCTAAGGCACACCTTTTATTTCTCATTTCCTCATACCATGGCTGCATATCTGTAATAGGCCTTGGTACATGTACTTTCCATACAACTGGTTTCAAACTACAAATCAGACAAACTTGTTCCACCAGGGATGTTTGTTCAATTATTTCAAGTACGATCCTGGCATCTGCAAGGTGCAGGGCTGAATGAAGTCTTGTGCACATGCACAAAAGTAACATCAGACCCTTTCAGCCAAAGGTTCAGTTTTGGACCGGTTCAGATCAATAGTTCCAACCCTTGAAGAAGCTGGTGGAAGATGTTGACTTGAAGCTAGCAAGGGAATTCACAGACGTCACATCACTGGAGCAGAGGTGAATGTAGTTCTGCTTTAACTGTATCAGAATATGTTGAAAAGCAGGTAATAGCCTAATTCATTTTGCATACATTTTAGAAGGAACTAAAGTTGCATAATGTATGGGCAGCTTAAAGTGGTTGTAAAGGCTTCCCTTCCAGCCCCCTCAATACTTACCCGAGCCAGATCCCGATCCAACGTTGTGCACGAGAGCAACCGCTGTCTCGGGTCTCTGTCTCCTCGATGGCTGAGACACAGCAGCGGGAGCCATTGGGTCCCATGGCTGTCAATCACAGGCAGTGAGGAGGGAGTGGGGTGCGGAGCTGAGCCCCAATCAGTGTGTCCTATGGAAGCTCAGAGAGGGGCTCGGGAGTGAGCATGCATGACTGCCCCCTGAGCAAGCAGTTTGGCTGCCCCCTAAGCAAGCACTGCTCTAAGAGATGGAGTCAGGAGCGCCGGAGGAACACCCAAGAAGAGGATCGAGGGTGCTCTGTGCAAATCCATTACACAGAGCAGGAAGTAAGATATGTTTGTTATTCTTTTTAAAACAAATCCTGCCTTTAATATCACTTTAAGAAACAGTTAGCAGGCACGCTTTTATTGGAGAAGAAACATGCACTGCCTCTTCTGCCATTAAATGCCCCTACCTGCATACTCCCTGTCTTCTCTGGTACTGTAAACTGTTCTGTGCAAGTGCAGCTCAGCTTACAGAGCAGGGCTGGTCTCTTAGTGTGGGGATGACTAGCTTCTGCACATGTGCAAGAGTGACATCATCTCCCATCAGCCAATAAAGAGACCAGAGGATCGGCACTTAGAAGAAGATGCTGGAACTGGACCATTCAACAGATAAATATTAAGCCTTTAGTTCTGCTTTAATGCTTTCCTGTCATAGCTGGTGGTTATTCCTTACCAGGTTGAGGTAGTAGGTGGCTGATGGAGCCAGTAAAGGAATTTTTGGGATTAGGTCATATCTTTACTTGTTTACTGTTTATTTACATTTCCTTGGCATTTTTTTTTTTTACTAGTAATGGCGGTGATCAGCGATTTTTTGCGGGACTGCGACACTGTGGCAGACAGATCAGACACTTTTTGGGACCACTAACATTTATACAGAGCTAAAAATAGCCACTGATTACTGTATAAATGTCCCTGGCAAGGAAGGGGTTAACACTAGGAGGTTAAATGTTCCCTAGGGAGGTGTTTGTAACTGTGGGGGGGAGTGTAGTGACTGGAGGAGGAGAGATATTGCTGTACCTAATCACTAGGAACTGCAGATCTGTCTCTCCTCCCCTGACAGAATGGAGATCTGTCTGTTTACATTGACAGATCTCTGTTCTGTCTCTCTCAGGAGTGATCGCTGGTGGCCGGCAGACATCTCGGCCGCCAGCGACGCCCGCTAGAGCTCTTAAAGAGGACAAAGGACAATAACGGCGATTTGCCCAGGAGATCCAACTTTCCTAACACTAAACCGCCTCTCCGCCAATCAGGTGTTTGGGTCTGTTACCTGTCACCTGAAACGACAGGCGCCGCTATTGGACGCCTATCAGGAGGAGAGGACGGGAGATGAGGACGGCAGGAGACGCATGGAGGACCCCGCTCGTCGCCGTCACCGGCTGCCCCACCAAGACAGGGTAAGTGCCAGGCAGACAGCGAGCGGGCGGGGGTCACACTGGGGGCATTCAAGGGCACACTGGTAGCATTTAATGGGCACACTGGCAGCATATGATGGGCACACTGGCAGCCTTTGATGGCACAGTGGCAGCGTTTGATGGCACAGTGGCAGCGTTTGGCACAGTGGCTGCGTTCGATGGGCAAAGTGGCAGCGTTTGAAGGCACAGTGGCAGCGTTTGGCACAGTGGCAGCATTCGATGGGCACAGTGGCAGCATTTGAAGGCACAGTGGCTGCAATTGATGGCACAGTGGCTGCAATTGATGGCACAGTGGCAGGATTTGATGATTTTTTTCAAAAATGTTTTGTACCCCGCCCAAAAAAAATTTTGAGCACCAGCCACCACTGGGTAGCAGACTGGTTGGTGAATTGAGCTGGGAACTTATTTGGTTTTGGTTTATCATACATTTAACTATCTGGTTAGTTTAGTTTTTCACATTTTCACATCTCCAGCCAAACAGATAAATCCACAACTGAAATATATTATTCCTGATCGCTATTATCTGACAATGTTTCTTTTTTTATTAATTCTGTCCAGATACTTCAATATATACACCTCGGCCAGAGGGGTGACACCACATTTGCTGTTCAGTGTGGAGCCAACTCTCTGCCTGCGGCACAAGGGCTCTCCACAAGGCCTGGCTGGCTCCTAATGTAAGGTTAGCAGGTCTGGGAAGCATCCTTTGTTAAAAGAGAAGAATGGCCAAAGCTTTTTTTTTTGATCATACTTCTTATGTGGATCACAGGAGTGCACTTACTTTTGCACTCCTGTGATGCAAAACCATCCGACAGTGGGCTAAAGCTCGCTGTGAGCTGACGTGGCAGAGCCGCTGACGTGGCAGAGCCGCTCCCAAGTTCTAGAAGGATTCTAAAGATATTGTCAGGATCCACCCAACTTCCTGATTGACAGCTGACTCCACCTCTCAGTGCATAGCTGAGCCCGCCCTCTCCCCAGCTCGGAGCTCAGCTTTCACGAGATTGCTCAGTTCTCAGGTTATAGCCAACATGGGAAGGCTGCCTATGTTTGGATGATGGAAGTCAGCAGAGCTTCCGCATACGTGCTAAGCTTTGGAGCAGCTGCACTTGAAAAGTGTACTGTCTATGGGGTGAATTTAGTAAAGACAAATAGACTGTGCACTCTGCAGAGTGCAGTTGCTCCAGAGCTTAGCTGTTTTTTTTTGTTTTTTTTTTCCCTAGCACATGATTGGATAGTCTTTGCAAAGTAAACCTTTACCTCATAGAGTACCTGATCTTACAGTGGGAAACTGTACTTTACAAAGTGCACAGTCTATTTGCCTTTAGTAAATCAACCCTTTATGTCTATAGTAAATTCATCCCAATGTAAACTTTAACACATTTACTAAGATATTACAGACTATGCAAATCTCATTGTACCTTGTTTTGTATATAATGCTGCATGTTACTTATTTTTACTCCTTTACGCTACTGTAACTCTGAAATCTTTAATTCTTTTATTTTTATTAAATGATAGCAACAGAACACAAGTAATGATCAAATACAAAGAGAATTAAAGAAATACCCACAAATACAAAACAAACAAAAAATCCCCCCCAAAAAACGAATGCCTCGTACACACGATCGGTCTTCCCGACAACAAAACCGTGGAATTTTGTCCGAAGGGCGTTGGCCCAAACTTGTCTTGCATACACACGGTCACACAAATGTCGGCCGACAATTACAAATGTAGTGACGTAGTAGACGTACTACGTGGTTTTTCAGCTCTTTAGCGCCACCCTTTGGTGGCGCTAATTTGCTAATTTTGCTAATTTCGTGTTGGTAGAAGTTTGGTGAGTGTTGACTTGCGCTTTTCATTTCGCACTTTTCATTTCGCGCTTTTCAGTTCGTTTCTGAACGGCCGTTCATCAACCAGCCATGTTGCGGAATCAGAAGAGATAACGTGTTATTTATTATTGGCCTTGGAGTTATTGCTTTGACATTATTTTTTTGGTTGAATAATAATGATTTGATTTGTTATATTTTCTATATTTTTAGATGCATAGAATGCACTTTTTGGTTAAGTTGTATTGGCAGATAGCATGTCTAATTTTTTTTTTGTAATGCACAATAAAAACATTATGTAGAATAATACTTGGCTATGTGTTTTACTTCAAATGACAGCTTGGGAGTCGGCAGTTACATTTAAAAAAAATTGTAAAATTGACAAGAGACACCAACATAGTTGTATCTTTGATCTTATAAACTACAGGATAATGGTGTTGTGGTAACTTGCATAAATAAAAAAAAAACATAATAATATTATTCTTGATATCACTAGAAAAAAGAAAGCCTTTGAAAATTTGTTTGCAATAACTCCATCAGTATCACCAGCAAAGCAGCTTCATTAATATCCCATTAAAGAAGAAAAATGTGTGCTGCGTTTCCAGATTTCATAATTTGTCACGTCACGAATGTTAATTCTCCATTACGAACGCTAGTTTACAAGACCAACCGCTTCTGCTTCCGAGCATGCGTGTTTGTACTTTGGACTTTTGTCCGACAGACTTGTGTACACATGCTGGGAAAATCCGACAACACACATTTGTTGGCAGAAAATCTGACAGCAATTGCCAGATGGAGCTTACACACGGTCGGATTTTCCGCCAACAGCCTGACATCCAACATTTCCCGTTGGAAATCGTGTGTACAGTGCTTCAAAGAACACAGATAACCCTTTTAAGGCTTCATGTACATTAGCAGCTCCTAAACTTGAGTTGGCATTTTTTTTGCCAAAGCTCTTAAACTCCATAAAAACCTATAAAGTCAATGTACACGTAGGCTTTTAGGATCCTTTAGGAACTGCTGAAGTTAGGGAAGGTTCAACCTCCCTCTCCTGATTGCGGTAGAATTGCTTTCAGGTTAGGAACTTTTTGACCACTGGCCTGCAGTAAAATCGTGGCATGATTTTGCCTCGTTTTGCGTTTTCCCGTGGCCGCTGGTCATAATAGGCTATGTGTACATGAAGCCTAAAAGCTCGCAGTCCCAGTCTGTATGTTAGAGTAATTGGTTTGATTTGAGATATACTGTAATTCAGTAAAAACAGCTTCAGATAGGTGAATTGGGGTTGATTTACTAAAACTGGAGAGTGCAAAATCTGGTGCAGTTGTTCATGGTGGTAACCAATCAGCTTCTAACTTCAGCTTGTTCAATTAAGCTTTTTTTTTTTTTATTTAAAGGCTTGAAACAGATACGATAAAATGTAGAGTTCACATAGACCGCAATCTGTACAGGGTGCTTTTGTCACATTCAATATACAAATAAGTCCTCTGTCATCTACCGAAAGGTAAAACAGGGTGAAAACAAACGTCAGTGTCTAAGATATAGAGTACAAATGGAGGTAAAGGGAGCCCTCTGGAGGGGACAGTTCAGGGACCAGCCCTGCATAGGAAGAAAAGCCCCTCTGACTCCCAGGAAGAGCTACAAAGTTCTGGGGGGAAGTCAAGTGCGGGAGCCAGGAGGTCCTGCCGAGGTCTGTGCACTCCGATTTTTTAATTAAGCGTTGACAATAAAACTTAGAAGCTGATTTCTACAGTCTCAGGGATCCCCCTTACCCTTATATTATTTCTGCGTCCCCTATTGTCTAGATCCTCTAAATGTCTGTTCATTTCGCTGAAGTGTGAGAAATGAGAATCTGCTACCTTCTCCAGCCTGTGTAATGCTCTGTCTCTGTGTCTGCCCGTGGCTTCCACTGTCGCCAGCTTTTCAGTGAGGACTAGAAGGTTCGAATTCAAATCAGTAATGTTGATTTGATATCTGCAGCGAACCCAGACATGTCTGCATTGGTGAGGGGTTTGTTAGAGCGTGTTCGGGCCCTACCTGTGTCCTCTTTAGCAGAATGGGAGTCCTCGCTGAAGTCCTCCTCTTCATGCTGTGCCCGCGCCATCTTGTGGCCCGCCACGTTGCCTCGTGCTGCTGGCTGAGCTTTGAGCAGATCGGAGATGCTCCTGGCTAAGGATGAAGCCAGTCCACAACTGGATTTGGGGTATGGGTTTTGGTGAAGCAGTTTGCCCATTTCCAGGTCGGAGCAAGCAGGGTGTCAGGTTTTAGGCCGTGTCATTCACAGAGCTCCATTAGTGTGCTTCCATTCCGGCCGCTCACTAAGCCATGCGCCGATTGGTTTCTATGCAGAGCTGCACCAGATTTTAAACAATCTAGTTTTAATAAATCTCCCCCCAGCGTGTCTTAGAAGAGCTGTGATAGCTCCTGCTCTGAGTGCGGACAAAAAAGGAGCAACTCTTACCTTCTTCTGCTGTCTTGTCCTTGGACTGTTGTTGGTGTTCTCCGATCCCCATCCTGTTCTAGGTGTGTAGAATCGGAGTATCTGACTATAACTGTGCAAACTCTGTACAGAGAAGAGGAAACTCCGCCCCATAGAAGAAGAGACGTAGGTAAAGGAATGACACTGCAATAAAAGCAAGGTGTGGGAAGGGAAACAAAATGATTTGTTTGGTTTTTTTTTGTTTTTTTTGTTTTTTTTGTATACAAAACTCACACAGCTTTCACCTAAGATTTTACTCATTGGGGGGATTTACTAAATCTGGTGTAGCTGTGCATAGTAACCAATCAGCTTCTAACTTCAGCTTGTTCAATGTACCACTTGCCTACTGGCCACTTATACCCCCTTCCTGCCCAGGCCAATTTCCAGCTTTCAGTGGTCTCACACTTTGAATGACAAATACGCAGTCATGTAAGGCCTCATGTACATGGCTGCTGGTAAACGGACGTTCAGCTGCCCCTGAGCTTATCCAATGTTATCTTATGTGTACATGTACACAGGTTCGTTTAATGTCATTTTTAGGCAGTTGAGTTTAGAGGCCTTTTTTTGGAAAGCAAAAAAATGAGTTCAGGCGCTGAGTTTAGAGGCATTTCAAGCGGCAAACGCTTCTAAACGTGGCTAAACACGGCTAAACGCGACAATTTGCATTTCAATTACAGGCGTTTTTCATTTTTGCCTATGTTATAAAAAAAATGCAAACGCGGCTAAACGTGGCATGTAAACGCGGCAAAACGGACGTTTTCAACCTGGGTTACTATCTGTCAAGTTAAATCGTTCAGGAGAGGTTGTAAAAACGTCCCGTGTACATTAACCGGTTCCCGTCCGGTGCACGCCGATGTACCTCGGCAGAATGGCACGGCTGGGCAAATGGGCGTACCTGTACGTCCCTTTGAATTTGCCGACGTGCCATCGTATGCGCTGCCGGCGGCGTGCGCGTGTTGGCCAGAAGCTCCGTGAGTCGGGTCGCGGGTCCCGCGGACTCGATGTCCACGGGGATACCCGCGATCGTCTCATGGAGAGGAAGAACGGGGAGATGCTGATGTAAACAAGTTTCTCCCTGTTCTGCCTAGTGAGAGTGTCACTGATCACAGCTCCCTGTGATCGGGAGCTATGATCAGTGATGTGTCACAGCTAGCCCATCCCCCCTACAGTTAGAACACATCCCTAGGACATACATAACCTCTACAGCGCCACCTAGTGTTAACCTCTTCACTGCCAGTCACATTTACACAGTAATCAATGCAATTTTAATCGCACTGATCGCTATATAAAGGTGAATGGTCACAAAATCACGCCAAAATTGTCCGACGTGTCCGCCATTGTGTCGCAATCACGATAAAAATCGCTGATCCTCGTCATTACTAGTAAAAAGAAAAAAAATATTAATAAAAATGCCATAAAACAATCCCCTATTTTGTAGACGCTATGTGCAAACCAATCAATAAACGCTTATTGTGATTTTTTTTACCAAAAATATGTAGAAGAATATGTATTGGCCTAAACTGAGGGAAAAAAATGTTTTTCTTATATATTTTTGGGGGTATTTATTATAGCAAAAAGCAAAAAATAATGCTTATTTTTCAAAATTGTCGCTATTTTTTTGTTTATAGTGCAAAAAATAAAAACCGCAGAGGTGATCAAATACCACCAAAAGAAAGCTCTATTTGTGGGAAAAAAAAGACGTCAACTTTGTTTGGGAGCCACGTCGCACGACCGCGCAATTGTCAGTTAAAGCGACGCAGTGCCCGAATCGCAAAAAGTGCTCTGGTCTTTGGCCAGCAAAATGGTCCGGAGCTTAAGTGGTTAAGCCTAACACTGTGCCCAAATGACATTTTTATCATTTTTTTTACACAAATAGAGCTTTTTTTGGTGGTATTTAATCACCTCTGGGTTTTTTATTTTTTCCTAATCAAACAAAAAAAGACTGAAAATGTAGAAAAACAAAACAAAACATTTTTCATATTTGTTATAACATTTTGCAAACAGGTAATTTTTCTCCTTCACTTATGTGTGCTGATGAGGCTGCACTGATGGATGCCACTGATGGGCACTGATAGGCGACGCAGAGAGGTGGCACTGATAGGGGGCACTGATGATGAAGCTATAATTGGCAGCACAGGTGGGCGCTGATAGGTGACACTGGTGGTCACCGATAGATGGCACTGATTAGCAGCACATGCGGGCGCTAAGGGGACCGTTGTCTTTCTAATCCCTTTAACAGAAGCTGCAGCTTTTTTTTCCTTCACGCTGACAGCTGATCACATGGTAAAGAGCCTGCTGTGATTGGCTCCTTACCCAATCTATTATCAACTGAGCCTCACAGAAGCGTGAGAACGTCTATGGACTCCCTTCCGGCAATTTAAGCCAGAGCTGTAGCCGTCTTTCAGTGGCAAGTAATAAAGCTTTGGCAATAAAACCTGGAAGCTGATTGGTTTCTATGCACAGCTGCACCAGATTTTGCACCATACAGTTTTAGTAAATACTCCCCATTGAATTCAATTGGAAGAATGGGGGAAACCTGGGTATAGTTATTCACCAAAGCGTAAGCTCCCAATTTCCTTTGCAGAGCTGTAAAAATTTGCTTGAAAAAAGTCGAATCTCTTTTTATCCTTTATTTAAAGGATAACCCAACTTGGGAAAAAATAGCAAATGAAAAAAAAACAAAAAAAAAAAAACAACGTAGCGTATACAATTGTGACTCATATTGTAATTCAATGTTATTAAAAATGACCCTTCATTTTCATACTGCAGGGGTATAGTTTTCTGTAAAATGCAATATGACGACCTGGAGGTGTTCTGTACACAGATGGTATACAGAACACCCCCCAGAAACATCATTTTCTGCTTGTCTGATTGGCTTACTGATTTTCCCAGAAGTCTGTACTAAGATACAAGTCAGATTTCACTCATCTCCTGCAACAAAAAGGGAAATAACATCTAAAGGGATTCCTGACCCTGCCACTTTCCTCATTAGAGCCCTGCAGTGCGGCAAAAAAGAATGCATGCACCTTTTCCATGCGGGTGTGGTGCAATTTGAGCCATACAAAATGAATGGGGTCAGATCACACTGTAAAGAATCGCATGTGATTTGCACAGAAATTAGGTGTGATTACTGTCTGAATCACATGCAGCAGCTTATTATCCTGATCACGTCATATGACGTCCGGTCAGGATAATACAACCACTTTGCCAATGTCATTTTGCTATATGGCGGGCGGTAAGTGGTTAAAGAGAAAAGGAATGCAGCCTCCACATCTAAGGATTGATGAGCTGTCATATATACACTGACAGACCTCCGTTCTGTGTCTCTCAGGAGTGATCGCGGGTGTACAGCAAACATCGCAGCCACCAGGCACGAGCATCCGCTCCATTGTCACACCGTGGGCGCACGCGCACCCCTTAGTGGTCCTAAAGTGGCCAGCGTATGCCTACGGTGATTTGCCCATGCGAGCCAACCTTCCGTAGTATAACTGGGGTGGCTGGTTGTCTAGGGGTTAAGGGGAGCCCCTTCGCCCCAAAAAAATGGCGTAGGGTGCCCCCCAAAATCTATACCAGACCCTTATCCAAGCACGCAGCCTGGCATTTCAGGAAAGGGGGTGGGGACGACCGAGCACCCCCCTCCATACCAGGCCACATATCCTCAACATGGGGGAGTGGGTGCTTTGGGGCAGGGGGGCCTGCACTCCCCCACCTCAAAGCACCTTGCCCCCATGTTGATGGGGACAAGGGCCTCTTCCCTGCCACTCTGGCCATTGGTTGTCTGGGTCTGCGGGTGGGGGACTTATTGGAATCTGGGAGCCCCTTTAAAAAGGGGCCCCCCAGATCCCGACCCCCCATCCTATGTGAATGAGTATGGGGTACATCGTACCCCTATCCATTCACCAAAAAAGTGTCAAAAATAAAAACAGTACACAGGTTTTTGACAAAGTCATTTATTAAAGCAGATCCGGCGTCTCTCCTTCTGATTTCTTCTCCCTCCGGCGATGTCTTCATCCTCTGGGTTCTTCTCATCTCTTTGCTGTCTTCTCCCTCTGCCGGGTCGCCTCTCTCCGCTGTCTTCTCCTGCTGCTGGGTCAACTCTCTCCGCTGTCTTCTCCTTTGTTCTTCCTCTGGTGTTCTCTGCCGATGTAATGCTAGGGCCGCCGTGTGCTGTAGATAGCCATAGCATCATCATGCCCCAGGTAGTGACGTCACAAGGGGATGGGGCCTCCAGATGACATCGCCGGGTGGCCCCGCCCCATGGCTTTATAAGTGACAGTCACATGGCGGCCCTAGCATTACATCGGGAGAGAGTATCGGAGAAAGAACAGAGGGAGAAGACAGCGGAGAGAGGCAACCTTGCAGAGGGAGAAGACAGCAAAGAAGACAGCGGAGAGAGGACAAGAACCGGAGGATGAAGACATCACCGAAGGCAGAAGAAATCAGAAGAAGAGACGCTAGAGCTGCTTTAATAAATTACTTTTTGAAAAACCTGTGTACTGTTTTTATTTTTGACACTTTTTTTGGTGAATGGCTAGGGGTACGATGTCCCCCATACTCATTCACATGGGGTGGTGGGCTTGGATGTGGGGGCCCCTTCTTAAAGGGGGCTTCCAGATTCCGATAAGCCCCGCGCCCACAGATGCCGAAACCAAGGGTTTTCGGGAAGAGGCCCTTGTCCCCATCAACATGGGGACATCAACATGACTATAACTCATAGTTATCAGATATCGGGGGTTACCTTTAGACTAATACTATCTGGAGATGAAGTGTAATATATGTTGTCACTGAATCAGGTACTATCTGGACCCCAGGAGGGTATTTACCCCACTTTAAATAAAAGGTATTTTACCAAATTAAAATTTAGATTTGGACTAAGTTATTTGTGAATATTCTTTCTCTTTACTCTTCTTCCTTTTTAATTTAATTTTTATATTCATTTATTATTATTATTATTATTATTACAGTATTATTTTTCTACCACTATATTCTTCAGGATGATTCTGATGTGCAATTTTGTGCAACATGTAGTGCTTCATATAGAGGGCAGCAGCAGAGTGGTGGACATTCTGCTCACTTCCGTTTTTAAGTGTGCAAATTTCTTTCTTTTAACAATTGGCTCTAGCAGCGATAGGGTTACTAGTAAGGTAACTGTGAAACCTTTTGCTTCTGTACATGTTTAATTTTTGTATTTTAACGATAGGGAATTAATTGACTGTAGAAATACTATCGCTGTCCAGCTTAATCTCAAAAGGAGGCTTGATATTGAATGAAGCCTATCGATGTTAAAACTAGGCTTGATGTTCACCTGAGCTCTCAGATATCAGAACGACGCTTGGTTTGTTTTTATGTATAAAAGGCAATGACGCAGTATGTCGCCCGTGCGCCAGGACGACGTGAATCTCTGGCGAAACTAGTAGGGCAGATGATGTGCTGACGTCATCGCGACTTACGAGTCCCGGAAGTGCGGGCGCTCATTTTTTTACCGGCCGATGCTTTTACTATTGTTCCTTTATGCATGGGAGATAATTTTTAAAGACCACAAAAAGTTGGATTTATACGATGTGGAGCTCTTTTTATTTTTTCTGAGTGGGACATTCCTAAACATTAGGGATGAGCTTCGTGATCGAGTCGAACCCATGTTCGACTCGAACATCATCTGTTCGTTCATTTGCCGAATTGCGAACGATATGGGCCATTCGCGCCAAATTCGTGTGGTGTGTCACGGCCCATAATTCACTGCGACATTGCAGTGCATTGCTGGCTGATGATTGGCCAAGCATGCACTATGACCCGCATGCTTGGCCAATCACAGCGCCGTCTGAACAGAGAGCCGTAATTGGCCAAAGCCAAGGAGGCTTTGGCCAATTATGGCTCAGGGGATTTAGTACACGCCCCACACTATATAAGGCCGCCTGCACGGCGGCCCTGTGTAGTGTGTGTTCCGGCGTTCATTGAGAGAGAGAGAGACAGACAGTGACATTTGATTTGAGTTGGATAGATTAGGCAGGACAGTCAGTCAGTTAGCTGCACTTACAGTGTATTGTGTATATATATGCATCCCAGGTGTTGCATATATATATATATATATATATACACTGTAATCAGTTTAGCTAGATCCATTCCTGTTATCTTCCTACTGACAGGCAGGCTTGTCTTGTTACAGTATTTACAGCTACCTGAAGAAAATTACTGGTGTTCCTTTGATCCTATTAGTACCACAGTCAGGCAGCTAGACTATTTACAGTTAGTGCAGTGCGCCCTGCTCACAGTGTTCAGCTAGATCCGTTCCTGTTATCTTCTTACTGACAGGCAGGCCTGTCTTGTTACAGTATATACAGCTACCTGAAGAAAATTACTGGTGTTCTTTTGATCCTATTAGTACCACAGTCAGGCAGCTAGACTATTTACAGTAAGTGGGGTGCGTCCTGCTCACAGTGTTCAGCTAAACCTACAAGTTAGTGGGGTGCGTCCTGCTCACAGTGTTCAGCTAAACCTACAAGTTAGTGGGGTGCGTCCTGCTCACAGTGTTCAGCTAAACCTACAAGTTAGTGGGGTGCGTCCTGCTCACAGTGTTGAGCTAGATCCGTTCCTGTTATCTTCTTACTGACAGGCAGGCTTGTCTTGTTACAGTATTTACAGCTACCTGAAGAAAATTACTGGTGTTCTTTTGATCCTATTAGTACCACAGTCAGGCAGCTAGACTATTTACACTTAGTGCAGTGCATCCTGCTCACAGTGTTCAGCAAAACCTACAAGTTAGTGGGGTGCGTCCTGCTCACAGTGTTCAGCTAAACCTACAAGTTAGTGGGGTGCGTCCTGCTCACAGTGTTCAGCTAAACCTACAAGTTAGTGGGGTGCGTCCTGCTCACAGTGTTCAGCTAAACCTACAAGTTAGTGGGGTGCGTTCTGCTCACAGTGTTCAGCTAAACCTACAAGTTAGTGGGGTGCGTCCACCTCACAGTGTTCAGCTAAACCTACAAGTTAGTGGGGTGCGTCCTGCTCACAGTGTTCAGCTAAACCTACAAGTTAGTGTGGTGCGTCCACCTCACAGTGTTCAGCTAAACCTACAAGTTAGTGGGGTGCGTTCTGCTCACAGTGTTCAGCTAGATCCGTTTGTGTTATCTTCTTACTGACAGGCAGGCTTGTCTTGTTACAGTATATACAGCTACCTGAAGAAAATCACTGGTGTTCTTTTGATCCTATTAGTACCACAGTCAGGCAGCTAGACTATTTACAGTTAGTACAGTGCGTCCTGCTCACAGTGTTTAGCAAAACCTACAAGTTAGTGGGGTGCGTCCTGCTCACAGTGTTCAGCTAAACCTACAAGTTAGTAGGGTGCATCCTGCTCACAGTGTTCAGCTAAACCTACAAGTTAGTGGGGTGCATCCACCTCACAGTGTTCAGCTAAACCTACAACTTAGTGGGGTGCATCCTGCTCACAGTGTTCAGCGAAACCTACAAGTTAGTGTGGTGCGTCCACCTCACAGTGTTCAGCTAAACCTACAAGTTAGTGGGGTGAGTCCTGCTCACAGTGTTCAGCTAAACCTACAAGTTAGTGGGGTGCGTCCACCTCACAGTGTTCAGCTAAACCTACAAGTTAGTGGGGTGCGTCCACCTCACAGTGTTCAGCTAAACCTACAAGTTAGTGGGGTGCGTCCTGCTCCAAGTGTTCAGCTAAACCTACAAGTTAGTGTGGTGCATCCACCTCACAGTGTTCAGCTAAACCTACAAGTTAGTGGGGTGCATCCACCTCACAGTGTTCAGCTAAACCTACAACTTAGTGGGGTGCATCCTGCTCACAGTGTTCAGCTAGAACCGTTCCTGTTATCTTCTTACTGACAGGCAGGCTTGTCTTGTTACAGTATATACAGCTACCTGAAGAAACTTACTGGTGTTCTTTTGATCCTATTAGTACCACAGTCAGGCAGCTAGTCAGGCAGCTAGACTATTTACAGTTAGTGCAGTGCGTCCTGCTCACAGTGTTCAGCAAAACCTACAAGTTAGTGGGGTGCGTCCTGCTCACAGTGTTCAGCTAAACCTACAAGTTAGTGGGGTGCGTCCACCTCAGTGTTCAGCTAAACCTACAAGTTAGTGGGGTGCGTCCTGCTCACAGTGTTCAGCTAAACCTACAAGTTAGTGTGGTGCGTCCACCTCACAGTGTTCAGCTAAACCTACAAGTTAGTGGGGTGCGTCCTGCTCACAGTGTTCAGCTAGATCCGTTCCTGTTATCTTCTTACTGACAGGCAGGCTTGTCTTGTTACAGTATATACAGCTACCTGAAGAAAATTACTGGTGTTCTTTTGATCCTATTAGTACCACAGTCAGGCAGCTAGACTATTTACAGTTAGTGCAGTGTGTCCTGCTCACAGTGTTCAGCAAAAGCTACAAGTTAGTGGGGTGCGTCCTGCTCACAGTGTTCAGCTAAACCTACAAGTTAGTGGGGTGTGTCCTGCTCACAGTGTTCAGCTAAACCTACAAGTTAGTGTGGTGCGTCCACCTCACAGTGTTCAGCTAAACCTACAAGTTAGTGGGGTGTGTCCTGCTCACAGTGTTCAGCTAAACCTACAAGTTAGTGGGGTGCGTCCACCTCACAGTGTTCAGCTAAACCTACAAGTTAGTGGGGTGCGTCCTGCTCCAAGTGTTCAGCTAAACCTACAAGTTAGTGTGGTGCATCCACCTCACAGTGTTCAGCTAAACCTACAAGTTAGTGGGGTGCATCCACCTCACAGTGTTCAGCTAAACCTACAACTTAGTGGGGTGCATCCTGCTCACAGTGTTCAGCTAGAACCGTTCCTGTTATCTTCTTACTGACAGGCAGGCTTGTCTTGTTACAGTATATACAGCTACCTGAAGAAACTTACTGGTGTTCTTTTGATCCTATTAGTACCACAGTCAGGCAGCTAGTCAGGCAGCTAGACTATTTACAGTTAGTGCAGTGCGTCCTGCTCACAGTGTTCAGCAAAACCTACAAGTTAGTGGGGTGCGTCCTGCTCACAGTGTTCAGCTAAACCTACAAGTTAGTGGGGTGCGTCCACCTCACAGTGTTCAGCTAAAGCTACCTGTAGAAGGTTGGTGGTGTTCTCATACTACAGACAGGCAGTTGATTTTGCTAGCTGCAGTATCAGTACATATATATATATATATCCCAGCTCAGTGCAGCTACAGGCCATTAGTATGTCTGGAAGGCCAAGAAGGAGAGGCAGGCAGTCACAAGCCAATGAGAGAGGGCAAGCAGGCTCTGTGTCTAGTGCTGGTCGTGGAGACGGTGCATCCTCATCAGCACGTGGCCGTGGGACACGCTTGGCCTTTTTTTCGGCAGCTGGTCGTGTTGAGCCGCAACATGCGGAAGACTTGGTCGAGTGGATGACCAAGCCATCCTCATCCTCCTCATCCTCTCTCACCCATGCCCAGGGTACTTTGTCTGGCAAAGCAGCGGCCTCTTCCCTCGGCATCAGTGACTCCTTCCCTAGCCCCACCATGTCCTCCTGAGGAGTCCCTCGAACTGTTTGACCACAGTGTTGGGTACATGCTCCAGGATGCTGCCCAGCGTTTGGAAGGCTCTGATGATGATACTGAGCTCGATGAAGGCAGTAACATGAGCACGGACAGAGGGGGTGCCCAAGAAGGACAGCAATCTGGCAGTCATGCTTCCCCTGCTGCAGCATACTGCCAGGTTTGCTCCAGTGATGAGGAGGGAGGGGATGATGAGGTCACTGACTCAACGTGGGTGCCTGATAGGAGAGAGGAGGAGGAGGAGGAGGCGGCACATCACCAATGAGGCAGGATGCCCTCCAGGGGCCAGCCTAAGGGCAGCACATTGACTGCATCAAACCCCAAAGCTCCACATGTGCAGGGCGCTGCAGTCTCTGCGCGTTATTCAAAAAGTTCTTTGGTGTGGGCCTTTTTTGAGACGAGTGCATCAGATCGCACCGCTGCTATTTGCAACATATGTCTCAAGCGTATCTCGCGTGGCCAAAACATCTCCCGCTTGGGTACCACATGCTTGACCAGACATATGGTGACCTGCCATGCAGTTTGTTGGCAAGCGTATCTAAAAGACCCACACCAGAGAACAAAGAGGACCTCTCCTTGCTCCTCGTCAGCTGAGATTTCCAACCCCACTATACCTTCAGTCCTCTCTGAGACCTGCACTGAGAGGAATGAAGGTGTAGAATTAGGTGTGTCACAGCCAAGTACTTGTGGGCAATCTGCTTTTGGTACACCAACGTCAGATTGTACCAGGCAAATTTCCCTGCCCCAGCTGCTGCACCGCCGAAAGAAGTTTGCTCCCAGCCATCCACATGCCCAGCGGTTGAATGCTAGCTTGGCAAAATTGCTAGCACTTCAACTGCTTCCTTTTCAGTTGGTAGACTCTGCCCCCTTCCGTGAGTTTGTGGAATGTGCGGTTCCTCAGTGGCAGGTACCCAATCGCCACTTTTTCTCACGGAAGGCGATTCCGGCTCTCTACCGGCATGTGGAAGGCAATGTCCATGCCTTGCTGGACAGAACGGTCAGCGGTAAGGTGCATATTACCGCTGACTCATGGTCCAGCAGGCATGGACAGGGACGTTACCTAAGTTTCACGGCGCATTGGGTGACTCTGCTGGCAGCTGGGAAGGATGTAGGACAAGGTGCAGTAGTGTTGGAGGTTGTTCCGCCACCACGCCTCCAAAATGCTAATGATTGTGACACACCTCTCTCCTCCACCCCCTCCTTTTCTTCTTCCTCCATGGCCTCTTCCTGTGCTTTGTCCTCGGAACCAGCGTTGCTCCGTAGCCGTTCAAGGGGCTACGCAAGTACGCAGGCCAAAAGATGCCATGCGGTGCTTGAGCTGGTGTGCTTGGGGGACAGGAGCCACACTGGGGCAGAGGTTCTGTCAGCTCTGCAGGGGCAGGTTCAGAGGTGGTTGACGCCACACCAACTTAAGGCAGGAATGGTGGTTTGCGACAATGGCACCAACCTCCTCTCTGCCCTCCGACAGGGACAAATGACCCATGTGCCCTGTTTGGCTCACGTCCTTAACTTGGTGGTGCAGCGGTTTTTGGGCAGGTACCCGGGCTTACAGGATGTCCTGAGGCAGGCCAGGAAAGTCTGTGTGCATTTCCGCCGGTCATATAATGCCAGTGCTCGGCTGACGGACCTCCAAAAGGAGTTTAACCTGTCCAAGAACCGCCTAATCTGTGACATGCCCACCAGGTGGAACTCAACGTTGGCCATGCTGCAGCGGCTGCACATGCAGCAGAGGGCCATCAATGAGTACCTGTGTGACTATGGCACGAGGACAGGGTCAGGGGAGCTTGTTTTTTTTTCCCCACGCCAGTGGGCCATGATCAGGGATGCATGCACTGTCCTGTCACCATTTGAGGAGGCCACGAGGATGGTGAGCAGTGACAGTGCATGCATCAGTGACACTGTCCCCCTTGTCCACCTGTTGGAGCACACCCTGCGTGGAATAATGGACAGGGCACTTGAGGCAGAACAGAGGCAGGAAGAGGAGGACTTCCTTAGCTCTCAAGGCCCCCTTTATCCAGACAGTGTTCCTGCATGCCCGCCGATCACACAGGAAGAGGACGAGGAGGAGGAGGAGGAGGAAGATTGTGTCAGTATGGAGGTGGAGCCTGGCACTCAGCATCAGCAGCAGTCTTACAGGGATCAGAGACTGGGAGGTTACAAACTCCTGTTTCTGGACAACGTGTTGCTGAGGCTTCGGTCAGTCAAAGAAGGAGCGGTGGAGAAGGTGGCCGTCTGACCGATGCGTTCAGACAATTTTTTGGTCCGCAGCCCCAAGGTATGATCGGTTCCAGCAACCATCGCCAGCGTCTGTTTTACATGGTGCAGGAATACCTAGGGGCAAGATCAGACTTGGACACCTTTCCCACAGAAAATCCTCTGGGTTACTGGGTCTTGAGGATGGATCACTGGCCAGAGCTTGCACAGTATGCAATTGAGCTACTGGCCTGTCCTGCATCCAGCGTTCTTTCGGAACGCACATTCAGTGCTGCTGGAGGCGTGGTAACCAATCACAGGGTGCGTCTGTCCACCGACTCGGTCGATCGACTGACCTTCATAAAAATGAATCAGTCTTGGATCACCACCAGCTATCAAGCACCTGATACTAATGTAACCAAATAATTTTTTTTGAAATCTCAGATCCCTTCAAAGACTGCCTATGCTGACGCTGAGTGACTATCCCTGAGTAATTATCCTCTTCCTCCTCAATGATCGCTTGTAAGAACATTTTTGGTTCTGGGCACCACCACCAGTGCCTAAGGCACAATTTTTCTGCCCCTGTTTAACAGGGGCGTGTAATTACAATTTTTGATGCAATACTTTGCAGCAGGGCTCGTTCCTGCGTTTCAACTAGAGTGTCTGTGAGGGGTTGCAGTGTTGTGGCACCAGCACCAGTGCCTAAGGCCCAATTTTTCAGCCCTTGTTTACCAGGGGCGTGTAATTACAATTTTTGATGCAATACTTTGCAGCAGGGCTCGTTCCGGCGTTCCAACTAGAGTGTCTGTGAGGGGTTGCAGTGTTGTGGCACCAGCACCAGTGCCTAAGGCCTAATTTTTCAGCCCCTGTTCAAGAGGGGCATGTAATTACAATTCTTGATCTAATATTTCACAGCAGGGCCCATTTCTGCACCCACCAAGAGCGAGTGAGGACTTACAGTGTTGTGGCACCAGCACCAACACCACCACCACCAAAGGCCCAATTTTTCTGCCCCTGTTCAACAGGGGCATGTAATTACAATTCTTGATCTAATATTTCACAGCAGGGCCCATTTCTGCACCCACCAAGAGCGAGTGAGGACTTACAGTGTTGTAGCACCAGCACCACCACCACCACCACCACCACCAAAGGCCCAATTTTTCTGCCCTTGTTCAACAGGGGCATGTAATTACAATTCTTGATCTAATATTTCACAGCAGGGCCCTGTGAGGGCTTACAGTGTTGTGGCCACAACAACACCTAAGGCCCAAATTTCTGCTGAGTATATAGGGCAGGCCCCTACTTTCAAACATCTAACTTACAAACGACTCCTACTTGCAAACGGAAGGAGACAACAGGAAGTGAGATGAAATCTACCCCTAGGAAGGGAAATTCTCCCCTGTAAGAGTTAATATGGGAAAAACATTTCTCCTTTCCACTGATGCTTTCCAATCCTTGTTCCTCAAAAAACCCCAAATTTTCAAAAACCATTTGTCATTGGGACAAAAAGTGAGGTGAAATCTTCTGAAGAGTAGGAAAGACAGCAAAACAAATGTCACAGGGGTGATAACCCTTCCCTATGTTTTCCAAAAAGCTTAAAAAAGATTTTTTGGCTGGAGCTAAACACGTTAAAAATGTACCCGTTCAAAATTACAAACAGATTCTACTTAACAACAAACCTACAGTCCCTGTCTTGTTTGCACTGCCTGTATACTGCTGTTCAGAGTATATAGGGCCTGGTGGCCCCACACCTTTCCTTATTTTAATTTGGGTGCGGGGTTCCCCTTAATATCCATACAAGACCCAAAGGGCCTGGTAATGGACTGGGGGGTACCCATGCCGTTTGTCTCACTGATTTTCATCCATATTGCCAGGACCCGACATTACATTAAACCCGCAAGCAGTTTTAAATGAGATTTTTTCCTTTAAAAATTACATTTGGTGCAGGGACTGTTCTAAACACGGGAAACATGCGCCACTTTACAGGCATACTATAGACACCCCCCAGGTACAATATTTAAAGGAATATTTCACTTTTTTTTTTTTTACTTTAAGCATCATTAAAATCACTGCTCCCGAAAAAACGGCCGTTTTTAAAACTTTTTTTTGCATTGATACATGTCCCCTGGGGTAGGACCCGGGTCCCCAAACCCTTTTTAGGACAATACCATGCAAATTAGCCTTTAAAATGAGCACTTTTGATTTTGAACGTTCGAGTCCCATAGACGTCAATGGGGTTCTAACGTTCGTGCGAATTTTCGGTCCGTTCGCAGGTTCTGGTGCGAACCGAACCGGGGGGTGTTCGGCTCATCCCTACTAAACATTAGAAGAGAGAGAGAGATCGCCTGCAGGACCACAGATCGATGGCTGGACTACTATCTAAAGGCCCTGGCAGGGTAATCAGCCACAAGCGCTACTGGCCTTTTCAAAGGTCCAGTGTATCTGGTAAGCAGGCATTTCTTACTTCTGGTGGTAGTCACATATGGTGTCAAGGGCACAGGAGATTGAAAGGGACAATGGTGTGTCTGAGAGTCTATATATGGACTAAAAGCTCAAGATCCTGACACTCTTGTCTACTTATCACCCTGTTTTTTGCATATCATTTCCCTATCAAGGAGGACTGTGCAGTATTGGATATTTATGCTGTATATGATTTTCTTTCCTAATAAGGAGGACTTTTTAAAATTAGTTAATTGCTGTACATGTTAAAAGGTTTATTTAACATTAGACCTTTTGGCCTCTGCTGCCTTGTCAGATCTGTTTGTGTTCTCAGATCTCCATCTTGTGCGAAGTATACAATATGACCTCAGAATGTTTTCTTTCCGCTAAAAGGAATGCTGGACAGAGGTAATAGCAATACCTGGAAACCCCAACTGTAGGAGAAGACGCTGATAAAGAAACAAAACTAACTGCAGTAAGTGAAACAAAAGAAAGAAAGAAAAAAGGTCTTTCTATAATTTATTCTCAGAATTCACAAAGCTTTCATATAAGATTTATCCATTTCTCTGATTGGATCCAATTGGGAAAAGTGTGAAACATCGGAGAACGTATTTAGCTGAAGCAGAAAACCTCAATTTCATTCACTGCAAAAAAGAAAAGATTCTTTTTTTTTCCTTTTTATACTGGATATTTATATGTGTAATGTAGTGGGTTCTTCGGGGACCCACCTGGTTAGGTTTGTGGATATTTGTTTTCACCTGCTGGAGCTGTCCGCCATTGTACGGAGCTTCAAGTTGTCTCTCACAACAACCCTAAAGGCACCCCTTCAGTTTCTTAGCTCTTCCTTGTGTGGCTGCTTATCTGAAAGAGGTTTTGCCAAAGGTACTTTCCAAGAAATGCTTTTTCTACTACCATCAAAGCTGGTTTTACCAAGTGCTATTAACTGGTTCTTCCCCAAAAGCACAGAGGCTGTCCACCAGTTCAAGCACCAGTCCATTCACACTGGCAGATAGTCTGACACTAACTGCCACTTTTTGGGAACCAGTGACAGTAATACAGAGATCAGTGCTAAAAATTAGGGATGGGCCAAACGGACCCCTGTTTGGTTCGGACCCGAAAAACAAACCCAATTAAAGTCAATTGGACCCGAACGTCAAAAACAAAAGTGCCCATTTTGTAGGCTTATATGCAAGTAATTGGGCATACAATGGTTATAGGGGTCCGGGTCCTGCCCTGGGGAACATGTATCAATAAAAACAAATGTTTGTGACAAACGTCATTTTTAACCACTTCATTACCCAGCCATAGTCATATGACGGCCTGAGATGGGATCTCCCATCCTGGGTGGCCATCATATGACGTCCTGGGCTTCCCGGCCGTCTCGGGGGCGTGCGCGATGTCCGCCGGGCACCCGCGATTGCCCGTTAACCGGGCAGGACCGTGGATCTGTGTGTGTACACTGCCTTTATTTTGCTCAGCAATAGGGATGAGCTTCGTGTTCGAGTCGAACCCATGTTCGACTCGAACATCGGCTGTTCGGTCGTTCGCCGAATTGCGAACGATATGGGCCGTTCGCGCCAAATTCGTGTGGCGCGTCACGGCCCATAATTCACTGCGGCATCGCAGTGCATTGCTGGCTGATGATTGGCCAAGCATGCACTATGACCCGCATGCTTGGCCAATCACAGCGCCGTCAGTAGAGAGAGCTGTAATTGGCCAAAGCCAGGGTGGCTTTGGCCAATTATGGCTCAGGGGATTTAGTACACACCCCACACTATATAAGGCCGCCTGCACGGCGGCCCTGTGTAGTGTGTGTTCCGGTGTGCTGAGAGATAGAGAGAGAGAGAGACAGTGTCATTTGATTTGAGTTAGATAGATTAGGCAGAACAGTCAGTCAGTTAGCTGCACTTACAGTGTATTGTGTATATATATGCATCCCAGGTGTTGCATATATATATATACACTGTATTCAGTTTAGCTAGATCCGTTCCTGTTATCTTCTATCTAGACTATTTACATTTAGTGCAGTGCATCCTGCTCACAGTGTTCAGCTAGATCCGTTCCTGCTATTTACATTTAGTGCAGTGCGTCCTGCTCACAGTGTTCAGCTAGATCCGTTCCTGCTATTTACATTTAGTGCAGTGCGTCCTGCTCACAGTGTTCAGCTAGATCCGTTCCTGTTATCTTCTAGACTATTTACATTAGTGCAGTGCGTCCTGCTCACAGTGTTCAGCTAGATCCGTTCCTGTTATTTACATTTAGTGCAGTGCGTCCTGCTCACAGTGTTCAGCTAGATCCGTTCCTGCTATTTACATTCAGTGCAGTGCGTCCTGCTCACAGTGTTCAGCTAGATCCGTTCCTGCTATTTACATTTAGTGCAGTACGTCCTGCTCACAGTGTTCAGCTAGATCCGTTCCTGTTATCTTCTAGACTATTTACATTTAGTGCAGTGCGTCCTGCTCACAGTGTTCAGCTAGATCCGTTCCTGTTATTTACATTTAGTGCAGTGCGTCCTGCTCACAGTGTTCAGCTAGATCCGTTCCTGCTATTTACATTTAGTGCAGTGCGTCCTGCTCACAGTGTTCAGCTAGATCCGTTCCTGCTATTTACATTTAGTGCAGTGCGTCCTGCTCACAGTGTTCAGCTAGATCCGTTCCTGTTATCTTCTAGACTATTTACATTAGTGCAGTGCGTCCTGCTCACAGTGTTCAGCTAGATCCGTTCCTGTTATTTACATTTAGTGCAGTGCGTCCTGCTCACAGTGTTCAGCTAGATCCGTTCCTGCTATTTACATTCAGTGCAGTGCGTCCTGCTCACAGTGTTCAGCTAGATCCGTTCCTGCTATTTACATTTAGTGCAGTACGTCCTGCTCACAGTGTTCAGCTAGATCCGTTCCTGTTATCTTCTAGACTATTTACATTTAGTGCAGTGCGTCCTGCTCACAGTGTTCAGCTAGATCCGTTCCTGTTATTTACATTTAGTGCAGTGCGTCCTGCTCACAGTGTTCAGCTAGATCCGTTCCTGCTATTTACATTTAGTGCAGTGCGTCCTGCTCACAGTGTTCAGCTAGATCCGTTCCTGCTATTTACATTTAGTGCAGTACGTCCTGCTCACAGTGTTCAGCTAGATCCGTTCCTGTTATCTTCTAGACTATTTACATTTAGTGCAGTGCGTCCTGCTCACAGTGTTCAGCTAGATCCGTTCCTGTTATCTTCTAGACTATTTACATTTAGTGCAGTGCGTCCTGCTCACAGTGTTCAGCTAGATCCGTTCCTGTTATCTTCCTACTGACAGGCAGGCTTGTCTGGTTACAGTATATAAAGCTACCTGAAGAAAATTACAGGTGTTCTATTTGATCCTATTAGTACCACGGTCAGGCAGCTAGACTATTTACATTTAGTACAGTGCGTCCTGCTCATAGTGTTCAGCTAGATCCGTTCCTGTTATCTTCCTACTGACAGGCAGGCTTGTCTGGTTACAGTATATAAAGCTACCTTAAGAAAATTACAGGTGTTCTATTTGATCCTATTAGTACCACGGTCAGGCAGCTAGACTATTTACATTTAGTACAGTGCGTCCTGCTCACAGTGTTCAGCTAGATCCGTTCCTGTTATCTTCCTACTGACAGGCAGGCTTGTCTGGTTACAGTATATAAAGCTACCTGAAGAATATTACAGGTGTTCTATTTGATCCTATTAGTACCACGGTCAGGCAGCTAGACTATTTACATTTAGTACAGTGCGTCCTGCTCACAGTGTTCAGCTAGATCCGTTCCTGTTATCTTCCTACTGACAGGCAGGCTTGTCTGGTTACAGTATATAAAGCTACCTGAAGAAAATTACAGGTGTTCTATCCCAGCTTAGTGCAGCTACAGGCCATTAGTATGTCTGGAAGGCCAAGAAGGAGAGGCAGACAGTCACAAGCCAATAAGAGAGGGCAAGCAGGCTCTGTGTCTAGTGCTGGTCGTGGAGACGGTGCATCCTCATCAGCACGTGGCCATGGGACACGCTTGGCCTTTTTTTCGGCAGCTGGCCGTGTTGAGCCGCAACATGCGGAAGACTTGGTCGAGTGGATGACCAAGCCGTCCTCATCCTCCTCATCCTCTCTCACCCATGCCCAGGGTGCTTTGTCTGGCAAAGCAGCGGCCTCTTCCCTCAGCTCAATGTCATCAGTGACTCCTTCCCTAGCTCCACCATGTCCTCATGAGGATTCCCTCGAACTGTTTGACCACAGTGTTGGGTACATGCTCCAGGAGGATGCCCAGCGTTTGGAAGGCTCTGATGATGATACTGAGCTCGATGAAGGCAGTAACATGAGCACGGACAGAGGGGGTGCCCAAGAAGGACAGCAATCTGGCAGTCATGCTCCCCCTGCTGCAGCATACTGCCAGGTTTGCTCCAGTGATGAGGAGGGAGGGGATGATGAGGTCACTGACTCAACGTGGGTACCTGATAGGAGAGAGGAGGAGGAGGAGGAGGAGGTGGCACATCACCAACTAGGCAGGATGCCCTCCAGGGGCCAGCCTAAGGGCAGCACATTGACTGCATCACACCCCAAAGCTCCACATGTGCAGGGCGCTGCAGTCTCTGCGCGTTATTCAAAAAGTTCTTTGGTGTGGGCCTTTTTTGAGACGAGTGCATCAGATCGCACCGCTGCTATTTGCAACATATGTCTCAAGCGTATCTCGCGTGGCCAAAACATCTCCCGCTTGGGTACCACATGCTTGACCAGACATATGTTGACCTGCCATGCAGTTCGTTGGCAAGCGTATCTAAAAGACCCACACCAAAGAACAAAGAGGATCTCTCCTTGCTCCTCATCAGCTGAGATTTCCAACCCCACTAGACCTTCAGTCCTCTCTGAGACCTGCAGTGAGAGGAATGAAGGTGTAGAATTAGGTGTGTCACAGCCAAGTACTTGTGGGCAATCTGCTTTTGGTACACCGACGTCAGATTGTACCAGGCAAATTTCCCTGCCCCAGCTGCTGCACCGCCGAAAGAAGTTTGCTCCCAGCCATCCACATGCCCAGCGGTTGAATGCTAGCTTGGCAAAATTGCTAGCACTTCAACTGCTGCCTTTTCAGTTGGTAGACTCTGCCCCCTTCCGTGAGTTTGTGGAATGTGCGGTTCCTCAGTGGCAGGTACCCAAACGCCACTTTTTCTCACGGAAGGCGATTCCGGCTCTCTACCGGCATGTGGAAGGCAATGTCCATGCCTCGCTGGACAGGGCGGTCAGCGGTAAGGTGCATATTACCGCTGACTCATGGTCCAGCAGGCATGGACAGGGACGTTACCTAAGTTTCACGGCGCATTGGGTGACTCTGCTGGCAGCTGGAAAGGATGCAGGACAAGGTGCAGTAGTGTTGGAGGTTGTTTCGCCACCACGCCTCCAAAATGCTGATTGTGACACACCTCTCTCCTCCACCCCCTCCTCTTCTTCTTCCTCCATGGCCTCTTCCTCGGAACCAGCGGTGCTCCGTAGGCGTTCAAGGGGCTACGCAAGTACGCAGGCCAAAAGATGCCATGCGGTGCTTGAGCTGGTGTGCTTGGGGGACAGGAGCCACACTGGGGCAGAGGTTCTGTCAGCTCTGCAGGGGCAGGTTCAGAGGTGGTTGACGCCACGCCAACTTAAGGCAGGAATGGTGGTTTGCGACAATGGCACCAACCTCCTCTCTGCCCTCCGACAGGGACAAATGACCCATGTGCCCTGTTTGGCTCACGTCCTTAACTTGGTGGTGCAGCGGTTCTTGGGCAGGTACCCGGGCTTACAGGATGTCCTGAGGCAGGCCAGGAAAGTCTGTGTGCATTTCCGCCGGTCATATAATGCCAGTGCTCGGCTGACGGACCTCCAAAAGGAGTTTAACCTGCCCAAGAACCGCCTAATCTGTGACATGCCCACCAGGTGGAACTCAACGTTGGCCATGCTGCAGCGGCTGCACACGCAGCAGAGGGCCATCAATGAGTACCTGTGCGACTATGGCACCAGGACAGGGTCAGGGGAGCTTGGTTTTTTTTCCCCACGCCAGTGGGCCATGATCAGGGATGCATGCACTGTCCTGTCACCATTCGAGGAGGCCACGAGGATGGTGAGCACTGACAGTGCATGCATCAGTGACACTGTCCCCCTTGTCCACCTGTTGGAGCACACGCTGCGTGGAATAATGGACAGGGCACTTGAGGCAGAACAGAGGCAGGAAGAGGAGGACTTCCTTAGCTCTCAAGGCCCCCTTTATCCAGACAGTGTTCCTGCGTGCCCGCCGATAACACAGGAAGAGGAAGAGGAGGAGGAGGAGGAAGATTGTGTCAGTATGGAGGTGGAGCCTGGCACTCAGCATCAGCAGCAGTCTTTAAGGGATCAGTCCCAAGGAACACATGGACTTGTACGTGGCTGGGAGGAGGTGGCTGCGGACGTTGTTGTCCTTAGTGACCCAGAGGACTCCGGACCGAATGCCTCAGCAAACCTACGCTGCATGGCCTCCCTGATCCTGCAAAGCCTGCATAAGGATCCTCGTATTCGTGGTATCAAGGAGAAGGACCAATACTGGCTGGCAACCCTCCTTGATCCACGTTACAAGGGTAAGGTTGCGGACCTTATCTTGCCATCGCAGAGGGAGCAGAGGATGAAACATCTTCGGGAGGCCTTGCAGAAAGGTCTGTGCAACGCGTTCCCAGAGACTGGGAGGTTACAAACTCCTGTTTCTGGACAACGTGTTGCTGAGGCTTCGGTCAGTCAAAGAAGGAGCGGTGGAGAAGGTGGCCGTCTGACCGATGCGTTCAGACAATTTTTTGGTCCGCAGCCCCAAGGTATGATCGGTTCCAGCAACCATCGCCAGCGTCTGTTTTACATGGTGCAGGAATACCTAGGGGCAAGATCAGACTTGGACACCTTTCCCACCGAAAATCCTCTGGGTTACTGGGTCTTGAGGATGGATCACTGGCCAGAGCTTGCACAGTATGCAATTGAGCTACTGGCCTGTCCTGCATCCAGCGTTCTTTCGGAACGCACATTCAGTGCTGCTGGAGGCGTGGTAACCGATCACAGGGTGCGTCTGTCCACCGACTCGGTCGATCGGCTGACCTTCATAAAAATGAATCAGTCTTGGATCACCACCAGCTACCAAGCACCTGATGCAGATGTAACCGAATAATTTTTTTTGAAATCTCAGATCCCTTCAAAGACTGCCTATGCTGATGCTGAGTGACTATCCCTGAGTAATTATCCTCTTCCTCCTCAATCATCACGCTGATAGCTTGTAAGAACATTTTTGGTTCTGGGCGCCACCACCAGTGCCTAAGGCACAATTTTTCAGCCCCTGTTTAACAGGGGCGTGTAATTACAATTTTTGATGTAATACTTTGCAGCAGGGCTCGTTCCTGCATTCCAACTAGAGTGTCTGTGAGGGGTTGCAGTGTTGTGGCACCAGCACCAGTGCCTAAGGCCCAATTTTTCTGCCCCTGTCTAACAGGGGCGTGTAATTACAATTTTTGATGCAATACTTTGCAGCAGGGCTCGTTCCTGCGTTCCAACTAGAGTGTCTGTGAGGGGTTGCAGTGTTGTGGCACCAGCACCAGTGCCTAAGGCCTAATTTTTCAGCTCCTGTTCAACAGGGGCATGTAATTACAATTCTTGATCTAATATTTCACAGCAGGGCCCTGTGAGGGCTTACAGTGTTGTGGCCACAGCAACACCTAAGGCCCAAATTTCTGCTGAGTATATAGGGCAGGACCCTACTTTCAAACATCTAACTTACAAACGACTCCTACTTGCAAACGGAAGGAGACAACAGGAAGTGAGATGAAATCTACCCCTAGGAAGGGAAATTCTCTCCTGTAAGAGTTAATATGGGAAAACAATTTCTCCTTTCCACTGATGCTTTCCAATCCTTGTTCCACAAAAAAACCCAAATTTTCAAAAAACATTTTTCATTGGGACAAAAAAGTGAGGTGAAATCTTCTGAAGAGGAGGAAAGACGCAAAACAAATGTCACAGGGGTGATAACCCTTCCCTATGTTTTCCAAAAAGCTTAGAAAAGATTTTTTGGCTGGAGCTAAACAAGTTAAAAATGTTCAAAATTACAAACAGATTCTACTTAACAACAAACCTACAGTCCCTGTCTTGTTTGCACCGCCTGTATACTGCTGTTCAGAGTATATAGGGCCTGGTGGCCCCACACCTTTCCTTATTTTAATTTGGGTGTGGGGTTCCCCTTAATATCCATACAAGACCCAAAGGGCCTGGTAATGGCAACCCTCCTTGATCCACCGTTTGTCTCACTGATTTTTATCCATATTGCCATGACCCGACATGACATTAAACCCGCAAGCAGTTTTAAATGAGATTTTTTCCTTTAAAAATGACATTTGGTGCAGGGACTGTTCTAAACATGGGAAACACGCGTCACTTTACAGGCATACTATAGACACCCCCCAGGTACGATATTTAAAGGAATATTTCACTTTTTTTTTTTTTTACTTTAAGCATCATTAAAATCACTGCTCCCGAAAAAACGGCCGTTTTTAAAAGTTTTTTTTGCATTGATACATGTCCCCTGGGGTAGGACCCGGGTCCCCAAACCCTTTTTAGGACAATACCATGCAAATTAGCCTTTAAAATGAGCACTTTTGATTTCGAACGTTCGAGTCCCATAGACGTCAATGGGGTTCTAACGTTCGTGCGAACTTGCGGTCCGTTCGCGGGTTCTGGTGCGAACCGAACCGGGGGGTGTTCGGCTCATCCCTACTCAGCAACAGCTGGGGAGCCAGTGTGTATGATGAGGCCTCAATGTAGTGCACTGGGGACAAGATTAGAGATTTTTTTGAATACATTCTGGTGTCACTTTGACTTTGGGTAGAAGTAACGGGTGCGTAAAAATTGGTCTTTGGGTGTTTACCTCTCCAACGTCTATCCTACGCAATCCAAAGGACCATGCCTAGATCATGGTCTACTCAGATCTACTGTACTGTTGATGTGCCAAAAAGACCAACGCCACCATAAAAGACACAACCTCACACACCCCGAAAGACTAGCTCTAAATTCCCTCAAACCAAACGAAAATATTATAAAACCAGCTGACAAAGGTGGCAGCATCATACTCCAAGACAAAAGTGATTACATCAAGGAGGCCACGAGACTCTTGGGAGACTCACACACATACATAAAAACAAATAAATGATCCATTACCTAAATTCACTATGGAAGTGTAGCACGGTCCCCTTGAGGACTGCTTGGATTTACCTGCTCATCTGCATCACCATGACCCACAGGCACTAACACCACCAAGACCGCTAAAACAGTTGCACAGTCCATGTTTTTCAGCACAGCCCCCCCTCGCATCCTACCCAGGACCACCAGGATGGCCACCACACTGGACCACCAGGTATGCCCCCTAGACCACCAGGGAAATACCAATATGTGCCCAGGCAGCTGCCAATCAGTGCCCACTCCAATGCCTACCACTGCCAGTGCCACCAGGGATGCCTATCAGTGCCGCATATCAGTGCTGCGTATCAGTGCCCATCATTACCCAGCAGTGCCGCCTATCAGTGCCCATCAGTGCCGCCTATCAGTGCCACCCTATCAGTGCCCTTCAGTACCCATCAGTGCTGCCTTTCAGTGCCCATCAGTGTCGCCTATCAGTGCCCATCAGTGCCAACCAGTGCCACCCAGTGCCACCCATGAGTGCCCATCAGTGCCGCCTATCAATGCCCATCAGTGCTGCATATCAGTGCCACCCATCAGTGCCACCTACCAGTGCCCATCAGTGCCGCATAGCAGTGCTCATCGTCAGTGCCTGTCTGAGCCCGCTCATTGGTGCCACCTCATCGGTGCCGACGTATCAGTGCCTGTCAGTGCCGCCTTATCAGTGTCCATCAGTGAAAGAGAAAACTTACTTATTTACAAATTTTTTTAACAGAAACAAAAGCAAAACTTTTATTTTTTTCAAAATTTTCGGTCTTTTTTTATTTGTTTATCAAAAAATAAAAATCGCAGAGGTGATCAAATACCACCAAAAGAAAGCACTATTTGTGAGAACAAAATGATAAAAATTTAGTTTGGGTACAGTGTAGCATGACCGCTGAATTGTCATTCAAACTGGGACAGCACTGAAAGCTGAAAATTGGTCTGGGCAGGAGGGTGTCTAAGTGCCCTGTATTGAAGTGGTTAAGATCAAAGATACAACTATGTTGGTGTCTCTTGTCAATTTTACATTGTATTTTTTAAAATGTAACTGTCTACTCCCAAACTGTCATTTGAAGTAAAACACATAGCCAAGTATTATTCCACACAATTATTTTTATTGTGCATTAAAAAAAGAAAACAAAAAAAATTAGACATGATATCTGCCAATAAAACTTAACCAAAAAGTGCATTCTATGCATCCAAAAATATAGAAAATATAACAAATCAAATCATTATTATTCAACCAAAAAAATAATGTCAAAGCAATAACTCCAAGGCCTCCGATTCCGCAACATGGCTGGTTGACGAACGGCCGTTCAGAACTGAAAAGTGTGATTTGAAAAGCGCGAATCAACACTCACCAAACTTCTACTAACACAAAATTAGCAGGAGCCCAAAGGGGGGCACTAAAAAGCTGAAAAACAAGGTAGTACGTCACTACGTTCGTAATTGTTGGCCAACAATTGTGTGCCGTGTGTATGCAAGACAAGTTTGGGCCAACGCCCTTCGGACAAAATTCCTCGGTTTTGTTGGCCAACAATCCGATCGTGTGTACGACGGCTTAAGGCAACTCTTCAATTTCTTAGCTGCTCCTACTGTGACTGGCGCACTTTAGGAGACATTCTTTCATATTACAAACAGGCAAGCTTGTTCTACCAAACTCTAGTATTCTGCTACACTTCTAATACACTGCTGGTATTTATTGGTTCTTCTGTAAAACTACTGTACAGAGGCTGCACACCACTGTTAGCACCAGTCAACACAGTCTCCAATAACACAGTCTAGGGTGTCTTTATCAGATTTATTGCTTCAAGAAACTTTTTTTTAATGCAAATTCTTTTTATGAAGTATTCAAATATAGAATACAAAACAAAGCCTGTTGGGCATACCCAGGGTTGAGTAACAAAACATACACAATATTACCAAAAGTATTGGGACACCTGCTTTTACACACACATGAAATTTAATGGCTTCCCAGTCTTAGTCTGTAGGGTTCAATATTGAGTTGGCCCACCCTTTGCAGCTATAACAGCTTCAACTCTTCTGGGAAGGCTGTCCACAAATAATGCAAATTCTTTTTATGAAGTATTCAAATATAGAATACAAAACAAAGCCTGTTGGGCATACCCAGGGTTGAGTAACAAAACATACACAATATTACCAAAAGTATTGGGACACCTGCTTTTACACACACATGAAATTTAATGGCTTCCCAGTCTTAGTCTGTAGGGTTCAATATTGAGTTGGCCCACCCTTTGCAGCTATAACAGCTTCAACTCTTCTGGGAAGGCTGTCCACAAGGTTTAGGAGTGTGTCTATGGGAATGTTTGACCATCCTTCCAGAAGTGCATTTGTGAGGTCAGGCACTGATGTTGGACGAGAAGGCCTTCTCGCAGTACTGTTAGAAGAAAACTTCTAACAGTACCATAATATTTCCATAAATTGAGAGAGGAAAAAGACCCAAGGCATCTTAAATATTGGTGTCACATGAGGCTGTAGTATCAGGTGAAACTATCCATATGTCCCATACGTTAGAGAATTTTTTTGGACAACCCCTAGATTCATAAGTGAATTCTTATAATGTCTCAGTTGCATTTACTAAATGCTTCCGCTTGAAGAAACTTTAACAGGAGAAGGGTTAGGGCATGGGATACTCTAAAATGATTAGTACTTAGCAATTAGAGGACAGAATTTTCCTTAAGCATTTGTGATCATTAAACAATCTAAGACCTCACAGCTGGGGACCATGAAGCAGGTTTCTGAGACGTCTAGGACCTCACAGCTGGGGACCATGAGACGAGTCTCTTTGGCATCTGGTTACCTTGCACCAATGCACAACTGCTGGTTTCCAGTGTAATCTCCAAAACACTGCACAGTCACAGGGAGGAGTTCAGGATCTTTACGCGCAAGGCTCCAGGACAGCTGCCACCTTCCAGCTCTCTCCGAACACAGTCCAGTGAGTGAGACAGTCCTTCTTCAGACCAGATCCCCTATGGTGAGGTTTTGCAATCAGCTTCTAACAAGGTTTGTCCAGGAGCTCAGCCCTCACATTGCTGAGGACTCAAGAACAGCTGCACAATCTATGGGCTGCCCTATGGCAGCAGCTCCCCGGGTTTTGAAACTCTCCTGAGAGAGAAAGAGCTCCCCTAATGGACACTCCTCTCCAAGGATTGGCTGGAGCATGATAAATATTCAGGCTGACTTTTTGAATTTTCCTTCCAAAAGCTCCAGAAACTTTTTCTAGAGGCAGGGGGAAGCAATCAAACTCCAAGCCTGTTAAACCCTGAACAGACCAGAACAAGCAAGCACTGCTCCCTTGATTACAAAAAGAGTAAGGCTCCATGCACACTGAAGCTCATAAACGGCCGTTTTTTGGAGTTTGGGCATTTTTTTTAACAGCCCATAAACTCCACTCTATGTTATCCTATGTGTCAATGCACACATGGACGTTCTTGAACTTTTATCAGCAGTGAAGTTTATGGGCTGTTTTCTGAACGCCATAAAATCGCGTTCAAGAGCAGTCCTAAAAAACTCCAGATGCTGGTAAAAGCTGTTAAATGCGGGTTAACGCTGTAAACTGAGCATTAAGCCTCGTCCAGTGTTTCTTTGCCTCTATTCAAATTAAGGGAGCCCATTGATTTGAATAGAAGTTGCACCAGAAGTCGGATCATGATGATCTGACTTGCGGTGCGACTTGTGTGCTGAGGATGTTGAAGGGGAACCCCCCCACCAAAATGAAAAAAAAAAATTGGCGTAGGGTTCCCCCCTCAACAATACCAGACCCTTCGGTCTGGTATGGATTTTAAGGGGAAACCCCCACACCCAAATAATGGGCATGGGGTCCCCCCTAAAATCCATACCAAACCCTTATCCGAGCATGCAGCCCGGCAGGTCAGGATGGGGGGGACGAGCAAGTGCCCCCACCCCAAAGCACCTTGTCTCCATGTTGATGAGGACAAGGGCCTCTTCCCGACAACCCTGGCTGGTGGTTGTCGGGATCTGCGGGCGGGGGGCTTTTTGGAATCTGGGAGCCCCCTTTAAAAAGGGAGCCCCCAAATCCTGGCCCCCCACCCTATGTGAATAAGTATGGGGTACCCATTCACCTAAAAAAAGTGTCAAAAATAAACACACTACATAGGTTTGTAAATTATTTTATTAAATCAGCTCCAGCTCTTCTCCCTCTTCTGGCGACGTGTTCTCTCCTCTCCGGTTCTTCTCACCTCCTTATGACGTCATTGTCCCATCATGCCCTGGGTGGTGACGTAATAAGGAGGTGGGGCCTCTGGATGATGTCAGCAGGTGGCCCCGCCCCATGCCAATAAAAGTCATTGCATACGGTGGACCCAGCATTAAACCAGGAGATCGCATCGAGTCAACATCGGAAGAAGAACAAAGGGAGAAGACCCAGCAGAAGAGCAGAAGATAATGGAGAGAGGACAGCGCAAAGGCGAGAAGAACCGGAGAGGATAGAACACGTCACCAGAAGAGCCGGAGCTGCTTTAATAATATAATTTAAAAACCTGTGTAGTGTGTTTATTTTTGACACTTTTTTTAGGTGAATGGGTAGGGGTACAATGTACCCCATACTTAATCACATAGGGTGTGGGGCCGGGATTTGGGGGCCCCCTTTTTAAAGGGGGCTTCCAGATTCCGATAAGGCCAGGGTTGTCGGGAAGAGGCCCTTGTCCTCATCAACAACAGGGCCCCCCTGCCCCAAAGCACCCACCCCCCATGTTGAGGGCATGTGGCCTGGTATGGTCCAGGTGTGGGGGCCCCCCCTTATCCTGACCTGCTGGGCTGCGTGCTCGAATAAGGGCTTGGTATGGATTTTGGCGGGGCCCCACACCATTTTTTTGGGCGTGGGGGTTTCCCCCTAAAACCCATACCAGACCGAAGGGTTAGGTATCGTTGAGGGGGGGAACCCTACGCCAATTTTTTTTTCATTTTGGCGGAGGTTCCCCTTCAACATCCTCAGCACACAAGTCGCACCGCAAGTCGGATCATCATGATCCGACTTCTGGTGTGACTTCTATTCAAATCAATGGGCTCCCATGGAGAACTATTGATTTTGAATAGAGGCAGAGAAACATGGCTAAAAGCTAGCGTGGTTAAACACAAATTGACTCCAATGCAAAACGCTGATAAAATTGCGTTTTTAAAGCCGCGCTTTCCTGCCAGCAATCTGACGTATAGAATGACTTTTTTGAGCGTCCTGTGTGCATGGAGCCTTAAAACTAAATTTAACTTGGATCCTACCCTAGGATGGTACTACACAGGGCTGTTGTTTGCTCAAACAGTTGAACAAAAACAGCTCTGAGAGCAGCAAAATGTGTTCTGAAAATGGTTAAAGTCGCACAATAGCTGTTTTTTTAACTGCAACCAGATACCAAATGGGGTTGATTTACTAGAGGCAAATAGACTGTAAACTTTGGAAGTGCAGTTGCTTCAGAGCTTAGTAAGCTCTACCAACTTCCATCACCCAATCATGTGCAAGCAAAAATGCTATTTTTATTATTTCCTTGCATGTGATTGGGAATCCTTTGCAAAGTGAAGCTTCACCTCATTTACTAAGCTCTATAGCAACTGCACAGTCTATTTGCCATTAGTATATCAACCCCAATATGTCTCTTCTGTAAGAAAAGCTTATTACCTTCCTGCTTGAGGTCTAGCAAGGTGCAAGGATGAATGAACACGTGCATGCATGTGCAGGAGTAACATCATCCTAGACCTGCCAATCAAAGATGATCAAAAGTCTCAAACCTGGAAGAAGTCGATGGAAGATGTCGGCACCATCAAGGAAACTTACAAATGTCACATCACTGAAACAGAAGTGCATACAGTTCTGCTTTAACTGTATCGGAATGTGTTGAAAAAGAGGCAGATAATAGCCAAATTCAATATAATAGTGCCGCCTCTCAATGCCCATCAGTGCTGCCTATCAGTGCCCACCAGTGCTGCCAATCAATGCCCATCAGTGCCGCCTATTAATGCCACCTCTCAGTGCTGCCTATCAGTGCCCATCAGTGCCCAGTGATGTACACAAGAGCCAAGACTGTCTCGGCTCTCTGGCTCCTCATTGACTCAGATACAGCAGCAGGATCTATTGACAGTAGAGGGAGCCAATGGCTACCTACCACTGCTTTCCCAGCCAATGAGGAGGGAGAGACCTAGGAGAGCCATGTCTCCCGTGCACATAGCTGGAACGAGATGGGGCTTAGGTCAATTTTAGGGGGAAGGCTGAGGGGGCTGCTGCACTCAGAAGGTATTGCATAGAATGCACAAAAGGTAAAAAAAAATTGAGCCTTTACAAGCACTTTAAGCTGAAGTTAGAAACTGATTGGTTACTATGCACAGCTGCACCAGATGTTGCACTCTTCAGTTTTAATAAATCACCCTCACTGTCTACTGTGACTACTAAACTAAAAATGTACACGTTGACAAAAAAATTGACTATGCATAGCTCATTGTAACTTTGAAAAGTATTTTTTTTTTTAATAAAATGATAGCAACAGAACACAAATAACATTCAAGCAAAAATAAAATAAAAAACAACTGAATACAAAGAACACTAAATAAAAAAAATAAAACAGCACTAATAATCCAATACGGTTTTCAGCACTCGTCCATATGTAATTTTTTTGATTCATTTGGGTTCATGCACACTGTATGTCAAAAATGCCTGATTTACAGGGTTTTTAACTTTTTTTCTGCCTATAAACTCCCCTAAGTGTCCATGCATACATAGGCATTTACAGGAGTTTAGAGTCAGAAAAAAACCCCGCCGATGTTGCCTTTAGGAGAGGAGCTTAAAAAAAGCTCAAGATCGCCAAAACGGGCATACATGAGCTATAACGTTAGGTGCTTTTGCATATTAATATATTCCAATAACCAGAATAAGTTAACATTCTGGTTAATAGAATGCATTAACACCAGACCTGTGAACACACATAAATGGATTTATAACATGTTTTTTCTGCTGCTAAACTCCTGTAGGATAAAAGGTGCCATAGAGACTACAGGGGGAGACTCACTAAAACTGGTGCACTCAGAATCTGGTGCAGCTGTGCATCATAGCCAATCAGTTTCTAGCTTCATCTTGTTCACTTAAGCTTTGGCAATAAAACCTGGAAGCTGATTGGGTTCTATGCTGAGCTGCACCAGATTTTGCACTCTCAAGTTTTAGTAAATACCATCCACTGTCTGCATGTGGCCATATATTTCATTAGAAACAGCTTCAGCTT
The DNA here is from genome assembly GCA_037952835.1 of Lithobates septentrionalis. Classification (NCBI taxonomy): domain Eukaryota; kingdom Metazoa; phylum Chordata; class Amphibia; order Anura; family Ranidae; genus Lithobates; species Lithobates septentrionalis. The sequence continues at coordinate 157,377 of JBBDGP010002728.1, forward strand.
GGTGCTGTGTAATGGGGATGTGTCTTAGAGGAGCTGTGACTACTACTGCTCTGTGTGTGAGGAAAAAGAAGCCTCTTACCATCTTCCTCTGTGTTGTTAGGCTTCTGTTACTGTTCTCCAATCCCCATCTTGTGCTGAGTATTTTTGCATTGAAGTATTTGAACAAATGTCATACAGAGGAGATGAGACTAAATATCATGAATTCCGCCTGTAGGGCAGAGGCAGGTGAAACAAAACTGAAAATTCACACACAGCAAAGGGAAACAAAGAAGCTTTCATCCAAGACGCATACATTGAATTTTGCTAAAATGGGTGAAACCTGGGTGAAAGTATTTTTCCGAGCCATAAACTCTCAACTTCCTTTTCTGAGCTGGAAAATTAGCATGAAATGAAAAAAAATATATCAATTTTTTCCCCTTTATTTAGAGAATGAGTATGTAGTTAGGGTAGAATTGTTTATTTAATTTTAGTGTTTTTTTGTGTATTTGATTATTTGTGTTTTGCTGCTAAAAAATTTTATTTGATCTTTTTTATTCTTTTATAGTTTTTTCTTTCTGTATAAAAAATAATAATGATACTAATGAAGGGTGGCTTCAAGAGTAAACATTTGTTGACTAGAGCTTCTGTAACCCTCAGGAACATTTTAAAGTTGATTGCACACTGAAAAAACACCAAAGACCCTGCAAAAGGTATCCAAAGCCAAGAAGAAATTTTTTTTTTGTATTTTACAGCTTATCAATCCTTAGATGTGGAGGCTGCATTACTGTTAGGGCACAATCTACCACTTCCTTCCACAATGGGGTGGTGGATGCAGTTGTGCGGGAACAAGAGAAAGTGGACGCAACAGTGGCAGTAACCAAGAAATTTTAACTAGCACATCTCAAAGAGTGTAATAATTCAAGTTATTACTGTAATAATAATGATAATATCAATAATTCATATTGATGAGGAAAGTTCCAAGAAAATCCGTTCAGTTCTCATGTAAAAACTCAAAAATTGATTTAATAATAAAAATAGCAAAATATTACAAAAACAATGTCAAAGTATCAATAATAATATATTATATTCTTAAGATGAAGCTTAAATCAGATATGTCTGTGTGTAAAAGTGGCAGCAATGTCTTGGGGTGTATGTGTGTGTCCTCGTGGAGTGTAAGCTGCAGAATCTGACTGTCTCCCCTCCTGTTACAAGCTTTCTACTCCTAAAATCCAACCCCCACCTTTTTCCTATAAAGGCTGGCTTAAAATTTGTTTTTCACTTGTAGTCCTATAGAAATTCCTGGGCTTTCAATGAACAGATTCCCTCCCACCTTTCTGACAAGGGTGGGGGTCACTCAGTCTCTAACATTCCCGAGGTGTGGGCTAAGAGCACCCATGTGTAAAACCTTTTAACTAAATCTGGCCAAACAATATACGTTTTCTTTTGGCTTCTAAATTAAATACTATAAATCAGTAAGTATATAGATTATTCATTTAAAATGCAACGTTCTTAAAAATATCCTAATCAAAAAATATTGTAATATAAAGAAATTATGATCTTTAACTAAAACCTTGAAACCCCTAGCATCTAAAGAAATATGAGACCTTTCTTCTCATGCGATGGGGAAGGTGAAAGGTCAGCTCACTCTTTATTACTGCCATATGTGGGCTCTCCCAAGAAATGCATTTGAAGCTTCAAACACAATATATCTTAAAAAATATATAGAAGTCTATATATTTCACTTTTCCATATCCAAACACAAATATAAATATTTAAATGTATCCAAGTCCATTATTCTCAGAGACCCAAGCCCTTCGTAAATTCTGATATTCTAACATTTCCCTCTCAAAATGATTAAATAATCTTATCATTTTCTTATCTAAATCCATTTATACCTCAAATGCATCACATTCGTATCCATACATACTTTTAGATCTTAAGATAATTGACTTGAATATATTTTCAATTTTGATTCTATATAAGAAAAAGTGAACTTCATAAACATTTGCTTCATATACCATAACAAATAGTTTCACCAATTTTTTTTCTTTTACCAAATAATCAATCCCCTTAATTTCATAATTGATAAATGTAACATTTTATACAATACTTTGAAGTATGGATATCACTTCAGAAATGTGTGTTTCATATTTTCCCCCCAAATTGTGTTTAGCATAAATCTATAATCCATACAACCTTTCAAATAATCTTTGTCAAAATTTGAACTTAAAATATGTTTCTTAACTTCAATTCATTCATATATGTGTGATGATTTTTTTAAATAATTACATATTACAATGTAAAAGTAAGTCCTAACTTGTCTATATGACTTTAAAAAAGTACTGTTATCTTAATTAGCACCAGATGTTCCTTCTAACTACAATGACTCTATTGTAAGGATGTTTAATCCTTTCAACTCTGAAAATACACTATATATGATTGTAAAAATTGATGTATAAAAAATATCTCATCTTGATATGATAAACATGTCCTGTCACATAAAAATGATTATATATATATATACAAAACTGCAATATATTTGATGGATAAATTATTTCATCAGTAGTCAAAAATCAAAAGTCAATTGTTTTTAGAAGTTTCTTTCTTATTCGAGATCAAAGTTTTTTCTTCTTCTTCTTCCTGCACTCTGTTAAATTTAAAAACTTTATTGAACTCTAAAACGACAACAATAATTATAACAAATGAATCTCTTCTTATCAATTCTTCTCCCAGAACTAATATTCTTAAACTTCAAGATTTTGTTTTCATCTGGAAGGTCTAAAAATATTCAATTTCTTTTCTTTTGGTGACTTACAAGTCAGATCCTAAAATAGAATGCAGTATCATTATTGAGAATTTAAATGAATGCAAAATATACCTTCATTTACATACCACAATTCTAATATTTTATTATGACATAAAAACATATTTTAATAATAACATTTCTAATTACCTTACTTTGCTCTATTTTTCCTAAACTGACCTATACTCCTTAATTTATTATTCTGTGTATTTAAACGATAACAGGACACAATTTCTCTTTTTTTGTCATGATTCAAAACCTCGTTTTCACAAACAAAGAAGGGTTTCAAATCAACCCCAGAAAATTGAAGCAAACTGTATCCATTCACTTCTCCTCTTTAAGATTTCAGAGTAATGCGTGCTGTATTGTACTTCTAGCATTTTTCAATTCAGTATTTTCTGTAGAATTTTTGCTGGATAGCATAACCATTCTTTGGGTAACACATAGGAAGACCTGTTGAACAATTCTTAATAGCATTAACAAATACTGGCTCAAAGCGTCTCTCAGCACTTGTTCTAAAAATACAACTTACAGGCTTTCTGAATACATTTAACTGATAATGTTCTGTTACCAAATTTACCTGTATAGGTTTAAATTGTAAAGTTTTAAAAAATGGGCAATATATCATATAATTCTCCTGAAATAATTTTCGTTAAAAAAATTTTTAATGACAGATAAGGTGTCTGTAATATGGTCCTACTAAATCTCACAATCTTTTCTGTTACTTTGACTGCAAAAGAAACATTTAACAATTGCTTCATATTTGTGTCAAAAGTCTTTTCCATATTTGTTAAACCTCTGGAGAAAAAAACTATTGTTTTGGGTTCACCATCTTTTTACCTGAGATGAAATCACTGAAATGGAATTCTCAGATACATCAGTAGACAATAAAAAAGGCGTTGATATTCCAATTTCGATTGTATTCAATGAAGGAGCTTTCTGTAACTCCCTTTTCAACATTTCAAAGGCATCTGTCTGGGTTTGACCCCATTGATCAAACACAACATCTTTTTGTTTCAAGAAATCAAATAATGGTTTAACTTTATCATCATATTCCTGTAAAAAATCTTTGCAACAATTTACTTCACTCAAAAATTGATATAATGCCTTGTAAGATGTTGGAATTGGAATAGCAGAAATGTTTCCAACTTTTTCCTGTGATAACTGTCTCTGTCCATGACTCATTTGCATATGAAGAAATTTAACTTCGCCTTTCATTAACTGTAATGACTCTGTGTTCAATTTCAGCCCTGCTGTTTGTAACAGAGTAAATAACTCAGTCAACAGAGTGACATGTTCCGCTGTATTTTGTGTAGACAGCAAAATTGTGTCCAAATGCTGGAAAATACATTTTGATATAGAAAATTTTGGTAAAACTTTCTCCAAGCACTCGTGCACTAAACCGTCACTAATTTCCAGTCCTGGAATTATTCTAGTGAATGCATAAGTTTCTTTATTAAAGCTGAAGGTAAGTTTATAATGACAGCCGAGTGATTCACTCTTAGCGGTGGATCACTCGGCTCGCGCGTCGATGAAGAACGCAGCTAGCTGCGAGAATTAGTGTGAATAGCTGTTTGTTAATGGTACTGAAAAATGACTATTGAAGATTTTCAGTACTGAAAATACTTTGGCCTTGATATCCATGTGTGACATTAGATTTCAATTAGGAACAATAGGTTTGTTATTTGTAAGGCATTTATTCAGTGATCTTAAATCAACTAATAAAGAATACGAATCATCAGCATTCTTGATAGGCCAAATACAATTATTTACCACTGATTGTGCCTTCGTTAATATTCCTTGTTGTAAAAATGATTGTACAATGTCAGAAACTGGACTTATTGATTCCTGTGGCAACTTATTTTGAATTTGCGGTTTAGGATCTCTTCCCTCAATTTCTATTTCAATATCTTTAAACAAACCTTTATCCATTTTGGTCTGACTCCAAAGACTTTGATGTGTTCTAACCGATTTTTCCAATACCAGATTGGTTCCTGTATGTGGCCAATTATAATCTGAAGACATGTCATTGACTGCTGTACAAATACTTTCAACATTACTGTACATTGAAGAATCTATTAACATAGATTTGGGCCTAGATAAATATTTCCATATAGTAGAATTACTTAAATCAATAATCCAATCTAATTTACTAATCACATCCATGCCTAAAATATTCTCTGTATTTTGGCAACACAAGATGTCTATATTCGTTTTCAAAAGTCCCAGAATTTCAAAAGTCACATCAGAAACTTTAGTTGCAACTGTATTTTCTTTTCCACTGAAACCAATTAAATTACATTTTGGAGAATCAATATTCACAGGTAGTTTGTGTTTAGTTAAACTGAGTTCAGCCCCTAAATCTATTAACCATTTAGTATTCTTACCATTTAATAAACCATGTACCCATGGCCTTCCACTTTCATCTAATACAATTGGAGCAACATAATTTAATGTTGGAGAGGACTCAGAAACTTTTTTCCTAAATCCTGATGGTGGTGAAAGTAATCCATCCCTCTCATTGTCAGTATTGTTTTTCATATTGATTGAACTGTCATTAACAGTCAGTGTACTAATTTGTTTGACTTCTGAGGCATAAGGCAAATCAATCAACCTATTGTTTAGAGAAGAAGGAATAAATTGCTCATTGCTGTATGTTTTACTTCCAAAGTTTTTCTTTGTGAATCTACTTTATATTTTAAACATTCTTTCTGTACATGAATACATTTCTTACTATGTAAGCAAGTAACATTTCCTGTCTGCTCTGAAACTTTAGTTCCGCCTGTGATGTGTATCTCACCATCTCTGGGTGTGGCCATACACGTGGCAACTCTCTGATCGCCATTTTCATTTTGTCTATCTAGACTTGTGCTAACTGCATCTTTTTTCATTAATTTTGGTTTAAACAAACAACCTTCATGGTCCTGGTCATATTTTCCTATAGACCGCTTATCTGATACAAAAGACTTCTGCATAGTGTCTGCATTACTCTTGCTTGACTCTGTTTTAAACTTTACATTATTCTGTAACTCAAACAACTGAATATCTTTTATTTGAATTGCACTTTGCAAATCATCTATTCGTTCAGTCAAAATCAGACAATTAGTACATAAACTTTTGTCCTTTATTTTCCCTTTTGTACAAACAACATTCCGTTCTGGAACTCCTGATATCATTGTATCAAAAACAAGTTCAATTCAATGATGCCAAAAATTAGCTTTTTCGATTTCTTCTGAAGCTTGACTGAACAGTCAATGTTTGTGCTAGTATTCCTTCTCGGCAAGCAGAAGGAGAAATAATTCAAAAAAGTTCGATATTCTGACAAAATTAAAGTGGCAAAGGCTCGCCAATCTAATAATCGAGTTATTACTGTAATAATAACGATAATGTCAATAATACATATTGATGAGGAAAGTTCCAAGAAAATCCATTCAGTTCTCGTTCAAAAACTCAAAAATTGATTTAATAATAAAATAGCAAAATATTACAAAAACAATGTCAAAATGTAGAATATTAAAATAGATTATTATTAAAATGAAGATTGTATAAATGTATCTTTGTGTGTGTGTGAGAGAAGGTTTGTCAGCCTCCTTCAATGTCTCCGTGTCTGCTGGAGTGAATGTCTGCCTTCCAGCAACAGCCTGTCTGTACTTTTTACTAACTTCCTACTCCTAAAATTAGCCCCCACCTTTTCCCATAAAGACTGGCTTAAAGGTTAATTTTTGTCTTATAGTTTCACAGAGAACGTGGGCTTTCAATGAGCAGTTTTCCCTCCCACCTTTTTAAAAAGGTGGGGGGTCACTCAATCTAACACAGGATGCTGAGCAAAACTGCTATGTGTAAGTGTAAATTTAAACATATACAATATAAGAGCAAAAATATGTAGAATGTGGGATTTTAGAGGTACACCCAATATATGAAAAACACTATTAATTAAAAATTATGTAAATATTTATTGAAACAATTTAAAAAAAAAAGAGACAATGAAAAGTGAAAACAGTTTAAATTCATAGTCAAAGGTGAACATCCATTACCAAATATTGACAAATGAAGGGAAAAACTGTAATCACATAGATCTAAACGTAGCCACGTCCACAAGTTTCAACATGTTTCGCCAGGAAGACTTCATCAGGAAAATGGACGAGGATATTTGATTATTCAATAACAATGCACATGATAAGATCAACCTTGGATGTATAAAGAAGAAACAAGGAATGAATAATTAAATAGAATAACACATTAAAAAATTAAAAAACACATAACATTTGTATTTATACATATTAGTAGCTTTATAGCTTGCACAACCATGACTCCATCATCCGTCAAAACAGAAAAAAGAAAAAAAAAACCCACACCAATCCCAACCCAAACCTATCCCAACCTTACACCCACCACCTCCATAATCCCCAAACTAACACGGACACCACCCCTACATCAACTCCATACCTCAATATGAGTTCCGGGGAAGTCGCAGGGTCCGGGGTGTCGGGTAAGAGGAGAGGAGGGGAGGGGGAACCCTCAGAGTTCACTGCCTCTATAGTCCAGAGAAGTTGCCAGATCACCCGTAGGGAGGGATGTGTGTTTTTGTAGTTAATAGGCCATCCAAGAAAGAAAAATGATAACAGTATCTGCAATGTATATCATAGATAGTAAAAAACATGTATTATGGATGAGGGGGGCATAAGTCCACAGCATCACCCAGTCAATGGACCGTACTCACCATCATCCAATAAAAACAATCAAATATTTATATTGGGAGCTCATGCGGACTGATGGCACAATATCAAATGTAAAGATGCATCTATACGAAAATCCAAAAAGGACACAACTAATTCATAGTTTCTGAAACGATACATGTATATATACGCCTGCATCAATATCTTGTATGAAAAACATATATATGTAGTGTGTCTCTGAATCCTTAAGAGCACATGCTCACCTTAAAGATATCACACTGCTGTGTAAAAAGCTATATCATATTCCTACTGGTGCAGCTGGAAAGGAACCCAAAGGCAATAAGCATCAAAGGATAGTCCGCTCCTGTGCTCCAAACAGAGCAAGGAGATGGCTGATAATCTGAGAAAAAGAAAAGAGAAAACAGGCACCCAAGGCAGTGCTTAATTCCCAGTTGGATACACCACAAGATACTAAACCAGCTATCAATCATTATAGTTTTACCTAGTCCAGACGTCCGTGTTCAACATGAGCTCCCAAGCTACCAACGCAGGCATCGAATGCGTCCATGGACTGAATGACCGGAAACCGGATACCAGAACCCGGAAGAAAATAGTGCTTCCGGTGGCCAAAAAGGTACCATGACCCACATTGGGGACAGTACTGGACCAAGGAGGTGGAAAAACTTGGACAGATGATATATAGTAGCATATGGTCACAGTTAAACCGGAATGCCATGGAACAAAAGGATACCTCAAGGCGGGCGTAGAGCGGGGTGGCCCCACCCCAAGGGGGGTGTGAACCATCGCTACTCCACACCCTTGGGCGTCCATACGGGGATCTAATGGCACTGTACCGGGGCAGTTGAAAAATGAGGGAACAAAAGGCAAAAAAAAAATGTTCCCTCATTCTTCAACCCCCCCCAGTCCAGTGCCATTAGATCCCCGTATGGACGCCCAAGGGTGTGGAGTAGTGATGGTTCACACCCCCCTCGGTGTGGCGCCACCCCGCTCCACGCCCGCCTTGAGGTATCCTTTTGTTCCATGGCATTCCGGTTTAGCTGTGACCATATGCCACTATATATCATCTGTCCAAGTTTTTCCACCTCCTTGGTCCAGTACTGACCTCAATGTGGGTCATGGTACCATTTTTGGCCACCGGAAGCATTATTTGCTTCTGGATTCTGGTATCCGGTTCCCGGTCATTCAGTCCATGGATCTTGAACCTCCCTTTTGCGTCCGCTTGGCGCTGGTGCGGCGTGACGTCATGCGCTGCATTTTGGCGCCATGGGGAGGGATATTTAAACCCCACACATTCGATGCCTGCGTTGGCAGCTTGGGAGCTCATGTTGAACACAGACGTCGACACTAGGTAAAACTATAATGATTGATAGCTGGTTTTGGATCTTGCGGTGTATCCAACTGGGAATTAAGCACTGCCTTGGGTGCCTGTTTTCTCTTTTCTTTTTTTCAGATTATCATCAGCCATCTCCTTGCTCTGTTTGGAGCACAGGAGCGGACTATCCTTTGATGCTTATTGCCTTTGGGTTTCTTTCCAGCTGCACCAGTAGGAATATGATATAGCTTTTTACACAGCAGTGTGATATCTTTAAGGTGAGCATGTGCTCTTAAGAATTCAGAGACACACTACATATATATGTTTTTCATACAAGATATTGATGCAGGCGTATATATACATATATTGTTTCAGAAACTATGAATTAGTTGTGTCCTTTTTGGATTTTCGTATAGATGCATCTTTACATTTGGTATTGTGCCATCAGTCCGCATGAGCTCCCAATATAAATATTTGATTGTTTTTATTGGATGATGGTGAGTACGGTCCATTGACTGGGTGATGCTGTGGACTTATGCCCCCCTCATTCTTAATACATGTTTTTTACTATCTATGATATACATTGCAGATACCGTTATCATTTTTCTTTCTTGGATGGCCTATTAACTACAAAAACACACATCCCTCCCTACGGGTGATCTGGCAACTTCTCTGGACTATAGAGGCAGTGAACTCTGAGGGTTCCCCCTCCCCTCCTCTCCTCTTACCCGACACCCCGGACCCTGCGACTTCCCCGGAACTCATATTGAGGTATGGAGTTGACGTAGGGGTGGTGTCCGTGTTAGTTTGGGGATTATGGAGGTGGTGGGTTTAAGGTTGGGATAGGTTTGAGTTGGGATTGGTGTGGGGTTTTTTTTTTCGTCTTCCGGGCGAAACATGTTGAAACTTGTGGACGTGGCTATGTTTAGATCTATGTGATTACAGTTTTTCCCTTCATTTGTCAATATTTGGTAATGGATGTTCACCTTTGACTATGAATGTAAACTGTTTTCACTTTTCATTGTCTCTTTTTTTTTTAATTGTTTCAATAAATATTTACATAATTTTTAATTAATAGTGTTTTTCATATATTGGTTGTACCTCTAAAGTCCCATATTCTACACAATTTTGCTCTACTATCTTTAGGGATGTTGGTACAAAAAACTTTTCAGTATCTTTTGAAAACTGATCTCTACCCGTTCTGCTTGTCATATACAATATAAGTTTCTTTTTAACATCTAAATCAAATACTATAAATCAGTAAGCATATTTGTTTAAACGCAATGTTCTTAATACCAATCCTGATCAAGAAATGTTGTAATATAAAGAAATAACTTATATTCTTAGCTAACATACTGAAACTTTGTGTCTTTGAAAAAGGATGTAACCTTATCTCCTTCATTTGTAAGGGGGGGGGGAGGTGAGACTCATTACTACCATATGTCAGCTCTCCATAGGATAGCTTACGAAACTTCAAACAAAATGTATACTTACATAAATATATAAGTCTATATATAAAACTTCACTTTTTCTATACATAGAAGATAAATAAATTACCGTATTTATCGGCGTATAACACGCACTTTTTTCCCCTTAAAATCAGGGGAAAGTCGCAGGTGCATGTTATACGTCGATCCGCTGCGATCCCGACCTGTCAAAATAACAAAATCGCCGACCGCGATTTGAAAATGGCACCGCCGGCGCCGAAATACACAGAGCCGGTCCTCGGCTCTTTCCGGCGGCTCTCGTTTACTTTCGGTTTCACTCGTAGCCCCGAGCGGGGCTATCCGAGTAGGTTCGGATAGCTCCGCTCGGGGCTACGAGTGAAACCGAAAGTAAACGAGAGCCGCCGGAAAGAGCCGAGGACCGGCTCTGTGTATTTCGGCGCCGGCGGCGCCATTTTCAAATCGCGGTCCGCGATTTTGAAGCCCAGCAAGCAGGGACAGGGGATCGAAGGCTGCACTGGGGCAAGGCTGCACTGGGGAAGGCTGCACTGGGGCAAGGCTGCACTGGGGAAGGCTGCACTGATATGGCTGCACTGACATGGCTGCACTGGGGAAGGCTGCACTGACATGGCTGCACTGACATGGCTGCACTGACAAGGCTGCACTGACAAGGCTGCACTGGGGAAGGCTGCACTGACATGGCTGCACTGGGGCAAGGCTGCACTGAGAAGGCTGCAATGATGGGCATTTAAATGTAAGTTTTTTTCCCTTCAACTTCCCTCCTAAAAGTTTTTTTTTCCTTAAAATTCCCTCCTAAATCGGGGTGCGTGTTATACGCCGGTGCGTGTTATACGCCGATAAATACGGTATATAAATGTATCCAAGTCCATTATTCTCAGAGACCCAATCCATTTATAAATTCTGATATTCTAACACTCACTAGAGCACTGAGCTATGGAGGGGCAGGGAGCAGCCATATCAGGCTCTTAGCGGCTCACCGAGAGGCTGAGACGGCTGAGATCAGTCCAGGCACCTGGCGGATAGAGACTTTATTGTAGTGATGACGCGGTGCCTAGACTGATTCCTGTGACTTAAGCAGAGAGCGGACTTCAGACCGCTCTCTGCTGAAAATGGGTCACAGGAGTGCAAAACGAATTGCACTTCTGTGACCCATAGGAGAAGCCCAGCCAAACAAGCTCAGGCTGGACTTCTCCTTTAATGGCATCCCAGTCTTATAGGGCGTACACACGGTCGGACTTTGTTCGGACATTCAGACAACAAAATCCTAGGATTTTTTCCGACGGATGTTGGCTCAAACTTTTTTTGTCTACACACGGTCGCACAAAGTTGTCGGAATTTCCGATCGCCAACCACGCGGTCACGTACACCACGTACAACAAGACTAGAAAAGGCCGGTTCAGAACCAAGCGCGGCACCCTTTGGGCTCCTTTTGCTAATCTCGTGTTAGTAAAAGTTTTGTGATAGACGATTCGCGCTTTTTCAGACTCGTGGCTTTCAGATCATTTTCTGCCTGTTCAGTTTGTGCTTGTGGGTTTGTATCTGCTCTTCAGTGCGTGCAGTCAGTTCGTATCGGAGTTTTCTGTGTGATCTTGCCCGCTCGTTGCTGTTTTTCAGGTCGCTCTTCACAGGCCTTGCTGTTCTTCAGTGCGTTCTGTTACTTCGTTCTGAGCAGCCGACCGTTTTCTAGCCATGTTTCGTATGCGTACTCCTCGTAGAGTTCGTGCTGTGCGGGGGCTTGGTGTTGGGGTCCTGACCTTGACACAAGTCCAGTCCATGAACAGGGTGGGGAGGAGTTCATGGACCAAGAATTGGTTGCTTCAGCGTGACCAGTTCTCTCATATGCCTTTGCTCCGTGAGATCCGTGAGAATAATCCTGATGATTTCAGGAACTTTCTCAGGATGACGGACCCCGTGTTTCACCGTCTGTTGGCTTCGCTGACCCCCTATATCAGCAGGCAGGATACCTGCATGAGGCAAGCCATCACTCCGGAGCAGAGGTTGGTCGCTGAAGGTAAGATTTTTATCCTTTAATATCACATTTTATTGTATTGAATGTTTGCTAATATATTGTATTTCTTTCCTCATTCCCTAATTACCATGATTGTAATATGCTGTGAATGTCCCCTTTGTCCTCATGCATGCTGGATTTTTATGTAATTATTATTTTAGGTCCTTCATACATATTTGCCCTTCACTAACCTCCCCAGCATGGTGTCTCCTGCCTTATATTCACCTCATGTAGTCACTTAACAATGTATTTTATCAGCTCCATAGTAGTGCTTTACCCCAAACACCCCCTAAAATGTTTGGAAATGTTATTTTAGCTTTAAATTCAGGCAGAGTGCCAGAGGCTTTTTTTTGTGGTGTCCCCAAATAATTTTTAGTAACCCTCCCTCCCCCAACTGCTAAGTCAGCTGATCCCAATTCTCTATCCTCAATCATCTATCTGCTGACTTTGCCAAACCCATACACACTATACCCATCTCTTTACTGGTCATATTTATGGATGAATTCCCCAAAGCATGTAGTGCAAGGGCCTGCCTGTATACTTTCCAATGGTACTGTTTAAAGTTTTTTTATCCTATTATTATCTTGATAGGTAATAGCAGAATGTCCAAATGTCCTCAAATGTGTACAGTGTGTATTTATATCTTTGTATTATGACACTTCTTACCTGTCCAGTGGTCTGCCAATAGTGTAACTAAGGAGGGGCTGTTCCAAGTAATACCCATTATTTAGGCATTCATCTCTCAATGAAGTGAAGAGGGTTACCTGTCCAAGATTTCCACACACCCCCTATAATGTTAGAAATGGCCCATGAGAGGGGGGGAGGGGGAATATAATAGGTGTACCTTATGCTTTGGCGTTGTTAATTTCCCCTTAATAAATGCTATCTGGAGGTTGCCCCATAATGTTTGTGTCTAATCTGCTTGCCATGTTTCAGAGTAAAAATAGTAATGTTTATTGTTTTTTCCTCAACAGTTTCCTTCCACGCCACAGGAATGGCAGACTGTGGCCTCCCACTTTGCCCAGCGGTGGGACTTTCCTAACTGCGGAGGGGCAATTGATGGGAAACACGTCCACATCGTCCCACCACCCAACTCAGGGTTGTACTATTATAATTACAAGGGGTTCAATAGTATAGTGATGTTGGCGGTGGTGTCGGCTAATTACGACTTCTTGTATGTTGACGTGGGGAAGAATGGCCGGATGTCCGATGGTGGAGTCATCGCCCAGACGGAGTTCTACAGGCGTCTCCAGAATGGCAGCTTGGACTTGCCAGCTCCAGAGGACAATGTTGAAGGACTCCCATTTGTGTTCGTTGCTGATGAAGCATTTGCGCTGGGGGACCACCTGATGCGGCCATTCCCAATGAGGACCCTCACCCCGAAACAGAGGGTTTTTAATTACCGGCTGGCCAGAGCCCGAAGAGTGGTGGAGAACACATTTGGAATCCTGGCCAGCCGGTTCCGCCTATTTATGACACCCATCCATATGGCGGAGTATAAACTGAACCATATTATACTTGCATGCTGTGTTCTCCATAAGTTTTTAAGGAAACATTCTGCCAACTATGCTGACTCAGTTGGGCCTGAGGCCGGAATCATACATCAAACCACACTGACGGCTCTTGAAAGTGGCCGTCCTGGCTTGCCCTCCCTGAGTGCCCGTGCTGTCCGGTTACGCTACCTGGAGTTCTTTGCGGGTAGGGGGGCTATCAATATGCCAGACAATCTGTGAAGCCTTTTTATAATAAAAAAAACAAAAAAATTCTTTGTGGACATTTACTGCTTGTGTTTGTTTTAGCTGACCCTGACAGAAATGTGTTGAGTGCAGAAAATGGCGTGATTGTGTAACCTTAGACCAGTGGTTCTCAACTCCAGTCCTCGGGACCCACCAACAGGCCAGATTTTAAGTATTACCTTGGGGAGTTGCAGACTAGAATACTGCAATCACTGAGCAGCAAGTGATATCACCTGTGATGTATTTCAGCTATCTTGCAAACCTGGCCTGTTGGTGGGTCCTGAGGACTGGAGTTGAGAACCACTGCCTTAGACAAAGCACTGTTGGCTGTTATTTCCTAAATGCAAAAATTTCACTACAAGTGCACTTGCAACTGCACTGAAACTGCACTTGTAGTGCCAAGAGGATTTGCCCTTAGGAAATAACCCACGTTTTCTCAGAAAACAACAATTACATCACCCCAAAAGTGTTGTAGCGTTGAGACAATAATCCACACATTCTTGATTAAAAATCTTTTTAATACCTGCACAATCACATGTGCATTTACCAAATGTTTTTCAAACAAACCAACATGTTTGTTGTATAACAATTTTTGTGGTGGCATTATCCAAAATCAAAATGTCCATTTTATAGAAAAAAGGCCTGTGTAAAACCAACAAGAAAAGACACAAATCTTGAACTTACAAACGTCACATTTGGTCGAACTTGAAGGCAATATCAGACATGAGTATTTAGGAACTGTGTTTGATATTGCGTTCAGATGGGGTGAAATCACCCCAGGAAAAGCCAAATTTGGAAGATGCACACAAATTTCACAATGTCAACATGTGCTATCTGCCATCACGGGGGATCAAGGGACGTGTTTTGGGGGAGCAAGCCCTTCCTATCAGCTACTTTATAATTGAGGAAGGGGTTGCACCCCCAAAACGCGTCCATTGATCTCCCGTGATGGCAGATAGCACATGTTGACACACTGTGTGCATCCTCCAAATTTGGCTTTGGGAAAAATCACTAAAACATTTCGCACATTGTAGCACACAAAAGAAGAAAGTGATTTGGAGGGGCTTTAAACTCGCCCCAAAACATCAATGATGTTTTTATATTTTGGAATAACATCATTGATGTTTTGCTTGATGATTTCCAATTGTAAATTACACCCCATGATCTCCCCGATCAGGATCTGGGCACTTTCGGATGTGAAAGGATCTGGATCCACAACCTCACGATCACCTAAAAAGAGAGGAACCCCAAAAAAAATTAGGTCTAAAAAATATGCCGCCACCCATCTCTTATCTGAGCCTGTGGTTGCAGACACTCACCTGTTGTGGTGACTAGTTCCACCATGTCTTCTTCCTCCTGCTCAGCTTGTGTTGGGGGGATTTCCCCTTCTTCCAGAGGGGGGGGCTCTGGTCTCCTCGGATGAGGGGTGTCTTCCGAGTCTTTTCTCCCCTATGTAAAACAAAAATGGTATAATTAGCACACAGATATTTAATGTCAGAACTATAAATAGGAAACATTGCTTGGAAGTGGGGTACAATTGTCAATTTTAGCAGAGTTCCAAGATGTAGCATTTTTAGTGTCCTTTGTCAACCTGCAATACTTTACCTGTTTGGTACAAGCTTCACAGATGGAGACACCCCTATAGTATACACTGGAGCACCTGTGTGGCCCCCCTAATAAAAATGGTGTTCTTGTGTCCCACACTAGTGCTCCAGTGTCCAGATGTGAAAACAGCTGCTCAGTGTCCTCTCCTTACACACAATCTAGTTTGCATTTCATTCTAGTAACAAAGCCATCTACACAACCCAATTCTTTGAAGACAAGTATAGGGCGTCAAAATGGTGGCCAAATGCATATGGGCTAAACAATGGTATTTTTTATAGTTGGAACGAAAAATGTTGGATCCGAACGAATAATGTGCCCATGAACACGAAAGTTGCCATTTTAAACTGTAAAACAGTTCCTAAAAGCACATGGAGCAGCACGAACGTAATAAACACAAAAAGAATAGGAACACAGCACAACTACTTTTTGCAGCACTCTCCGGATCTTTCTGTACTGCTCATGTTCTCGTAATTTCAGGTCCGACCACCGCTTCCTGAGCTGATCTTTCGATCATCGTACCCCGAAATTCCGGTGCAGACTCCTGACCACTTTCGCCATGATCTTGGCCTTTCGGACATTTGGGTTGGGGTAAGGCCCATACTTTCCATCATAGTCGGACTTCTTCAGGATGTCCACCATTTCCAACATCTCCCCAAAGGACATATTTGAGTCCTTAAATCTCCTTCTGGATCGGGACGTTTCAGGCTCCGGTCTTTCCTCCTCCTCCTCGTTGCTACAATTAGCACGCACCTGCTGTCTATCCGCCATGTGCTCTTCCCCCACTGCGCCGAATGAAAAGGGGCGGGGAATAGACTAGAAAGAACGTCAGGGGCGGGCTGAGTTATACGCATGCGCAGTGTGTATAAAGCGTAACACACGTGCGTATTACGTACGATCTGTGAGCGGAGGAAGGAGCATCGGAGACGCCGATCGTGATAACGAAGGTAAGATCTAACCTATACTGCTTCGAAATGGAAGCCTATATTGTAACAAGATTAGGAGAGTTTGGCCTGACATTAGGGTTTGTCTTGTGTTGTGTCTTGCAGAGAAAATGGATGGGTTCAATGACCACAATTTCCTCCCCCTGTTCATAGACAAGTACAGGGAGCTGCCCTGTCTGTGGCAAGTGAGACACCCCCACTATAACCACAAACAAAAGAGGCAGGCAGCGCTGGAGAAACTGCTGGAGTTGGTGAAGCCGGTGGTCCCCACAGCAACCATCCCCTATTTAAAAGCTAAAATTGGTGGCCTGAGGAGCACATATCTGAGGGAGCGCAAAAAGGTCACAGATTCCCTGAGGTCCGGAGCTACAGCAGATGACGTTTATGTCACCAGGCTGTGGTGCTATGAGAGACTGCGATTTCTGTCAGACCACACTGAAGTCAGGGAATCCCTCTCCACTCTTCCTTCCACGCTTCCTTCCATACCAGCTGAGGCTTCTGATGTCCAATCTGGGCCTTCCAGCCAGGAAGAAGTGGAGAAGCCCAGCTGGAGTCAGGTATAGCATTCTTCTACAGATTTCTGGTCAATAAATAAATGATGTTTACTAGATGTTATTATTGATCGCTAATTGCTGATAAAAAAAAGTGTTTTACATATCAATAGACAGTAGTGGGCACCCAAAATTGGGACACAAATGAAAAATGCTGGGCTCAGAAGGATAGTCTGTTATATTTGTTAACATTCAATTTGCAACAGTCAGGAGGTGAAAATTGTGTGTGATTGATAGAAAAAATACTAAAACTATGTCCCTTTTTCATACACAGGAAGACCTCAGCCAGGAGGAGGTTGTGGAATGTGGCAGTCAGGAGGAGGCGGGGATTAGTGGCAGCCAGGAGGAGGTGGGGATTAGTTGCAGCCAGGAGGAGGTGGGGCTAAGTGGCAGCCAAGAGAAGCCAGGGACCAGTCGCAGCCTGACTGAGTCTCAGGTCCCTCCCCTCCGCCTGCCATATAAACGAGCCAGGAAGGCCACTCCAAGTCCCGTGCAGGATTCAGCGTTCAGGCTGATCCAGGAGGCTTCTGCGTCCCTCAGAGCCTTACCAACTCCTGAAGAGGCCTTTGCCTGCATGGCTGCCACTAAACTGCAGGGCATGCAGGAGGGTCAACGCAGGCTCTGTGAGGACCTTCTGTACAAAGTCCTACATAAGGGGGTGAGTGGGGAACTAACACCCAAGACGGATGTCATTGAGATGGACGATCCTCCTCCTCCTCCTGCTGCCACAACTCCACCACCAGAGCCACAGCGTGGAAGGAAGCGTGGAAGGAAGACCAAAGAGTGATGGCCCTGGGTTCAGTCTGGTCTGACAGAAGATGCAGTCTCTCGTATGACCACAGCCTGGGGACACAGATGTCATCTGCTGCTTTCCGGATCTCTGGGACTTCTGGACCAGACTGCACTCCCTTAGATATGGACTCCTCAGGCCACCAATTTTGCTTAAAAAAAGTTGATGTCTGCCCTGGGGGTCCAAGGCTTCACCCACTTCTGCAGTTTCTCCAGCGTTGCCTCTCTCTTTGTTTAGTTGTGACCCCTTAATAAAATTTTTTAGATAAATTCTACTCTCCTGTGTGTGTTTTCATCCAAAAAGTACAGTTTGTTGGTGACGATTCAGGTACATTTCTAATGCCGCGTACAAACGAGCGGACTTTACGGCGGACTTTGCCCGGCGGACTGGATTTCGTCGGACAATTCGATGTGTGTGGGCTCCAGCGGACTTTGTTTTCTCAAAAGTTGGACGGAATTAGATTTGAAACTTGTTTAAAATTTATCCGACGGACTCTTCTTTCTAGCGGACAAACCGATCGTCTGTGTGCTAGTCCGACGAACTCAAACTGACGCATGCTCTGAAGCAATTACAAGACGGAAGCGCTCGGTCTGGTAAAACTAGCCTTCGTCTTGAAGCTAGCACATTCCTCTTCTGTCGTCTTTTAATACAGCCTCTTTTTAGGATTGATAATGCGAGAGGAATGAATTTGTTTTTCTGCTTTATATTCACACAGAGTTCTCACAAACTTCTTTCTTCATGATTTATCCTCCTGCCATGACTAATATAATATTTTGTAACAGCCAGATCTCCATAACTTTAAAATTTTAAAATAGATTTTTTTTTTTTTTTTTTTATTTCAACACTTTAGCTATTTTACAATGTGTGTTAAATGCTAACCACATTTTTTGTGTGTATTTTCAAGTTACCACAATTAACATTCATATTTTGTGTTGTTTTAAAGAACCTTAATGAGGTTGTTGTCCCTTGTTCATTAGACATAGGGGGGTGTATTTAACAAAGGCAAAATCATTTTTCACTCCAAGTGCTAATTATACATATAATTCCACATAAAGAGCATTTTGAAGTGCGTTCGCTGTGGATCCGAGGGGCACATGCAAGGAAGCCCAAACAAAAACAAATAATTTTTATTTGACATGATTTTTGGAATAAATCAGCAGAGCTTCCCCCGAGCTTGTTTTTGACAAAAGGCTTAAATCATTTAAGAATATCAAGTGAAACGTTCACTTGAGAAATTGCACACCAAGTGCACTTGTTGGAAGTGCAGTCGCAGAAAAACTGAGGGGAAGAGCTTAAATTCGGGGAAGCTCTGCTGATTTATTCCGAAAATCATGTCAAATAAAAATTAATTGTTTTTATTTGACAAAAACACACATAGGGGTTGATTTCCTAAAGGTAAAAAGCCTGTGCATTTTGGAAATTGCATTTGCCCTCTGCAAGAGCAGTTGCTCCCAAGCTTTATTAAATGTGAAGCAGCTCTGCTGACTTCCATCATCCAATCATGTGCAAGCAAAAATGTTTTTTTTTTTTCTTTTACTTGCACAGGATTGGGTACTCTTTGCAAAGTCAAGCTTTTAAATAATTTCTGATGCTCTGGAGCAATTGCACTTGCAGAGGGCAACTGCCCTCTGCAAAGTGCACAGACTATTTGCTTTTCTCAAATCAACCCCATAGTCTTTTCGACCTGAACCTGCCTACTCCCAAACAAAATGGCGTTTTTTAATCAAAAGACATAGGCAAGAATGTAAGGTAAACCAAAATGTATTTATTTTATTCACAAAAAAATTAGGAAGGCAACACTGGACACACTTTTAGAATCTGGGAAGCCTTTCGTCCCCCAGGACACACATTAGGTTTTAGGACAAGAAAATAGGTATCTTGCGACTATAGGGAGCACAGGGAGCACAGTCAGACCAGACAGAAACCAGGCAATCACTTTCGACTCTTCCGTGGAGCCTTCCCTCCACGCTTCTCTGCAGCCTTCCCTCCACGCTTCTCTGCAGCCTTCCTCGGAGGTTGTACCTCTGGTGGTGTACTTGGGCCAGGAGGAGGAGGAGGAGGAGGAGGAGGATTGGCTTCATCTGCTAGATAGGTTGTAGTAGTAAGCTCCCCTCTCAAGCCCTTCTGGTAAGCCTGGAAAATTAGACCCTCACAGAGGAGGCGTTGGCCATTTTCCAACTCCAGCAATCTGTTGGCTATATAGGTGCCATACGCCTCCTCTGCATTGGGAGGTTTACTGAGGATGAGGCTTGCTTCCCGTATGAGGTCTAGGGATTCCTGCTCTGTTGGTGGCATTCTCCTGGGCCTTTTCTGTAGAATGCGGAGGGGAGGCACCTGACACTCCGTGCGGCTTCTACTTGGCCCAGCCACAGCCTCCTCCTCTCTCCCACTGGGCAAGGCCTCCTCCTCTCTCCCACTGGGCAAGGCCTCCTCCTGGCTGAGGTCATCCTGTGTAAAAAAAGGGACATAGTTGTAATTTTCTGTTATGCAATCACACTTAATTTTCAGCTCCTAACTTTCAAATATAATTACACAAAATAGTAAAGGCTATCTATTTGACCACACCATTATTTCAGATGATCAACAAGATCTGAAGTTACGTATATATTTGGCCACTACTGTCTAGTGATATGTCTACATATTACTCTTTGTGCAGAAGTGATTTTTTATGAAGCACTTTCAAAATTAACACCTTAACATCATTAATAACATTTACACAATCCCCAAATCTAAAAAAAAAGTATACTTGGCTGAAGCTGGGCGCATCCACTTCATCAATGGTGAAAAGGCCCAGTTCATCCTGGGACTCCTCAGCTGGGGTGGAGGTGGATGGAAGGCTGGAGGGAAGAGTGGATGGAAGGCTGGAGGGAAGAGTGGAGGGAAGGCTGGAGGGAAGGGTGGGGGGAAGGGTGGAAAGTGATTGCCTGGCTTCGGTCTGCTCATCCAGGAATTGCAGTTTGTGGTAATACCACAACTTGGGGACATAAACTTGGTCAGCTGCTGCCCCGGATCTGAGCGACTCCTGGATTTTTCTGTGTTCCCGCTTATACATGTTACGCAAGATACCTATTTTCCTGTCCACAAACTTGAGGTCTGCCTGGGGGAGTCGAGTCTTCACAAACTCTAAAAGTGTGCCCAGTGTTGCCTTCCTAACATCCCTATTATAATATAGGGGGTGTTTGACCTCCCACAGGTTTTTCTTGTCCTCATAGAGCTCAATAAAATGGCACAAAAATTCTTCCTCTTTAAAGGGATTCATTTTTTCTGGAAGACAAGACACAAGCTCAAAACTTAAATGTCAGGCCCAAATCTCAGGATTAGTTTGTGTTGTAATCTAGGGGACACACACGGGGACACACACAAACACACACACACACACACACTCTTTAATCTTACCTTCGTTTGTGACGCTCGCTACTTCCGCACGGACATACGTAGGCCATCATAATAGCTTTATATACACTGCGCATGTGTCATGCTCCGCCTGCGTCGCCCGCCCCTGACGTTCGTAAGTACGATTTGGCCCCGCCCCTTCACTCTTCGTTGCGCAGTGGGAGTAGATAGCAAAAGATGGCGGAGCGATTAAGTGAAAGTAGCGTGGAGGAAAGCCCGGAGCCCCAAACATCCACATCCCGGAGGAGATATAAGGCCACCAACATGGCTTTTGGAGAGATGGTGGAGATGGTGTCCATATTGAGAAGGGAGGACTACGATGGAAAAAAAGGACCGTACACACGACCCAATATGAGAAAGGACAAAATAATGTCCTCAATTGTCACCGCTCTTGAAGAGAAATTTGGGACAAAACGTTCGAAAGAACAATTGCGGAAGCGGTGATCTGACATAAAAAGTCGGGAGCCAGAACAATATTGGCGAATAAAGAAGCTGCTTAAAAAAAGTAAGTACTTGTGTTTTACTATTGAGATACAGAACTTGCATGCTGATCCTTATTTTTGACGGTTTTTCTGCATCGTTCGTAAATACCGTTCTTTGGAATAGATATGATACTTTATAAAGTGACATTATTTTTTCGCAAAATACGATGGGACAGTGTTGGACATACATTTATGGCTTGATAATTTGGCGAATTCCCACAATGAGTTGATGTGGTGTAGATGTGTTTGAAAATATAATGCTTCATCAAAAATGATTCAGTGTAATGTAGGGACAGGACACAGCAGCTGTTTCAACATCTGGACTCACGAGCACTATAGTTAGTGGGAATGATTTAGCAGTCCCACTATTGTTCTTCAATTTTATTTATTTTTAAATTTACTTTTAATTTTATTCCGTACGTTTTTTGGCTCTGCGTAACTTCTGCATACTTTCAGCTATTAAAACCATTCAACTATTAAAATGTTCGTCTCTTTTAGCTGATGTGTGGTCTTTTTCAACTTTTTTACTACCATTTATTTGTTTTTAAATATTAAGGTTTTTTTCACTTGTTTAAACATTGAATTCAATGGGAGCATGCTTGAAATCCTTAAATTCTTCTTCCGCTCCCCAAAGTTTCAGCTCCTTCATACTTTCACCTAGAGACACCAAACAAACTTTACAATGTTCAATAAATATTCAGCTATCTGGCTATATCCTTTCAGTTTGATATTTTTGTAATTTTTGGAGAAAAAGCTTTTTGTTTAGAGGTCATTTCGTGAAATTTTAGCCATTAATCAGAGTGTACTGTGTTTGTTTTGTTGCCATGGTTACCAAAGCTTCTGTTATACACAGGGGGGGAGGTGGCTGGAGCATCTCAGCTCTGATTACAGAGCCCGGGGGGAGGGGACAGACACACCATGTACTGATTTATAATAGAGGAATATGATGGGGCAGTTTTGATGGCGGTCATTTTTGCAATTTAGCTATTCAGCATTCCCACGCATTTTGCGCAGGAAATGCATTTTCTAGTGTACTATGTGACCATAAATAAATTTTTGAGGGGTAATACACATAGGAGATCATTGAGGTGTCAGCATCTGTGAAACTTGCCCGAAAATAAGCATTCTTTATAATTGTTGTTCAGAGGTAATGTTCATCCTGTCTTCAACATTTATTATGATGCAAAATTGGCAAAAAATCATAACCAACGTTTTACTTTATTTATTAAAACCTAAAAGATCAGTGTGTTTTAACTATACCTTTTTTTCAAATCTCATAGGGGAGAAAAGACTCAGACAACAGTCCAAGGATCTCAGGACCCCCCCAAGTCACCAGCCTGAGGCCGAAGCTACCCCAAGCCCCAGCCCAAGACCACGCCCACCCGACGACCTTGAGGAAGGAGAGGTGGAGGAAGTGTGCGAGGTTTCAAGCCCACCAAGTGAGTGACTGACACCCCAGCTTGAGTTACTGTATTTTGGCGTGCATATTGTAAACCTTGTTTTTATTCACTCGTTTTAGGTGAGTTTCTGGTTGTGGAAGGCCAAGCGGCAGAGCACTTCACCACAGACAGTGCGCAAAGACTAATTGGCCAGATAATGCTGTGGAATGGCCACATAGATCAAATGCGTGAACAAATTCACAGCATGAAACTTCGCCTGGACTCCATGCAACAGGAAATGAAGAACATGATTGATGTTTTGGGCAGAATATAATCACGTTTGGCCTAAAAACATCAATCATGTTCTTCATTTCCTTGGGAAGTTATTTTGTTTGAAAGATTTTTTGTTCAGTTTTTGGGGTATACCCAAATTTACATTGTGTGATGCACACGGTGTGTCATCATGTGCTATCTTCCATCATGGGTTAGCAATGTACTTGTTTTGTGTTTGCAAACCCTTCATCCTGAAAAATCTTGGGTGATGAGAGGAACCAAAAATGGGATTGCACACACAAAACACGTACATTGCTCTCCCATGATAGGAGATAGCACATGTTGACTTGACCCTTTAGTAAAGCTCAATTTTGAGCATCTTATAAATGACCAATTTCTGCAAGGGTGACATTACATGCACCGTTCTAGAAATATTGAACTTTGTAAGTTCATTTATTGTAAGTTTTGTTTCTAAAAACACTGTTGTGTATATAAATCTTTTTAGATAAAGGTCTATATATGTGTGAAAAAATGGCTTGAATAATTTAGTAAAATATAATTTTTTTACACAACGTAAAATATTTTCGAAAAAAAAAAAAGAAAAAAAAAATATAAAAAATATGCGAAAAAATGCACCTTTCAATGTGCACCAAGTAAAATTTTTTACCCTATACAATGTGTGTGGCTGTTTCTTGAAGTCAAAATTTGGGGTTTGTTTTTGTGGGCCTGATTAACTAAAGCTAAATGCACTTGACACTACTACAAGTGCACTAGGAGACAGACATAACTTAAAGGTAAACAACAATAAAAACAAGATATTTAGATAAACCAATTTTCTTTTTTAATTTTGAAACAAACTTACAGCTGTTGCTGAATAGCAATGGCCCCCCGACCATTAAAATAATTCACATAACGGTCACGCACTTGACGTGCGGTTCGGGGGGCCAAGCCAATACGGCCAATTTCTAGGCCTGTGAAAGTGCTAGCCTCTTCCAGTCTGGCCTCAGGCCCAACAGAGGATAGATATGTAGCTGAATGTCTCCTTAAAAAGTTATGTAAAATGCAGCAAGCAAGGATGACGTGGTTGATTTTATAGTCCGCCAAATTAATAGCCGTAAGGAAGATACGGAACCGGCTGGCCAGAATACCAAAGGCATTCTCCACAACCCTTCTTGCTCTGGCCAGCCGATAATTAAATACCCTCCTCTCAGGGGTGAGTGTCCTTTGGGGGAACGGCCTCATCAAGTTCTCACAGAGAGCAAATGCTTCATCAGCAATAAAAATTGAGGGGAGTCTATCCACATTATCGTCATCAGGTGGCAATTCCAGGCCACCGGTCTGGAGACGATGGCACAGCTCGGTCTGTGCAAAGACTCCTCCGTCAGACATCCGGCCGTTCTTACCCACATCCACAAACATAAACTCCAAATGTGCCGAGACCACCGCCATCAAAACTACACTATGGAACCCCTTGTAGTTAAAGAAATAAGACCCCGAATGCGGTGGTGGCACAATCCGGACGTGCTTCCCGTCAATCGCCCCGACACAGTTGGGAAAGTCCCAACGGTCAGCGAACTGGGAGGCCACAGTCTGCCATTCCTGTGGACTTGAAGGAAACTGTGGAGTGCAAAAAAAATAAGATAAGGACTTTAATAAAAAAATTGTATATCAGATTACACCAAAACATTAGTAAACAACAGCAGTCAAATATTATGAATATGTGTGTTTGTAATTGAAATGTGGAAAAACATAAGGCACACTTATAAGATTACTCACCCCCTATGATGGCCCATTGATACATTTGAATGTGGGGGGAGGGGTTCTAATTAGGTTAACAAATACACCTGACTGGCTCAAACATTTGTGGGGTGGGGGAGGGGTTCTAATTAGGTTAACAAACACACCTGACTGGCTCAAACATTTGTGGGGTGGGGGAGGGGTTCTAATTAGGTTAACAAACACACCCGACTGGCTCAAACATTTGTGGGGTGGGGGAGGGGTTCTAATTAGGTTAACAAACACACCTGACTGGCTCAAACATTTGTGGGGTGGGGGAGGGGTTCTAATTAGGTTAACAAACACACCTGACTGGCTCAAACATTTGTGGGGTGGGGGAGGGACAAACAAGACAATGGAGCAGACAATATACATTGTTCAATGGACTATAGGCTAGAGATCAAAATGGACCCAGCATTGCATGGTGGGGAGGTTAATGAAAGAAATTATGCATGTAGGGCAATAAATGATTAAAATAGGCATGCACGAAGATAAAGGGGACATTCACAGCAGATTGAAAGCATGGCAATTAGGTAAAGAGGACAGTTCTACAATACATCAAAAAACATTTAATACATATCATGTAATGTTAAAGGATAAAACTTACCTTCATATATTCCTTCTGCAGGACCTGAATAATAGCAGAACAGGTCTCTGGGATTATGATCCCCAGAGCCTGGGGGGAGATGCCTGTCGAGAACTTTAAGTCCTGAAGACTTCTCCCTGTCGCCAAGTAACGTAACGTGGCAACTAGCCTCTGCTCCGCACTGATGGCTTGCCTCATGCAGGTATCCTGCCTGCTGATATAGGGGGTCAGCATAGCCAGCAGACGCTCAAAGACGGGGTCCGTCATCCTGAGAAAATTCCTGAAATCCTCAGGATTATTCTCACGGAGCTCACGGAGCAAAGGCATATGACAGAACTGGTCACGCTGGCGCAACCAATTCTTGGTCCATGAACTCCTCCTCACTCTGTTCATGGACTGGACTCGGGTCAAAGTATTAACCCCAACACCAAGTCCCCACACAGCACGAACTCGAGAAAGAGAACGTCCACTCGACATGGCTTCAAAACGGTCGGCTGCTCAAACAAACAAACTTATAACAAACGCACTGAAGAACAGCAAGGCCTATGAAGAACGACCTGAAAATCAGGAACGAGCGGAGCAGAACGGCCTGCAAGGCAGGTTACGAACTGACCAACACGCACTGAAAAGCAGATACAAACCTCACAAGCACAAACTGAACCGCAGAAAACGAACGAAATAAGCTGAAGTGTGAAAAGCGCGAATCGTCTCTAACCAAACTTCTACTAACACGAGATAAACACGAGATTAGCAGAAGGAGCCCAAAGGGTGCCGGAGTGGGGCTTGGACTTCCTTTTTCTAGTCCCGTCGTACGTGCTATACGTCACCGCGTTCAAAACCAGCGGACTTTTGCAGTGAGCGTGTGTGGCCAAGTCCGTCCGTTTTTAAGTCCGGCTCAAGGAGCCAACAAAGTCCGACGAAAAGTCCGCCGGGCAAAGTCCGCCGTAAAGTCCGCTCGTGTGTACGCGGCATAACATAAAATGTGAAATTAACAAGGGACAACAACACCAAACAATCTCCTACAGATTAAATAGAACAACATATCAATGGTGTTGTGGGAACTTGACACAAAAAACACACACAAAAATTTTCGGGAGTACAAATCAAAATCGCAAAAAAAAATAAAAATAAAATACAAACACAAAAAAAAGAATCTACATTAAAGCCAAAAAATATAAAAAATATACAAAAATATGTTGTTAGATGTGAGAAATCAAAATATATTGAGGGAATCACGATAAATAGTAAAGAAATAAATTTGTGAGAAGTGTGTGTGAATATGAGCAGCAAAACTAATATATTCTTGTCACATTATAAAGAAGAAGAGAGTGCTCTGTATTAAACCATTTTTAACATTGCAGCGTGACGAAAGTGCTGTATCCATTGCGAACGCTAAGTTTACCAGAACAAGCTGTTCCGTCTTGGAATTTCTTCTGAGCATGCGTGGCACTTTGTGCGTCGGAACAGGCCACACACGGTCGGAATTGACGTGATCGTATTTTGTTGTCGGAAGATTTTATCTCCTGCTCTCCAACTTTGTGTGTCGGAAAATCCGATGGAAAATGTCTGATGGAGCCCACACACGGTCGGAATTTCCGACAACACGCTCCAATCGGACATTTTCCATCGGAAAATCCGACCGTGTGTACGGGGCATAAGTCTGTAGGGTTCAATATTGAGTTGGCCCACCCTTTTTAGCTATAACAGCTTCAACTATTCTGGGAAGGTTGTCCACAAGGTTTAGGAGTGTGTCTATGGAAATGTTTGACCATTCTTTCAGAAAGCGCATTTGTGAGGTCAGGCACTGATGTTGCACAAGAAGGCCTGGCTCGCAGTCTCACCTCTAATTCCTCCCAAAGGTGTTCTATCAGGTTGAGGTCAGGACTCTGTACAGGTCAGTCAAGTTCCTTCACCCCCACTTTGAGGGAACAGTTTGGGGATGGCCCCTTCCTGTTCCAACATGACTGCCCACCAGTGCACAAAGCAAGGTCCATAAAGACATGGATGAGTAAGTTTGTCTTTTATGGACCTTGCTTTGTGCAAAGGTCCGCCCCAGCAAAAGCAAAGTCTCAGCCAGGAAAGAGGGGCAGTCACCAGCTCTCTGCTCTAGTGAGCACTGAGAACTGAGCGATTGGGCACAGGCTTCAGTGAGGAGGCCTCAGGAGGGCAACCTGATGGAGGAATGCTGAGACCCGGGTGCTTGGAAGAAGCTGACTGGTGGAAGCTGTCTTCCATAGATCTGTCTGTTATCACTGGAGAGTATTGCTTGGAAGATTGGAAGGGTGCTCCATCTGTCCTTGGGCCTTGCAAGTACTTTGTGCTCTAGCTACCCCTCTGGTGCCTTATTATTGAGAGGTAAGGAAGTCCTCCTCTTCTTCCCTCTGTTCTGCCTCAAGCGCCCTGTCCATTATTCCACGCAGCGTGTGCTCCAACAGGTGGACAAGAGGGACAGTGTCACTGATGCATGCACTGTCACTGCTCACCATCCTCGTAGCCTCCTCAATTGGTGACAGGACAGTTCATGCATCCCTAATCATAGCCCACTGGCGTGGGGAAAAAAAACCAAGCCCCTGTCCTGGTGCCATAGTCACATAGGTACTTATTGATGGCCCTCTGCTTCATGTGCAGCCGCTGCAGCATGGCCAACGTTGAGTTCCACCTGGTGGGCATGTCACAGATTAGGCGGTTCTTGGGCAGGTTAAATTCCTTTTGGAGGTCAGCCAGCCGAGCACTGGCATTATATGACCTGCGAAATGCACACAGACTTTCCTGGCCTGCCTGAGGACATCCTGTAAGCTCAGGTACCTGCCCAAGAACCGCTGCACCACCAAGTTAAGGACGTGAGCCAAACAGGGCACATGGGTCAGTTGTCCCTGTCGAAGGGAGGAGAGGAGGTTGGTGCCATTGTCGCAAACCACCATACCTGGTTTAAGCTGGCATGCCATCAACCACCTCTGAACCTGCCTCTGCAGAGCTGACAGAATCTCTACCCCAGTGTGGCTCTGTCCCCCAAGCACACCAGCTCAAGCACCGCATGGCATCTTTTTGCCTGCATGCTTGCGTAGCCCCTTGAACGCCTCCGGAGCACCGCACAAATCAGCACAGGAAGAGGTCATGGAGGAAGAAGAAGAGGAGGGGTTGGAGGAGAGAGGTGTGGCAGAATCACCACTAGTAGAATTTTGGAGGCGTGGTGGTGGAACAACCTCCAACACTACTGCACCCTGTCCTGCATCCTTCCCAGCTGCCAGAAGAGTCACCCAGTGCGCGGTGAAAGATAGGTAACATCCCTGTCCATGCCTGCTGGACCATGAGTCAGCGGTAATATGCACCTTACCACTGACTGCCCTTTCCAGCGAGGCCTTAACATTGCCTTCCACATGCCGGTAGAGAGCTGGAATTGCCTTCTGTGAGAAAAAGTGGCATTTGGGAACCTGCCACCGAGGAACTGCACATTCCACAAGCTCACGTAAGGGGGCAGAGTCTACCAACTGAAAAGGCAGCAGTTGAAGTGCTAGCAATTTAGGCAAGCTAGCATTCAACCGCTGGGCATGTGGATGGCTGGGAGCGAACTTCTTTCGGCAGTGCAGCAGCTGGGGCAGGGAAATTTGCCTGGTACAATCTGACATTGGTGTACCGATAGCAGATTGCCCGCAAGTACTTGGCTGTGACACACCTAATTCTACACCTTCATTTCTCTCAGTGCAGGTTTCAGAGAGGACTGAAGGTATAGTGGGGTTGGAGATGAGGAGCAAGGAGAGGTCCGCTTTGTTCTTTTGTGTGGGTCTTTTAGATACGCTTGCCAACGAACTGCATGGCAGGTCGACATATGTCTGGTCAAGCATGTGGTGCCCAAGCAGGTGATGTTTAGGCCACGCGAGATAAGCTTGAGAAATATGTTGCAAATAGCAGCGGTGGGATCTGATGCACTCGTCTCAAAAAAGGCTCTGACCAAAGAACTTTTGGAATAACTTGCAGAGACAGCAACGCCCTGCACATGCGGAGCTCTGCGGTGTAATGCAGTCGGTGTGCTGTCCTTAAGCTGGCCACTGGAGGGCATCCTGCCTCATTGGAGATGTGCCTCCTCCTCCTCCTCTCTCCTATCAGGCACCCACGTGGAGTCAGTGACCTCATCATCCCCTCCCTCCTCATCACTGGAGCAAACCTGGCAGTATGCTGCAGCTGGGGGACATGACTGCCAGATTGCTGTCCTTCTTGGGCACCCCCTCTCTCTGGGCTCACGTTACTGCCTTCCTCTAGCTCGGAGCCTTAAAAACATTAGGCATCCTCCTGGAGCATGTACCCATCACTGTGGTCAAACAGTTCAGGGGACTCCTCAGGAGGACATGGTGGGGCTAGGGAAGGAGTGACTGATGCCATTGAGCCGAGGGAAGAGGCCACGTTGGCAGCTGCTTTGCCAGACAAAGTACCCTGAGCCTGGGTGAGAGAGGATGAGGAGGAAGAGGACGGCTTTGTCATCCACTCTACCAAGTCTTCCGTATGTTGTGGCTCAACATGGCCAGCTGCCGAAAAAAAGGACAAGCGTGTTCCTCGGCCACGTGCTGATGAGGATGCACCATCTCCACGACCATCACTGTTGCCTCTTTTATTGGCTTGTGACTGTCTGCCTCTCCTTGTTGGCCTTCCAGACATACTAATGGCCTGCATTGAGATGTAGCTGCACAAAGCTGGGATGTATATATATACTGATACTGCAGCTAGCAGAATCAGCTGCCTGCCTGTAGTATTATTAGTATGAGAACACCAGCAATTGTCTTCAGGTAGCTGTTAGGTACCTGGTAGATGAGCCCGACTGGTAGAAGGAGACCTCTCTTAAGCGCTGGTTCAGGAGCCACTGGAGTGGGAACAGTGGTCTCCTGAGCACAGTGGGTAGGAGTGTCTGATGCGATTCCTGGCGACGACCAACACAGGAGCTGAGGAGACTTCTCCGGAATGACTGTATAGCGGATGCAGGCAAGCAGAAGCGGATCCATTAGCAGACAGGTGGATGGTATTGCAGCAGCAGAACCTGGATCTTGGAAGAGCAGGTGGTGAACAGGGTCACAGGGCACGAGCAAAGCAGCGTCAGACAGTCCGAGTTGGCAGGAGATCAGGCAGGTATAAGGCAGAAGGAATGATCACAGAATAGTCAGGCAGGCAGGTATTCGGTAACAGGTAGCAGGATATCAACAAGGTCAGGCAAGCCGGGTCGGGTTGGAGATAGCAGAGTAGTCAGACGGAGCCGGGTCAATAGTAATGATAACAACAAGCAGGATACAGGAATTCAGGTGCAGAGCTGAAGACGAACAGCACCTAATGGGAGTAACTGACACCCTTTTAAAGGGCCTTTGGCGCCAAACAGCGCTAGCGCTAGCGCGATCGACGACCACAAAGATCGCCGAACATCCTTCTGAGCATGGTAATTCTACAATAAAGTCCATGGCTATCATCCTCCAGGGCCTATCTGGTACGGGCAACGGCCTCAACAGTCCCCAAGCTCGGTTCCTGGAGGTTTTATTTTGAATGCAAACAGAACAAGAGCTGACGCACTTCCTGCAAAATTCCTTCATGTTGGGCCACCAGAACGTGCGTTGCACGAGTTCAAGAGTCTTACGAACCCCAAAATGTCCTGCAAGTGGGTGATCATGCAACAAAGTCAGCACTTTGACTCGGACATCTTCTGGCACGAATATCTGACTTCCTTTCCATAGCAACCCATCTCGGGAAGTTAAAGCAAGTCCCTGAAGATTTGAAGGTTCTGGTGATGCTTCTCTGATCAAAGACAGGATGTCCGTCTGGAGGAGTAAAAAACTGTTTGCTGGCAGGATGGTGTCAGGTACAGAAGGTTCCTTGGGGTGATCAAACCTTACCTGGCCGGTAAGTGATATGAAAGCAGAAACGTGTGAAAAATAGGGCCCATCGGGCTTGACGAGGTTTCAGTCTCTTAGCAGATCTTAAATACTCGAGGTTCTTGTGATCAGTATATATTAAAACCGGATGGACTGCACCCTCTAGCAGATACCTCCACTCTTCTAGTGCCGCCTTGATGGCCAGTAATTCCCGGTCACCCACATCATAATTTCGCTCAGCCGGCGAGAGTTTCCTGGAGAAAAACCCCACAGGATGCATGAGATCCTTGTTACCTTGTCGCTGAGAGATGACTGCACCCACGGCCACTTCAGAAGCATCCACCTCTAGAATAAAAGGTAGGGACGGGTCAGGATGGCTGAGAATTGGGGCTGAAGTGAAACGCCTTTTCAATTCTTCAAAGGCCTCCTGAGCCTCTGAGCTCCAATGAAAACGGCAGTTCTGCTTGGTTAGTTGCGTGATGGGTGAAATGATGGCAGAGAATCCTTTAATAAACTTTCTATAGAAATTTGCGAATCCGATGAAACGCTGCACGCCCTTCTTGTCCAGAGGGGCTGGCCAATCTAGCACAGCGGACACTTTTTGAGGATCCATCTTAATGCCGGTAGGGGAGATCACTAGCCCCAAAAACTGAATGTCACTTTGTTCGAATTCGCATTTTTCTGCTTTGGCGTACAGTCCATGTAAGCGAAGACGGCCCAAGACCTTGCGAACATGTTCCCGATGTTGTTCAAGGGAATTAGAAAAAATTAAGATGTCATCCAAGTAAACTATCACAAAGATGTCCAGGAAATCTCTGAATACATCATTGACCAGATGTTGAAAAGTTGCAGGGGCATTGCACAGGCCAAAGGGCATGACCAAGTACTCATAATGCCCGAAACGGGTCCGGAAAGCCGTTTTCCATTCATCCCCGGCCCGAATGCGAACCAGGTTGTAGGCCCCTCTTAGATCCAGTTTAGTGAAAATAATGGCCGATCTCAATTTCTGAAATAGTTCAGGTATCAGGGGCAGCGGGTAGCGGTTCTTAACTGTGATCTTATTTAAGTCCCGATAGTCCACACATGGACAAAGAGTTTGATCTTTTTTAGAAACAAAGAAGATTCCGGCCCCAGCTGGGGAGGTAGAGGGTCGAATAAAGCCCTTTTCGAGGTTTTCATTAACATATAGTTTAAGTGCCTCTTGTTCCTTTTCAGATAGTGGAAAGATGCGCCCGAAAGGAATCTCGGCCCCAGGGAGCAGCTCAATTGGGCAATCATACGGGCGGTGGGGTGGTAGGGAATCCGCTCCCTTCTTGCTGAAAACATCCGCAAATTCATGGTAAACCTCTGGTATGGCTTGGAGATGGTCTGGATCCATATCCATGCAGAGTAAGGTGGCAGCTGGTTTGGGAATTTCGGGAAAACAATGTTTCTGACAATAGGGTGACAAAAACTTGATCTCACCGGTAGTCCAATTAACGTGAGGATTATGGGCCTGGAGCCAGGGCATGCCCAAAATGACCGGGAACAGAGGAGAGGAGATGACGTCCAGGATCAGGATTTCTTTATGCTGAGATGAACAGGTGGCAGACAATGGGAGGGTCTCCTGAGAAACTTGTCCTGATTTTATGTGTGACCCATCGGCCAAGAAAACTGAAAGTTTGTGTGTTTTGTTTTTCAGAGGAAGATTTTGTTGAGCAGCAAAGGCAGAGTCAATAAAGCAGCTGCAAGCCCCAGAATCAATGATGGCGTTGATCCGGATTGTTCTTCCCTGGAGCTGTAACGAGAGAGGGAGAGCAAGTTGAGTGGCATTGGCGGACAGACTGGCTGAAGTATAGGAAACACACTTACGGAACTTGACCGGACAGTTGTTTACATAGTGGCCTGACCCACCGCAGTAGAGGCAGAGGTTTAGCTGGCGTCTGCGTGCCCGCTCTTCTGGGGATAAGGTAGAACGCAGTAGTCCCAACTGCATTGGTTCAGGGACATCAAGTGCTGGAGTGGCCGGGTTAGAGCTGGTTGACGGTAGATATCGGGAAGCAGGCATTGGAACCTTTGCAGTCATCCACATGGGGCGTGTTTGCTGGGAGGATCGTTCAGACCGACGTTCACGAAGGCGTCGGTCGATCTGGATTGTTAAAGCAATAAGTTCTTCAAGGGTATTTGGCATTCCTACCCGTGCAAGCTCATCCTTGAGATTCTCTGATAGCCCCATGCGAAATTGATGGCGTAACGCTGCATTGTTCCATTGTGTGTCCGCGCTCCAGCGTCGAAAGTCCATGACATAGTCCTCGGCCGGTCTACGGCCTTGCTGGAGCGCGAACAAAGCTGACTCAGCAGTGGCGGTCCGCTGAGGATCCTCATACAACTGAGCCATGGCCTCAAAGAAAGAGGGCAAAGTCTGGACCTGTACCGAGTTAGATTCCAGCAGGCGGTGAGCCCAGGTCTGCGGCTCTCCTTGCAGTAGGGATATCACAAATCCTACTTTGGTAGCTTCCAAAGAAAAAGTCCGTGGCTGTAGAGCAAAGTATAACTGGCAGGCACTGCGGAAGGCCACGAATTTTGTGCGATTCCCGGAGAACCTCTCAGGGACGGAAACCCTTGGTTCGGGTGGAAGCATGACAACAGAGGGAGGTGCAGCAGCTTGTACTGGGGCTGCTGCAGAGGCAGGGGATGCGCCTCCTGGCCCACTAAGGTTCAGGACTTGACCTTCCAGTCTATTATAACTATCTTGCAGAGTCTTTACGGCTTGTGTGAGTGCCGCTAAGTGCGTGCAGATCTCCTGGATAGGAGAGGCCTCTCCTGCGGGCTCAGACATGGCTGTTCGTACTGTTAGGTACCTGGTAGATGAGCCCGACTGGTAGAAGGAGACCTCTCTTAAGCGCTGGTTCAGGAGCCACTGGAGTGGGAACAGTGGTCTCCTGAGCACAGTGGGTAGGAGTGTCTGATGCGATTCCTGGCGACGACCAACACAGGAGCTGAGGAGACTTCTCCGGAATGACTGTATAGCGGATGCAGGCAAGCAGAAGCGGATCCGTTAGCAGACAGGTGGATGGTATTGCAGCAGCAGAACCTGGATCTTGGAAGAGCAGGTGGTGAACAGGGTCACAGGGCACGAGCAAAGCAGCGTCAGACAGTCCGAGTTGGCAGGAGATCAGGCAGGTATAAGGCAGAAGGAATGATCACAGAATAGTCAGGCAGGCAGGTATTCGGTAACAGGTAGCAGGATATCAACAAGGTCAGGCAAGCCGGGTCGGGTTGGAGATAGCAGAGTATTCAGACGGAGTCGGGTCAATAATAATGATAACAACAAGCAGGATACAGCAATTCAGGTGCAGAGCTGAAGACGAACAGCACCTAATGGGAGTAACTGACACGCCAAACAGCGCTAGCGCGAACGGGCGCGCGCACCCGCGAATGCGCGAACGCGCGCGCGCGGGAGCGCGCCAGCGCCCCCCAGTGGGGAATTCAGCCCAGCAATTCTAGAAATGCTCCTTGTGCACCTACGTGCACGCAAGTTAGCCAGATTGCCACCGACATGTCCCTGACATTGCCCCCTCCCAACGGGCAGCCTCCGGATGCCCAGATAACTTTTCTTCTCAGGATGGGAAGCAAAATAAGCATGGATTAAGCGTTTAGCGTGAATATTGCTATTAGGTTCCCAAGAATTATTCTCCGGACCGTACCCCTTCCATTTGATCAAAAACTGTACCTGTCCCAATCTCTTTCTACAATCGAGGATGGCCTCCACCTCGTATTCCTCGTTTCCGTCCACCAAGACAGGTTCGGGGACCCTGGTGCCCCTATTAGGGAAGGGATCGGTTACAGCAGGCTTCAATAATGAGACATGGAAGACAGGATGGATTTTAAGTGAGTCAGGTAAACATAGTTCAAAAGACACCTCATTAATCTTCTTTTTCACCGGAAAGGGCCCGATAAACTTAGGAGCAAGCTTTTTGGAAGGACAAGCTAGTTTAATATTACTGGTAGACAGCCATACCTTATCACCAATCTGCAGATTTAGATCTCCTCTTCTTTTTTGATCGAAGATCCTTTTACTGTCTGCTTGTGCCTTGGATACCGCTTCCTGTAGCATCCGGTTGTTGTGACTGAGGAACTGTACTGTGTCCTGGACTGCTGGAACTGGAGATTCTGGAAGACAATCTGGCAAGAAAGATACGTGAAAACCATAATTGGCAAAAAACGGGGACTGACCCGTGGCAGAATGGCTAGCGTTATTATAAGCAAACTCTGCTAAAGGCAGTAGGGACACCCAATCGTCTTGCACAAACGAGGTAAAACACCTAAAATATTGCTCTAGCGTTTGGTTTGTCCGTTCAGTTTGCCCATTAGTTTGGGGGTGATACGCTGAAGACAGGGCTAATTCAATTTTCAGTATTTCACATAGAGCTTTCCAGAAACGTGAGGTAAATTGTACCCCCCTATCAGATACTATATTTGCAGGGACTCCGTGCAGCCTGACGATCTCTTTTATGAACACACGGGCCGTTTCTACAGCAGAGGGTGTCCCCTTTAAGGGCAAGAAGTGGGCCATTTTAGACAGACGATCGACGACCACAAAGATCGCCGAACATCCTTCTGAGCATGGTAATTCTACAATAAAGTCCATGGCTATCATCCTCCAGGGCCTATCTGGTACGGGCAACGGCCTCAACAGTCCCCAAGCTCGGTTCCTGGAGGTTTTATTTTGAATGCAAACAGAACAAGAGCTGACGTACTTCCTGCAAAATTCCTTCATGTTGGGCCACCAGAACGTGCGTTGCACGAGTTCAAGAGTCTTACGAACCCCAAAATGTCCTGCAAGTGGGTGATCATGCAACAAAGTCAGCACTTTGACTCGGACATCTTCTGGCACGAATATCTGACTTCCTTTCCATAGCAACCCATCTCGGGAAGTTAAAGCAAGTCCCTGAAGATTTGAAGGTTCTGGTGATGCTTCTCTGATCAAAGACAGGATGTCCGTCTGGAGGA
This sequence comes from Lithobates septentrionalis, assembly GCA_037952835.1. NCBI lineage: Eukaryota > Metazoa > Chordata > Amphibia > Anura > Ranidae > Lithobates > Lithobates septentrionalis. The sequence goes on from JBBDGP010002728.1 coordinate 193,992, forward strand.
GTAAAAAACTGTTTGCTGGCAGGATGATGTCAGGTACAGAAGGTTCCTTGGGGTGATCAAACATGCGCGAAAGCGCGTCTGGTTTTACGTTCTTGGTTCCTGGCCGGTAAGTGATATGAAAGCAGAAACGTGTGAAAAATAGGGCCCATCGGGCTTGACGAGGTTTCAGTCTCTTAGCAGATCTTAAATACTCGAGGTTCTTGTGATCAGTATATATTAAAACCGGATGGACTGCACCCTCTAGCAGATACCTCCACTCTTCTAGTGCCGCCTTGATGGCCAGTAATTCCCGGTCACCCACATCATAATTTCGCTCAGCCGACGAGAGTTTCCTGGAGAAAAACCCCACAGGATGCATGAGATCCTTGTTACCTTGTCGCTGAGAGATGACTGCACCCACGGCCACTTCAGAAGCATCCACCTCTAGAATAAAAGGTAGGGACGGGTCAGGATGGCTGAGAATTGGGGCTGAAGTGAAACGCCTTTTCAATTCTTCAAAGGCCTCCTGAGCCTCTGAGCTCCAATGAAAACGGCAGTTCTGCTTGGTTAGTTGCGTGATGGGTGAAATGATGGCAGAGAATCCTTTAATAAACTTTCTATAGAAATTTGCGAATCCGATGAAACGCTGCACGCCCTTCTTGTCCAGAGGGGCTGGCCAATCTAGCACAGCGGACACTTTTTGAGGATCCATCTTAATGCCGGTAGGGGAGATCACTAGCCCCAAAAACTGAATGTCACTTTGTTCGAATTCGCATTTTTCTGCTTTGGCGTACAGTCCATGTAAGCGAAGACGGCCCAAGACCTTGCGAACATGTTCCCGATGTTGTTCAAGGGAATTAGAAAAAATTAAGATGTCATCCAAGTAAACTATCACAAAGATGTCCAGGAAATCTCTGAATACATCATTGACCAGATGTTGAAAAGTTGCAGGGGCATTGCACAGGCCAAAGGGCATGACCAAGTACTCATAATGCCCGAAACGGGTCCGGAAAGCCGTTTTCCATTCATCCCCGACCCGAATGCGAACCAGGTTGGAGGCCCCTCTTAGATCCAGTTTAGTGAAAATAATGGCCGATCTCAATTTCTGAAATAGTTCAGGTATCAGGGGCAGCGGGTAGCGGTTCTTAACTGTGATCTTATTTAAGTCCCGATAGTCCACACATGGACGAAGAGTTTGATCTTTTTTAGAAACAAAGAAGATTCCGGCCCCAGCTGGGGAGGTAGAGGGTCGAATAAAGCCCTTTTCGAGGTTTTCATTAACATATAGTTTAAGTGCCTCTTGTTCCTTTTCAGATAGTGGAAAGATGCGCCCGAAAGGAATCTCGGCCCCAGGGAGCAGCTCAATTGGGCAATCATACGGGCGGTGGGGTGGTAGGGAATCCGCTCCCTTCTTGCTGAAAACATCCGCAAATTCATGGTAAACCTCTGGTATGGCTTGGAGATGGTCTGGATCCATATCCATGCAGAGTAAGGTGGCAGCTGGTTTGGGAATTTCGGGAAAACAATGTTTCTGACAATAGGGTGACAAAAACTTGATCTCACCGGTAGTCCAATTAACGTGAGGATTATGGGCCTGGAGCCAGGGCATGCCCAAAATGACCGGGAACAGAGGAGAGGAGATGACGTCCAGGATCAGGATTTCTTTATGCTGAGATGAACAGGTGGCAGACAATGGGAGGGTCTCCTGAGAAACTTGTCCTGATTTTATATGGGACCCATCGGCCAAGAAAACTGAAAGTTTGTGTGTTTTGTTTTTCAGAGGAAGATTTTGTTGAGCAGCAAAGGCAGAGTCAATAAAGCAGCTGCAAGCCCCAGAATCAATGATGGCGTTGATCCGGATTGTTCTTCCCTGGAGCTGTAACGAGAGAGGGAGAGCAAGTTGAGTGGCATTGGCGGACAGACTGGCTGAAGTATAGGAAACACACTTACGGAACTTGACCGGACAGTTGTTTACATAGTGGCCTGACCCACCGCAGTAGAGGCAGAGGTTTAGCTGGCGTCTGCGTGCCCGCTCTTCTGGGGATAAGGTAGAACGCAGTAGTCCCAACTGCATTGGTTCAGGGACATCAAGTGCTGGAGTGGCCGGGTTAGAGCTGGTTGACGGTAGATATCGGGAAGCAGGCATTGGAACCTTTGCAGTCATCCACATGGGGCGTGTTTGCTGGGAGGATCGTTCAGACCGACGTTCACGAAGGCGTCGGTCGATCTGGATTGTTAAAGCAATAAGTTCTTCAAGGGTATTTGGCATTCCTACCCGTGCAAGCTCATCCTTGAGATTCTCTGATAGCCCCATGCGAAATTGATGGCGTAACGCTGCATTGTTCCATTGTGTGTCCGCGCTCCAGCGTCGAAAGTCCATGACATAGTCCTCGGCCGGTCTACGGCCTTGCTGGAGCGCGAACAAAGCTGACTCAGCAGTGGCGGTCCGCTGAGGATCCTCATACAACTGAGCCATGGCCTCAAAGAAAGAGGGCAAAGTCTGGACCTGTACCGAGTTAGATTCCAGCAGGCGGTGAGCCCAGGTCTGCGGCTCTCCTTGCAGTAGGGATATCACAAATCCTACTTTGGTAGCCTCCAAAGAAAAAGTCCGTGGCTGTAGAGCAAAGTATAACTGGCAGGCACTGCGGAAGGCCACGAATTTTGTGCGATTCCCGGAGAACCTCTCAGGGACGAAAACCCTTGGTTCGGGTGGAAGCATGACAACAGAGGGAGGTGCAGCAGCTTGTACTGGGGCTGCTGCAGAGGCAGGGGATGCGCCTCTTGGCCCACTAAGGTTCAGGACTTGACCTTCCAGTCTATTATAACTATCTTGCAGAGTCTTTACGGCTTGTGTGAGTGCCGCTAAGTGCGTGCAGATCTCCTGGATAGGAGAGGCCTCTCCTGCGGGCTCAGACATGGCTGTTCGTACTGTTAGGTACCTGGTAGATGAGCCCGACTGGTAGAAGGAGACCTCTCTTAAGCGCTGGTTCAGGAGCCACTGGAGTGGGAACAGTGGTCTCCTGAGCACAGTGGGTAGGAGTGTCTGATGCGATTCCTGGCGACGACCAACACAGGAGCTGAGGAGACTTCTCCGGAATGACTGTATAGCGGATGCAGGCAAGCAGAAGCGGATCCGTTAGCAGACAGGTGGATGGTATTGCAGCAGCAGAACCTGGATCTTGGAAGAGCAGGTGGTGAACAGGGTCACAGGGCACGAGCAAAGCAGCGTCAGACAGTCCGAGTTGGCAGGAGATCAGGCAGGTATAAGGCAGAAGGAATGATCACAGAATAGTCAGGCAGGCAGGTATTCGGTAACAGGTAGCAGGATATCAACAAGGTCAGGCAAGCCGGGTCGGGTTGGAGATAGCAGAGTAGTCAGACGGAGCCGGGTCAATAGTAATGATAACAACAAGCAGGATACAGCAATTCAGGTGCAGAGCTGAAGACGAACAGCACCTAATGGGAGTAACTGACACCCTTTTAAAGGGCCTTTGGCGCCAAACAGCGCTAGCGCGAACGGGCGCGTGCACGGGCGCGCCAGCGCACCCGCGAATGCGCGAACGCGCGCGCGCGGGAGTGCGCCAGCGCCCCCCAGTGGGGAATTCAGCCCAGCAATTCTAGAAATGCTCCTTGTGCACCTACGTGCACGCAAGTTAGCCAGATTGCCACCGACATGTCCCTGACAGTAGCTTTAGGTAATTGTAAATACTGCAGCTGTCTGCCGGTGATATTAATAGGATCAGAAAAACAGCAATTTTCTTCAGGTAGCTTTAGGTGCACACTGTGCAGAGGACAAGGTACACTAACTGTAAATACTGCAGTTGCCTGCCTGTGGTATTAATAGGATCAGAACAACAGCAATTGTCTTCAGGTAGCTTTAGGTGCACACTGTGCAGAGGACACAGTACACTATCTGTAAATACTGCAGCTGCCTGCCTGTGGTACTAATAGGATCAGAAGAACACCACCAATTTTCTTGGACGCAGTCCACTAACTGTAAATACTGCAGCTGCCTGCCTGTGGTATTAATAGGATCAGAACAACAGCAATTGTCTTCAGGTAGCTTTAGGTGCACACTGTGCAGAGGACGCAGTACACTAACTGTTAATACTGCAGCTGTCTGCCTGTGGTATTAATAAGATCAGAACAACAGCAATTGTCTTCAGGTAGCTTGAGGTGCACACTGTGCAGAGGACGCAATACACTAACTGTAAATACTGCAGCTGCCTGCCTGTGGTATTGATAGGATCAGAACAACAGCAATTGTCTTCAGGTACACTACCGTTCAAAAGTTTGGGGTCACCCAAACAATTTTGTGTTTTCCATGAAAAGTCACACTTATTCACCACCATACGTTGTGAAATGAATAGAAAATAGAGTCAAGACATTGACAAGGTTAGAAATAATGATTTGTATTTGAAATAACATTGTTTTTACATCAAACTTTGCTTTCATCAAAGAATCCTCCTTTTGCAGCAATTACAGCATTGCACACCTTTGGCATTCTAGCTGTTAATTTATTGAGGTAAGCTGGAGAAATTGCACCCCACGCTTCTAGAAGCAGCTCCCACAAGTTGGAATGGTTGGATGGGCACTTCTGGCGTACCATACGGTCAAGCTGCTCCCACAACAGCTCAATGGGGTTCAGATCTGGTGACTGTGCTGGCCACTCCATTACCGATAGAATACCAGCTGCCTGCTTCTGCTGTAAATAGTTCTTGCACAATTTGGAGGTGTGTTTAGGGTCATTGTCCGGTTGTAGGATGAAATTGGCTCCAATCAAGCGCTGTCCACTGGGTATGGCATGGCGTTGCAAAATGGAGTGATAGCCTTCCTTAGCTTTTACCCTGTACAAAGCTCCCACCTTACCAGCACCAAAGCAACCCCAGACCATCACATTACCTCCACCATGCTTAACAGATGGCGTCAGGCATTCTTCCAGCATCTTTTCATTTGTTCTGCGTCTCACAAACGTTCTTCTTTGTGATCCAAACACCTCAAACTTGGATTCATCTGTCCACAACACTTTTTTCCAGTCTTCCTCTGTCCAATGTCTGTGTTCTTTTGCCCATCTTAATCTTTTTCTTTTATTGGCCAGTCTCAGATATGGCTTTTTCTTTGCCACTCTGCCCTGAAGCCCAAAATCCCGCAGCCGCCTCTTCACTGTAGATGTTGACACTGGTGTTTTGCGGGTACTATTTAATGAAGATGCCAGTTGGGGACCTGTGAGGCGTCTGTTTCTCAAACTAGAGACTCTAATGTGCTTATCTTCTTGCTTAGTTGTGCAACGCGGCCTCCCACTTCTTTTTCTACTCTGGTTAGAGCCTGTTTGTGCTGTCCTCTGAAGGGAGTAGTACACACCGTTGTAGGAAATCTTCAATTTCTTTGCAATTTCTCGCATGGAATAGCCTTCATTTCTAAGAACAAGAATAGACTGTCGAGTTTCAGATGAAAGTTCTCTTTTTCTGGCCATTTTGAGCGTTTAATTGACCCCACAAATGTGATGCTCCAGAAACTCAATCTGCTCACAGGAAGGTCAGTTTTGTAGCTTCTGGAAGGAGCTAGACTGTTTTTAGATGTGTGAACATGATTGCACAAGGGTTTGCTAATCATCAATTAGCCTTCTGAGCCAATGAGCAAACACATTGTACCATTAGAACACTGGAGTGATAGTTGCTGGAAATGGGCCTCTATACACCTATGTAGATATTGCACCAAAAACTAGACATTTGCAGTTAGAATAGTCATTTACCACATTAGCAATGTATAGAGTATATTTGTTTAAAGTTAGGACTAGTTTAAAGTTAGCTTCATTTAAAAGTACAGTGCTTTTCCTTCAAAAATAAGGACATTTCAATGTGACCCCAAACTTTTGAACGGTAGTGTAGCTTTAGGTGCACACTGTGCTGAGGACACAGTACACTAACTGTAAATACTGCAGCTGCCTGCCTGTGGTACTAATAAGATCAGAAGAACACCACTAGTTTTCTTCAGGTAGCTTTAGGTGCACACTGTGCAGAGGACACAGTACACTAACTGTAAATACTGCAGCTGCCTGCCTATGGTATTAAAAGGATCAGAACAACAACAATTGTCTTCAGGTAGCTTTAGGTGCACACTGTGCAGAGGACTCAGTACATTAACTGTAAATACTGCAGCTGCCTGCCTTTGGTACTAATAGGATCAGAAGAACACCACCAATTTTCTTCAGGTAACTTTAGGTGCACACTGTGCAAAAGGACACAGTACACTAACTGTAAATACTGTAGCTGCCTGTCTGTGGTATTAATAGGATCAGAGCAACAGCAATTGTCTACAGGTAGCTTTAGGTGCACACTGTGCAGAGAACGCAGTACACTAACTGTAAATACTGTAGCTTCCTGTCTGTGGTACTAATAGGATCAGAAGAACACCACCAATTTTTTTCAGGTAGCTTTAGGTGCACACTGTGCAGAGGACACAGTACACTAACTGTAAATACTGTAGCTGCCTGCCTGTGGCATTAATAGGATCAGAACAACAGCAATTGTCTTCAGGTAGCTTTAGGTGCACACTATGCAGAGGACACAGTCCACTAACTGTAAATACTGCAGCTGCATGCCTGTGGTACTAATAGGATCAGAAGAACACCACCAATTTTCTTCAGGTAGCTTTAGGTGCATACTGTGTAGAGGCCGCACTACACTAACTGTAAATACTGCAGCTGCCTGCGGTACTAATAGGATCAGAAGAACACCACCAATTTTCTTCAGGTAGCTTTAGGTGCACACTGTGCAGAGGAGTACACTAACTGTAAATACTGCAGCTGACTGCGGTACTAATAGGTTCAGAAGAACACCACCAATTTACTTCAGGTAGCTTTAGGTGCACACTGTGTAGAGGACACAGTACACTAACTGTAAATACTGTAGCTGCCTGCCTGTGGTATTAATAGGATCAGAACAACAGCAATTGTCTTCAGGTAGCTTTAGGTGCACACTGTGCAGAGGACACAGTCCACTAACTGTAAATACTGCAGCTGCCTGCCTGTGGTACTAATAGGATCAGAAAAACACCACCAATTTTCTTCAGGTAACTTTAGGTGCACACTGTGCAGAGGACACAGTACACTAACTGTAAATGCTGCAGCTGCCTGCCTATGGTATTAAAATGATCAGAACAACAGCAATTGTCTTCAGGTAGCTTTAGGTGCACACTGTGCAGAGGACTCAGTACATTAACTGTAAATACTGCAGCTGCCTGCCTTTGGTATTAATAGGATCAGAAGAACACCACCAATTTTCTTCAGGTAACTTTAGGTGCACACTGTGCAAAAGGACACAGTACACTAACTGTAAATACTGTACCTGCCTGCCTGTGGTATTAATAGGATCAGAGCAACAGCAATTGTCTTCAGGTAGCTTTAGGTGCACACTGTGCTGAGAACGCAGTACACTAACTGTAAATACTGTAGCTTCCTGTCTGTGGTACTAATAGGATCAGAAGAACACCACCAATTTTCTTCAGGTAGCTTTAGGTGCACACTGTGCAGAGGAAACAGAACACTAATTGTAAATACTGTAGCTGCCTGCCTGTGGCATTAATAGGATCAGAACAACAGCAACTGTCTTCAGGTAGCTTTAGGTGCACACTGTGCAGAGGACACAGTCCACTAACTGTAAATACTGCAGCTGCCTGCCTGTGGTACTAATAGGATCAGAAGAACACCACCAATTTTCTTCAGGTAGCTTTAGGTGCACACTTTGGAGAGGACACAGTACACTAACTGTAAATACTGCAGCTGCCTGCCTGTGGTATTAATAGGATCAGAACAACAGCAATTGTCTTGAGGTAGCTTTAGGTGCACACTGTGCAGAGGACTCACTACACTAACTGTAAATACTGCAGCTGCCTGTGGTACTAATAGGATCAGAAGAACACCACCACATTTCTTCAGGTAGCTTTAGGTGCATACTGTGTAGAGGCCGCACTACACTAACTGTAAATACTGCAGCTGCCTGCGGTACTAATAGGATCAGAAGAACACCACCAATTTTCTTCAAGTAGCTTTAGGTGCACACTGTACAGAGGAGTACACTAACTGTAAATACTGTAGCTGCCTGCCTGTGGTATTAATAAGATCAGAACAACAGCAATTGTCTTCAGGTAGCTTTAGGTGCACACTGTGCAGAGGGCGCAGGACATTAACTGGAAATACTGCAGCTGCCTGCCTGTGGTACTAATAGGATCAGAAGAACACCACCAATTTTCTTCAGGTAGCTTTAGATGCACACTGTGCAGAGGACACAGTACACTAACTGTAAATACTGTAGCTGCCTGCCTGTGGTATTAATAGGATCAAAAAAACAGCAATTGTTTTCAGGTAGCTTTAGGTGCACACTGTGCAGAGAAAGCAGTACACTAACTGTAAATATTGCAGCTGCCTGCCTGTGGTACTAATAGGATCAGAAGAACACCACCAATTTTCTTCAGGTAGCTTTAGGTGCACACTGTGCAGAGAACACAGTACACTAACTGTAAATACTGCAGCTGCCTGCCTGTGGTATTAATAGGATCAGAACAACAGCAATTGTTCTCAGGTAGCTTTAGGTACACTCTGTGCAGAGAACACAGTACACTAACTGTAAATACTGCAGCTGCATGCCTGTGGTATTAATAGGATCAGAACAACAGCAATTGTCTTCAAGTAGCTTTAGGTGCACTCTGTGCAGAGGACACAGTACACTAACTATAAATACTGCAGCTGCCTGCCTGTGGTATTAATAGGATCAGAACAACAGCAATTGTCTTCAGGTAGCTTTAGGTGCACTCTGTGCAGAGGACACAGTACACTAACTGTAAATACTGCAGCTGCCTGCCTATGGTATTGAAAGGATCAGAACAACAGCAATTGTCTTCAGGTAGCTTTAGGTGCACACTGTGCAGAGGACTCAGTACATTAATTGTAAATACTGCAGCTGCCTGCCCTTGGTACTAATAGGATCAGAAGAACACCACCAATTTTCTTCAGGTAACTTTAGGTGCACACTGTGCAAAAGGACACAGTACACTAACTGTAAATACTGTAGCTGCCTGCCTGTGGTATTAATAGGATCAGAGCAACAGCAATTGTCTTCAGGTAGCTTTAGGTGCACACTGTGCAGAGAACACAGTACACTAAATGTAAATACTGTAGCTTCCTGTCTGTGGTACTAATAGGATCAGAAGAACACCACCAATTTTCTTCAGGTAGCTTTAGGTGCACACTGTACAGAGGAGTACACTAACTGTAAATACTGTAGCTGCCTGCCTGTGGTATTAATAAGATCAGAACAACAGCAATTGTCTTCAGGTAGCTTTAGGTGCACACTGTGCAGAGGACACAGTCCACTAACCGTAAATACTGCAGCTGCCTGCCTGTGGTACTAATAGGATCAGAAGAACACCACCAATTTTCTTTAGGTAGCTTTAGGTGCACACTGTGCAGAGGACACAGTACACTAACTGTAAATACTGCAGCTGCCTGCCTATGGTATTAAAAGGATCAGAACAACAGCAATTGTCTTCAGGTAGCTTTAGGTGCACACTGTGCAGAGGACTCAGTACATTAACTGTAAATACTGCAGCTGCCTGCCTGTGGTACTAATAGGATCAGAAGAACACCACCAAATTTCTTCAGGTAGCTTTAGGTGCATACTGTGTAGAGGCCGCACTACACTAACTGTAAATACTGCAGCTGCCTGCCCTACTAATAGGATCAGAAGAACACCACCAATTTTCTTCAGGTAGCTTTAGTTGCACACTGTGTTAAGGATGCACTACACTAACTGTAAATACTGCAGCTGCCTGTGGTACTAATAGGATCAGAAGAACACCACCAATTTTCTTCAGGTAGCTTTAGGTGCACACTGTGCAGAGGACACAGTACACTAACTGTAAATACTGTAGCTGTCTGCCTGTGGTATTAATAGGATCAAAGCAACAGCAATTGTTTTCAGGTAGCTTTAGGTGCACACTGTGCAGAGAAAGCAGTACACTAACTATAAATACTGCAGCTGGCTGCCTGTGGTACTAATAGGATCAGAAGAACACCACCAATTTTCTTCAGGTAGCTTTAGGTGCACACTGTGCAGAGAACACAGTACACTAACTGTAAATACTGCAGCTGCCTGCCTGTGGTATTAATAGGATCAGAACAACAGCAATTGTTCTCAGGTAGCTTTAGGTGCACTCTGTGCAGAGAACACAGTACACTAACTGTAAATACTGCAGCTGCATGCCTGTGGTATTAATAGGATCAGAACAACAGCAATTGTCTTCAAGTAGCTTTAGGTGCACTCTGTGCAGAGGACACAGTACACTAACTATAAATACTGCAGCTGCCTGCCTGTGGTATTAATAGGATCAGAACAACAGCAATTGTCTTCAGGTAGCTTTAGGTGCACTCTGTGCAGAGGACACAGTACACTAACTGTAAATACTGCAGCTGCCTGCCTCTGGTACTAATAGGATCAGAAGAACATCACCAATTTTCTTCAGGTAGCTTTAGGTGCACACTGTGCAGAGGACGCACTACACTAACTGTAAATACTGCAGCTGCCTGCGGTATTAATAGGATCAGAAGAACACCACCAATTTTATTCAGGTAGCTTTAGGTGCACACTGTGCAGAGGACTCACTACACTAACTGTAAATACTGCAGCTGCCTGCGTTACTAATAGGATCAGAAGAATACCACCAATTTTCTTCAGGTAGCTTTAGGTGCATGCTGTGTAGAGGATGCACTACACTAACTGTAAATACTGCAGCTGCCTGCGGTACTAATAGGATCAGAAGAACACCACCAAATTTCTTCACGTAGCTTTAGGTGCACACTTTGCAGAGGAGTACACTAACTGTAAATACTGTAGCTGCCTGCCTGTGGTATTAATAGGATCAGAACAACAGCAATTGTCTTCAGGTAGCTTTAGGTGCACACTGTGCAGAGGACTCACTACACTAACTGTAAATACTGCAGCTGCCTGCGGTACTAATAGGATCAGAAGAACACCACCAATTTTCTTCAGGTAGCTTTAGGTGCATACTGTGTACAGGACGCACTACACTAACTGTAAATACTGCAGCTGCCTGCGGTACTAATAGGATCAGAAGAACACCACCAATTTTCTTCAGGTAGCTTTAGGTGCACACTGTGCAGAGGAGTACACTAATTGTAAATACTGTAGCTGCCTGCCTGTGGTATTAATAGGATCAGAACAACAGCAATTGTCTTCAGGTATCTTTAGGTGCACACTGTGCAGAGGACTCACTACACTAACTGTAAATACTGCAGCTGCCTGTGGTACTAATAGGATCAGAAGAACACCACCAAATTTCTTCAGGTAGCTTTAGGTGCATACTGTGTAGAGGCCGCACTACACTAACTGTAAATACTGCAGCTGCCTGCGGTACTAATAGGATCAGAAGAACACCACCAATTTTCTTCAGGTAGCTTTAGGTGCTCACTGTACAGAGGAGTACACTAACTGTAAATACTGTAGCTGCCTGCCTGTGGTATTAATAAGATCAGAACAACAGCAATTGTCTTCAGGTAGCTTTAGGTGCACACTGTGCAGAGAACACAGTACACTAAATGTAAATACTGTAGCTTCCTGTCTGTGGTACTAATAGGATCAGAAGAACACCACCAATTTTCTTCAGGTAGCTTTAGGTGCACACTGTACAGAGGAGTACACTAACTGTAAATACTGTAGCTGCCTGCCTGTGGTATTAATAAGATCAGAACAACAGCAATTGTCTTCAGGTAGCTTTAGGTGCACACTGTGCAGAGGACACAGTCCACTAACCGTAAATACTGCAGCTGCCTGCCTGTGGTACTAATAGGATCAGAAGAACACCACCAATTTTCTTCAGGTAGCTTTAGATGCACACTGTGCAGAGGACACAGTACACTAACTGTAAATACTGTAGCTGCCTGCCTGTGGTATTAATAGGATCAAAAAAACAGCAATTGTTTTCAGGTAGCTTTAGGTGCACACTGTGCAGAGAAAGCAGTACACTAACTGTAAATATTGCAGCTGCCTGCCTATGGTACTAATAGGATCAGAAGAACACCACCAATTTTCTTCAGGTAGCTTTAGGTGCACACTGTGCAGAGAACACAGTACACTAACTGTAAATACTGCAGCTGCCTGCCTGTGGTATTAATAGGATCAGAACAACAGCAATTGTTCTCAGGTAGCTTTAGGTGCACTCTGTGCAGAGAACACAGTACACTAACTGTAAATACTGCAGCTGCATGCCTGTGGTATTAATAGGATCAGAAGAACACCACCAATTGTCTTTAGGTAGCTTTAGGTGCACACTGTGCAGAGGACACAGTACACTAACTGTAAATACTGCAGCTGCCTGCCTATGGTATTAAAAGGATCAGAACAACAGCAATTGTCTTCAGGTAGCTTTAGGTGCACACTGTGCAGAGGACTAAGTACATTAACTGTAAATACTGCAGCTGCCTGCCTGTGGTACTAATAGGATCAGAAGAACACCACCAAATTTCTTCAGGTAGCTTTAGGTGCATACTGTGTAGAGGCCGCACTACACTAACTGTAAATACTGCAGCTGCCTGCGGTACTAATAGGATCAGAAGAACACCACCAATTTTCTTCAGGTAGCTTTAGTTGCACACTGTGTTAAGGATGCACTACACTAACTGTAAATACTGCAGCTGCCTGTGGTACTAATAGGATCAGAAGAACACCACCAATTTTCTTCAGGTAGCTTTAGGTGCACACTGTGCAGAGGACACAGTACACTAACTGTAAATACTGTAGCTGTCTGCCTGTGGTATTAATAGGATCAAAGCAACAGCAATTGTTTTCAGGTAGCTTTAGGTGCACACTGTGCAGAGAAAGCAGTACACTAACTATAAATACTGCAGCTGGCTGCCTGTGGTACTAATAGGATCAGAAGAACACCACCAATTTTCTTCAGGTAGCTTTAGGTGCACACTGTGCAGAGAACACAGTACACTAACTGTAAATACTGCAGCTGCCTGCCTGTGGTATTAATAGGATCAGAACAACAGAAATTGTTCTCAGGTAGCTTTAGGTGCACTCTGTGCAGAGAACACAGTACACTAACTGTAAATACTGCAGCTGCATGCCTGTGGTATTAATAGGATCAGAACAACAGCAATTGTCTTCAAGTAGCTTTAGGTGCACTCTGTGCAGAGGACACAGTACACTAACTATAAATACTGCAGCTGCCTGCCTGTGGTATTAATAGGATCAGAACAACAGCAATTGTCTTCAGGTAGCTTTAGGTGCACTCTGTGCAGAGGACACAGTACACTAACTGTAAATACTGCAGCTGCCTGCCTCTGGTACTAATAGGATCAGAAGAACATCACCAATTTTCTTCAGGTAGCTTTAGGTGCACACTGTGCAGAGGACGCACTACACTAACTGTAAATACTGCAGCTGCCTGCGGTATTAATAGGATCAGAAGAACACCACCAATTTTATTCAGGTAGCTTTAGGTGCACACTGTGCAGAGGACTCACTACACTAACTGTAAATACTGCAGCTGCCTGCGTTACTAATAGGATCAGAAGAACACCACCAATTTTCTTCAGGTAGCTTTAGGTGCATACTGTGTAGAGGATGCACTACACTAACTGTAAATACTGCAGCTGCCTGCGGTACTAATAGGATCAGAAGAACACCACCAAATTTCTTCACGTAGCTTTAGGTGCACACTTTGCAGAGGAGTACACTAACTGTAAATACTGTAGCTGCCTGCCTGTGGTATTAATAGGATCAGAACAACAGCAATTGTCTTCAGGTAGCTTTAGGTGCACACTGTGCAGAGGACTCACTACACTAACTGTAAATACTGCAGCTGCCTGCGGTACTAATAGGATCAGAAGAACACCACCAATTTTCTTCAGGTAGCTTTAGGTGCATACTGTGTAGAGGACGCACTACACTAACTGTAAATACTGCAGCTGCCTGCGGTACTAATAGGATCAGAAGAACACCACCAATTTTCTTCAGGTAGCTTTAGGTGCACACTGTGCAGAGGAGTACACTAATTGTAAATACTGTAGCTGCCTGCCTGTGCTATTAATAGGATCAGAACAACAGCAATTGTCTTCAGGTATCTTTAGGTGCACACTGTGCAGAGAACTCACTACACTAACTGTAAATACTGCAGCTGCCTGTGGTACTAATAGGATCAGAAGAACACCACCAAATTTCTTCAGGTAGCTTTAGGTGCATACTGTGTAGAGGCCGCACTACACTAACTGTAAATACTGCAGCTGCCTGCGGTACTAATAGGATCAGAAGAACACCACCAATTTTCTTCAGGTAGCTTTAGGTGCACACTGTACAGAGGAGTACACTAACTGTAAATACTGTAGCTGCCTGCCTGTGGTATTAATAAGATCAGAACAACAGCAATTGTCTTCAGGTAGCTTTAGGTGCACACTGTGCAGAGGGCGCAGGACATTAACTGGAAATACTGCAGCTGCCTGCCTGTGGTACTAATAGGATCAGAAGAACACCACCAATTTTCTTCAGGTAGCTTTAGATGCACACTGTGCAGAGGACACAGTACACTAACTGTAAATACTGTAGCTGCCTGCCTGTGGTATTAATAGGATCAAAAAAACAGCAATTGTTTTCAGGTAGCTTTAGGTGCACACTGTGCAGAGAAAGCAGTACACTAACTGTAAATATTGCAGCTGCCTGCCTATGGTACTAATAGGATCAGAAGAACACCACCAATTTTCTTCAGGTAGCTTTAGGTGCACACTGTGCAGAGAACACAGTACACTAACTGTAAATACTGCAGCTGCATGCCTGTGGTATTAATAGGATCAGAACAACAGCAATTGTCTTCAAGTAGCTTTAGGTGCACTCTGTGCAGAGGACACAGTACACTAACTATAAATACTGCAGCTGCCTGCCTGTGGTATTAATAGGATCAGAACAACAGCAATTGTCTTCAGGTAGCTTTAGGTGCACTCTGTGCAGAGGACACAGTACACTAACTGTAAATACTGCAGCTGCCTGCCTATGGTATTGAAAGGATCAGAACAACAGCAATTGTCTTCAGGTAGCTTTAGGTGCACACTGTGCAGAAGACTCAGTACATTAATTGTAAATACTGCAGCTGCCTGCCTTTGGTACTAATAGGATCAGAAGAACACCACCAATTTTCTTCAGGTAACTTTAGGTGCACACTGTGCAAAAGGACACTGTACACTAACTGTAAATACTGTAGCTGCCTGCCTGTGGTATTAATAGGATCAGAGCAACAGCAATTGTCTTCAGGTAGCTTTAGGTGCACACTGTGCAGAGAACACAGTACACTAACTGTAAATACTGTAGCTTCCTGTCTGTGGTAGTAATAGGATCAGAAGAACACCACCAATTTTCTTCAGGTAGCTTTAGGTGCACACTGTACAGAGGAGTACACTAACTGTAAATACTGTAGCTGCCTGCCTGTGGTATTAATAAGATCAGAACAACAGCAATTGTCTTCAGGTAGCTTTAGGTGCACACTGTGCAGAGGACACAGTCCCCTAACCGTAAATACTGCAGCTGCCTGCCTGTGGTACTAATAGGATCAGAAGAACACCACCAATTGTCTTTAGGTAGCTTTAGGTGCACACTGTGCAGAGGACACAGTACACTAACTGTAAATACTGCAGCTGCCTGCCTATGGTATTAAAAGGATCAGAACAACAGCAATTGTCTTCAGGTAGCTTTAGGTGCACACTGTGCAGAGGACTCAGTACATTAACTGTAAATACTGCAGCTGCCTGCCTGTGGTACTAATAGGATCAGAAGAACACCACCAAATTTCTTCAGGTAGCTTTAGGTGCATACTGTGTAGAGGCCGCACTACACTAACTGTAAATACTGCAGCTGCCTGCGGTACTAATAGGATCAGAAGAACACCACCAATTTTCTTCAGGTAGCTTTAGTTGCACACTGTGTTAAGGATGCACTACACTAACTGTAAATACTGCAGCTGCCTGTGGTACTAATAGGATCAGAACAACACCACCAATTTTCTTCAGGTAGCTTTAGGTGCACACTGTGCAGAGGACACAGTACACTAACTGTAAATACTGTAGCTGTCTGCCTGTGGTATTAATAGGATCAAAGCAACAGCAATTGTTTTCAGGTAGCTTTAGGTGCACACTGTGCAGAGAAAGCAGTACACTAACTATAAATACTGCAGCTGGCTGCCTGTGGTACTAACAGGATCAGAAGAACACCACCAATTTTCTTCAGGTAGCTTTAGGTGCACACTGTGCAGAGAACACAGTACACTAACTGTAAATACTGCAGCTGCCTGCCTGTGGTATTAATAGGATCAGAACAACAGCAATTGTTCTCAGGTAGCTTTAGGTGCACTCTGTGCAGAGAACACAGTACACTAACTGTAAATACTGCAGCTGCATGCCTGTGGTATTAATAGGATCAGAACAACAGCAATTGTCTTCAAGTAGCTTTAGGTGCACTCTGTGCAGAGGACACAGTACACTAACTATAAATACTGCAGCTGCCTGCCTGTGGTATTAATAGGATCAGAACAACAGCAATTGTCTTCAGGTAGCTTTAGGTGCACTCTGTGCAGAGGACACAGTACACTAACTGTAAATACTGCAGCTGCCTGCGGTACTAATAGGATCAGAAGAACACCACCAATTTTCTTCAGGTAGCTTTAGGTGCACACTGTGCAGAGGAGTACACTAACTGTAAATACTGTAGCTGCCTGCCTGTGGTATTAATAGGATCAGAACAACAGCAATTGTCTTCAGGTAGCTTTAGGTGCACACTGTGCAGAGGACTCATTACACTAACTGTAAATACTGCAGCTGCCTGCGGTACTAATAGGATCAGAAGAACACCACCAATTTTCTTCAGGTAGCTTTAGGTGCATACTGTGTAGAGGACGCACTACACTAACTGTAAATACTGCAGCTGCCTGCGGTACTAATAGGATCAGAAGAACACCACCAATTTTCTTCAGGTAGCTTTAGGTGCACACTGTGCAGAGGAGTACACTAACTGTAAATACTGTAACTGCCTGCCGGTGGTATGAATAGGATCAGAAGAACATAACCAATTTTCGTCAGATACCTTTAGGTGCACACTGTGCAGAGGACGCACTACACTAACTGTAAATACTGCAGCTGCCTGCGGTACTCATAGGTTCAGAAGAACACCACCAATTTTCTTCAGGTAGCTTTAGGTGCACACTGTGCAGAGGACTCACTAAACTAACTGTAAATACTGCAGCTGCCTGGGGTACTAATAGGATCGGAAGAACACCACCAATTTTCTTCAGGTAGCTTTAGGTGCAAACTGTGTAGAGGACGCACTACACTAACTGTAAATACTGCAGCTGCCTGCGGTACTAATAGGATCAGAAGAACACCAGCAATTTTCTTCAGGTAGCTTTAGGTGCACACTGTGCAGAGGAGTACACTAACTGTAAATACTGTAGCTGCCTGCCTGTGGTATTAATAGGATCAGAACAACAGCAATTGTCTTCAGGTAGCTTTAGGTGCACACTGTGCAGATGACGCAGTACACTAACTGTTAATACTGCGGCTGTCTGCCTGTGGTATTAATAAGATCAGAACAACAGCAATTGTCTTCAGGTAGCTTTAGGTGCACACTGTGCCGAGGACACAGTACACTAACTGTAAATACTGCAGCTGCCTGCCTGTGTTATTAATAGGATCAGAACAACAGCAATTGTCTTCAGGTAGCTTTATGTGCACACTGTGCAGAGGACACAGTCCACTAAATGTAAATACTGCAGCTGCCTGCCTGTGCTACTAATAGGATCAGAAGAACACCACCAATTTTCTTCAGGTAGCTTTATGTGCACACTGTGCAGAGAACACAGTAAACTAACTGTAAATACTGTAGCTGCCTGCCTGTGGTACTAATAGGATCAGAAGAACACCACCAATTTTCATCAGGTAGCTTTAGGTGAACACTGAGCAGAGGACACAGTACACTAACTGTAAATACTGTAGCTGCCTGCCTGTGGTATTAATAGGATCAGAACAACAGCAATTGTCTTCAGGTAGCTTTAGGTGCACACTGTGCAGAGGACGCAGTCCACTAACTGTAAATACTGCAGCTGCCTGCCTGTGTTATTAATAGGATCAGAACAACAGCAATTGTCTTCAGGTAGCTTTAGGTGCACACTGTGCAGAGGACACAGTACACTAACTGTAAATACTGCAGCTGCCTGCCTGTGGTACTAATAGGATCCGAAGAACACCACCAATTTTCTTGGACGCAGTACACTAACTGTAAATACTGCTGCTGCCTGCCTGTGGTATTAATAGGATCAGAACAACAGCAATTGTCTTCAGGTAGCTTTAGGTGCACACTGTGGAGAGGACGCAGTACACTAACTGTTAATACTGCAACTGTCTGCCTGCGGTATTAATAAGTTCAGAACAACAGCAATTGTCTTCAAGTAGCTTGAGGTGCACACTGTGCAGAGGACGCAGTACACTAACTGTAAATACTGCAGCTGCCTGCCTGTGGTATTGATAGGATCAGAACAACAGCAATTGTCTTCAGGTAGCTTGAGGTGCACACTGTGCAGAGGACACAGTACACTAACTGTAAATACTGCAGCTGCCTGCCTGTGGTACTAATAGGATCAGAAGAACACCACCAATTTTCTTCAGGTAGCTTTAGGTGCACACTGTGCAGAGGAGTACACTAACTGTAAAGACTGGAGCTGCCTGCCTGTGGTATTAATAGGATCAGAACAACAGCAATTGTCTTCAGGTAGCTTTAGGTGCACACTGTGCAGAGAATGCAGTATACTAACTGTAAATACTGCAGCTGCCTGCCTGTGGTACTAATAGGATCAGAAGAACACCACCAATTTTATTCAGGTAGCTTTAGGTGCACACTGTGCAGAGAACACAGTACACTAACTGTAAATACTGTAGCTGCCTGCTTGTGGTACTAATAGGATCAGAAGAACACCACCAATTTTCTTCAGGTAGCTTTAGTGCACACTGTGCAGAGGATACAGTACACTAACTGTAAATACTGTAGCTGCCTGCCTGTGGTATTAGTAGGATCAGAACAACAGCAATTGTCTTCAGGTAGCTTTAGGTGCACACTGTGCAGAGGACGCAGTCCACTAAATGTAAATACTGCAGCTGCCTGCCTGTGCTACTAATAGGATCAGAAGAACATCACCAATTTTCTTCAGATAGCTTTAGGTGCACACTGTGCAGAGGATTCACTACACTAACTGTAAATACTGCAGCTGCCTGCGGTACTAATAGGATCAGAAGAACACCACCAATTTTCTTCAGGTAGTTTTAGGTGCATACTGTGTAGAGGACGCACTACACTAACTGTAAACACTGTCGCTAATAGGACTAATAGGATCAGAAGAACACCACCAATTTTCTTCAGGTAGCTTTAGGTGCACACTGTGCAGAGGACTCACTACACTAACTGTAAATACTGCAGCTGCCTGCGGTACTAATAGGATCAGAAGAACACCACCAATTTTCTTCAGGTAGCTTTAGGTGCATACTGTGTAGAGGACGCACAACACTAACTGTAAATACTGCAGCTGCCTGCGGTACTAATAGGATCAGAAGAACACCACCAATTTTCTTCAGGTAGCTTTAGGTGCACACTGTGCAGAGGACGCACTACACTAACTGGAAACACTGTAGGTAATAGGACTAATAGGATCAGAAGGACACCAGCAATTTTCTTCAGGTAGCTGCAAATACTGTAAAAACACCTGTCTGCCTGTCAGTAGGAAGAGAATAACAGGAACGGATCCAGCTAAACTGAATACAGTGTATGTATATATATATATATATATATATATATATATATATATATATATACACAACACCTAGGATGCATGTATATATACAATACACTGTAAGTGCAGCTAACTGACTCGCCTGCCTACTCTAACTTAAGTCAAATGACACAGTCTCTCTGTCTTTCTCGCCGCAACACATTACACAAGACTGCCACGGAGGCGGCCTTATATAGTGTGGGGTGTGTACTAAACCCCCTGAGCCATAATTGGCCAAAGCTACCCTGGCTTTGGTCAATTACGGCTCTCTGGACAGACGGAGCTGTGATTAGCCAAGCATGCAGGTCATAGTGCATGCTTGGCCAATCATCAGCCAGCAATGCACTGTGATGCCACAGTGAATTATGGGCCGTGACACGCCACTGGGCGCGAACGGCCCATAACGTTTGAAATTCGATGAACGGTCGAACATTCGATGTTCGAGTCAAACATGGGTTCGACTCGAACTCGAAGCTCATCCCTAACTGTGAAATACTGAAGCAGAGCATGATCCCCTCCCTTCGGAGACTGGGCCGCAGGGCAGTATTGCAACATAATAACGACCCCAAACACACCTCCAAGACAACCACTGCCTTGCTAAAGAAGCTGAGGGTAAAGGTGATGGACTGGCCAAGCCTGTCTCCAGACCTAAACCCTATTGAGCATTTGTGGGGCATCCTCAAACGGAAGGTGGAGGAGCGCAAGGTCTCTAACATCCACCAGCTCCGTGATGTCATCATGGAGGAGTGGAAGAGGACTCCAGTGGCAACCTATGAAGCTCTGGTGAACTCCAAGCCCAAGAGGGCTAAGGCAGTGCTGGAAAATAATGGTGGTCACTCAAAATATTGACACTTTGGGCCCAATTTGGACATTTTAACTTAGGGGTGTACTCACTTTTGTTGCCAGTGGTTTAGACAATAATGGCTGTGTGTTGAGTTATTTTGAGGGGACAGCAAATTTACACTGTTATACAAGCTGTACACTCACTACTTTACATTGTAGCAAAGTGTCATTTCTTCAGTTTTGTCACATGAAAAGATATAATAAAATATTTACAAAATGTGAGGGGGTGTACTCACTTTTGTGAGATACTGTATATTGAGATAACACTCGCATATTGACAAAGCATGATTTTGTGTGAAACATGACTGCCTTTGTTCCCCTGCCCGTGTACTTTTTTTTTTACATTTTTTGGATACAATAAAGCATTTTTTTGCATCGTATGGGAGTGCTGCCATTCATCTAATTTTACTCATCAGTAGTCTGCTTGCAGTGGCAGGGTGTGCACCCCATGGTAGCAGCATGCTTTGAAGCTTATGGTCAGTATACATCACCTGGGAGCAGCGTTTTTTTTTTACATAGTCCCCCCTCTACAAGAAATGGTCACATCAGATGCCAGCATGGAGGGATGGGGAGCCCACTTCCAGTACCAGGCAGTTCAAGGTCTCTGGCCATTCCAAACTCGGGATATCATCTCAAATATACTAGAAATTTGAGCCGCTTTTCAAGCCCTCTTAGCATTCAGCCCCTTGTTGAGAGGCAAGGGGATGTTACTACGTATGGGCAACAAAGTGGCAGTAGCCTATATCAACAGGCAAAGGGGCACCAGAAGTTGTTCGCTGATGGAAGAAGTTTGTCCCATTCTCGAATGGGCACAATCAAACCTATCAGACCTGAAGGCAGTGTATGTTCTAGGAGACCAAAATCAACCAGCCGACAACCTAAGCAGAAACTTTATATCGAACAATGAGTGGTCAGGCCTTCTCCCTCATAACTCAGACCTGGGGTATTCATAGATCTAGCAGCAACTCCAGTGAACGTGAAATGCCAGCGATAGCTCTCAAGGGACGACTACCCGTCGGCAGAAGGGATAGATTGTCTACAACACCCTTGGAACTTCCGGCTGGGTTACATCTTCCTTCCAACACCTCTGATAGCGAGGTTCCTGCTCAGGCTCAAAAGGTCAACATCCACTGCGATAGCAGTGATCCCCTTCTGGCCGAGAAGGCCATGGTTTACAATGTTTCTCCAGATGAACACAGGGAGTCCATTAACTCTTCCAATGTTACAGAATGGTTGATGGGCTGCACACTATTTAAGGTTCACTGTGGAAGAGTGTTAGTACAGTTCGGCCCCTCTCCTCCTTCCTCCGCTGTGCCAATCAGAAAGCGCACCTCTCTTTGCAAAAGCACAGTAGGGAACTGGCCGTGAAACCAAAAGGCTTCACGGCCAGTTTCCTTTACTGGAGATGGCGGCGGCAGCACCCGACAGTCAATCTGAAGTTTGGCTGGGGTGCCGACATTGCAGGCTCCCTGGACAGGTAAGTGTCCATATAGTAGAAGTCAGCCGCTGCAGTATTTGTAGCTGCTGACTTTTAATTTTTTCCCCCAGGCTGGACCTCCTCTTTAAGTGATATAAATGTCTTGGAGTATTCTGTTTCAATGTAAAAGGAACACTGTAGAGGAGACAATACTCAAAACGTCGCCTGCAGGAGATGAGCTAATGAAGAAACGAAACTAACTGCAGAGTAAGAGAAACGAATGTAAAAGAAAGAAAAATGTTTGTGTTTTTTTTTCTATAAATTTTGTTACACAGAGCTTTCATCTCAGATTTATAGCTTTTTTTGCTTGGATTCAACTGGGAATGTGTAAAATCTCAATTTCATTAACTACAAAAAAAACTTTTTTTCTTTATTTATAGGATATTTATATACACTATATTACCAAAATTATTGGGCATTTACACGCAGCTGTTTTTGGCTGTAGACGTTTTTTTCTAGTCATTAAACTCTCCATCATGTTATCCTATGTGTCCATGCACACATAGGCAGTTTTGGGCAGTGGTGTTTTTGAGCAGTAAAAAAAACCCCAAAACTAGTGGGTTCTGAGAGACGCTTTTCAGCTGTAAAAATGCTCTAATGCAGATAAACGTCGAAAAACGCTCAAAAATGTCGCTCACCAGCATTTAACATTTTTGATCCATTTAAAAAAAAAAATGTATTAAAAAAACAAAACGCCAAAACGCTAATGCGGAAAACCGCTAAAAACCGCTAGTAAACGCTAAAAAAAACGATATTGCAAAAACAATGAAAAAAGTTGAAAAACTCACTGGAAAGCTACTGGCGTTTTTATAACGTTATTATAACGTCCAGTGTGCATGAGGCCTTATGCCGCGTACACACGAGTGGAATGTCCGTCAGAAAAAGTCCGATGGGAGCTTTTCATCGTATATTCCGACTGTGTGTATGGTTTTTCCGTTGAAAATTCAGATGGACGTCAAATTTCAATGACTCTGTCCTGTTGCCATGGTAACAGATTAACCACTTGACCACTGGGCACTTAAACCCCCTTCCTAACCAGACCAATTTTCAGCTTTCGGTGCTCTAACATTTTGAATGACAATTACTCAGCCATGCAACACTGTACCCATATAAAATTTTTGTCCTTTTTTTCACACAAATAGCGCTTTCTTTTGGTGGTATTTAATCACCGTTGGGTTTTTCATTTTTTGCGCTATAAAAGAAAAAAGGCTGAAAATTTGGTAAAAAAATGAATTTTTATTTCTTTCTGTTATAAAATTTAGCAAATTAGTAATTTTTCTTCGTAAATTTTGGCCAAAATTTATTCTGCTACATATCTTTGGTAAAAATAAGTACAACTTGGTGTATATATTTTGGTCTTTGCGAATGTTAGAGAGTCCAAAAGCTATGGTGCCAATATCTGAAAATTGATCACACCTGAAGTACTGACGGCCTATCTAATTTCTTGAGACCCTAACATGCCAGAAAAGTACAAATACCCCTCAAATGACCCCTTTTTGGAAAGAAGACATTCCAAGGTATTTGAAAAGATGCATGGTGAGTTTTTTTGAAATTGTCATTTTTTCCCACAATTCTTTGCAAAAATCAAGATTTTTTTTAAACTTTTTTTTTTCACAAAATTGTCATATTAGCAGGTTATTTCTCACACACAGCATATGCATACCACAAATTACACCCCAGAACACATTCTGCTATTACTCCCGAGTATGGCAATACCACATGTGTGAGACTTTTACACAGCGTGGCCACATACAGAGGCCCAACATGCAGGGAGCACCTCCAGGCGTTCTGGAGCACCCAGGCCAATTCTTATATTTCTCTCCTACATGTAGAAATAATCATTTATTTGCTAGAAAATTACATAGAACCCCAAAACATATATATATATTTTTTTTAGCAAAGACCCTAGAAAATACAATGGCGGTTGTTGCAACTTTTTATCTCGCACGGCATTTGCGCAGCAATTTTTCGAACGCGTTGTTTTGGGAAAAAAAACAGTTTTGTGCTTTAAAAAAAAACAAAATAGTAAAGTTAGCCCAAGTTTTTGCATAATGTGAAAGATAAAGTTACGCTGAGTAAATAGATACATAACATGTCACCCTTCAAAATTGCACACGCTCGTGGAATAGTGCCAAACTTCGCTACTTAAAAATCTCCATAGTTGACGCTTTAAAATTTTTTACTGGTTACATGTTTTGAGTTACAGAGGAGGTCCAGGGCCAAAATTATTGCTCTCGCTCTACTGATCGCAGCGATACCTCACATGTGTGGTTTGAACACAGTTTTCATATGTGGGTGGGATTTACGTATGCGTTCGCTTCTGCATGCGAGCACACGGACAGGGGCGCTTTAAATTTTTTTTTTTTTTATTGTTCATTTTACTTTATTTATTTTAGTTTGACACTTTTTTCCCAAAAGAAACTATTTTTTTGATCACTTTTATTCCTATTACAAGGAATGTAAACATCCCTTGTAATAGGAATATTGCATGACAGGTCCTCTTTACAGTGAGATATGGGGTCAATAAGACCCCACATCTCACCTCTAGGCTGGGAAGCCTGAAATAATAAAAAAAAAAAATGATCCTGGCTTCGATCGTAGCGGAGTCGGTAGAAGCACCGGAGGGTGGCGGGAAGGGGGGGGCATCCCCTCTCTCCTCCCATAAGAACAATCAAGCAGTGGAACAGCCGTTATGATCATTCTTATGGTGTAGGGAATCGCCGGCTGAAAAAGCTGATATCTGAATGATGCCTGTAGCTGCAGGCATCATTCAGATATACCCACACAAAGTCAAGGATGTCATATGACGGCGGGCGGGAACTGGTTAAAAATTGCGGGGTATTGCGGGGTATTGCAGAGTTCTGCGGAGTATTGCGGGGTATTGTGGGGTAGTGCAGAGTAGTGCGGGTATTGCGGGGTATTGCAGGATATTGTGGGGTATTGCAGAGTAGTGCAGGGTATTGGGGGGTATTGCAGAGTAGTGCAGGGTATTGCGGGGTATTGCAGACTATTGCGGGGTATTGCAGAGTAGTGCAGACTATTGCGGGGTATTGCAGAGTAGTGCAGACTATTGCGGGGTATTGCAGAGTAGTGCAGACTATTGCGGGGTATTGCAGAGTAGTGCAGACTATTGCGGGGTATTGCAGAGTAGTGCAGGGTATTGCGGGGTATTGCAGGGTATTGCGGGGTATTGCGGGGTATTGCAGAGTATTGCGGGGTATTGCAGAGTATTGCGGGGTATTGCAGAGTATTGTGGGGTATTGCAGAGTATTGCGGGGTATTGCAGAGTAGTGCAGGGTATTGCAGAGTAGTGCAGGGTAATGCAGGGTATTGCAGAGTAGTGCAGGGTATTGCGGGGTATTGCAGAGTAGTGCAGGGTATTGTGGGGTATTGCAGAATAGTGCAGGGTATTGCGGGGTATTGCAGAGTAGTGCAGGGTATTGCGGGGTATTGCAGAGTAGTGCAGACTATTGCGGGGTATTGCGGAGTATTGCAGGGTATTGCGGGGTATTGCTGACTATTGCGGGGTATTGTAGAGTAGTGCAGGGTATTGCAGAGTATTGCGGGGTATTGCTGGGTATATTGCAGGGTGTATTGCAGGGTGTATTGCAGGGTGTATTGCAGGGATGGCTGAGCATGGTGGGATGGATGTGACTGTATTTGTCACTGAGCACCGCTGTGAGCAATGCACATCCAGCCCACAGCGGTGCTGCCATCCGATCCCTCCCCCTCTCCTCTCACACTGTACCGATTGGTACACAGAGGGGAGGGAGGAACCGGCGTCATGACATGACGCCGGTTTGTTTACATGTGATCGCTCCGTCATTTGACGGAGCGATCACATGGTAAACGGCCGCAATTAGCGGTTGTTTACCGTGATCCGTGATGCGCCGGGTCCTCTGGACCCGGCGGTCACGGAAGTTCTCGGGTGCGCGCCCCAGGGGGCGCACGAGAGCAGGATTCTGGGAGGAAGTCCCACGGACGTCCACCCAGGATAACCCGACCGCGCTGTAGCCTTCTTTAGGCTATGGCCCGGTCGGCAAGTGGTTAAATGACTTACGGAGACACCCATTCTAAGGCTTCAAAGATAACTAAAAAGAATAATAAACTGACGAGCGGGACAACCTTGTGGACCATACCTCTACCTTTCTACCCTTTTTCTTCTTTCTCTTTCCTTTTCTCCACCTTACGATTAAAGCTCATTATCAGAATTTATTTGACCTATATACACTCTACCTGTAAACAATATGTATAGTAGGTATAAATCATTTAATTACCTACAAAAGTAACTAAAGAAATGATATATATCTTTAATTTAGGTTTACGTGAACCCAATGTTTAATATTTGAAATTTCATGATATTTACCTATATAAACCCTACTGTAAAACAATGAGCTTACTTTATAGATCCTTGTAAACTTACTTTATGTATCTTTATAATATTGTATACTCAATAAACTTCTTTTGACAAGGGAAAATTCAGATGGACTTAGGCCCCGTACACACGGTCGGACATTGATCGGACATTCCGACAACAAAATCCTAGGATTTTTTCAGACGGATGTTAGCTCAAACTTGTCTTGCATACACACAGTCACACAAAGTTGTCGGAAAATCCGATCATTCTGAGAGCGGTGACGTAAAACACGTACGTCGGGACTATAAACGGGGCAGTAGCCAATAGCTTTCATCTCTTCATTTATTCTTAGCATGTGTGGCACTTTGTGCCTCGGATTTGTGTACACACGATCGGTATTTCCAACAACAAGGTCCTATCACACATTTTCCGTCGGAAAATCCGACCGTGTGTACGGAGCATTAGAACATGTTCTAAATTTTTCCGACGGAACTAATTACTATCGGGAAACCCGCTTGTCTGTATGTTGTTCCGACATACCAAAAACGACGCTCTGAAGCAAGTATGAGATGGAAGCTATTGGCTACTGGGTATTGCACTTCCTTTTTCTAGTCCCGTCATACATGTTGTACGCCACCGCGTTCAAGACGGTCGGACTTTGTTGTGACCGTGTGCAAGACCACGTCGGAGAAACCATCAGAGTTTATTCCGATGGCAAAATCGCTCGTGTGTACAGGGCATTATACTTACCTAGGTGGATACAGCATGGGTCCAATGCTGCATCTGTCCCCGGCGCCACTGCACTGAGAACTGAGTGATTGGACATCGCCGATGGCTCGGTTCTCACAGCTCCCCAAGCAGAGAGCTGTTGCCTGTCAGTCAGCAGCTCTCTGCTCTGCCCCCCCCCCTGCTTACTGAGCTATGGAGGGGCAGAAAGCAGCCATATCAGGCTCTTAGTAGCTCACTGAGGGGCTGAGACGGCCATCAGTCCAGGCACCTGGCAGATCCAGACTTTACAGTCGTGATGACGCAGTGCCTGGACTGATTCTGAAGTCTGCTCTCTGCTGAAAATGGGTCACAGGAGTGAAAAACGAATTGCACTTCTGTGACCCATAGGAGAAGCCCAGCCAAACAAGCTCAGGCTGGACTTCTCCTTTAATGGAATCCCAGTCTTATGCCCCGTACACACGGTCGGAAATTCCGACAACAAAATCCTAGGATTTTTTCCGACGGATGTTGGGTCAAACTTGTTTTGCGTACACACAGTCGCACAAAGTTGTCTGAATTTCTGATCGCCAAGAACGCGGTGACGTCAACCATGTACGACGAGACTATAAAAGGCCAGTTCAGAACCAAGCGCGGCACCCTTTGGGCTCCTTTTGCTAATCTCGTGTTAGTAAAAGTTTGGTGAGAGAAGATTCACGCTTTTTCAGACTCGTGGCTTTCAGATCGTTTTCTGCGGTTCAGTTTGTGCTTGTGGGTTTGTATCTGCTCTTCAGTGCATGCAAGCAAGCTACGCGTGACTTTCATTAGTCATTGTGTTCTTGTTCGTTCGTTGCTGTTTTTCAGGTCGCTCTTCACAGGCCTTGCTGTTCTTCAGTGCGTTCTGTTACTTTGTTCTGAGCAGCCGACCGTTTTCTAGCCATGTTGCGTATACGTACTCCTCATAGAGTTCGTGATGTGCGGGGGCATGGTGTTGGGGTCCTGACCTTGACACAAGTCCAGTCCATGAACAGGGTGGGGAGGAGTTCATGGACCAAGAATTGGTTGCTCCAGCGTGACCAGTTCTGTCATATGCCTTTGCTCCGTGAGATCCGTGAGAATAATCCTGATGATTTCAGGAACTTTCTCCGGATGACGGACCCCGTATTTCACCGTTTGTTGGCTTCGCTGACCCCCTATATTAGCAGGCAGGATACCTGCATGAGGCAAGCCATCAGTCCGGAGCAGAGGCTGGTGGCCACCCTGTGGTACTTGGCGACGGGGAGAAGCCTGCAGGACTTGAAGTTCTCGACAGGCATCTCCCCCCAGGCTCTGGGTATCATTATCCCAGAGACCTGTTCTGCCATCATCCAGGTCCTGCAGAAGGAGTATATTAAGGTAAGATTTTTATCCTTTAATCTCACATTTTATTGTATGTAATGTTTGATAATATATTGTATTTCTTTCCTCATTCCCTAATTACCATGATTGTAATATGCTGTGAATGTCCCCTTTGTCCTCATGCATGCTGGATATTTAGGTAATAATTTTTTTGTCCTTCATACATATTTGCCTTCACTTACCTCCCCAGCATGGTCTCCTGGCCCTATATTCACCTCATGTAGTCACTTAACAATGTATTTTATCAGCTCCATAGTAGTGCTTTAACCCAAACACCCCCTAAAATGTTATTAAAAGTGATTTGTGTTTAAATTCAGGCAGAGTGCCAGAGGCTTTTTTTTGGGGTGTCCCCAAATCATTTTTAACCCTCCCTCCCCCCAACTGCTAAGTCAGCTGATAGCAATTCTCTATCTATCCTCAATCATCTATCTGCTGACTTTGCCAAACCCATACACACTATACCCATCTCTTTTGTGCTCAGATTTATGGATGAATTCCCCAAAGCATGTAGTGCAAGGGCCTGCCTGTATACTTTCAAATGGTATTGTTTAAAGTTTTTGTATTCTATTATTATCTTGATAGGTAATAGCAGAATGTCCAAATGTGCTCAAATGTGTACAATGTGTATTTATATCTTTGTATTATGACACTTCTTACCTGTCCAGTGGGCTGCCAATAGTGTAACTAAGGAGGGGCTGTTCAAAGTAATACCCATTATTTAGGCATTCATCTCTCAATGAAGTGGAGAGGGTTACCTGTCCAAGAGCTCCCCCCCCTATAATATTAGAAATGGCCCAGGAGAGGGGGGGAGGGGGAATATGATAGGTGTACCTTATAATTTGGTGTTGTAAAATTGCCCTTAATAAATGTTATCTTGATGTTGGCCAAGAATGTTTGTGTCTAATCTGCTTTCCATGTTTTAATGTGCAAAAAGACTAATTTTTTTTTATCCTCCACAGTTTCCTTCCACGCCACAGGAATGGCAGACTGTGGCCTCCCACTTTGCCCAGCGGTGGGACTTTACTAACTGCGGAGGGGCAATTGATGGGAAACACGTCCACATCGTCCCACCACCCAACTCGAGGTCATACTAATATAATTATAAGGGGTTCAATAGTATTGTGATGTTGGCGGTGGTGTCGGCTATTTATAAGTTCCTGTATGTGGACGTGGGGAAGAATGGTCGGATGTCTGATGGTGGAGTCATCGCCCAGACGGAGTTTTACAGGCGTCTCCAGAATGGCAGCTTGGAATTGCCACCTTCAGAAGACAATGTGGAATGACTCCCATTCGTCTTCGTTGCTGATCAAGCCTTTGCGCTGGGGGACCACCTTATGCGGCCATTCCCGATGAGGACCCTTACCCCGGACCAGAGGGTTTTTAATTAATGGCTGGCCAGAGCCAGAAGAGTGGTGGAGAACACATTTGGAATCATGGCCAGCCGGATCTGCCTATTTCTTACACCCATCCATATGGCGAAGTATAAACTGAAACATATAATCCTGGCGTGCTGTGTTCTACATAACTTTATACGGCAACATTCTGCCAACTATGCTGGCTCAGTTGGGCCTGAGGCCGGAATTATAAATGAAACAATCCTGACGGTGCTTGAAATTGGCCGTCTGGCTTGCCCTCCCTGAGTGCCCGTGATGTCCGGCTAAGATACCTTGAGTTCTTTGTGGGTTGGGGGGCCATCAATATGCCAGACAGTTTGTGAAACCTTGATCAAATAAAAAAAAATTATGCAAATCTTTGGTGACATTTACTGCTTGTGTCTGTTTTACATTTACATTTGTCTTTTTTTTACATTTACTGCTTGCTGTCCTTCTTGGGCACCCCCTCTCTCTGGGCTCACGTTACTGCCTTGCTGTAGCTCGGAGCCTTCAAAACACTAGGCATCCTCCTGGAGCATGTACCCAACACTGTGGTCAAACAGTTCGGGGGACTCCTCAGGAGGACATGGTGGGGCTAGGGAAGGAGTGACTGATGCCATTGAGCCTAGGGAAGAGGCCGCGTTGGTAGCTGCTTTGCCAGACAAAGTACCCTGAGCCTGGGTGAGAGAGGATGAGGAGGATGAGGACGGCTTTGTCATCCACTCTACCAAGTCTTCCGCATGTTGTGCCTCAACACGACCAGCTGCCGAAAAAAAGGACAAGCGTGTCCCTCGGCCACGTGCTGATGAGGATGCACCATCTTCACGACCATCACTGTTGCCTCTAGACACAGAGCCTGCTTGCCCTCTTTTATTGGCTTGTGACTGTCTGCCTCTCCTTGTTGGCCTTCCAGACATACTAATGGCCTGCAGTGAGATGTAGCTGCACAAAGCTGGGATGTATATATATACTAATACTGCAGCTAGCAGAATCAACTGCCTGCCTGTAGTATTATTAGTATGAGAACACCAGCAATTGTCTTCAGGTAGCTTTAGGTGCACACTGTGCAGAGGACACAGTACACTAACTGTAAATACTGCAGCTGCCTGCCTGTGGTACTAATAGGATCAGAAGAACACCACCAATTTTCTTGGACGCAGTACACTAACTGTAAATACTGCAGCTGCCTGCCTGTGGTATTAATAGGATCAGAACAACAGCAATTGTCTTCAGGTAGCTTTAGGTGCACACTGTGCAGAGGACGCAGTACACTAACTGTTAATACTGCAGCTGT
Organism: Lithobates septentrionalis; assembly: GCA_037952835.1. Taxonomy (NCBI): domain Eukaryota; kingdom Metazoa; phylum Chordata; class Amphibia; order Anura; family Ranidae; genus Lithobates; species Lithobates septentrionalis. The sequence goes on from JBBDGP010002728.1 coordinate 225,290, forward strand.
CTGCCTGTGGTATTAATAAGATCAGAACAACAGCAATTGTCTTTAGGTAGCTTTAGGTGCACACTGTGCAGAGGACACAGTACACTAACTGTAAATACTGCAGCTGCCTGCCTGTGGTACTAATAGGATCAGAAGAACACCACCAATTTTTTTCAGGTAGCTTTAGGTGCACACTGTGCAGAGGAGTACACTAACTGTAAAGACTCTAGCTGCCTGCCTGTAGTATTAATAGGATCAGAACAACAGCAATTGTCTTCAGGTAGCTTTAGGTGCACACTGTGCAGAGAACGCAGTATACTAACTGTAAATACTGCAGCTGCCTGCCTGTGGTACTAATAGGATCAGAAGAACACCACCAATTTTATTCAGGTAGCTTTATGTGCACACTGTGCAGAGAACACAGTACACTAACTGTAAATACTGTAGCTGCCTGCCTGTGGTACTAATAGGATCAGAAGAACACCATCAATTTTCATCAGGTAGCTTTATGTGAACACTGAGCAGAGGACACAGTACACTAACTGTAAATACTGTAGCTGCCTGCCTGTGGTATTAATAGGTTTAGAACAACAGCAATTGTCTTCAGGTAGCTTTAGGTGCACACTGTGCAGAGGACGCAGTCCACTAACTGTAAATACTGCAGCTGCCTGCCTGTGTTATTAATAGGATCAGAACAACAGCAATTGTCTTCAGGTAGCTTTAGGCGCACACTGTGCAGAGGACACAGTACACTAACTGTAAATACTGAAGCTGCCTGCCTGTGGTACTAATAGGATCCGAAGAACACCACCAATTTTCTTGGACGCAGTACACTAACTGTTAATACTGCTGCTGCCTGCCTGTGGTATTAATAGGATCAGAACAACAGCAATTGTCTTCAGGTAGCTTTAGGTGCACACTGTGGAGAGGGCGCAGTACACTAACTGTTAATACTGCAGCTGTCTGCCTGTGGTATTAATAAGATCAGAACAACAGCAATTGTCTTTAGGTAGCTTTAGGTGCACACTGTGCAGAGGACACAGTACACTAACTGTAAATACTGCAGCTGCCTGCCTGTTGTACTAATAGGATCAGAAGAACACCACCAATTTTTTTCAGGTAGCTTTAGGTGCACACTGTGCAGAGGAGTACACTAACTGTAAAGACTCTAGCTGCCTGCCTGTAGTATTAATAGGATCAGAACAACAGCAATTGTCTTCAGGTAGCTTTAGGTGCACACTGTGCAGAGAACGCAGTATACTAACTGTAAATACTGCAGCTGCCTGCCTGTGGTACTAATAGGATCAGAAGAACACCACCAATTTTATTCAGGTAGCTTTATGTGCACACTGTGCAGAGAACACAGTACACTAACTGTAAATACTGTAGCTGCCTGCCTGTGGTACTAATAGGATCAGAAGAACACCACCAATTTTCATCAGGTAGCTTTAGGTGAACACTGAGCAGAGGACACAGTACACTAACTGTAAATACTGTAGCTGCCTGCCTGTGGTATTAATAGGATCAGAACAACAGCAATTGTCTTCAGGTAGCTTTAGGTGCACACTGTGCAGAGGACGCAGTCCACTAACTGTAAATACTGCAGCTGCCTGCCTGTGTTATTAATAGGATCAGAACAACAGCAATTGTCTTCAGGTAGCTTTAGGCACACACTGTGCAGAGGACACAGTACACTAACTGTAAATACTGCAGCTGCCTGCCTGTGGTACTAATAGGATCCGAAGAACACCACCAATTTTCTTGGACGCAGTACACTAACTGTAAATACTGCTGCTGCCTGCCTGTGGTATTAATAGGATCAGAACAACAGCAATTGTCTTCAGGTAGCTTTAGGTGCACACTGTGGAGAGGACGCAGTACACTAACTGTTAATACTGCAGCTGTCTGCCTGTGGTATTAATAAGATCAGAACAACAGCAATTGTCTTCAGGTAGCTTGAGGTGCACACTGTGCAGAGGACACAGTACACTAACTGTAAATACTGCAGCTGCCTGCCTGTGGTACTAATAGGATCAGAAGAACACCACCAATTTTCTTCAGGTAGCTTTAGGTGCACACTGTGCAGAGGAGTACACTAACTGTAAAGACTGGAGCTGCCTGCCTGTGGTATTAATAGGATCAGAACAACAGCAATTGTCTTCAGGTAGCTTTAGGTGCACACTGTGCAGAGAACGCAGTATACTAACTGTAAATACTGTAGCTGCCTGCCTGTAGTACTAATAGGATCAGAAGAACACCACCAATTTTATTCAGGTAGCTTTAGGTGCACACTGTGCAGAGAACACAGTACACTAACTGTAAATACTGTAGCTGCCTGCCTGTGGTACTAATAGGATCAGAAGAACACCACCAATTTTCTTCAGGTAGCTTTAGGTGCACACTGTGCAGAGGATACAGTACACTAACTGTAAATACTGTAGCTGCCTGCCTGTGTTATTAATAGGATCAGAACAACAGCATTTGTCTTCAGGTAGCTTTAGGTGCACACTGTGCAGAGGACGCAGTCCACTAAATGTAAATACTGCAGCTGCCTGCCTGTGCTACTAATAGGATCAGAAGAACATCACCAATTTTCTTCAGATAGCTTTAGGTGCACACTGTGCAGAGGACTCACTACACTAACTGTAAATACTGCAGCTGCCTGCGGTACTAATAGGATCAGAAGAACACCACCAATTTTCTTCAGGTAGTTTTAGGTGCATACTGTGTAGAGGACACACTACACTAACTGTAAACACTGTCGCTAATAGGACTAATAGGATCAGAAGAACACCACCAATTTTCTTCAGGTAGCTTTAGGTGCACACTGTGCAGAGGACTCACTACACTAACTGTAAATACTGCAGCTGCCTGCGGTACTAATAGGATCAGAAGAACACCACCAATTTTCTTCAGGTAGCTTTAGGTGCATACTGTGTAGAGGACGCACAACACTAACTGTAAATACTGCAGCTGCCTGCGGTACTAATAGGATCAGAAGAACAATTTTCTTCAGGTAGCTGCAAATACTGTAAAAACACCTGTCTGCCTGTCAGTAGGAAGAGACTAACAGGAACGGATCTAGCTAATGTATATATATATATATATATATATATATATATATATATATATATATACACAACACCTAGGATGCATGTATATATACAATACACTGTAAGTGCAGCTAACTGACTCGCCTGCCTACTCTATCTTAAGTCAAATGACACAGTCTCTCTGTCTTTCTCGCCGCAACACACTACACAAGACTGCCACGGAGGCGGCCTTATATAGTGTGGGGTGTGTACTAAACCCCCTGAGCCATAATTGGCCAAAGCTACCCTGGCTTTGGTCAATTACGGCTCTCTGGACAGACGGAGCTGTGATTAGCCAAGCATGCAGGTCATAGTGCATGCTTGGCCAATCATCAGCCAGCAATGCACTGTGATGCCACAGTGAATTATGGGCCGTGACATGCCACTGGGCGCGAACGGCCCATAACGTTTGAAATTCGATGAACGGTCGAACATTCGATGTTCGAGTCAAACATGGGTTCGACTCGAACTCGAAGCTCATCCCTAACTGTGAAATACTGAAGCAGAGCATGATCCCCTCCCTTCGGAGACTGGGCCGCAGGGCAGTATTGCAACATAATAACGACCCCAAACACACCTCCAAGACAACCACTGCCTTGCTAAAGAAGCTGAGGGTAAAGGTGATGGACTGGCCAAGCCTGTCTCCAGACCTAAACCCTATTGAGCATTTGTGGGGCATCCTCAAACGGAAGGTGGAGGAGCGCAAGGTCTCTAACATCCACCAGCTCCGTGATGTCATCATGGAGGAGTGGAAGAGGACTCCAGTGGCAACCTATGAAGCTCTGGTGAACTCCAAGCCCAAGAGGGCTAAGGCAGTGCTGGAAAATAATGGTGGTCACTCAAAATATTGACACTTTGGGCCCAATTTGGACATTTTAACTTAGGGGTGTACTCACTTTTGTTGCCAGTGGTTTAGACAATAATGGCTGTGTGTTGAGTTATTTTGAGGGGACAGCAAATTTACACTGTTATACAAGCTGTACACTCACTACTTTACATTGTAGCAAAGTGTCATTTCTTCAGTGTTGTCACATGAAAAGATAGAAGAAAATATATACAGAAATGTGAGGGGTGTACTCACTTTTGTGAGATACTGTATATTGAGATAACACTCGCATATTGACAAAGCATGATTTTGTGTGAAACATGACTGCCTTTGTTCCCCTGCCCGTGTACTTTTTTTTTTACATTTTTTGGATACAATAAAGCATTTTTTTGCATCGTATGGGAGTGCTGCCATTCATCTAATTTTACTCATCAGTAGTCTGCTTGCAGTGGCAGGGTGTGCACCCCATGGTAGCAGCATGCTTTGAAGCTTATGGTCAGTATACATCACCTGGGAGCAGCGGTTTTTTTTTACATAGTCCCCCCTCTACAAGAAATGGTCACATCAGATGCCAGCATGGAGGGATGGGGAGCCCACTTCCAGTACCAGGCAGTTCAGGGTCTCTGGCCATTCCAAACTCGGGATATCATCTCAAATATACTAGAAATTTGAGCCGCTTTTCAAGCCCTCTTAGCATTCAGCCCCTTGTTGAGAGGCAAGGGGATGTTACTACGTATGGGCAACAAAGTGGCAGTAGCCTATATCAACAGGCAAAGGGGGCACCAGAAGTTGTTCGCTGATGGAAGAAGTTTGTCCCATTCTCGAATGGGCACAATCAAACCTATCAGACCTGAAGGCAGTGTATGTTCCAGGAGCCCAAAATCAACCAGCCGACAACCTAAGCAGAAACTTTATATCGAACAATGAGTGGTCAGGCCTTCTCCCTCATAACTCAGACCTGGGGTATTCCGGACATAGATCTAGCAGCAACTCCAGTGAATGTGAAATGCCAGCGATAGCTCTCAAGGGACGACTACCCGTCGGCAGAAGGGATAGATTGTCTACAACATCCTTGGAACTTCCGGCTGGGTTACATCTTCCCTCCAACACCTCTGATAGCGAGGTTCCTGCTCAGTCTCAAAAGGTCAACATCCACTGCGATAGCAGTGATCCCCTTCTGGCCGAGAAGGCCATGGTTTACAATGTTTCTCCAGATGAACACAGGGAGTCCATTAACTCTTCCAATGTGACAGAATGGTTGATGGGCTGCACACTATTTAAGGTTCACTGTGGAAGAGTGTTAGTACAGTTCGGCCCCTCTCCTCCTTCCTCCGCTGTGCCAATCAGAAAGCGCACCTCTCTTTGCAAAAGCACAGTAGGGAACTGGCCGTGAAACCAAAAGGCTTCACGGCCAGTTTCCTTTACTGGAGATGGCGGCGGCAGCACCCGACAGTCAATCTGAAGTTTGGCTGGGGTGCCGACATTGCAGGCTCCCTGGACAGGTAAGTGTCCATATAGTAGAAGTCAGCCGCTGCAGTATTTGTAGCTGCTGACTTTTAATTTTTTCCCCCAGGCTGGACCTCCTCTTTAAGTGATATAAATGTCTTGGAGTATTCTGTTTCAATGTAAAAGGAACAACAGCAATTGTCTTCAGGTAGCTTTAGGTGCACACTGTGCAGAGGAACGCAGTCCACTAACTGTAAATACTGCAGCTGCCTGCCTGTGTTATTAATAGGATCAGAACAACAGCAATTGTCTTCAGGTAGCTTTAGGCGCACACTGTGCAGAGGACACAGTACACTAACTGTAAATACTGCAGCTGCCTGCCTGTGGTACTAATAGGATCCGAAGAACACCACCAATTTTCTTGGACGCAGTACACTAACTGTAAATACTGCTGCTGCCTGCCTGTGGTATTAATAGGATCAGAACAACAGCAATTGTCTTCAGGTAGCTTTAGGTGCACACTGTGGAGAGGACGCAGTACACTAACTGTTAATACTGCAGCTGTCTGCCTGTGGTATTAATAAGATCAGAACAACAGCAATTGTCTTCAGGTAGCTTGAGGTGCACACTGTGCAGAGGACACAGTACACTAACTGTAAATACTGCAGCTGCCTGCCTGTGGTACTAATAGGATCAGAAGAACACCACCAATTTTCTTCAGGTAGCTTTAGGTGCACACTGTGCAGAGGAGTACACTAACTGTAAAGACTGGAGCTGCCTGCCTGTGGTATTAATAGGATCAGAACAACAGCAATTGTCTTCAGGTAGCTTTAGGTGCACACTGTGCAGAGAACGCAGTATACTAACTGTAAATACTGCAGCTGCCTGCCTGTGGTACTAATAGGATCAGAAGAACACCACCAATTTTATTCAGGTAGCTTTAGGTGCACACTGTGCAGAGAACACAGTACACTAACTGTAAATACTGTAGCTGCCTGCCTGTGGTACTAATAGGATCAGAAGAACACCACCAATTTTCTTCAGGTAGCTTTAGGTGCACACTGTGCAGAGGATACAGTACACTAACTGTAAATACTGTAGCTGCCTGCCTGTGGTATTAATAGGATCAGAACAACAGCATTTGTCTTCAGGTAGCTTTAGGTGCACACTTTGCAGAGGACGCAGTCCACTAAATGTAAATACTGCAGCTGCCTGCCTGTGCTACTAATAGGATCAGAAGAACACCACCAATTTTCTTCAGGTAGTTTTAGGTGCATACTGTGTAGAGGACGCACTACACTAACTGTAAACACTGTCGCTAATAGGACTAATAGGATCAGAAGAACACCACCAATTTTCTTCAGGTAGCTTTAGGTGCACACTGTGCAGAGGACTCACTACACTAACTGTAAATACTGCAGCTGCCTGCGGTACTAATAGGATCAGAAGAACACCACCAATTTTCTTCAGGTAGCTTTAGGTGCATACTGTGTAGAGGACGCACAACACTAACTGTAAATACTGCAGCTGCCTGCGGTACTAATAGGATCAGAAGAACACCACCAATTTTCTTCAGGTAGCTTTAGGTGCACACTGTGCAGAGGACGCACTACACTAACTGGAAACACTGTAGGTAATAGGACTAATAGGATCAGAAGGACACCAGCAATTTTCTTCAGGTAGCTGCAAATACTGTAAAAACACCTGTCTGCCTGTCAGTAGGAAGAGACTAACAGGAACGGATCTAGCTAATGTATATATATATATATATATATATATATATATATATATATATATATATATATATATATATATACACAACACCTAGGATGCATGTATATATACAATACACTGTAAGTGCAGCTAACTGACTCGCCTGCCTACTCTAACTTAAGTCAAATGACACAGTCTCTCTGTCTTTCTCGCCGCAACACACTACACAAGACTGCCACGGAGGCGGCCTTATATAGTGTGGGGTGTGTACTAAACCCCCTGAGCCATAATTGGCCAAAGCTACCCTGGCTTTGGTCAATTACGGCTCTCTGGACAGACGGAGCTGTGATTAGCCAAGCATGCAGGTCATAGTGAATGCTTGGCCAATCATCAGCCAGCAATGCACTGTGATGCCACAGTGAATTATGGGCCATGACACGCCACTGGGCGCGAACGGCCCATAACGTTTGAAATTCGATGAACGGTCGAACATTCGATGTTCGAGTCAAACATGGGTTCGACTCGAACTCGAAGCTCATCCCTAACTGTGAAATACTGAAGCAGAGCATGATCCCCTCCCTTCGGAGACTGGGCCGCAGGGCAGTATTGCAACATAATAACGACCCCAAACACACCTCCAAGACAACCACTGCCTTGCTAAAGAAGCTGAGGGTAAAGGTGATGGACTGGCCAAGCCTGTCTCCAGACCTAAACCCTATTGAGCATTTGTGGGGCATCCTCAAACGGAAGGTGGAGGAGCGCAAGGTCTCTAACATCCACCAGCTCCGTGATGTCATCATGGAGGAGTGGAAGAGGACTCCAGTGGCAACCTATGAAGCTCTGGTGAACTCCAAGCCCAAGAGGGCTAAGGCAGTGCTGGAAAATAATGGTGGTCACTCAAAATATTGACACTTTGGGCCCAATTTGGACATTTTAACTTAGGGGTGTACTCACTTTTGTTGCCAGTGGTTTAGACAATAATGGCTGTGTGTTGAGTTATTTTGAGGGGACAGCAAATTTACACTGTTATACAAGCTGTACGCTCACTACTTTACATTGTAGCAAAGTGTCATTTCTTCAGTTTTGTCACATGAAAAGATATAATAAAATATTTACAAAATGTGAGGGGGTGTACTCACTTTGTGAGATACTGTATATTGAGATAACACTCGCATATTGACAAAGCATGATTTTGTGTGAAACATGACTGCCTTTGTTCCCCTGCCCGTGTACTTTTCTTTTTACATTTTTTGGATACAATAAAGCATTTTTTTGCATCGTATGGGAGTGCTGCCATTCATCTAATTTTACTCATCAGTAGTCTGCTTGCAGTGGCAGGGTGTGCACCCCATGGTAGCAGCATGCTTTGAAGCTTATGGTCAGTATACATCACCTGGGAGCAGTGTTTTTTTTTTACATAGTCCCCCCTCTACAAGAAATGGTCACATCAGATGCCAGCATGGAGGGATGGGGAGCCCACTTCCAGTACCAGGCAGTTCAGGGTCTCTGGCCATTCCAAACTCGGGATATCATCTCAAATATACTAGAAATCTGAGCCGCTTTTCAAGCCCTCTTAGCATTCAGCCCCTTGTTGAGAGGCAAGGGGATGTTACTACGTATGGGCAACAAAGTGGCAGTAGCCTATATCAACAGGCAAAGGGGGCACCAGAAGTTGTTCGCTGATGGAAGAAGTTTGTCCCATTCTCGAATGGGCACAATCAAACCTATCAGACCTGAAGGCAGTGTATGTTCCAGGAGCCCAAAATCAACCAGCCGACAACCTAAGCAGAAACTTTATATCGAACAATGAGTGGTCAGGCCTTCTCCCTCATAACTCAGACCTGGGGTATTCCGGACATAGATCTAGCAGCAACTCCAGTGAATGTGAAATGCCAGCGATAGCTCTCAAGGGACGACTACCCGTCGGCAGAAGGGATAGATTGTCTACAACATCTTTGGAACTTCCGGCTGGGTTACATCTTCCCTCCAACACCTCTGATAGCGAGGTTCCTGCTCAGTCTCAAAAGGTCAACATCCACTGCGATAGCAGTGATCCCCTTCTGGCCGAGAAGGCCATGGTTTACAATGTTTCTCCAGATGAACACAGGGAGTCCATTAACTCTTCCAATGCAACAGAATGGTTGATGGGCTGCACACTATTTAAGGTTCACTGTGGAAGAGTGTTAGTACAGTTCGGCCCCTCTCCTCCTTCCTCCGCTGTGCCAATCAGAAAGCGCACCTCTCTTTGCAAAAGCACAGTAGGGAACTGGCCGTGAAACCAAAAGGCTTCACGGCCAGTTTCCTTTACTGGAGATGGCGGCGGCAGCACCCGACAGTCAATCTGAAGTTTGGCTGGGGTGCCGACATTGCAGGCTCCCTGGACAGGTAAGTGTCCATATAGTAGAAGTCAGCCGCTGCAGTATTTGTAGCTGCTGACTTTTAATTTTTTCCCCCAGGCTGGACCTCCTCTTTAAGTGATATAAATGTCTTGGAGTATTCTGTTTCAATGTAAAAGGAACACTGTAGAGGAGACAATACTCAAAACTTCGCCTGCAGGAGATGAGCTAATGAAGAAACGAAACTAACTGCAGAGTAAGAGAAACGAATGTAAAAGAAAGAAAAAAGTTTGGTTTTTTTTTCTATAAATTTTGTTACACAGAGCTTTCATCTCAGATTTATAGCTTTTTTTGCTTGGATTCAACTGGGAATGTGTAAAATCTCAATTTCATTCACTACAAAAAAAACTTTTTTTCTTTATTTATAGGATATTTATATACACTATATTACCAAAAGTATTGGGCCTTTACACGCAGCTGTTTTTGGCTGTAGACGTTTTTTTCTAGTCATTAAACTCTCCATCATGTTATCCTATGTGTCCATGCACACATAGGCAGTTTTGGGCAGTGGTGTTTTTGAGCAGTAAAAAAAACCCAAAACTAGTGGGTTCTGAGAGACGTTTTTCAGCTGTAAAAATGCTCTAATGCAGATAAACATCGAAAAACGCTCAAAAATGTCACTCACCAGCGTTTAACATTTTTCATCCATTGAAAAAAAAAAAAAAAATGTATTAAAAAAAAAACACGCCAAAACGCTAATGCGGAAAACCGCTAAAAACCGCTAAAAACCGCTAGTAAACGCTAAAAAAACGCTATTGCAAAAACAATGAAAAAAGTTGAAAAACTCACTGGAAAGCTACTGGCCTTTTTTTAAGGTTATTATAACGTCCAGTGTGCATGAGGCCTTATGCCGCGTACACACGAGTGGAATGTCCGTCAGAAAAAGTCCGATGGGAGCTTTTCGTCGGATATTCCGACCGTGTGTATGCTTTTTCCGTCGAAAATTCAGATGGACTTAGGCCCCGTACACACGGTCGGACATTGATCGGACATTCCGACAACAAAATCCTAGGATTTTTTCAGACGGATGTTGGCTCAAACTTGTCTTGCATACACACAGTCACACAAAGTTGTCGGAAAATCCGATCATTCTGAGCGCGGTGACGTAAAAGACATACGTCGGGACTATAAACGGGGCAGTAGCCAATAGCTTTCATCTCTTTATTTATTCAGAGCATGCGTGGCACTTTGTGCCTCGGATTTGTGTACACACGATCGGTATTTCCAACAACAAGGTCCTATCACACATTTTCCGTCGGAAAATCCGACCGTGTGTACGGAGCATTAGAACATGTTCTAAATTTTTCCGACGGAACTAATTACTATCGGGAAACCCACTTGTCTGTATGTTGTTCCGACATACCAAAAACGACGCTCTGAAGCAAGTATGAGATGGAAGCTATTGGCTACTGGCTATTGCACTTCCTTTTTCTAGTCCCGTCATACATGTTGTACGCCACCGCGTTCAAGACGGTCGGACTTTGTTGTGACCGTGTGCAAGACCACTTGAGTGGAATTCCGTCGGAGAAACCATCAGAGTTTATTCCGATGGCAAAATCGCTCGTGTGTACAGGGCATTATACTTACCTAGGTGGATACAGCATGGGTCTAATGCTGCATCTGTCCCCGGCGCCACTGCACTGAGAACTGAGTGATTGGACATCGCCGATGGCTCGGTTCTCACAGCTCCCCAAGCAGAGAGCTGTTGCCTGTCAGTCAGCAGCTCTCTGCTCTGCCTCCCCCCGTGCTTACTGAGCTATGGAAGGGCAGGAAGCAGCCATATCAGGCTCTTAGTAGCTCACTGAGGGGCTGAGACGGCCATCAGTCCAGGCACCTGGCAGATCCAGACTTTACAGTCGTGATGACGCAGTGCCTGGACTGATTCTGAAGTCCGCTCTCTGCTGAAAATGGGTCACAGGAGTGAAAAACGAATTTCACTTCTGTGACCCATAGGAGAAGCCCAGCCAAACAAGCTCAGGCTGGACTTCTCCTTTAATGGAATCCCAGTCTTATGCCCCGTATACACGGTCGGAAATTCCGACAACAAAATCCTAGGATTTTTTCCGACGGATGTTGGGTCAAACTTGTTTTGCGTACACACAGTCGCACAAAGTTGTCTGAATTTCTGATCGCCAAGAACGCGGTGACGTCAACCATGTACGACGAGACTATAAAAGGCCAGTTCAGAACCAAGCGCGGCACCCTTTGGGCTCCTTTTGCTAATCTCGTGTTAGTAAAAGTTTGGTGAGAGATGATTCACACTTTTTCAGACTCGTGGCTTTCAGATCGTTTTCTGCGGTTCAGTTTGTGCTTGTGGGTTTGTATCTGCTCTTCAGTGCATGCAAGCAAGCTACGCGTGACTTTCATTAGTCAATGCTGGATTTTTAGGTAATAATTTTTTTGTCCTTCATACATATTTGCCTTCACTTACCTCCCCAGCATGGTCTCCTGGCCCTATATTCACCTCATGTAGTCACTTAACAATGTATTTTATCAGCTCCATAGTAGTGCTTTAACCCAAACACCCCCTAAAATGTTATTAAAAGTGATTTGTGTTTTAAATTCAGGCAGAGTGCCAGAGGCTTTTTTTTGGGGTGTCCCCAAATCATTTTTAACCCTCCCTCCCCCCAACTGCTAAGTCAGCTGATAACAATTCTCTATCTATCCTCAATCATCTATCTGCTGACTTTGCCAAACCCATACACACTATACCCATCTCTTTTGTGCTCAGATTTATGGATGAATTCCCCAAAGCATGTAGTGCAAGGGCCTGCCTGTATACTTTCAAATGGTACTGTTTAAAGTTTTTGTATTCTATTATTATCTTGATAGGTAATAGCAGAATGTCCAAATGTGCTCAAATGTGTACAATGTGCATTTATATCTTTGTATTATGACACTTCTTACCTGTCCAGTGGGCTGCCAATAGTGTAACTAAGGAGGGGCTGTTCAAAGTAATACCCATTATTTAGGCATTCATCTCTCAATGAAGTGGAGAGGGTTACCTGACCAAGAGCTCCCCCCCCTATAATATTAGAAATGGCCCAGGAGAGGGGGAGGGGGAATATGATAGGTGTACCTTATACTTTGGTGTTGTAAAATTGCCCTTAATAAATGTTATCTTGATGTTGGCCAAGAATGTTTGTGTCTAATCTGCTTTCCATGTTTTAATGTGCAAAAAGACTAATTTTTTTTTTCCTCCACAGTTTCCTTCCACGCCACAGGAATGGCAGACTGTGGCCTCCCACTTTGCCCAGCGGTGGGACTTTACTAACTGCGGAGGGGCAATTGATGGGAAACACGTCCACATCATCCCACCACCCAACTCGAGGTCATACTAATATAATTATAAGGGGTTCAATAGTATTGTGATGTTGGCGGTGGTGTCGGCTAATTATGAGTTCCTGTATGTGGACGTGGGGAAGAATGGTCGGATGTCTGATGGTGGAGTCATCGCCCAGACGGAGTTTTACAGGCGTCTCCAGAATGGCAGCTTGGACTTGCCACCAGGGCCAGTACAAGGGGGGGCGGAAGGGGCGGATGCCCTGGGCGGGACTATTTACTGAAGGAAAGGGGGCGCATGTAAAGTGCTGGCTGTGGGCTTCTAAAACTGTCTGGACACATCAGCCGCTAATACCTACGCCTGCAAAGATGTGCTGAGTGCGCTCCTGCACCCAGCACAAGCCTAGAACAGATAAGCGCTTCACCTATTTACTCCCCTGTCAGTGGAGATACTCCCCCTGACAGGCACTTGGTATTCCCTGCCCAGCGTCACACACTGAGAGGCTGGCCGGAGGCGGGATGGGAGCAGTGGCGTGGCGTTGCTATGGGGATGGGGGGGCGACCGCACCTGGGTGACGCCATAAAGAAAGCTGGCAGGTGTAGTGGGTGCTGTCAAGCCCCCCTCCCTCCACCCCCATCAGTGAAGCTCTGATAGCGGCGGTGTGACAGGGTAGAGGTGAGCTGCAGGATGTCAGAATGTTTCCCCCACTCGCCCCCCTCCTTTCTCCTGTCAGCAGTGCGGGAGGAGAGATAGTGGCTCTCTCATTAGGTTCGCCGCCCAGCTTCCTGCCCGCTGTTTTCCCCTCCCCATTGGCCACAACGCAGGGCCAGTTACAGCGACCCATTGCTCTCCACAGGGAAGAGACTACAGCTCCCAGCATGCATTCTGCTGGGGGAAAAAAGAGAGAGAGCCGGGAACCCAGAAACAAGCTGGGGGAATGAGTGCTATACTTTAACTGCTCCAAAAGACAGAAACAGAGAGAGAGGAGTGTACCTGGGGAAGCCAAACAGAGAGCCATGCTGCTAACCAGAGAAAGCCACGCTGCTAACCAGCGTCACCAGAGAGAGCCACGCTGCCAACCAGCGCCACCAGAGTGAGCCACGCTGCTAACCAGAGAAAGCCACGCTGCAAACCAGCATCACCAGAGAGAGCCACGCTGCTAACCAGCGCCACCAGAGAGAGCCATGCTGCCAACCAGCACACCAGAGAAAGCCACGCTGCTAACCAGAGAAAGCCACGCTGCTAACCAGCGTCACCAGAGAGAGCCACGCTGCCAACCAGCGCAACCAGAGTGAGCCACACTGCTAACCAGAGAAAGCCACGCTGCAAACCAGCATCACCAGAGAGCCACGCTGCTAACCAGCGCCACCAGAGAGAGCCACGCTGCCAACCAGCACCACCAGAGAAAGCCACGCTGCTAACCAGAACCACCAGAGAGAGCCACGCTGTCAACCAGCACCACCAGAGAGAGCCACGCTGCTAACCAGCACCACCAGAGAGAGCCACGCTGCTAACCAGAACCACCAGAGAGAGCCACGCTGCCAACCAGTGCCACCAGAGAGAGCCACGCTGCTAACCAGCGCCCACCAGAGAGAGCCACGCTGCTAACCAGAACCACCAGAGAGAGCCACGCTGCTAACCACAACCACCAGAGAGAGCCATGCTGAGCCACTACCAGGGTACAGACGTGCTACACTACTGACCAGAGTTGCCCAGGGCAACACAGAGTGAGCAAACATCTAGCTGGAGGGATCACTGCGGCAGTTTCCCTGGGTCTGGTAAGAGGGCCTGTCGGCCATTATCCTTTACTGATCCTAGGGACTGAGCCATTAGGAACTGCCTAACCTGCTATCCTCTAGCCCTAATACTGCCTCTGCAGGCTAGAGGATAGCAGGTTAAGCAATTACTGACTGCCACAATGAGCTCCAATGCTGTGCTGCTGGCTTGAAAATATTGTGTGTGTGTGTTTGGGGGGGGCGCAGTTTGCCATATTCACCCTGGGCACCAAATGACCTTGTCCCAGCACTGCTTGCCACCTCCAGAAGACAATGTGGAATGACTCCCATTCGTCTTCGTTGCGGATGAAGCCTTTGTGCTGGGGGACCACCTTTTGCGGCCATTCCCGATGAGGACCCTCACCCCGGACCAGAGGGTTTTTAATTAATGGCTGGCCAGAGCCAGAAGAGTGGTGGAGAACACATTTGGAATCATGGCCAGCCGGATCCGCCTATTTCTTACACCCATCCATATGGCGGAGTATAAACTGAATCATATAATCCTGGCGTGCTGTGTTCTACATAACTTTTTACGGCAACATTCTGCCAACTATGCTGGCTCAGTTGGGCCTGAGGCCGGAATTATAAATGAAACAACCCTGATGGTGCTTGAAAGTGGCCGCCCTGGCTTGCCCTCCCTGAGTGCCCGTGATGTCCGGCTAAGATACCTTGAGTTCTTTGCGGGTAGGGGGGCCATCAATATGCCAGACAATTTGTGAAACCTTGATCAAATAAAAAAAAAAATATGCAATTCTTTGGTGACATTTACTGCTTGTGTCTGTTTTACATTTACATTTGTGTTTTTTTTACATTTACTGCTTGCTGTCCTTCTTGGGCACCCCCTCTCTCTGGGCTCACGTTACTGCCTTGCTCTAGCTCGGAGCCTTCAAAACACTAGGCATCCTCCTGGAGCATGTACCCATCACTGTGGTCAAACAGTTCGGGGGACTCCTCAGGAGGACATGGTGGGGCTAGGGAAGGAGTGACTGATGCCATTGAGTCGAGGGAAGAGGCCGCGTTGGCAGCTGCTTTGCCAGACAAAGTACCCTGAGCCTGGGTGAGATAGGATGAGGAGGATGAGGACGGCTTTGTCATCCACTCTACCAAGTCTTCCGCATGTTGTGCCTCAACACGACCAGCTGCCGAAAAAAAGGACAAGCGTGTCCCTCGGAAACGTGCTGATGAGGATGCACCATCTCCACGACCATCACTGTTGCCTCTAGACACAGAGCCTGCTTGCCCTCTTTTATTGGCTTATGACTGTCTGCCTCTCCTTGTTGGCCTTCCAGACATACTAATGGCCTGCAGTGAGATGTAGCTACACAAAGCTGGGATGTATATATATACTGATACTGCAGCTAGCAGAATCAACTGCCTGCCTGTAGTATTATTAGTATGAGAACACCAGCAATTGTCTTCAGCTAGCTTAAGGTGCACACTGTGCAGAGGACACAGTACACTAACTGTACATAATGCAGCTGCCTGCCTGTGGTACTAATAGGATCAGAAGAACACCACCAATTTTCTTCAGGTAGCTTTAGGTGCACACTGTGCAGAGGACACAGTACACTAATTGTAAATACTGCAGCTGTCTGCCTGTGGTATTATTAGGATCAGAACAACAGCAATTTTCTTCAGGTAGCTTTAGGTGCACACTGTGCAGAGGACACAGTACACTAACTGTAAATACTGCAGTTGCCTGCCTGTGGTATTAATAGGATCAGAACAACAGCAATTGTCTTCAGGTAGCTTTAGGTGCACACTGTGCAGAGGACACAGTACACTAACTGTAAATACTGCAGCTGCCTGCCTGTGGTACTAATAGGATTTAGAAGAACACCACCAATTTTCTTGGACGCAGTACACTAACTGTAAATACTGCAGCTGCCTGCCTGTGGTATTAATAGGATCAGAACAACAGCAATTGTCTTCAGGTAGCTTTAGGTGCACACTGTGCAGAGGACACAGTACACTAACTGTAAATACTGCAGCTGCCTGCCTGTGGTACTAATAGGATCAGAAGAACACCACCAATTTTCTTCAGGTAGCTTTAGGTGCACACTGTGCAGAGGAGTACACTAACTGTAAAGACTGGAGCTGCCTGCCTGTGGTATTAATAGGATCAGAACAACAGCAATTGTCTTCAGGTAGCTTTAGGTGCACACTGTGCAGAGAACGCAGTATACTAACTGTAAATACTGCAGCTGCCTGCCTGTGGTACTAATAGGATCAGAAGAACACCACCAATTTTATTCAGGTAGCTTTAGGTGCACACTGTGCAGAGAACACAGTACACTAACTGTAAATACTGTAGCTGCCTGCCTGTGGTACTAATAGGATCAGAAGAACACCACCAATTTTCTTCAGGTAGCTTTAGGTGCACACTGTGCAGAGGATACAGTACACTAACTGTAAATACTGTAGCTGCCTGCCTGTGGTATTAATAGGATCAGAACAACAGCAATTGTCTTCAGGTAGCTTTAGGTGCACACTGTGCAGAGGACGCAGTCCACTAACTGTAAATACTGCAGCTGCCTGCCTGTGCTACTAATAGGATCAGAAGAACATCACCAATTTTCTTCAGGTAGCTTTAGGTGCACACTGTGCAGAGGACTCACTACACTAACTGTAAATACTGCAGCTGCCTGCGGTACTAATAGGATCAGAAAAACACCACCAATTTTCTTCAGGTAGTTTTAGGTGCATACTGTGTAGAGGACGCACTACACTAACTGTAAATACTGCAGCTGCCTGCGGTACTAATAGGATCAGAAGAACACCACCAATTTTCTTCAGGTAGCTTTAGGTGCACACTGTGAAGAGGACGCACTACACTAACTGTAAACACTGTCGCTAATAGGACTAATAGGATCAGAAGAACACCACCAATTTTCTTCAGGTAGCTTTAGGTGCATACTGTGTAGAGGACGCACTACACTAACTGTAAATACTGTAGCTAATAGGACTAATAGGATCAGAAGGACACCAGCAATTTTCTTCAGGTAGCTGTAAATACTGTAAAAACTCCTGTCTGCCTGTCAGTAGGAAGAGAATAACAGGAACGGATCTAGCTAAACTGAATACAGTGTATATATATATATATATATATATATATATATATATATATATATATACACACACAAAACCTAGGATGCATATATATATACAATACACTGTAAGTGCAGCTAACTGACTCGCCTGCCTACTCTAACTTAAGTCAAATGACACAGTCTCTCTGTCTTTCTCGCCGCAACACACTACACAAGACTGCCACAAGAGGCGGCCTTATATAGTGTGGGGTGTGTACTAAACCCCCTGAGTCATAATTGGCCAAAGCCACCTTGGCTTTGGTCAATTACGGCTCTCTGTACAGACGGAGCTGTGATTGGCCAAGCATGCAGGTCATAGTGCATGCTTGGCCAATCATCAGCCAGCAATGCACTGCGATGCCGCAGTGAATTATGGGCCGTGACGCGCCACTGGGCGCAAACGGCCCATAACGTTTGAAATTCGATGAACAGTCGAACATTCGATGTTCGAGTCAAACATGGGTTCGACTCGAACTCGAAGCTCATCCCTAACTGTGAAATACTGAAGCAGAGCATGATCCCCTCCCTTCGGAGACTGGGCTGCAGGGCAGTATTCCAACATAATAACGACCCCAAACACACCTCCAAGACAACCACTGCCTTGCTAAAGAAGCTGAGGGTAAAGGTGATGGACTGGCCAAGCCTGTCTCCAGACCTAAACCCTATTGAGCATTTGTTAGGCATCCTCAAACGGAAGGTGGAGGAGCGCAGGGTCTCTAACATCCACCAGCTCCGTGATGTCATCATGGAGGAGTGGAAGAGGACTCCAGTGGCAACCTATGAAGCTCTGGTGAACTCCAAGCCCAAGAGGGCTAAGGCAGTGCTGGAAAATAATGGTGGTCACTCAAAATATTGACACTTTGGGCCCAATTTGGACATTTTAACTTAGGGGTGTACTCACTTTTGTTGCCAGTGGTTTAGACAATAATGGCTGTGTGTTGAGTTATTTTGAGGGGACAGCAAATTTACACTGTTATACAAGCTGTACACTCACTACTTTACATTGTAGCAAAGTGTCATTTCTTCAGTTTTGTCACATGAAAAGATATAATAAAATATGTACAAAATGTGAGGGGGTGTACTCACTTTTGTGAGATACTGTATATTGAGATAACACTCGCATATTGACAAAGCATGATTTTGTGTGAAACACAACTGCCTTTGTTCCCCTGTCCGTGTACTTTTTTTTTTACATGTTTTGGATACAATAAAGCATTTTTTGCATCGTATGGGAGTGCTGCCATTCATCTAATTTTACTCATCAGTAGTCTGCTTGCAGTGGCAGGGTGTGCACCCCATGGTAGCAGCATGCTTTGAAGCTTATGGTCAGTATACATCACCTGGGAGGAGCGTTTTTTTTTACATAGTCCCCCCTCTACAAGAAATGGTCACAGATGCCAGCATGGAGGGATGGGGAACCCACTTCCAGTACCAGGCAGTTCAGGGTCTCTGGCCATTCCAAACTTGGGATATCATCTCAAATATACTAGAAATTTGAGCCGCTTTTCAAGCCCTCTTAGCATTCAGCCCCTTGTTGAGAGGCAAGGGGATGTTACTACGTATGGGCAACAAAGTGGCGTAGCCTATATCAACAGG
Organism: Lithobates septentrionalis; assembly: GCA_037952835.1. Taxonomy (NCBI): domain Eukaryota; kingdom Metazoa; phylum Chordata; class Amphibia; order Anura; family Ranidae; genus Lithobates; species Lithobates septentrionalis. Next base: position 244,485 of record JBBDGP010002728.1, read on the forward strand.
CAAGGGGGCACCAGAAGTTGTTCACTGATGGAAGAAGTTTGTCCCATTCTCGAATGGGCACAATCAAACCTATCAGACCTGAAGGCAGTGTATGTTCCAGGAGCCCAAAATCAACCAGCCGACAACCTAAGCAGAAACTTTATATCGAACAATGAGTGGTCAGGCCTTCTCCCTCATAACTCAGACCTGGGGTATTCATACCCTGTTTCCCCGAAAATAAGACCTAGCGTGATTGTCGGCGATGGCTGCAATATAAGCCCTACCCCCCAAATAAGCCCTAGTTAAAGTCCTTGTAGGTCTTATTTTCAGGGTAGGACTTATTTTCGGGGAAACAGGGTAGATCTAGCAGCAACTCCAGTGAACGTGAAATGCCAGCGATAGCTCTCAAGGGACGACTACCCGTCGGCAGAAGGGATAGATTGTCTACAACACCCTTGGAACTTCCGGCTGGGTTACATCTTCCTTCCAACACCTCTGATAGCGAGGTTCCTGCTCAGGCTCAAAAGGTCAACATCCACTGCGATAGCAGTGATCCCCTTCTGGCCGAGAAGGCCATGGTTTACAATGTTTCTCCAGATGAACACAGGGAGTCCATTAACTCTTCCAATGTTACAGAATGGTTGATGGACTGCACACTATTTAAGGTTCACTGTGGAAGAGTGTTAGTACAGTTCGGCCCCTCTCCTCCTTCCTCCGCTGTGCCAATCAGAAAGCGCACCTCTCTTTGCAAAAGCACAGTAGGGAACTGGCCGTGAAACCAAAAGGCTTCACGGCCAGTTTCCTTTACTGGAGATGGCGGCGGCAGCACCCGACAGTCAATCTGAAGTTTGGCTGGGGTGCCGACATTGCAGGCTCCCTGGACAGGTAAGTGTCCACATAGTAGAAGTCAGCCGCTGCAGTATTTGTAGCTGCTGACTTTTAATTTTTTCCCCCAGGCTGGACCTTCTCTTTAAGTGATATAAATGTCTTGGAGTATTCTGTTTTAATGTAAAAGGAACACTGTAGAGGAGACAATACTCAAAACTTCGCCTGCAGGAGATGAGCTAATGAAGAAACGAAACTAACTGCAGAGTAAGAGAAACGAATGTAAAAGAAAGAAAAATGTTTGTTTTTTTTTCTATAAATTTTGTTACACAGAGCTTTCATCTCAGATTTATACCTTTTTTTGCTTGGATTTAACTGGGAATGTGTAAAATCTCAATTTCATTCACTACGAAAAAAAACTTTTTTTCTTTATTTATAGGATATTTATATACACTATATTACCAAAAGTATTGGGCCTTTACACGCAGCTGTTTTTGGCTGTAGTCGTTTTTTTCTAGTCATTAAACTCTCCATCATGTTATCCTATGTGTCCATGCACACATAGGCAGTTTTGGGCAGTGGTGTTTTTGAGCAGTAAAAAAAACCCCAAAACTAGTGGGTTCTGAGAGACGTTTTTCAGCTGTAAAAATGCTCTAATGCAGATAAACGTTGAAAAATGCTCAAAAATGTCGCTCACCAGCGTTTAACATTTTTGATCCATTGAAAAAAAAAAAAAAATGTATTAAAAAAAAATAAAACGCCAAAACGCTAATGCGGAAAACCGCTAAAAACCGCTAGTAAACGCTAAAAAAACGGTATTGCAAAAACAATGAAAAAAGTTGAAAAACACACTGGAAAGCTACTGGCGTTTTTATAACATTATTATAACGTCCAGTGTGCATGAGGCCTTATGCCGCGTACACACGAGTGGAATGTCCGTCAGAAAAAGTCCGATGGGAGCTTTTCGTCGGATATTCCGACCGTGTGTATGCTTTTTCCGTCGAAAATTCAGATGGACTTAGGCCCCGTACACACGGTCGGACATTGATCGGACATTCCGACAACAAAATCCTAGGATTTTTTCAGACGGATGTTGGCTCAAACTTGTCTTGCATACACACAGTCACACAAAGTTGTCGGAAAATCTGATCATTCTGAGCGCGGTGACGTAAAAGACATACGTCGGGACTATAAACGGGGCAGTAGCCAATAGCTTTCATCTCTTTATTTATTCAGAGCATGCGTGGCACTTTGTGCCTCGGATTTGTGTACACACGATCGGTATTTCCAACAACAAGGTCCTATCACACATTTTCCGTCGGAAAATCCGACCGTGTGTACCGAGCATTAGAACATGTTCTAAATTTTTCCGACGGAACTAATTACTATCGGGAAACCCGCTTGTCTGTATGTTGTTCCGACATACCAAAAACGACGCTCTGAAGCAAGTATGAGATGGAAGCTATTGGCTACTGGCTATTGCACTTCCTTTTTCTAGTCCCGTCATACATGTTGTACGCCACCGCGTTCAAGGCGGTCGGACTTTGTTGTGACCGTGTGCAAGACCACTTGAGTGGAATTCCGTCGGAAAAACCATCAGAGTTTATCCCGATGGCAAAATCGCTCGTGTGTACAGGGCATTATACTTACCTAGGTGGATACAGCATGGGTCTAATGCTGCATCTGTCCCCGGCGCCACTGCACTGAGAACTGAGTGATTGGACATCGCCGATGGCTCGGTTCTCACAGCTCCCCAAGCAGAGAGCTGTTGCCTGTCAGTCAGCAGCTCTCTGCTCTGCCCCCCCCCGTGCTTACTGAGCTATGGAAGGGCAGGAAGCAGCCATATCAGGCCCTTAGCAGCTCACTGAGGGGCTGAGACGGCCATCAGTCCAGGCACCTGGCAGATCCAGACTTTACAGTCGTGATGACGCGGTGCCTGGACTGATTTTGAAGTCCGCTCTCTGCTGAAAATGGGTCACAGGAGTGAAAAACGAATTGCACTTCTGTGACCCATAGGAGAAGCCCAGCCAAACAAACTCAGGCTGGACTTCTCCTTTAATGGAATCCCAGTCTTATGCCCCGTACACATGGTCGGAAATTCCGACAACAAAATCCTAGGATTTTTTCCGACGGATGTTGGGTCAAACTTGTTTTGCGTACACACAGTCGCACAAAGTTGTCTGAATTTCCGATCGCCAAGAACGCGGTGACGTCAACCACGTACGACGAGTCTATAAAAGGCCAGTTCAGAACCAAGCGCGGCACCCTTTGGGCTCCTTTTGCTAATCTCGTGTTAGTAAAAGTTTGGTGAGAGACGATTTGCGCTTTTTCAGACTCGTGGCTTTCAGATCGTTTTCTGCGGTTCAGTTTGTGCTTGTGGGTTTGTATCTGCTCTTCAGTGCGTGCAAGCAAGCTACGCGTGACTTTCATTAGTCATTGTGTTCTTGTTCGTTCGTTGCTGTTTTTCAGGTCGCTCTTCACAGGCCTTGCTGTTCTTCAGTGCGTTCTGTTACTTTGTTCTGAGCAGCCGACCGTTTTCTAGCCATGTTGCGTATACGTACTAATAGAGTTCGTGCTGTGCGGGGGCATGGTGACCTTGACACAAGTCCAGTCCATGAACAGGGTGGGGAGGAGTTCATGGACCAAGAATTGGTTGCTCCAGCGTGACCAGTTCTGTCATATGCCTTTGCTCCGTGAGATCCGTGAGAATAATCCTGATGATTTCAGGAACTTTCTCCGGATGACGGACCCCGTATTTCACCGTTTGTTGGCTTCGCTGACCCCCTATATTAGCAGGCAGGATACCTGCATGAGGCAAGCCATCAGTCCGGAGCAGAGGCTGGTGGCCACCCTGTGGTACTTGGCGACGGGGAGAAGCCTGCTGGACTTGAAGTTCTCGACAGGCATCTCCCCCCAGGCTCTGGGTATCATTATCCCAGGGACCTGTTCTGCCATCATCCAGGTCCTGCAGAAGGAGTATATTAAGGTAAGATTTTTATCCTTTAATCTCACATTTTATTGTATGTAATGTTTGATAATATATTGTATTTCTTTCCTCATTCCCTAATTACCATGATTGTAATATGCTGTGAATGTCCCCTTTGTCCTCATGCATGCTGGATTTTTAGGTAATAATTTTTTTGTCCTTCATACATATTTGCCTTCACTTACCTCCCCAGCATGGTCTCCTGGCCCTATATTCACCTCATGTAGTCACTTAACAATGTATTTTATCAGCTCCATAGTAGTGCTTTAACCCAAACACCCCCTAAAATGTTATTAAAAGTGATTTGTGTTTTAAATTCAGGCAGAGTGCCAGAGGCTTTTTTTTGGGGTGTCCCCAAATCATTTTTAACCCTCCCTCCCCCCAACTGCTAAGTCAGCTGATAACAATTCTCTATCTATCCTCAATCATCTATCTGCTGACTTTGCCAAACCCATACACACTATACCCATCTCTTTTGTGCTCAGATTTATGGATGAATTCCCCAAAGCATGTAGTGCAAGGGCCTGCCTGTATACTTTCAAATGGTACTGTTTAAAGTTTTTGTATTCTATTATTATCTTGATAGGTAATAGCAGAATGTCCAAATGTGCTCAAATGTGTACAATGTGCATTTATATCTTTGTATTATGACACTTCTTACCTGTCCAGTGGGCTGCCAATAGTGTAACTAAGGAGGGGCTGTTCAAAGTAATACCCATTATTTAGGCATTCATCTCTCAATGAAGTGGAGAGGGTTACCTGTCCAAGAGCTCCCCCCCCTATAATATTAGAAATGGCCCAGGAGAGGGGGAGGGGGAATATGATAGGTGTACCTTATACTTTGGTGTTGTAAAATTGCCCTTAATAAATGTTATCTTGATGTTGGCCAAGAATGTTTGTGTCTAATCTGCTTTCCATGTTTTAATGTGCAAAAAGACTAATTTTTTTTTTCCTCCACAGTTTCCTTCCACGCCACAGGAATGGCAGACTGTGGCCTCCCACTTTGCCCAGCGGTGGGACTTTACTAACTGCGGAGGGGCAATTGATGGGAAACACGTCCACATCATCCCACCACCCAACTCGAGGTCATACTAATATAATTATAAGGGGTTCAATAGTGTTGTGATGTTGGCGGTGGTGTCGGCTAATTATGAGTTCCTGTATGTGGACGTGGGGAAGAATGGTCGGATGTCTGATGGTGGAGTCATCGCCCAGACGGAGTTTTACAGGCGTCTCCAGAATGGCAGCTTGGACTTGCCACCAGGGCCAGTACAAGGGGGGGCAGAAGGGGCGGATGCCCTGGGCGGGACTATTTACTGAAGGAAAGGGGGCGCATGTGAAGTGCTGGCTGTGGGCTTCTAAAACTGTCTGGACACATCAGCCGCTAATACCTACGCCTGCAAAGATGTGCTGAGTGCGCTCCTGCACCCAGCACAAGCCTAGAACAGATAAGCGCTTCACCTATTTACTCCCCTGTCAGTGGAGATACTCCCCCTGACAGGCACTTGGTATTCCCTGCCCAGCGTCACACACTGAGAGGCTGGCCGGAGGCGGGATGGGAGCAGTGGCGTGGCGTTGCTATGGGGATGGGGGGGCGACCGCACCTGGGTGACGCCATAAAGAAAGCTGGCAGGTGTAGTGGGTGCTGTCAAGCCCCCCTCCCTCCACCCCCATCAGTGAAGCTCTGATAGCGGCGGTGTGACAGGGTAGAGGCGAGCTGCGGGATGTCAGAATGTTTCCCCCACTCGCCCCCCTCCTTTCTCCTGTCAGCAGTGCGGGAGGAGAGATAGTGGCTCTCTCATTAGGTTCGCCGCCCAGCTTCCTGCCCGCTGTTTTCCCCTCCCCATTGGCCACAACGCAGGGCCAATTACAGCGACCCATTGCTCTCCACAGGGAAGAGACTACAGCTCCCAGCATGCATTCTGCTGGGGGAAAAAAGAGAGAGAGCCGGGAACCCAGAAACAAGCTGGGGGAATGAGTGCTATACTTTAACTGCTCCAAAAGACAGAAACAGAGAGAGAGGAGTGTACCTGGGGAAGCCAAACAGAGAGCCATGCTGCTAACCAGAGAAAGCCACGCTGCTAACCAGCGTCACCAGAGAGAGCCACGCTGCCAACCAGCGCCACCAGAGTGAGCCACGCTGCTAACCAGAGAAAGCCACGCTGCAAACCAGCATCACCAGAGAGAGCCACGCTGCTAACCAGCGCCACCAGAGAGAGCCATGCTGCCAACCAGCACACCAGAGAAAGCCACGCTGCTAACCAGAGAAAGCCACGCTGCTAACCAGCGTCACCAGAGAGAGCCACGCTGCCAACCAGCGCCACCAGAGTGAGCCACGCTGCTAACCAGAGAAAGCCACGCTGCAAACCAGCATCACCAGAGAGCCACGCTGCTAACCAGCGCCACCAGAGAGAGCCACGCTGCCAACCAGCACCACCAGAGAAAGCCACGCTGCTAACCAGAACCACCAGAGAGAGCCACGCTGCCAACCAGCGCCACCAGAGAGAGCCACGCTGCTAACCAGCACCACCAGAGAGAGCCACGCTGCTAACCAGAACCACCAGAGAGAGCCACGCTGCCAACCAGCGCCACCAGAGAGAGCCACGCTGCTAACCAGCGCCCACCAGAGAGAGCCACGCTGCTAACCAGAACCACCAGAGAGAGCCACGCTGCTAACCACAACCACCAGAGAGAGCCACGCTCAGCCACTACCAGGGTACAGACGTGCTACACTACTGACCAGAGTTGCCCAGGGCAACACAGAGTGAGCAAACATCTAGCTGGAGGGATCACTGCGGCAGTTTCCCTGGGTCTGGTAAGAGGGCCTGTCGGCCATTATCCTTTACTGATCCTAGGGACTGAGCCATTAGGAACTGCCTAACCTGCTATCCTCTAGCCCTAATACTGCCTCTGCAGGCTAGAGGATAGCAGGTTAAGCAATTACTGACTGCCACAATGAGCTCCAATGCTGTGCTGCTGGCTTGAAAATATTGTGTGTGTGTGTTTGGGGGGGGGGGCGCAGTTTGCCATATTCGCCCTGGGCACCAAATGACCTTGTCCCAGCACTGCTTGCCACCTCCAGAAGACAATGTGGAATGACTCCCATTCGTCTTCGCTGCGGATGAAGCCTTTGTGCTGAGAGACCACCTTATGCGACCATTCCCGATGAGGACCCTCACCCCGGACCAGAGGGTTTTTAATTAATGGCTGGCCAGAGCCAGAAGAGTGGTGGAGAACACATTTGGAATCATGGCCAGCCGGATCCGCCTATTTCTTACACCCATCCATATGGCAGAGTATAAACTGAATCATATAATCCTGGCGTGCTGTGTTCTACATAACTTTTTACGGCAACATTCTGCCAACTATGCTGGCTCAGTTGGGCCTGAGGCCGGAATTATAAATGAAACAACCCTGATGGTGCTTGAAAGTGGCCGTCCTGGCTTGCCCTCCCTGAGTGCCCGTGATGTCCGGCTAAGATACCTTGAGTTCTTTGCGGGTAGGGGGGCCATCAATATGCCAGACAATTTGTGAAACCTTGATCAAATAAAAAAAAATTATGCAATTCTTTGGTGACATTTACTGCTTGTGTCTGTTTTACATTTTACATTTGTGTTTTTTTTACATTTACTGCTTGCTGTCCTTCTTGGGCACCCCCTCTCTCTGGGCTCACGTTACTGCCTTGCTCTAGCTCGGAGCCTTCAAAACACTAGGCATCCTCCTGGAGCATGTACCCATCACTGTGGTCAAACAGTTCGGGGGACTCCTCAGGAGGACATGGTGGGGCTAGGGAAGGAGTGACTGATGCCATTGAGTCGAGGGAAGAGGCCGCGTTGGCAGCTGCTTTGCCAGACAAAGTACCCTGAGCCTGGGTGAGATAGGATGAGGAGGATGAGGACGGCTTTGTCATCCACTCTACCAAGTCTTCCGCATGTTGTGCCTCAACACGACCAGCTGCCGAAAAAAAGGACAAGCGTGTCCCTCGGAAACGTGCTGATGAGGATGCACCATCTCCACGACCATCACTGTTGCCTCTAGACACAGAGTCTGCTTGCCCTCTTTTATTGGCTTATGACTGTCTGCCTCTCCTTGTTGGCCTTCCAGACATACTAATGGCCTGCAGTGAGATGTACCTGCACAAAGCTGGGATGTATATATATACTGATACTGCAGCTAGCAGAATCAACTGCCTGCCTGTAGTATTATTAGTATGAGAACACCAGCAATTGTCTTCAGCTAGCTTAAGGTGCACACTGTGCAGAGGACACAGTACACTAACTGTAAATAATGCAGCTGCCTGCCTGTGGTACTAATAGGATCAGAAGAACACCACCAATTTTCTTCAGGTAGCTTTAGGTGCACACTGTGCAGAGGACACAGTACACTAATTGTAAATACTGCAGCTGTCTGCCTGTGGTATTATTAGGATCAGAACAACAGCAATTTTCTTCAGGTAGCTTTAGGTGTACACTGTGCAGAGGACACAGTACACTAACTGTAAATACTGCAGTTGCCTGCCTGTGGTATTAATAGGATCAGAACAACAGCAATTGTCTTCAGGTAGCTTTAGGTGCACACTGTGCAGAGGACACAGTACACTAACTGTAAATACTGCAGCTGCCTGCCTGTGGTACTAATAGGATCAGAAGAACACCACCAATTTTCTTCAGGTAGCTTTAGGTGCACACTGTGCAGAGGAGTACACTAACTGTAAAGACTGGAGCTGCCTGCCTGTGGTATTAATAGGATCAGAACAACAGCAATTGTCTTCAGGTAGCTTTAGGTGCACACTGTGCAGAGAACGCAGTATACTAACTGTAAATACTGCAGCTGCCTGCCTGTGGTACTAATAGGATCAGAAGAACACCACCAATTTTATTCAGGTAGCTTTAGGTGCACACTGTGCAGAGAACACAGTACACTAACTGTAAATACTGTAGCTGCCTGTCTGTGGTATTAATAGGATCAGAACAACAGCAATTGTCTTCAGGTAGCTTTAGGTGCACACTGTGCAGAGAACGCAGTATACTAACTGTAAATACTGTAGCTGCCTGTCTGTGGTATTAATAGGATCAGAACAACAGCAATTGTCTTCAGGTAGCTTTAGGTGCACACTGTGCAGAGGACGCAGTCCACTAACTGTAAATACTGCAGCTGCCTGCCTGTGCTACTAATAGGATCAGAAGAACATCACCAATTTTCTTCAGGTAGCTTTAGGTGCACACTGTGCAGAGGACTCACTACACTAACTGTAAATACTGCAGCTGCCTGCGGTACTAATAGGATCAGAAGAACACCACCAATTTTCTTCAGGTAGTTTTAGGTGCATACTGTGTAGAGGACGCACTACACTAACTGTAAATACTGCAGCTGCCTGCGCTACTAATAGGATCAGAAGAACACCACCAATTTTCTTCAGGTAGCTTTAGGTGCACACTGTGCAGAGGACGCACTACACTAACTGTAAACACTGTCGCTAATAGGACTAATAGGATCAGAAGAACACCACCAATTTTCTTCAGGTAGCTTTAGGTGCATACTGTGTAGAGGACGCACTACACTAACTGTAAATACTGTAGCTAATAGGACTAATAGGATCAGAAGGACACCAGCAATTTTCTTCAGGTAGCTGTAAATACTGTAAAAACACCTGTCTGCCTGTCAGTAGGAAGAGAATAACAGGAACGGATCTAGCTAAACTGAATACAGTGTATATATATATATATATATATAATTAATGAACATCAGGTGGGTTACCCTCTTGTCTTGATGTCTTTGTTGAATCAATGCACCGTCAGGGTGGACTCCCAAACTTCCACCATAAATAATAAAAAAAAAAAACTCATGGAACGATGCTTGATGCCAAAATAAGTGTCCTTTACTGAAAAGTTAATCCATAGAATATTACAAAATACAAGCAAGCCACTGTACAGTTCCGAGCGCCACTCGCTCTTCGTCAGGCTTTTCAGGCTGTGTGTGAAAAGCAAAACCTCACTGTGTTCCTTTATCCACACCCAGTCGGAAACACACCTGTGTCAATTAACTAATTACTTTATACAAAACACCTAAAAACATTCCAAAGTTTCACCTTACCACATAAAAAACTTACTACCCCAAAACCATCCTAAATTCCCCAAAGGGGATAATTTACAGAACAGGTTCATCATCTTGTATCCCAAATAACATCATCATATCATTTATGAACCAATTATATTCTCTCATTTGATATGCTAAGTGTTTTGCAAATATTGATGAAAAATACATATATGTTACTATTTTTATAAATGTCTCAGAATTCTTTCATGGATTCCGGTCGATGTTCCACTATCTAGCATTTCCAACGGAAGCCTTGTAGTCAGTCTAAGAAAAATATAACATATTCAAAAATAGTCATACCTTCTATTCGATCTCGCACTAAAAATTCTTTTTAAACATTCTTTTTAAACAAACAGAAACAAATCATAGTCCCTATTCATACCATCCGGGTGTAGGGACTGTAATTTGTTAATCCACCAAACTTCACGTTTTTTTAATTTCAAAATCCTATCACCCCCTCTTTTGTCTTGGGGAATTCCCTCTAGAACCATAAAACGTAAATCAGTGTCTTTGTGGCCCATTTCTGCGAAGTGACGCGATACAGGTAAACTTGGTTGAGGATGTCTAATCGTACTACGGTGTTGTGCGATACGGTCTTTAATTTTTTGGGTTGTTTCCCCCACGTACAGGAGATTACAGGGGCATGTGAGAATATAAATCACGTACGAAGATTGACAGGTGTAAAAGTCGTTAATTATTATTTTCTTATTGGTCCTAGGATGAGAGAAATTATTCCCTTTAATGACTAAACTACATTGAATGCAATTGAGACAGGGGTAACAGCCTTTTCTTTTACTACCAAGGAAAGTCATCTTCCTCTCATCCTGTCTTTCTGATTTAAATTCGGATCGCACCAAGAGATCGCGCAAAGTTTTATTGCGCCGATATGCCTTCAATGGAGTTAATTGAAACTCCTCTACATGAGGATAAGATCGTTTCAGTATCGTCCAATGCTTTCTCAGTATATTAAAGATCCTATCACTATAGCTGTTAAACTGGAAGACAAATGGAATTCTAGGTTTATCGGCTGTGTATCTCTTCTTATTGGGAATGTCAGTAGGATTCAAAATTTTATTTAGTTCGTATCGGATTATCTCTTCTGGATAGCCCCGCTCCTTAAACCTGCAGCACATTTCATCTAATCTTTCATTTCTAACTGTGGTATCACTTACTATTCGCGTCACTCGAAGAAGCTGGCTTCTAATGATAGAACTAAAGACATGGGGGGGATGGTAGCTGTCATATCTCAATAACTGATTCCTGTCTGTAGGTTTTGTATATATGTCAGTTTCGATCCGTCCCTGTTTTATGTATGCCCGTATATCTAGAAAGGGGACCGAATTTCCGCCAATATGAATTTGGAACTGGATATTTGGTGAAATATTGTTAATCATCTCATCAAACATTTTGAGTGATTCGATGTTGCCCCGCCATATGACAAAAATGTCATCTATATAGCGCCACCAAGAGGCGCAATGCTCCAAAAAAAGTTCATTCACAAAAATATGTTTTTGCTCAAAATCATGCATAAATGAACAAGCATATGGCGGGGCAACATTCGAACCCATGGCTACCCCCGTCAACTGCATATAGTACCGATCCTTAAAGAGAAAATAGTTATTATACAAAATCAATCTAAACAATTTCTCAAAAAAAGTTATCTGAGCTTCCGAATACTCGTGACAGTTCTTAATTAGGTTTAGCGCTGCTTCAATACCAGCCCCATGAGGGATCGAGGTGTATAAACTCGTTACATCCCAGGTGACCAGGATAGATTCATTAGGAATTGATGGTAAGTCCCTAATTTTAGTCAGAAAGTCACCAGAGTCCTTGATGTAAGATGGAGTGGCCTTTACCAAGGGTGATAATACTTTATCCAATAACTTGGCCGTGGGTACAAAGATCGAATCACTCCCTGACACAATGGGACGTCCTGGTGGGGAGTGTTTGTCCTTATGAATTTTGGGGAGTATATATAGAACCGGAGTGCGGGTATGTGTTGGTAGTAGAAATTCACATAGATCATGGGAGATTAGTCCTTCTTTTGATGCTGGTTTTACAATACTCTCCAAGATCTTTCTAATACTCCATGTGGGATCTGATTGTAAAGGTTTGTATACTGTATCATCATCCAATTGTCGCCTAATTTCATTCTCATAAGCTTGAGGGTCCATAATGACTACCGAACCCCCTTTATCCGCAGGTTTACAAATAATATCATTCCGTTTCGTTAATTCCCGCAGTGTCACTCTTTCTTGGGGGGACAAATTGTTAGGTACATGATCTTTGAAATCCACTTGTTGTAACAGATGTTTCACATCTCGGGTAACCTCCTGTACAAACATTTCAACAGGTACATAAGTAGTGGGGGGGACGGATTTGGATTTCATTACCAGTCCCAAACTTTTACTACTTAACTTCCCTTCAGGTATGTCATTATGGGCAAATGGTTTGTGAAGAAAATGGACTTTCCATCTGATGTTACGAAATAGGCGGTATAGATCTTGATCTAACTGAAACGGATCTAAGTGATTTTTAGGACAGTAAGATAAACCACGGTTTTATGGTTCTAGAGGGAATTCCCCAAGACAAAAGAGGGGGTGATAGGATTTTGAAATTAAAAAAACGTGAAGTTTGGTGGATTAACAAATTACAGTCCCTACACCCGGATGGTATGAATAGGGACTATGATTTGTTTCTGTTTGTTTAAAAAGAATGTTTAAAAAGAATTTTTAGTGCGAGATCGAATAGAAGGTATGACTATTTTTGAATATGTTATATTTTTCTTAGATTGACTACAAGGCTTCCGTTGGAAATGCTAGATAGTGGAACATCGACCGGAATCCATGAAAGAATTCTGAGACATTTATAAAAATAGTAACATATATGCATTTTTCATCAATATTTGCAAAACACTTAGCATATCAAATGAGAGAATATAATTGGTTCATAAATGATATGATGATGTTATTTGGGATACAAGATGATGAACCTGTTCTGTAAATTATCCCCTTTGGGGAATTTAGGATGGTTTTGGGGTAGTAAGTTTTTTATGTGGTAAGGTGAAACTTTGGAATGTTTTTAGGTGTTTTGTATAAAGTAATTAGTTAATTGACACAGGTGTGTTTCCGACTGGGTGTGGATAAAGGAACACAGTGAGGTTTTGCTTTTCACACACAGCCTGAAAAGCCTGACGAAGAGCGAGTGGCGCTCGGAACTGTACAGTGGCTTGCTTGTATTTTGTAATATTCTATGGATTAACTTTTCAGTAAAGGACACTTATTTTGGCATCAAGCATCGTTCCATGAGTTTTTTTTTTTTATTATTTATGGTGGAAGTTTGGGAGTCCACCCTGACGGTGCATTGATTCAACAAAGACATCAAGACAAGAGGGTAACCCACCTGATGTTCATTTATTATACTCCCAGTGAGTAAGTTACCTTCATTCGTGATGGATACCAATGGAGCTACATTTTCGTACACCCAAGAAGAGACCACACAGATCATGTCTCAGATCTCTGGTTCCAGGAATTTCCTAACGGGCAATACCCCGGTTTACAACTCTCGCACATGGGATAAATTAAGAAGGAAGCATACATCACTCGAATTGCACGGGCTAACCTTGGCCGAATACCATCGTGTACAACGAATCCCCAGAGGTTTGCGGGTACGTCTTGCCCCGACCCTATTCAGCGATAATGATGAGTTTAAGAACACATTTATGCAGATTCTTAACAAATGCTCATTTGATCTAATGACTTTGACTATTTCATTCATACATAAAGAATTGGCTTCACTGTCGGAACAACTTACTAAGATCGAATCAGAATTACGTACTGCGATGTCTGTGGAAGAGTTTAACAAATGTAAGGAGATGGCCGATGAAAGTATTAACAAATATCGCTGTGAATTGGAAACCAGAAAACGCACCAAATTCGATCGAGATATTGAGGACTATGAAAGGAACCAGGTATACAGATGGCCCCGTCCATATAATCGACGAGGTCGCAGTGACTATGGAAGCCTTAGGAGAGAGATATCTGACAACTCTTCAGCTAACACAGATACCGATTCCTCATCCAATTTTTTACAAATAGACCGCGGAGAACGGTCCACTACTCGGATGCAAACCAGATCCCGCTACAACAGAGAAGGAAGCCACGACAGATATCGCAATACACGAAGCAACCGGGGCCGACCAAGGGAGACTTAGTCCATAATATCTCCAGATGGGTCCTATCATCAGATAAGGTAGGACTTTTTCACCGTGGTTTATCTTACTGTCCTAAAAATCACTTAGATCCGTTTCAGTTAGATCAAGATCTATACCGCCTATTTCGTAACATCAGATGGAAAGTCCATTTTCTTCACAAACCATTTGCCCATAATGACATACCTGAAGGGAAGTTAAGTAGTAAAAGTTTGGGACTGGTAATGAAATCCAAATCCGTCCCCCCCACTACTTATGTACCTGTTGAAATGTTTGTACAGGAGGTTACCCGAGATGTGAAACATCTGTTACAACAAGTGGATTTCAAAGATCATGTACCTAACAATTTGTCCCCCCAAGAAAGAGTGACACTGCGGGAATTAACGAAACGGAATGATATTATTTGTAAACCTGCGGATAAAGGGGGTTCGGTAGTCATTATGGACCCTCAAGCTTATGAGAATGAAATTAGGCGACAATTGGATGATGATACAGTATACAAACCTTTACAATCGGATCCCACATGGAGTATTAGAAAGATCTTGGAGAGTATTGTAAAACCAGCATCAAAAGAAGGACTAATCTCACATGATCTATGTGAATTTCTACTACCAACACATACCCGCACTCCGGTTCTATATATACTCCCCAAAATTCATAAGGACAAACACTCCCCACCAGGACGTCCCATTGTGTCAGGGAGTGATTCGATCTTTGTACCCACGGCCAAGTTATTGGATAAAGTATTATCACCCTTGGTAAAGGCCACTCCATCTTACATCAAGGACTCTGGTGACTTTCTGAATAAAATTAGGGACTTACCATCAATTCCTAATGAATCTATCCTGGTCACCTGGGATGTAACGAGTTTATACACCTCGATCCCTCATGGGGCTGGTATTGAAGCAGCGCTAAACCTAATTAAGAACTGTCACGAGTATTCGGAAGCTCAGATAACTTTTTTTGAGAAATTGTTTAGATTGATTTTGTATAATAACTATTTTCTCTTTAAGGATCGGTACTATATGCAGTTGACGGGGGTAGCCATGGGTTCGAATGTTGCCCCGCCATATGCTTGTTCATTTATGCATGATTTTGAGCAAAAACATATTTTTGTGAATGAACTTTTTTTGGAGCATTGCGCCTCTTGGTGGCGCTATATAGATGACATTTTTGTCATATGGCGGGGCAACATTGAATCACTCAAAATGTTTGATGAGATGATTAACAATATTTCACCAAATATCCAGTTCCAAATTCATATTGGCGGAAATTCGGTCCCCTTTCTAGATATACGGGCATACATAAAACAGGGACGGATCGAAACTGACATATATACAAAACCTACAGACAGGAATCAGTTATTGAGATATGACAGCTACCATCCCCCCCATGTCTTTAGTTCTATCATTAGAAGCCAGCTTCTTCGAGTGACGCGAATAGTAAGTGATACCACAGTTAGAAATGAAAGATTAGATGAAATGTGCTGCAGGTTTAAGGAGCGGGGCTATCCAGAAGAGATAATCCGATACGAACTAAATAAAATTTTGAATCCTACTGACATTCCCAATAAGAAGAGATACACAGCCGATAAACCTAGAATTCCATTTGTCTTCCAGTTTAACAGCTATAGTGATAGGATCTTTAATATACTGAGAAAGCATTGGACGATACTGAAACGATCTTATCCTCATGTAGAGGAGTTTCAATTAACTCCATTGAAGGCATATCGGCGCAATAAAACTTTGCGCGATCTCTTGGTGCGATCCGAATTTAAATCAGAAAGACAGGATGAGAGGAAGATGACTTTCCTTGGTAGTAAAAGAAAAGGCTGTTACCCCTGTCTCAATTGCATTCAATGTAGTTTAGTCATTAAAGGGAATAATTTCTCTCATCCTAGGACCAATAAGAAAATAATAATTAACGACTTTTACACCTGTCAATCTTCGTACGTGATTTATATTCTCACATGCCCCTGTAATCTCCTGTACGTGGGGGAAACAACCCAAAAAATTAAAGACCGTATCGCACAACACCGTAGTACGATTAGACATCCTCAACCAAGTTTACCTGTATCGCGTCACTTCGCAGAAATGGGCCACAAAGACACTGATTTATGTTTTATGGTTCTAGAGGGAATTCCCCAAGACAAAAGAGGGGGTGATAGGATTTTGAAATTAAAAAAACGTGAAGTTTGGTGGATTAACAAATTACAGTCCCTACACCCGGATGGTATGAATAGGGACTATGATTTGTTTCTGTTTGTTTAAAAAGAATGTTTAAAAAGAATTTTTAGTGCGAGATCGAATAGAAGGTATGACTATTTTTGAATATGTTATATTTTTCTTAGATTGACTACAAGGCTTCCGTTGGAAATGCTAGATAGTGGAACATCGACCGGAATCCATGAAAGAATTCTGAGACATTTATAAAAATAGTAACATATATGTATTTTTCATCAATATTTGCAAAACACTTAGCATATCAAATGAGAGAATATAATTGGTTCATAAATGATATGATGATGTTATTTGGGATACAAGATGATGAACCTGTTCTGTAAATTATCCCCTTTGGGGAATTTAGGATGGTTTTGGGGTAGTAAGTTTTTTATGTGGTAAGGTGAAACTTTGGAATGTTTTTAGGTGTTTTGTATAAAGTAATTAGTTAATTGACACAGGTGTGTTTCCGACTGGGTGTGGATAAAGGAACACAGTGAGGTTTTGCTTTTCACACACAGCCTGAAAAGCCTGACGAAGAGCGAGTGGCGCTCGGAACTGTACAGTGGCTTGCTTGTATTTTGTAATATTCTATGGATTAACTTTTCAGTAAAGGACACTTATTTTGGCATCAAGTTCCATGAGTTTTTTTTTTTTTTTTTTTTTATATATATATATATATATATATATATATATATATATATATATATATATATATACACACACAAAACCTAGGATGCATATATATATACAATACACTGTAAGTGCAGCTAACTGACTCGCCTGCCTACTCTAACTTAAGTCAAATGACACAGTCTCTCTGTCTTTCTCGCCGCAACACACTACACAAGACTGCCACGGAGGCGGCCTTATATAGTGTGGGGTGTGTACTAAACCCCCTGAGTCATAATTGGCCAAAGCCACCTTGGCTTTGGTCAATTACGGCTCTCTGGACAGATGGAGCTGTGATTGGCCAAGCATGCAGGTCATAGTGCATGCTTGGCCAATCATCAGCCAGCAATGCACTGCGATGCCGCAGTGAATTATGGGCCGTGACGCGCCACTGGGCGCAAACGGCCCATAACGTTTGAAATTCGATGAACGGTCGAACATTCGATGTTCGAGTCAAACATGGGTTCGACTCGAACTCGAAGCTCATCCCTAACTGTGAAATACTGAAGCAGAGCATGATCCCCTCCCTTCGGAGACTGGGCTGCAGGGCAGTATTCCAACATAATAACGACCCCAAACACACCTCCAAGACAACCACTGCCTTGCTAAAGAAGCTGAGGGTAAAGGTGATGGACTGGCCAAGCCTGTCTCCAGACCTAAACCCTATTGAGCATTTGTTAGGCATCCTCAAACGGAAGGTGGAGGAGCGCAAGGTCTCTAACATCCACCAGCTCCGTGATGTCATCATGGAGGAGTGGAAGAGGACCCCAGTGGCAACCTATGAAGCTCTGGTGAACTCCAAGCCCAAGAGGGCTAAGGCAGTGCTGGAAAATAATGGTGGTCACTCAAAATATTGACACTTTGGGCCCAATTTGGACATTTTAACTTAGGGGTGTACTCACTTTTGTTGCCAGTGGTTTAGACAATAATGGCTGTGTGTTGAGTTATTTTGAGGGGACAGCAAATTTACACTGTTATACAAGCTGTACACTCACTACTTTACATTGTAGCAAAGTGTCATTTCTTCAGTTTTGTCACATGAAAAGATATAATAAAATATTTACAAAATGTGAGGGGGTGTAGTCACTTTTGTGAGATACTGTATATTGAGATAACACTCGCATATTGACAAAGCATGATTTTGTGTGAAACACGACTGCCTTTGTTCCCCTGTCCGTGTACTTTTTTTTTTACATGTTTTGGATACAATAAAGCATTTTTTTGCATCGTATGGGAGTGCTGCCATTCATCTAATTTTACTCATCAGTAGTCTGCTTGCAGTGGCAGGGTGTGCACCCCATGGTAGCAGCATGCTTTGAAGCTTATGGTCAGTATACATCACCTGGGAGGAGCGTTTTTTTTTTACATAGTCCCCCCTCTACAAGAAATGGTCACATCAGATGCCAGCATGGAGGGATGGGGAACCCACTTCCAGTACCAGGCAGTTCAGGGTCTCTGGCCATTCCAAACTCGGGATATCATCTCAAATATACTAGAAATTTGAGCCGCTTTTCAAGCCCTCTTAGCATTCAGCCCCTTGTTGAGAGGCAAGGGGATGTTACTACGTATGGGCAACAAAGTGGCAGTAGCCTATATCAACAGGCAAGGGGGCACCAGAAGTTGTTCACTGATGGAAGAAGTTTGTCCCATTCTCGAATGGGCACAATCAAACCTATCAGACCTGAAGGCAGTGTATGTTCCAGGAGCCCAAAATCAACCAGCCGACAACCTAAGCAGAAACTTTATATCGAACAATGAGTGGTCAGGCCTTCTCCCTCATAACTCAGACCTGGGGTATTCATAGATCTAGCAGCAACTCCAGTGAACGTGAAATGCCAGCGATAGCACTCAAGGGACGACTACCCATCGGCAGAAGGGATAGATTGTCTACAACACCCTTGGAACTTCCGGCTGGGTTACATCTTCCTTCCAACACCTCTGATAGCGAGGTTCCTGCTCAGGTTCAAAAGGTCAACATCCACTGCGATAGCAGTGATCCCCTTCTGGCCGAGAAGGCCATGGTTTACAATGTTTCTCCAGATGAACACAGGGAGTCCATTAACTCTTCCAATGTTACAGAATGGTTGATGGACTGCACACTATTTAAGGTTCACTGTGGAAGAGTGTTAGTACAGTTTGGCCCCTCTCCTCCTTCCTCCGCTGTGCCAATCAGAAAGCGCACCTCTCTTTGCAAAAGCACAGTAGGGAACTGGCTGTGAAACCAAAAGGCTTCACGGCCAGTTTCCTTTACTGGAGATGGCGGCGGCAGCACCCGACAGTCAATCTGAAGTTTGGCTGGGGTGCCGACATTGCAGGCTCCCTGGACAGGTAAGTGTCCATATAGTAGAAGTCAGCCGCTGCAGTATTTGTAGCTGCTGACTTTTAATTTTTTTCCCCCAGGCTGGACCTTCTCTTTAAGTGATATAAATGTCTTGGAGTATTCTGTTTCAATGTAAAAGGAACACTGTAGAGGAGAGAATACTCAAAACTTCGCCTGCAGGAGATGAGCTAATGAAGAAACGAAACTAACTGCAGAGTAAGAGAAACGAATGTAAAAGAAAGAAAAATGTTTGTTTTTTTTTCTATAAATTTTGTTACACAGAGCTTTCATCTCAGATTTATACCTTTTTTTGCTTGGATTTAACTGGGAATGTGTAAAATCTCAATTTCATTCACTACGAAAAAAAACTTTTTTTCTTTATTTATAGGATATTTATATACACTATATTACCAAAAGTATTGGGCCTTTACACGCAGCTGTTTTTGGCTGTAGTCGTTTTTTTCTAGTCATTAAACTCTCCATCATGTTATCCTATGTGTCCATGCACACATAGGCAGTTTTGGGCAGTGGTGTTTTTGAGCAGTAAAAAAAACCCAAAACTAGTGGGTTCTGAGAGACGTTTTTCAGCTGTAAAAATGCTCTAATGCAGATAAACATCGAAAAATGCTCAAAAATGTCGCTCACCAGCGTTTAACATTTTTGATCCATTAAAAAAAAAAAAAAAAAAATGTATTAAAAAGAAAAAAAAAACGCCAAAACGCTAATGCGGAAAACCGCTAAAAACCGCTAGTAAACGCTAAAAAAACGCTATTGCAAAAACAATGAAAAAAGTTGAAAAACTCACTGGAAAGCTACTGGCGTTTTTATAACGTTATTATAACGTCCAGTGTGCATGAGGCCTTATGCCGCGTACACACGAGTGGAATGTCCGTCAGAAAAAGTCCGATGGGAGCTTTTCGTCGGATATTCCGACCGTGTGTATGCTTTTTCCGTCGAAAATTCAGATGGACTTAGGCCCCGTACACACGGTCGGACATTGATCGGACATTCCGACAACAAAATCCTAGGATTTTTTTAGACAGATGTTAGCTCAAACTTGTCTTGCATACACACAGTCACACAAAGTTGTCGGAAAATCCGATCATTCTGAGCATTGTGACGTAAAACACATACGTCGGGACTATAAACGGGGCAGTAGCCAATAGCTTTCATCTCTTTATTTATTCAGAGCATGCGTGGCACTTTGTGCCTCGGATTTGTGTACACACGATCGGTATTTCCAACAACAAGGTCCTATCACACATTTTCCGTCGGAAAATCCGACCGTGTGTACGGAGCATTAGAACATGTTATAAATTTTTCCGACGGAACTAATTACTATCGGGAAACCCGCTTGTCTGTATGTTGTTCCGACATACCAAAAACGACGATCTGAAGCAAGTATGAGATGGAAGCTATTGGCTACTGGCTATTGCACTTCCTTTTTCATCAGAGTTTATTCAGATGGCAAAATCCCTCGTGTGTACAGGGCATTGTACTTACCTAGGTGGATACAGCATGGGTCTAATGCTGCATCTGTCCCCGGCACCACTGCACTGAGAACTAAGTGATTGGACATTGCCGATGGCTCGGTTCTCACAGCTCCCCAAGCAGAGAGCTGTTGCCTGTCAGTCAGCAGCTCTCTGCTCTGCCCCCCCCGTGCTTACTGAGCTATGGAGGGGTAGGAAGCAGCCATATCAGGCTCTTAGCAGCTCACTGAGGGGCTGAGACGGCCATCAGTCCAGGCACCTGGCAGATCCAGACTTTACAGTCGTGATGACGCGGTGCCTGGACTGATTCTGAAGTCTGCTCTCTGCTGAAAATGGGTCACAGGAGTGAAAAACGAATTGCACTTCTGTGACCCATAGGAGAAGCCCAGCCAAACAAGCTCAGGCTGGACTTCTCCTTTAATGGAATCCCAGTCTTATGCCCCGTACACATGGTCGGAAATTCCGACAACAAAATCCTAGGATTTTTTCCGACGGATGTTGGGTCAAACTTGTTTTGCGTACACAAAGTCGCACAAAGTTGTCTGAATTTCCGATCGCCAAGAACGCGGTGACGTCAACCACGTACCACGAGACTATAAAAGGCCAGTTCAGAACCAAGCGCGGCACCCTTTGGGCTCCTTTTGCTAATCTCGTGTTAGTAAAAGTTTGGTGAGAGACGATTCGCGCTTTTTCAGACTCGTGGCTTTCAGATCGTTTTCTGCGGTTCAGTTTGTGCTTGTGGGTTTGTGCGTGCATGCAAGCAAGCTACGTGTGACTTTCATTAGTCATTGTGTTCTTGTTCGTTCGTTGCTGTTTTTCAGGTCGCTCTTCACAGGCCTTGCTGTTCTTCAGTGCGTTCAGTTACTTTGTTCTGACTGCATCTCTGGAGATCAGCCACAGTGATCTTTGGGTTCTTCTTTACCTCTCTCACCAAGGCTCTTCTCCCCCGATAGCTCAGTTTGGCCGGACGGCCAGCTCTAGGCGGGGTTCTGGTCGTCCCAAACGTCTTCCATTTAAGGATTATGGAGGCCACTGTGCTCTTAGGAACCTTAAGTGCAGCAGAATTTTTTTGTAATCTTGGCCAGATCTGTGCCTTGCCACAATTCTGTCTCTGAGCTCTTCAGGCAGTTCCTTTGACCTCATGATTCTCATTTGCTCTGACATGCACTGTGAGCTGTAAGGTCTTATATAGACAGGTGTGTGGCTTTCCTAATCAAGTCCAGTCAGTATAATCAAACACAGCTGGACTCAAATGAAGGTGTAGAACCATCTCAAGAATGATCAGAAGACATGGACAGCACCTGAGTTATATATATGAGTGCCACAGCAAAGGGTCTGAATACTTAGGACCATGTGATATTTCAGTTTTTCTTTTTTAATAAATCTGCAAAAATGTCAACAATTCTGTGTTTTTCTGTCAATATGGGGTGCTGTGTGTACAATATGGGGTGCTGTGTGTACATTAATGAGGAAAAAAATGAACTTAAATGATTTTAGCAAATGGCTGCAATATAACAAAGAGTGAAAAATTTAAGGGGGTCTGAATACTTTCCATCCCCACTGTACCTCCCAAATTTTGAACTTCAGAATGAGGGATACTGGAAGAAGGAAAAGACCTGCGGTGCACTAAGCGCTGCAAAATGTGGGTGTGGCAGAACTATTAACAGTGGGAGGTGCATAATGGATGGAGTTAAACAAAAAACGGTCGTCCTTGTACCTATGAAATATGCTTTGATTGCTTTGCCTGAGCCTACCTTAACCGCTTCAGCTCCGAAAGATTTGGCTGCTGAATGACCAGGCCATTTTTTGCGTTACGGCACTGCGTCACTTTAGCTGACAATTGCGCGGTCCTGCAACGCTGCACCCAAACAAAATTGACGTCCTTTTTTCCCCACAAATAGAGCTTTCTTTTGGTGGTATTTGATCACCTCTGCGGTTTTTATTTTTTGCGCTATAAACAAACAAAAAAAAACACAATATTTTGTACTTTTTGCATTAATAAATATCCCCATTTTTTTTTAAAAAAGCTAATTTTTTCTCAGTTTAGGCCGATATGTATTCTTCTACATATTTTTGGTAATAAAAATCACAATAAGCGTATATTGATTGGTTTGCGCAAAAGTTATAGCATCTACAAAATAGGCCATTACTAGTAAAAAAAAATAAAAATGTATATATATATATATATATATATATATATATATACAGTGCCTTGCGAAAGTATTCGGCCCCCTTGAACTTTTCAGCCTTTTGCCACATTTCAGGCTTCAAACATAAAGATATAAAATTGCTATTTTTTTGTGAAGAATCACCAACAAGTGGGACACAATTGTGAAGTGGAACGAAATCTATTGGATTGTTGAAACTTTTTTAACTAATAAAAAAATGAAAAGTGGGGCGTGCAAAATTATTCGGCCCCCTTGCGTTAATACTTTGTAGAGCCACCTTTTGCTGCGATTACAGCTGCAAGTCGCTTGGGGTATGTCTCTATCAGTTTTGCACATCGAGAGACTGAAATTCTTGCCCATTCTTCCTTGCAAAACAGCTTGAGCTCAGTGAGGTTGGATGGAGAGCGTTTGTGAACAGCAGTTTTCAGCTCTTTCCACAGATTCTCGATTGGATTCAGGTCTGGACTTTGACTTGGCCATTCTAACACCTGCATACGTTTATTTGTGAACCATTCTTTTGTAGATTTTGCTGTATGTTTGGGATCATTGTCTTGTTGGAAGATAAATCTCCGTCCCAGTTTCAGGTCTTTTGCAGACTCGAACAGGTTTTCATCTAGAATGGTCCTGTATTTGGCTGCATCCATCTTCCCCTCAATTTTAACCATCTTCCCTGTCCCTGCTAAAGAAAAGCAGGCCCAAACCATGATGCTGCCACCACCATGTTTGACAGTGGGGATGGTGTGTTGAGGGTGATGAGCTGTGTTGCTTTTACGCCAAACATATCGTTTTGCATTGTGGCCAAAAAGTTCGATTTTGGTTTCATCGGACCAGAGCACCTTCTTCCACATGTTTGGTGTGTCTCCCAGGTGGCTTGGGGCAAACTTTAGACGAGACTTTTTATGGATATCTTTGAGAAATGGTTTTCTTCTTGCCACTCTTCCATAAAGGCCAGATTTGTGCAGTGTACGACTGATTGTTGTCCTATGGACAGACTCTCCCACCTCAGCTGTAGTTCTCTGCAGTTCATCCAGAGTGATCATG
The DNA here is from genome assembly GCA_037952835.1 of Lithobates septentrionalis. Taxonomy (NCBI): domain Eukaryota; kingdom Metazoa; phylum Chordata; class Amphibia; order Anura; family Ranidae; genus Lithobates; species Lithobates septentrionalis. Next base: position 268,491 of record JBBDGP010002728.1, read on the forward strand.
GGCCTCTTGGCTGCATCTCTGATCAGTCTTCTCCTTGTCTGAGCTGAAAGTTTAGAGGGACAGCCAGGTCTTGGTAGATTTGCAGTGGTCTGATACTCCTTCCATTTCAAAATGATCGCTTGCACAGTGCTCCTTCGGATGTTTAAAGCTTGGGAAATCTTTTGTATCCAAATCCAGCTTTAAACTTCTCCACAACAGTATTACGGACCTGCCTGGTGTGTTCCTTGGTCTTCATGATGCTCTCTGCGCTTTCAACAGAACCCTGAGACTATCACAGAGCAGGTGCATTTATACAGAGACTTGATTACACACAGGTGGATTCTATTTATCACCATCAGTCATTTAGGACAACATTGGATCATTCAGAGATCCTCGCTGAACTTCTGGAGTGAGTTTTCTGCACTGAAAGTAAAGGGGCCGAATAATTTTGCACGCAATACTTTTCAGTTTTTTATTTGCTAAAAAAGTTTAAATTATCCAATAGATTTCGTTCCACTTCACAATTGTGTCCCACTTGTTGGTGATTCTTCACAAAAAATTAAAATTTTATATCTTTATGTTTGAAGCCTGAAATGTGGCAAAAGGTTGAAAAGTTCAAGGGGGCCGAATACTTTTGCAAGGCACTGTATATATATATATATATTTTTTTTTTAAACTAGTAATGGCGGCGATCTGCGATTTCTCTCGTGACTGTGACATTATGGCGGACATATCGGACACTTTTGACACATTTTTGGGACCATTGTCATTTATACAGGGATCAGTGCTATAAAAATGCACTGATTACTGTAAAAATGTCATTGGCACTAGAGGGCGATCAAGGGGTTAACTGCGTTCCCTAGTGTGTGTTCTAAGTGTAGGGGGGATGGGACTGTCTAGGGGAGATGACAGGTCGCTGTTCATACTTTGTATGAACACACGATCAGTCTCTTCTCCCCTCAGAGAACCGAAAACTGTGTGTTTACACACACAGATCCCAGTTCTCTGGGTGTCAGAAATGATCGCGGGAGCCCGGTGGTGATTGTGACCGCCGGGCACTCGCATCGGCTCCAGGGGTGAGCAGCGGGCTAATTGGGCCCAATTAGGACATTTTCACTTAGGGGTGTACTGACTTTTGTTGCCAGCGGTTTAGACATTAATGGCTGTGTGTTGAGTTATTTTGAGGGGACAGCAAATTTACACTGTTATACAAGCTGTACACTCACTACTTTACATTGTAGCAAAGTGTCATTTCTTCAGTGTTGTCACATGAAAAGATAGAAGAAAATATATACAGAAATGTGAGGGGTGTACTCACTTTTGTGAGATACTATATATATGAGAAAATGAATGTGTAAATATTTTACTTTCAGTGTCGGCACTCTTTAAAATTACGCTAGTTTTTTTCTTGGAATTATACCTATGTAGGTGGATGCAGCATTGGTTCCCCTTCGGCTCTAACACTGACAGCCGAGCGATCAAAGACTGCCCATCGCTCAGTTCTCAGAGCTGCGTGAGCAGAGAGCTGGTGACTGTCAGTCACTGGCTCTCTGCTCTGCCCCCCCACTGTGCTCACTGGAATGCTGGGCTGTGGAGGGGGCGTGAGGTGCTGGCTCAGGCTCTCAGTGACTCGATGAGAGGCTGGACTAGCTAACAATACAGGCTCCTTGGTGGATCCCTGGACCGCCTCTGTGACGTCAGCCAACAGCAGAAAACTCCATTTGCACTCCTCCGATCCACAGGAGAAGTACAGCTAAACGAGCTTCGGCTGTACTTCTCCTTTAACCACTTCAGCCCCGGAAGGTTTTACCCCCTTAATGACCGGAGCATTTTTTGCGATTCGGCACTGCGTCATTTTAACTGATAATTGCGGCGGTCATGTGGCTTTGTACCCAAACAAAATTGACGTTCTTTTTTTCCCACAAATAGAGCTTTCTTTTGGTGGTATTTGATCACCTCTGCGATTTTTATTTTTTGCGCTATAAATGAAAAAAGAGCGACAATTTCAAAAAAAAAAAAAAATTTTTTACTTTTTTCTATAATAAATATCCCACATTTATTTATTTTTTTTAAAACAAATTTCTTCATCAGTTTAGGCCGATATGTATTCTTCTACATATTTTTGATAATAAAATCGCAATAAGCGTATATTGATTGGTTTGTGCAAAAATTATAGCGTATACAAAATAGGGGATAGATTTCTGACATTTTTATTATTATTTTTCTTTACTAGTAACGGCGGTGATTTGCGATTTTTATCGGGACTGCGACATTATGGTGGACAGATCAAAAACTTCTGACACTATTTTGGGACCATTGTCATTTATACAGCGATCAGAGCTAAAAATAGCCAAAGATTACTATAAATGTCACTGACAGGGAAGGGGTTAAACACTAGGGGGCGATCAAGGGGTTAACTGTGTTCCCTATGAGTGTTTCTAACTGTGGGGGAGGGGGTGGGTTTACTGGGACATGACAGAGATCACTGTTCCCGACCACTGGGAGCAGTAGATCCCTGTCATGTCACCTGTTAGAACGAGACTGCCTGTGTACAAGGATATCGCGGGCCGCCGGAGGACATCGAGTCCTCCCGACCCACGGGCAGGTTCCTGCCAGCAACTGAGCTTGTTGCGAGCCGCCGTACAGCTACAGCGATTCGCGCAGGAGAGCCATTGTGCCGCCGTCTAGCCACAGCGACCTGTCTTAAAACGGTTAATGTTCAAATCCCCATCCAACAAAAACAGTGCTGTTCCTGGCTAAGAAAATAGTATGTACCTTTGCAGCTCGGTCTTCCCTGTGTAGCGCTTCCCTCGTGAGGGCCGCTGATAGAATCTGTACCCCACTGGTTGCCGGTGTAGTGTCACATATGGCGACCCATCACATTTGGCTACCCGCTGGAGTGCGCATGCGCAACGCCGCCATATGCGTTCCAACATTTTTACGACAAAACAGCACGCTAAAACCATCAGATAGTGTGATGGAAGTGGCGTTGAGCTGTGCTTGCGCAGTTATTATGCGGCTCCACCCCTAAGTCCAGGTTTAAGCCCCACCATCCCAGTAGACATAGAGTTAGATTATAATTACGATGAGCGAAGCGAGGCCCGTGTCCGAAGCGTGGCGAGCGAGGGGCCCTGTTGCAAAGTGGTGTCTTACAAGCAGGGCTTTTTTTTCTCAGAGAATAGGTGCAGGAACTCCCCCGGTTTGAGTCACCCCTTGTCTCCGCCCCCCTACCCACCTCTGACCATCGTCCTTTGATTCCACCCCCTACCCACCTACCAGTACTGCCCTTTTAGAGAATACAGAACCAAGTATAATTTTGTGGAAGCAGTAAAATAGGTCCCCTGCAGCCAGTAACAATAAAATCCCAGCAATAGATCCCCAGCAACAATGGACTCCACCCCAACCACAATAGATTCCCTGCAGCAACAGTGAACCACCCACAACAAAATATCACAGCCAGCAACAAAATATTCACCCAAGCAACATTAGACCCCCCCCCCCCAGCCGCAACATCAGATCTCCCAGCAGCCAGCATCAATGGATCCTCCAGCAGCCAGTAAAAATAGACCTATCCCTCAACAGTAGATCCCTTCCAGCAACATAAGATCCCCCCAGCAACAATAGATTCCCCATCAGCAACAATAGACCCTCACACAAAATCTGATCCCCATCAGTGACAATAGATCCCCCAGCAGCCAATATCTATAGACCCTCCAGCACACCCCACACCCCATGCTATTACATACATTCAGTGCTGGAGGTGCCGCAACTGCGTTCCAGCTGAAAAAAAAGCCCTGGTCCTATGTCAGACCACTCCTTTCTGTCTCCTCAGCCCACAAGCCATTAACATCAAAACAACCAACAAGACACTATGCAAACTTTTGTGTTTAAATTGGTTGGCACCTTTAAACGGAGTTCCAGAAAAGTGAGAGCGGACTTCTTGTGCTAAATAACCTTGGTCAATTGAGCAAATAAGGAGGATAAAAAAGGGTTAATTATTACTCCATGGAATCCGGCAAATCTTCAGCTAGCACTTAAAGTATGATGAAAAGGCCTACAAGTTCAGCATGGCGGTTCGGTGAAGTTTTTCGAATCCCCCGACGAGGCGAGCACCTGGTTACTATCATTACAGTAATTCTTGAGCCTTCTCTCCAATCTGCAATCCTGGCTGATGATTTTGTCCCAAGGTTCATCTCTTCTAGTTCCGTGGCGGTTTGATTAACCCAGCAAATTACATATTACGTATCACTGGTTAACGCTGTTCTGGATTCTCCTGTTCAGGGTGGGGAGTAGGGTGGCCACGTGTCCCGGATTGCCCGGGATTGTCCCTTATTTTAGATATTTGTCCCGTGTCCCGGGTACCTTCATTCCGGGACAATACAGTGTCCCGGAATGAAAAAAAAACACACCGCCGGCGGCTGGCACCAGTCCGACTCCGTCTCCGAGTCTGACTGCCACCCTTATCACAGTATACACAAGTAACAGATGCGCAGCTTAAGTGCCTTAACTGGTTGCTAGGCTAGGGCCGCCCGCCCCGCGTCTAGCAACTAGTGACGTCAGCTGGCCCCGTCAGTCACGTGGGAGTCAGTCACATGGGCACTGGGCACCCGCACGGCACGGCGGCGACGGCGCACTCTAGACTCACTCTACACGCTACGGCTGAGCAGCGCGCCTCTGAGAGAGAGAGCAGCCGCCAGCCTGCCAGTGTCAGTGAGTCCACTTACTAGCCTGCCCTGTGCGCCCAGCCCCAGTCAGTGGTGGGCGGTGCCTGCCAGTGACCAGTCCCGGAGCCGCCGAGCCGACTTCAGCTACTCCACTCCAGCAGCCGCACATTGCCACTGCCAGCCAGCAAGCGCAACCCTCCGAGCTGCCCGTCCTGAGACTGAGTCGTCCTCCTGACTGAGCCGCCTCGTCCGAGTCCTCCCTCCGGCTCCCTCCCGCCCACGAGGTCCGCCCGCCAGAGTACTTCAGGTTAGTGTAACTTCCACACTACCTAGTGAGCAATGCACACACTCCCTCTCAAATCTGCTCCTGTCCCCCCAGACCCCCACCCCCCTCAGTTCTGCTGCTGTCCCCCACACAGCCACACTCCCTCTCAGTTCTGCTGCTGTCCCCCACCCCCCTCAGATCTGCTGCTGTCTCCCACACTCCCTCTCAGTTCTGCTGCTCTCCCCCTCCATCTTTCCTCCATGTCCCCCTCCGTTCTTCCTCTGTGTCCCCCTCTGTTCTTCCTCCATGTCCCCCTCCATTCTGCTGCTGTCCCCCTCCATTCTTCCTCCGTGTCCCCCTCCGTTCTTCCTCCGTGTCCCCCTCCGTTCTTCCTCCGTGTCCCCCTCCGTTCTTCCTCCGTGTCCCCCTCCGTTCTTCCTCCGTGTCCCCCTCCGTTCTTCCTCCGTGTCCCCCTCCGTTCTTCCTCCGTGTCCCCCTCCGTTCTTCCTCTGTGTCCCCCTCCATTCTTCCTCCGTGTCCACCTCTGTTCTGCTGCTGTCCCCCTCCGTTCTTCCTCTGTGTCCCCCTCCGTTCTTCCTCTGTGTCCCCCTCCGTTCTTCCTCTGTGTCCCCCTCCGTTCTTCCTCTGTGTCCCCCTCCGTTCTTCCTCTGTGTCCCCCTCCGTTCTGCTGCTGTCCCCCACACTCCCCCCGTTCTGCTCCACACTCCCCCTCCGTTCTGCTACTGTCCCCCACCCCCCTCCATTCTGCTGCTGTCCCCCACACTCCCCCTCAGATCTGCTGCTGCCCCCACAATCCCCCTCAGTTCTGCTGCTGTCCCCCCACCCCCCTCAGTTCTGCTGCTGTCCCCCACACTCCCCCTCCGTTCTGCTGCTGTCCCCCACACTCCCCCTCCGTTCTGCTGCTGTCCCCCACACTCCCCTCAGATCTGCTGCTGTCCCCCACACTCCCCCTCAGATCTGCTGCTGTCCCCCCCCAATCCCCCTCAGATCTGTTGCTGTCCCCCACACTCCCCCTCCGTTCTGCTGCTGTCCCCCACACTCCCCCTCAGTTCTGCTGCTGTCCCCCACACTCCCCCTCCGTTCTGCTGCTGTCCCGAACACTCCCCCTCCATTCTGCTGCTGTCCCCCCACCCCCCTCAGATCTGCTGCTGTCCCCCACACTCCCCCCAGATCTGCTGCTGTCCCCCACACTCCCCCTCAGATCTGCTGCTGTCCCCCACACTCCCCCTCCGTTCTGCTGCTGTCCCCCACACTCCCCCTCCGTTCTGCTGCTGTCCCCCACACTCCCCCTCCGTTCCGCTGCTGTCCCCCACACTCCCCCTCCGTTCTGCTGCTGTCCCCCACACTCTCCCTCCGTTCTGCTGCTGTCCCCCCCCACCCCCCTCAGATCTGCTGCTGTCCCCCACACTCCCCCTCAGATCTGCTGCTGTCCCCCACACTCCCCCTCAGATCTGCTGCTGTCCCCCACACTCCCCCTCAGTTCTGCTGCTGTCCCCCACACTCCCCCTCCGTTCTGCTGCTGTCCCCCACCCCCCTCAGTTCTCCTGCTGTCACCCCGAATCCCCCTCAGATCTGCTGCTGTCCCCCCCAATCCCCCTCAGATCTGCTGCTGTCCCCCACACTCCCCCTCCGTTCTGCTGCTGTCCCCCACCCCCCCCCCCCCATTCTGCTGCTGTCCCCCACCCCCCTCCGTGGGAAAAAAAAGCTAACAGTTACTACTGTTTGCTTTTTTTCCCCAAAAATTGGCAAAAAAAAGTATCAAAAACCATCTTTTTTGGGCGGGGGGGGGGGGGGTGTGTCCCTGAATGGCAGTTTGGAAATGTGGTCACCCTAGTGGGGAGGGGAAAGTGGGGGGTTTGGCCATGCCCTTTTTTCATACATAAGCATCTGCAAAACTGCAGGACTCCTCAAACTTGGCCTCTGTTTGCACCATGTATACCTCCTTTTATGGGAACATTCACAAATCCTGGGGGTAGGGAAGGGGCACTAATCAACAACTTATCCATGTGAACATCACATCAGAATCCCTGATCACATCATAACCCCCCCCCCCCATCACATCAGAATCCCCCCTTCACATCAGAATCCCCCCCATCACATCAGAATCTCCTAATGACAGAATCCCCACATCACCTCAGACTCTCCTGATCACAGAATCCCCCCATCACATCAGAGGCCCCCCTAGATATGACAATTCCCATTAAGAGTCCCTCCATCATGAATTCTCCTTTTCCCATCAGAGTCCTTACAGCCTTTGGCTCCAGCAGCCTGGCAGAGGACAGAAGGTGAAGCAGATCTGGATGGCGGTGATATTCCATCCTCTCCTGTATGCTTGTGGCAGTCCTGCATGCCACCTGTCGTAGATCTGCGTTGTACATTGCCATGGTATGGGTTGAATGCTGTCCTGGCCCTAGACCTTCATTGGTTGTTATGGTGCAGGCTGGACATGTACAATTCCTTTTTCATAATTCGGCAAAAAAAAATGTGTTATTCGAACATTCGGTTGTATACAAATTTCCAAATCACAATCGTAACGAGTTTCAATGAATCTGAAATAAATGATAACAAAAAACAACAAATTCATTCCTATTCATTCGTTTCAATCGTTTGCGACTTTGGAGGGTTTTGTAGGTTCAATAATATGTGTCACCCCCTGTATTGTTATGATTGGCCAAAGCCCAAGTCAAAAGCAAGTCACACCCAAGTTGCAAGAAAGTCTGCAAAATAACATAACAAATAATCCAAATCTTCCAAAATAACTTCCAAAAATACGAATCGATTCAGAACGACGTATGTATGAAACAAATCAGAATATACAAAGTGAACTTCGAAAATGAATCCTTCGAACATAACGAATATGACGAAACTGAATCCGACATGAAACAAAACAAACGTTTCCGTCATACACAACTCTAACCTGCCCCCACCATTGTAGCCCATGATACTGATCCAAGTGAGGCCCATGTTCACAGCACTAGGGGGAACCCAAACCGACATCACCAGGGGGAACCCAAACCGACATCACCAGGGGGAACCCAAACCGACAACACCAGGGGGAACCCAAACCGACATCACTAGAGGGAACCCAAACCGACATCACCAGGGGGAACCCAAATCGACAGCATCAAGGGGAACCCAAACCAACATCCCGAGACAGGAGTAAGTGTTTAGCGACGGGGGGTAGGAGAGGTAGTGAGGCATTTTTTACTTTAATGCAGAAAAAAAATTTACCGTATATACTCGAGTATAAGTCGTTCCGAGTATAAGTCGAGGCCCTAATTTACCACAAAAAAATGGGAAAAACTTATTGACCCGAGTATAAGACGAGGGTGAGAAATGCATAGCTACTGTAAGTGGAAAAGAGGGTCAAACAATGCCAATTTGCAGCATCACTGTTCCCATTTGCATGCCTCACTGTGCCCATTTGCAGCCATAGGTCCCCTGAACTTCAAACTCAATAGTTAAGGGTTCCTAGATGCCCCCTAGCTGCAGCCAAAATTTGGGGTCTCTGAACCCAAAGGGTCCCGAAATGACATTGCTGCAGATGGACACAGTTGACCAAATTTGGGGCCCCGTATCTCGGGGCCACTTAGTGCTAGTAACCCCAAATTTGGTGTGCAAACCCAGTGGAACTAGCACCATACAATTTCCAAAGCTGGGGTTTCTAGCACCAAGTAGCCCCGAGATACAGGGCCCCAAAAATCAGTTCAGAAAATGTCAAACACTTTTCTTCAGCAGAGAATGACATTTTCCGAACCGGTTTTGGGGCCCCATATCTCAGGGCCACTTGGTTCTAGGAACCCCATCTTTGGATATGTTATGGTACCAGTTCCACTGGGTTTGCACACCAAATTTGGGGTTCCTAGCACTAAGTGGCCCTGAGATATGGGGCCCAAAATTCGGTTCAGAAAATGTCAAGCACTTTTCTGCAGCAGAGAATGACATTTTCCGAACCGATTTTGGGGCCCCGTATCTCAGGGCCACTTAGTGCTAGGAACGTCAGCTTTGGATATGTTGTGGTACCAGTTCCACTGGGTTTGCACACCAAATTTGGGGTTCTTAGCACTAAGTGGCCCTGAGATATGGGGCCCCAAAGTCGGTTCGGAAAATGAAATTTTTTGCTGCAGAAAAGTGCTTGACTCGAGTATAAGTCGAGGGGGGCACTTTCAGCACAAAAAAATGTGCTGAAAAATTCGACTTATACTCGAGTATATACGGTAGGTAAAAACATTTTGGACTTTAGAACCACGTTAGGCTCTTTTATGTCACGGATAGAAGGAATGCCTGACATTTCTCAATTACCGTAAGTAAAAATTGTTTCTCTTGACCCACCTAGAGCCTGTTTCTTGTGATAATTCACTATGTCACCAAAAGTATTGGGACGCCTGCCTTTACATGCACATGAACTTTAATGACATCCCAGTCTTAGTCCGTAGGGTTCAATATTGAGTTGGCCCACCCTTTACAGCTATAACAGCTTCAACTCTTCTGGGAAGGCTGTCCACAAGGTTTAGGAGTGTGTCTATGGGAATGTTTGACCATTCTTCCAGAAGTGCATTTGTGAGGTCAGGCACTGATGTTGGATGAGAAGGCCTGGCTCGCAGCCTCCGCTCTAATTCATCCCAAAGGTGTGCTATTTGGTTGAGGTCAGGACTCTGTGCGGAGGCCAGTCAAGTTCCTCCACCCCAAACTCGCTCATCCATGTCTTTTTTAAATTGTTTATTTATTGAAAGTTTACAATGTTAAACAAGGATATAGCAGTATATATGTACATCAAATGAAATAACATGAAAAGAGAGTCCATCTTATGAAATCCAAAGCATCCCATGTTATGAATAACATGGATATAAATAAAGTATTAAGTATAAAATTGATGCGCTTTAAAAAAATAGTGCACAATATGCTGCTGCGACTAAGCTTAAATCCAGGAATAAAAAATGCATACATGTGAATAAAATAAATAAATAATTATGGTGCTAATACATGTGTTAAAATTGCCAAAATAAATCTTCAAATTGGTGATGTGACGGTGAATATAAATAAAATAATACTGACACTCTGAGTACAATGTCCAGGCAGAGATAAATAGTGGGGGAAAGTAAAAATAATTAAACAGTTCCTTCCCTTAATCCAGATTGATTGACTCACTGGGTTAGATGGTTTGTATCAGGATAGTTAGTTTTTCTTGCATCCCACTTTAGCCATAATACTGCTGGTGATTCGGCTCTCAGGATAAAGGTTTTATGCAAAGCAAGCAAAGAAAAAATAGATCATTGTGCAGTGAACTTACTAGATAGTACATAAGCAAAACAGGGACAAGAGATACACTCACAAACTCCCGGTCTATTAGAAGCATTCAAATATGCAGATTGCAGTCAGCTGCTGTGGACGAGGTTTCCCATACATCACACATCTGGATCCTTTAGAAGTAGCGTCCCAGATCTCGTTTCATTCTCGTAGTGTTTAGTATTTAGAAATTGCGCAAAAGTAGGAGGAGCATTGGTCAACCAGCATTGAGGAATGGCCCGTTTAGCTGCTAGTAAAATGAAGGCCATCAGTTTCCTACGAAACTTGTACATTTTTTGTATTTGGAAGCCTAACAGAAGATGTATTGGTTGGTGGGAAGATTCAGGAGGAGGAGCATTGTGAGGAGCATTATGATAATGAGTGCCTATGGACTCACCACATCTCCAACATAGACCCGAAGTTGTCAATTTATGTTTCATCAGGAAATCTGGAGTCCTATACCAAAACATACAGATTTTATAGGCAGTTTCTTTTTGGGTCACACATCCGGATACTTTAGAAGTAGCGTCCCAGATCTCTTTCCATTCTCGTAGTGTGTAGTATTTAGAAATTGCACAAAAGTAGGAGGAGCATTGGTCAACCAGCATTGAGGAGTGGCCCGTTTAGCTGCTAGTAAAATGAAGGCCATCAGTTTCCTACGAAACTTGTACATTTTTTGGATTGGGAGGCCTAACAGAAGATGTATTGGTTGGTGGGAAGATTCAGGATCTTCTCTAGTAGTGTGTGAATCTGTGTCCAAAAGGGCAACCATACGGGGCAATCCCAAAATATATGATAATGAGTGCCTATGGACTTTATGTTTCATCAGGAAATCTGGAGTCCTATACCAAAACATACAGATTTTAATAGGCAGTTTCTTTTTGGGTCACACATCTGGATACTTTAGAAGTAGCGTCCCAGATCTCTCTCCATTCTCGTAGTGTAATAGGCCTATTTAAGATGTGGGACCATTTACGCATGTATGGGTGCATGTGTTCCGTAATAATAGGGGTTTCTTGCAAAATTTTATATATAGTGGAAATTAGGCGGGGTTCATGAGGGCCTCTGGAACACGTCAATTCAAATTGTGTGGGTATGGGTAATGTCAGTTGTGGTAATTTTTTGGAAAAAAAAATGTTTAGTTTGGAGAAATGAGTAAAAAACATTCTTCGGGATTTCATGTTTAGATTGTAGTTCTGAGAAGGTATATAGTTTGTGCGTCACCGGATGAACTATATGGCGTAGCTGGAATATACCTGCTTTCGTCCAAGGCAACATGGCTTCATAGGATAGACTATCAGGAATTTCTGGGTTAAAGGTAATATTTATTAAAGGAGAACTTGGGGATGTGAGTGAGAATTTACCCGAGCATTTTTTCCAAATTGAAAGTGTAAAAATTGGATTTAGGCAGATCTTACGCAGTTGGATGAAAGACTTATCAGTAGATGGCCATAACAAGCTACATGGATGAGCTGGGATTGTGATACTCATCTCAATTTCGGACCAACGATTAGGGGCATATCTAGACGTCCACGAGGCTATAGCCCTCAAGTGTGTAGCATAGTAGTATTTGATTATGTCCAGCGCTCCTAGGTCGCCTCTGGCTGGGGTTGTAAGGAGAATTGAGCTGGCTATTCTATGAGATTTATCATTCCATATAAAATTTAGAACATTTCTCTGGAGGGTTTTGAGCTGAGACATTGCGATCATCACTGGCAAGGTTTCAAAGAGATATTCATCCATGTCTTTATGGAGCTTGTGGGCCTTTATAGGCCTTTTGAGAAGATTTGAAGCTCTTTTAACTGCAAAGGGTGGGCCAACTCAATATTGAACCCTACGGACTAATGCCCTGTACACACGATCGGACATTCCAACAACAAAATCCATGGATTTTTTCCGACGGATGTTGGCTCAAACTTGTCTTGCATACACACGGTCACACAAAGTTGTCGGAAAATGCGATCGTTCCGAACGCAGTGACGTAAAACACGTACGTCGGGACTATAAACGGGGCAATAGCCAATAGCTTTCGTCTCTTAATTTATTCTGAGCATGTGTGGCACTTTGTGCGTCGGATTTGTGTACACACGATCGGAATTTAAGCGATCGGATTTTGTTGTCAGAAAATTTTATAGCCTGCTCTCAAACTTTGTGTGTCGGAAATTCCTACGGAAAAAGTCCGATAGAGCCCACACACGGTCGGAATTTCCGACAACACAATCCGATCGCACTTTTTCCGGCGGAAAATCCGACCGCGTGTACAGGGCATAAGGCTGGGATTAAAGTTCATGTGCGTGTAAAGGCAGGCGTCCCAATACTTTTGGTTAATCTAGTGTATTATCACTACGTAACAGACTTTAAATGAGTCAAGAGAAACACTTTTTCTTACGGCATTTAAAAAATGTCAGGCATTCCTTCTATACATTACATAAAAGAGCTTAAATGTGGTTTGCCTGGTTCTAGCTGGTCTTCTTTATGGACAAAAACATTTACATTTTAACCACTTCAGCTCCGGAAGATTTACCCCCCCCCCTTCATGACCAGGCCCTTTTTTTGTGATACGGCACTGCGTTACTTTAACTGACAATCGCCGGTCCTGCGACGCTGTATCCAAATAAAATATATGTCCTTTTTCCCACAAATAGAGCTTTTTTTTGGTGGTATTTGATCATCTCTGCTGTTTTTATTTTTTGCGTTTCGAACAAAAAAAAGACAGACAATTTTTAAAAATAAGAAAAAACAATATTTCCTGGTGCCTCCATGGCAGCATACTAGTGATAGAGCTCCGCCTCGACTCCTCCCTCAGGACCAGTGAATAGCATAAATTAAAGACGTAGTCCCTCCCCCAACATTCTCCTTTTTTTCCTCATACCTCTTGTGCTGGTGAAGAGTAGCAGTATGTCCATACCTCTGCAGTCGGCAGCGTCCGCCGGGTTTAGCCTTTCCCGTGCGCAGTCCCTGTTCTTGGGCCGCTCACAGCGCTGATAAGACTGGGAACCCCTCTGTGGATCTGTTGGGGTCTTCTTGCAGAGTTTCCTCACAGGAACGCAGTCTGCCACCATATCCTATGATGAAGGCAAAAGGAGTCGCAAAAGGATCAGCTCCCATCCTTTCAGGCTTGTGATTTTTCATTTTTTTCCATTTCTCATTTAAAAAAAAAAAAAAAAAAAGAAGAAAAGGAAGATGCATATGTCTTTCCCTCCCCTCTTCCCTTTTTCTGTCCTCCCCTTTCTTCCCTTAATGAAAAGAGATTATACACTGAAGAGGGTGCAAGAAGTTCCTTTTGTTTAGATACCTGTTATGTTTCTGTCATGCTGTGGCCTTTAGGATCGACATCCGTCGCCCTGCTGCTGTGGGGGGCCTTGTGTTCTGTTTTCCCTTCGGCAGCGCGGTCCGGCGTCCCCTCCGCCGTACTGCGCATGCGCGATCCGGGGAACTTACAGCCGTCATTGGTCAGGTGTTTTCTCTCGGCTTTACGTCCTCGGCTCTACTGCGCATGCGCGGGCGCATGTGCGGTCTCTCGGCACTCCGGCGGCCATCTTGGTCTCTGGAAAAAGGGCCAGTTTAGCCCTTTTCTTTAAAAAAAAAAAAAAAAAAACGAAAAGAGAGAGAGACTGGGTGTTTATGGGACTGCCCCACCCACCCCTAGGGTATTTAAGGTCAGCTTTGAGAGCTATCAGTCAGAGTCGCCTCAGCTGTGCCCTGCTAGGTTTCTCTAAAGGCTGCTCTGTGGTAAGTATTTAAAAAAAAAAAAAAAAAACAACAAAAAAAAAAAACTTCTTTTTCTTTCCTTACCTTTTTCTTGCTATTTTCCGCAGCTGATCCTTATGCCCAACTTCGCAATGAGCCATTCATCTCGCAACAAAGATCCTCACACTTCCGTTAGGTATGGGACCACCTATACGTGAGTATAAAAAAAAATAAATAAAAAAAAAGTGCGCTCACTGGCCTGACATGATTTTTTCTTAAAATCATAGCCCTGCCCACTCCAAGAGGACCGAAATCCTCAAGGCACCGCGATGACGACAGCCCAAGTCGCAGATCTCGTTCTTCACGCCACCGGTCCCGCTCATCAAGACGTGAGTCCCATTCTTCGCGACATAGATCAAGATCCAGAAGACGGGACCGGTCCTCCTCTCCTAGATCCTACAAAAAGAAGAAGTGCTGGACCTGTGGGGCTAGTCCGCTACCAAATAAAGTAGTCTGCAAGGATTGTTTCGCGGACTATGCATCCAGCCGCGAGTTAGAAAACCAACAGGTGGTGGACCTGCTCAAAAGAACTATGAAGGACTCCTTCTCTGAGCTTGCGGCCTTGGTTCCTGCCCAGCCAGTCCCGCAGACGTCCCAGGCGCAGGATGTTGAGCTTGTTCTTCCTGGTCCCTCCGCAGCCAGTACGCCTCTACCTCCATCAGGCCGACTGGCCAGAGATTCCCCACCTGAAGACCTTTCGGGCGATTCGTCAGATGAGTCAGATCCTTCCGGCTTCAGCCATTCATTGGTAAAGCCATTCATCCAGGCAGTAAGAGCCGCAATAGCTTGGGAGGATACTGAAGAACCTCCCCAGGAAGCAAAAAGCTACTTCCCATTCCTCAAAAGGAAACAGGCTTTCTTCCCTTTGATGGGAGAAATTACGCAAATCATTCAAAACGAATGGTCAAGAACTGATAAAAAACTGTCATTGGGCCGTTTCAATAAATTGTATCCCCTACCGGAGTCGGGAACACAGTCACTGAACTCCATGCCAGTGGTAGACGCATCAGTGGTGCGACTCGCAAAGAATATTACCCTGCCTATGGAAGATTCCGCTTCTTTCAAGGATCCTCTTGACAGAAGAATCGATCTAGATCTCAAGAGGAGCTATTTAGCTGCAGGAGCGGCATGTAAGCCAGCGATCGCCCTCACCTCCGTATCTAATGCCATTAGAGCTTGGACGGATAACATTGAAACAGCTCTACGCCAGGATGTCCCCAAGGAAGACATAATTAAAGCTCTGGAAGAAATTAGATTGTCAGCAGACTTCGTTGGAGTAGCAGCTATTGACACAATTAGGTGTTCAGCAAGATCTATGCTGCACTCAGTAATGGCAAAAAGGGCCTTGTGGTTAAAACCATGGACGGCGGATTTGGCGTCCAAACAAAATTGGTGCAAAATCCCGTTCGACGGGAAGGCATTATTCGGAGACAAAATGGATAAAGCCATATCTAGGCTGTCAGGAGGAAAGTCAGGTATGCTCCCCCAAGACAGAAGGATGCGAAGATCCAGAGGGGGTTCTTCCAGGTTCCGCCAGTCAAACCCTAGAGATTTCAGACAAGCAAGGCAGTTCAGAGACGGCAGAAGACCCTGGAGGGGCACTCAGGCATCTTTCTTGGGCAGAAAGTCGAAGGCCCCTCAGACTCCACATGAGCAGAAGCAGTCCTTTTGACGCCAGATTAGCCCAGACACTCCCGGTGGGAGCCAGACTAAAATTCTTTCTTCCAGTCTGGGCCAGCAAATGCCAGGATCCCTGGGTTCTCTCAACAATCCAATGGGGACACTTTTGGAGTTTCTCTCATCCTCCACCTCAAAATTCGTTCACACGAACAGAAATTCCATCCTCTCTGCTGAAGGCTCAAGCCCTAAGACAATTCGTATCGTCACTCCAACTTCAGGGAGCAGCTGTGCCGGTTCCTTTGGCGGAGCGCTTCGCAGGCTTCTATTCCACTCTATTTCTGGTTCCAAAGAGAACGGGTGGATGGAGGCCTGTGATCGATCTAAAAAGACTCAACAGGCACATACACCCAGAAAGCTTCAAGATGGAGTCTCTACAAACAATTATTCAGGCAGTACAGCCAACAGATTGGATGATATCAATCGATCTGCAGGATGCGTACTTACACGTGCCAATTCTACCTGCCTTTCAGAAGTATCTCAGATTTGCAGTAGGTCGGATCCACCTGCAGTTCCAAGCCCTGCCCTTTGGGCTGTGCACCTCCCCCAGGGTGTTTACCAAAATTCTAATATCCGCTTTGGTTCCCCTGCGGGAGAGGGGTTTGAGGATATACCACTATTTGGACGACATCCTCCTCCTAGCAAGCAGTCCGGGTCAGTTGGCGTATCACCGAGACATCCTTCTCCAGTCTCTGAGAGAACTAGGATGGTTGATAAACTCAGAGAAGAGTCAGCTGGCACCTACACAGCGGATGATCTATCTAGGTGCGATGTTCAACACCCGGGAGGGGACAGTGTCATTACCATCCCTGAAGATGAGGATTATTATCCAGAAGATGGTCAAAACCATTGCGAGCCGGTATCTAACGGCGTCACAATGCCTGAGCCTCATTGGCACAATGTCTGCCTGTATACCGATGATTCCTTGGGCCCATTGGCATTTGAGGTATTTTCAGACGGGTTTCTTGGCGCCGTGGAAGAAACAGCAACTCTCTCAGACAATTCTGCTGACGGGAGCAATGCGCAGGAGCCTTCATTGGTGGACTCTGCCGGAAAACCTCTCAAAACCTCGCTATCTGGGTTCCCTCTTCTGGATCACAGTTACGTCCGACGCAAGTGGACAGGGCTGGGGAGCCCATTGCAGGGATACCAGGATACAGGGGAGATGGTCCTGCTCCACCCAGGGAGTAGTATCCAACATACTGGAGATGAGAGCAGCATTCTTGGCACTAACTTCATTGGCTTCTCAGGTCAGGGGCCAGAGAGTACTTCTACGCCTGGACAACAGGGCAGCTGTCGCATACCTGCAGAGGCAGGGGGGCACTCGCAGCACATCACTCCTCAGGGAAGTGGAGCCGATTATGCTCTGGGCAGAGAAGAACGTCCTAGACCTCAGGGCGATGTATCTCCCGGGAAGGTTGAACACGGAAGCAGACACGTTGTCGAGGAAATTCTTGAACAACAACGAGTGGGCTCTTCATCCCCAGGTCTTCCATCAGATTGCCAGCCTCTGGGATCCCCCTCAAGTAGACCTATTTGCCACCCCGGGGAATACAAAACTGACCAGGTTCTTCTCTCGCCTTCCGTATACGCAAGCGGAGGAAGTAGATGCCCTGTCATGCCCCTGGAGGTTCACCACCGCATATGCCTTCCCTCCCCGGCCATTAATATTCAAGTTCCTCCTGAGACTTCTCAGAGAAACAGTCCAGGTACTGGCAGTACTCCCATATTGGCCGAAGAGACCTTGGTTTCCTCTAGCTATGCGTCTCAGTGTGAGCTCTCCAATCAGGATCCATCCTTTCCCTCAACTTCTGACGCAGGGCAGTTTAATTCATCCAGACCCTCAGAAGCTGAACCTTCGAATCTGGAGGTTGAGAGGCGAAGGTTCGAGTCCCTACGATGCTCCCCAGGGGTCATAACAACCCTCCTGGGAGCCAGGAAACCAGCAACCAATGCTATATATTCTAGAATATGGGACAAGTTCTTGTCATTTGCTGCCTCAAATGAGTTTAATCCAATCTCTCCTTCTACATCAGGTGTTCTCGGCTTCCTCCAATCAGGACTTGATCTGGGTCTTGGCCTAAGTTCTCTCAAAGTACAAGTAGCAGCAATTTCTGCTGCAACAAATAAAAGATGGGCGGAAGAGCCCTTAGTAGTCACTTTCCTCAGAGGAGTGCTGAAGATCCGGCCACCTGCCAGACGGTCTTTTCCCAAGTGGGATTTATCCCTGGTCCTTGAAGTCCTCTCTGACCATCCATTTGCCCCAGTGGAACAACTGACAATATGGAACATAACACTGAAAACGGTTTTTCTGTTAGCCATTACATCTGGTAGAAGGATCTCAGAACTCCACTCGTTGGGAATAGGTGATGACCACATCTCTTTTTATCACGATAGAGTAGAACTTCGTCCCCTTCGGGGGTTCACACCTAAGGTCACTACTCCAAGCCACCTTTTGGAGCCCTGGGCACTACCGGTATTTGCTGAAGCAGATTCAGGATCATGTCACGAGCTGGACATATCCAGAGTGCTCAGAGCCTACCTAGAGGCCACTAGATCCTTCAGGAACTCGGAAAGACTCTTCATTGTTCCATTCGGCAAATACAGGGGCAAAGAAGCTTCCATCAGAACTCTGGCATCTTGGGTGGTAAAGCTAATCCAGAAGGCCTACAGGATAAAGAATATGGAACCTCCATCCCGAGTGAGTGCTCATTCCACAAGGGCAGTCTCAACCTCCTGGGCAGCAAGGGCTAACGTGTCATTAGAGACGGTGTGCAGGGCCGCCACCTGGTCTTCTCGCAATACTTTCCTCAGACACTACCGTATCGACCCAGGAGCTCTCACAACGGTTGAGTTCGGGAGAAGGGCAGTTCAGGCTGCGATGTCTCATTCTAATTAAACATTTATTGTTAAGCATTATCCCACCCGTGTCAGCTAGTTATTTATCACTAGTATGCTGCCATGGAGGCACCAGGAAAACGGAAAATTGTATCATACTTACCGTAATTTTCCTTTCCTGGTGCCTATCCATGGCAGCATACGCTCCCACCCTCGGTATTCTATTTTACGGAGAATGTTGGGGGAGGGACTACGTCTTTAATTTATGCTATTCACTGGTCCTGAGGGAGGAGTCGAGGCGGAGCTCTATCACTAGTATGCTGCCATGGATAGGCACCAGGAAAGGAAAATTACGGTAAGTATGATACAATTTTCCGTTTTTTTACTTCCTGCTATAAAACACATCCAATAAAAAAAATGTAAAAAAAATAACAAATTTCTTTATAAATTTAGGCCAATATGTATTCTGATACATTTTTTTGGTAAAAAAAAATCCCAATAAGCGTATATTGATTGGTTTGCGCAAAATTTATAATGTCTCCAAACTATGAGATATATTTATGGAATTTTTATACTTTTTTTTATTTTTTACTGGTAATGGCGGCGATCAGTGACTTATAGGGGGACTGTGACATTGTGGCAGACAAATCGGACACTAGCTGACACTTTTGACACCTTTTTAGGAACCAGTGACACCAATACAGTGATCAGTGCTAAAAAATACGCACTGTCACTGTACTAATGACATCGGCTGGGAAGGGGTTAACATCAGGGGCGATCAAAGGGTTTACTGTGTGCCTAGCCAGTGTTTATGTGTACTGTGTGTGCTGCTTTTACCACGCAATGTGCTCTGCAGGAATAAAAAAAAAAAACAGCACATTGCTCTCTTCAGTAATGTCCGAAGCCAATGGTCAGGTGCCGGCGACCAATCAGCGGCTGGCACCTGCTGATTGGTTGGTGCTGCAGCCAATTGCAGCACAACCAGGGGGCGGGGGCACACAGGGGGGGCTCTCTACCCCGGCGCGTGGATCACGTACTAGGCTACTCATGTCTTCATCAAAGCCAACCAATTGTGCTCAGTTTGAAGCAGTGGAGCTTGGTGTAAGTGGAGCTGGATTAAGTGGGAGTTAAACACAAGAGTTTAAAACAGGAGGTTATAACAGGGGTCATAGTACCTGTGTAGTGTGAGTATCTGAGTGTTGTCTGAGTAGTGTGTGTGGATCGTTAGTACTGTGTATTGTGTACCTGTGTATTGTCTTGTTGTGTACCTGTGTATTGTTTTAAGTATTAGTGCCAGGAAGCTAGCTGTTAGGTAATTTGGACAGGGTAAAATCCCCAATCCTCACTAAATTTAATAGGTACGATGCCCGGCGGGTGTGGAGAGGCGGCTCTTTGTACATCTTGCCGCATGTATGCGTTCCTTGATCATCCGATCGAGGGCGAATACTGCTGTGCAAAATGTAAGCACATTGTTTCCCTGGAAGCCCAGGTTCTGAATCTAGGGAAGCAACTGTCAGCACTGAGAAGTCCCTCTATAATAATGGTGAGCCAGGAACGTACATGGCAGATGCCGGCAGGGGCCAGCACAGAGGCGGGTGGAGACAAAGAGGTGCAGGCACTAGCAAAGAGTAGATGGGTGACAGTCAGGAGGGGTAGAGGGGGAAGTGCCAGAGAGGCCGTTCCAGGACTGGAGCATCCCAATAAGTACGCTCCATTGAGTGACATTGGTGAAACCAGTCAGGGACCAGCACTGCTGGAGATGAGGGACTCTCCTAGCTGCCAGGGGAAGAACTCCTCCAGTGAGAGTGGGGGGGCAGCAAAGGGAAAGGAAAGACAGATTCTGGTGGTAGGGGACTCAATTCTTAGAAGGACAGAGAGGGCAATCTGTAACCAAGACCTGAAGCGCCGAACAGTATGTTGTCTACCGGGCGCTCGGGTTCGGCACATCACGGATCTTGTGGACAGATTACTGGGAGGGGCTGGGGAAGACCCGGCTGTCATGGTGCACGTTGGCACCAATGACAAAGTCAGAGGCAGATGGAGTGTCCTAAAGAACGATTTTAGGGAATTAGGAGCTAAATTGAGGAAAAGGACCTCCAAGGTAGTGTTCTCAGGAATACTACCGGTACATCGAGCCACACCAGAAAGGCAGAGGGAGATTAGGGAAGTAAACAAGTGGCTGAAGAGCTGGTGTAGTAAGGAGGGGTTTGGGTTCCTGGAGGACTGGGCCGACTTCTCAGTCGGTAACCGGTACTATAGAAGGGACGGACTGCACCTAAATGAGGAGGGTGCAGATCTGCTGGGAATGAAGATGGCCAAAAAGTTAGAGGGGTTTTTAAACTAGGCAATGGGGGGGAGGGTCCAGAGACAGTGATAGCCAGCGCGGAAGATATTCCAGAGGGTAGTATTGGGGGCATTAGTGGTAGGTTAACCAAAGCACAAAAACACAAGGTGAGTATAGTAGCAAGTCCTAGTTGCAATCTTGAAACACCCAATACGAGGACAATATGCGACCAGTCTAAACTATGTGGCATGTTCACCAATGCCAGAAGCATGGCGGACAAGATGGGTGAACTAGAGATACTGTTGTACAAGGAGGATTTGGATTTTGTGGGAATTTCAGAGACCTGGTTCAACAGCTCTCATGATTGGCTGGCAAACATTCAAGGGTATACCCTATACCGCAAGGATAGAGAAGGTAAAAAAGGGGGAGGGGTATGCCTATATATCAAGAATAATGTACAAGTGAGTGTGAGAGATAACATCACTGAGGGGGCTAGGGAGCAGGTGGAATCTTAATGGGTAGAGCTCCAAAGGGTTGAAGCTAAGGGGAAAATAATACTGGGAGTATGCTATAGGCCCCCAAACCTGAGGGAGGAAGTGGAGACGGATCTCCTATCACAAATTGGATTAGCAGCAAGGATGGGAAGTGTTATCATAATGGGGGATTTTAATTATCCAGACATAGACTGGGCGGAGGGAACCGCGCATTCATTTAAGGCTCGCCAGTTCCTTAGTGTTTTGCAGGACAATTTTATGGGTCAGATGGTAGACGCACCAACTAGAAATAAAACATTACTAGATCTACTGATTACCAACAATACAGACCTGATAACAGATGTGGTAATACGGGGCAATTTAGGTAACAGCGATCACAGGTCAATTAGTTTCAGTATAAATCACACAAATAGGAAACATGAAGGGAACACAAAGACACTGAATTTCAAAAGAGCCAACTTCCCTAAACTACAAACCTTGCTAAAAGGCATAAATTGGGATAAAATATTAGGAACAAAGAATACGGAGGAGAGATGGGTTTGCTTTAAGAGCATATTAAATAAGGGCATTAGCCAATGTATCCCATTGGGTAATAAATTTAAAAGAGCGAACAAGCATCCTGGATGGCTTAACTCCGATGTAAAAATGCATATAAAAGCAAAGGAGAAGGCCTTCAAAAAATACAAGGTTGAGGGATCATCCTCAGCATTCAGAATTTATAAAGAATGCAATAAGAAATGTAAGGGTGCAATTAGGATGGCTAAGATAGAACATGAAAGACACATAGCGGAGGAGAGCAAAAGAAATCCCAAGAAATTCTTTAAGTATGTAAACAGTAAAAAAGGGAGGACAGACCATATTGGCCCCATAAAGAATGAGGAAGGACATCTGGTTACAAAGGATGGGGAGATGGCAAAGGTATTGAATTTATTCTTCTCCTCAGTCTTCACAAGTGAATCGGGGGGCTTCAGTAACCAAAACTGCAGTGTTTATCCTCATGACACATCACAGGAAGCACCTCCATGGTTAACAGAGGACGGAATTAAAATTAGACTTGAGAAACTTAACATTAATAAATCACCGGGACCAGATGGCTTGCATCCGAGGGTACTTAGGGAACTCAGTCAGGTGATTGCCAGACCGTTGTTCCTAATATTTACAGACAGTATATTGACTGGAATGGTACCAGCTGATTGGAGAAAAGCCAATGTAGCACCAATATTTAAAAAGGGCCCAAAAAACATCCCTGGGAATTACAGACCAGTTAGCCTAACATCAATAGTATGTAAACTCTTGGAGGGGATGATAAGGGACTATATACAAGATTTTAGTAATAAGAATGATTTCATTAGCAGTAATCAGCATGGATTCATGAAGAATCGTTCTTGCCAAACCAATCTATTAACCTTCTATGAGGAGGTGAGTTGCCATCTAGATAAAGGAAGGCCCGTAGACGTGGTGTATCTGGATTTTGCAAAAGCATTTGACACAGTTCCCCATAAACGTTTACTGTACAAAATAAGGTGCGTTGGCATGGACCATAGGGTGAGTACATGGATTGAAAACTGGCTACAAGGGCGTGTTCAGAGGGTGGTGATAAATGGGGAGTACTCAGAATGGTCAGGGGTGGGTAGTGGGGTTCCCCAGGGTTCTGTGCTGGGACCAATCCTATTTAATTTGTTCATAAACGACCTGGAGGATGGGATAAAGAGTACAATCTCTGTATTTGCAGACGATACTAAGCTAAGCAGGGCAATAACTTCTCTGCAGGATGTGAAAATCTTGCAAAAAGACCTGAACAAATTAATGGGGTGGGCGACTACATGGCAAATGAGGTTCAATGTAGAAAAATGTAAAATAATGCATTTGGGTGGCAAAAATATGAATGCAATCTATACACTGGGGGGAGAACCTCTGGGGGAATCTAGGATGGAAAAGGACCTGGGGGTCCTAGTGGATGATAGGCTCAGCAATGGCATGCAATGCCAAGCTGCTGCTAATAAAGCAAACAGAATATTGGCATGCATTAAAAGGGGGATCAACTGCAGAGATAAAACGATAATTCTCCCGCTCTACAAGACTCTGGTCCGGCCGCACCTGGAGTATGCTGTCCAGTTCTGGGCACCAGTCCTCAGGAGGGACGTACTGGAAATGGAGCGAGTACAAAGAAGGGCAACAAAGCTAATAAAGGGTCTGGAGGATCTTAGTTATGAGGAAAGGTTGCGAGCACTGAACTTATTCTCTCTGGAGAAGAGACGCTTGAGAGGGGATATGATTTCAATTTACAAATACTGTACTGGTGACCCCACAATAGGGATAAAACTTTTTCGCAGAAGAGAGTTTAATAAGACTCGTGGCCACTCATTACAATTAGAAGAAAAGAGGTTTAACCTTAAACTACGTAGAGGGTTCTTTACTGTAAGAGCGGTAAGGATGTGGAATTCCCTTCCACAGGCGGTGGTCTCAGCGGGGAGCATTGATAGCTTCAAGAAACTATTAGATAATCACCTAAATGACCGCAATATACAGGGATATGTAATGTAATACTGACACATAATCACACACATAGGTTGGACTTGATGGACTTGTGTCTTTTTTCAACCTCACCTACTATGTAACTATGTAACTATGTAACCTTTTTGACATGTTTCACCACTGCTGGCTTACTTACAAGGATAGGGGAAGTACTTCTTTGTGAGCAAGCCAGCAGTGGGGAAATTCATCAAGAAATGTTGATTTTCAGATGGAGACAAGAGTGTATGCAGTATTTTTTGACAATTAACCACTTAAGGACGTCCACATACCTCCCAAATTTTGAACTTCAGAATGAGGGATACTGGAAGAAGGAAAAGACCTGCGGCGCACTAAGCGCGGCAAAATGTGGGTGTGGCAGAACTATTAACAGTGGGAGGTGCCTAATGGATGCAGTTAAACAAAAAATGGTCATCCTTGTACCTATAATATATGCTTTGATTGCTTTGCCTGAGCCTACCTTAACCGCTTCAGCCCCGGAAGATTTGGCTGCTGAATGACTGGGCCATTTTTTGTGATTCGGCACTGCGTCGTTTTAACTGACAATTGCGCGGTCGTGCACCCAAACAACATTGACGTCCTTTTTTTCCCACAAATAGAGCTTTCTTTTCGTGGTATTTGATTACCTCTGCGGTTTTTATTTTTTGCACTATAAAGAAAAAAAGAGCGGCAATTTTGAAAAAAAAAACAATATTTTTTACTTTTTGCTAAAATAAATATCCCACATTTATTTTTTTTTAAAGCAAATTTCTTCATCAGTTTAGGCCGAAATGTATTCTTCTACATATTTTTGATTAAAAAAATCGCAATAAGCGTATATTGATTGGTTTGCGCAAAAGTTATCGCGTCTACAAAATGGGGAGTAGATTTATGGCATTTTTATTATTATTTTTCTTTACTTGCAATGGCGATGATCTGCGATTTTTATCGGGACTGCGACATTATGTGTCGTAGGCATTGTTGTTTACATAGACATTTCCCCTTTCTGCCTGAGCCTGTTGCGAGCCGCCGTACAGCTACGGCGATTCGCGCAGGAGAGCCATTGTGCCGCCGTCAAGCGACAGCGGCCTGTCTTAAAATGGTTAATGTACAAATCCCCATCCAACAAAACAGTGCTGTTCCTGGCTAAGAAAATAGTATGTACCTTTGCAGCTCGGTCTTCCCTGTGTAGCGCTTCCCTCGTGAGGGCCGCTGATAGAATCTGTACCCCCACAGGCAACCCAGGTTAAAACATCAGAGTGGGTTTGTTTTTTTTGTTTTTTTCCTTCTTTTTTTTTGGCCTTTCCTCCTCCTCCTTGGTTATTGTTTATTGGTACTGTCAACCACCTCCAGTAAGCACCCAAGCTCCATGTAGACGATCATATGGTGCTTTGTGTTTTTGTTTTTTGTTTTTTTTTTGGGTGCAGAAATAGTTTGATTGTATCTTCATATATATTGTTGATTGTAATAAAACTTGGTCCTTCTCTCGGGTCCCATTATGGGGCCTTCTTTGTGTGTATCCACTTCCCCCTCGTAGGTATACCAGCCCTCTGGTAGGGATTGGTATGAGTCATCCTGTTCTTTTTTGGTTTTTTTCTGTTTTGTTTTTTTGTTTTTTGTTGTTTGGTGGTGTGCTATACCTTTCGTAAAGCATACTATTTTTTTACTTGGATTTGGTCTCTGGCTAGGACCAGATAGAGAGAGTTATATCTCTTAAAGACGGCTACAGTGCGGTCAGCTTTTTCTGGGTGGGTGTCTGTGGGACATCCTCCCAGAATGTTGCTCTCGGGCGCGCTCCCCTAAACATCCATGACGTATCGCGGTAAATGGCCGCTTGTAGCGGCCGTTTACCACGTGATCTCTCCGTCAAATGAGTGATCACTTGTAAATAAACCGGCGTCATGTCATGATGCCGGTTCCTCCCTCCCTTCTCTGTACCGATCTGTACAGTGCGGAGGGAGAGGTGGAAAGATCGTTTTGAGCAGCGCTGTGGGCTGGATCTGTAGTGCCCACAGCGCTGCTCTGTGCCCATACTGTGCAATACTCTGCAGTACTCTGCAATAATGTGCAATACTCTGCAATACTGTGCAATACTCTGCAATATTCTGCCAATACTGTGCAATATTCTGCCAATACTCTGCAATAATGTGCAATACTCTGCCAATGCTCTGCAATACTGTGCAATACCTACTCTGCCAATACTCTGCCAATATTCGCCAATACTCTGCCAATACTCTGCAATAAATGTTCAAATTTATTGTCTTTTTTGATTTATAGCACAAAAAATAAAAATACCACCAAAAGAAAGCTCTATTTGTATGAAAAAAAGGACAAAAAATTCATATGGGTACAGTGTTGCATGACTGAGTAATTGTCATTCAAAATGTGAGAGCACCGAAAGCTGAAAATTGGTCTGGTTAGGAAGGGGGTTTAAGTGCCCAGTGGACAATTAGTTAAATGAAATCCTTATGTTAGACCCAGTATGTCATCAGGCAATTTTGATAGCGATTAAGAATTTTATCGCTGACCATGAGCACGACGAGACCCCATTACCTATACAATGGGAAGCCTTGAAAGCGGTATTAAGAGGACTGTTTATTCAACATGGAGCCCGCTTAACCACTACACATCCGCGCTATGGCCGAATGACGGCCACAGCGCGGACCTGAATTCCCGGGAGGCCGTCATATGACGGGCTCCCCTGTGCACGCTCCCTGTGCGCGCCCAGTAGGGCGCGCGCCGAGCGTGCTGTGATCACCGAGTCACTGAGACTCGGCTGATCACCGATCTGAGTAAGGGGCCGGTGCTGACAGCTGATCACATGATGTAAACAAAAGATCGGTAATCGTTTTTTTTTCTACTCACGCTGACAGCGTGAGTAGAAAAAGAAGCCGATCACCGGCTCAGATGTGAGGGACATCGGTCCCCAAGTGGAAGAGGCACATCTGCCTCATCAGTGCCACCAAATAGTGCCACCTAACAGTGCCCACAGTGCTACCTAACAGTGCCCACAGTGCCACCTAACAGTGCTCACAGTGCCACCTATCAATGCCAACAAGTGCCACCTATCAATGCCCACAAGTGCCACCTATCAATGCCCACCTGTAGTGGCAATCAGTGCCACCTGGCAGTGCTGCCCATCACTGGCACCCATCAGTGCCCATCACTG
Source organism: Lithobates septentrionalis (assembly GCA_037952835.1). Classification (NCBI taxonomy): domain Eukaryota; kingdom Metazoa; phylum Chordata; class Amphibia; order Anura; family Ranidae; genus Lithobates; species Lithobates septentrionalis. Next base: position 295,429 of record JBBDGP010002728.1, read on the forward strand.
GCACCCATCAGTGCCGCCTATCAGTGCCCATCACTGCCGCCTCATCAGCGTACATCAATGAAGGAGAAAAATGACCCGTTTTAAATTTTTTATAACAAAATATAAAAAAATAATTTTTTTATTTTTTTTTTAAATTCAGTTTTTTAAATTTTTTTAACAAAAAGTAAAAACTGCAGAGGTGATCAAATACCACCAAAAGAAAGCTCTATATGTGGTGAAAAAAATGATAAAAATTTCATTTGGGTACAGTGTTGTATGACCGCGCAATTGTCATTCAAAGTGCGTCAGCGCTGAAAGCTGAAAATTGGTCTGGATAGGAGGGGGGTTTAAGTGCCCTGTAAGCAAGAGGTTAAAGAAAGAAAGATCAGCGACTATACAGGATGCCTTGTCAAGGGTTCGGGCTTTGGAGATTTCACATAAAAAGACTCCAACCCCGGAGCTATTTGCCGATATATCTTTGGTACGGTCATCTTTATTAAATTCTCTAGAGGTTTCTCGTTGTAAAAGTCATTATAGCTATGCCCTGGGAAAGTACCGGTATGGAGACAAAACTGGGAGACCTCTTGCAAGGTCATTGCATCCCCGCTCCTCAGCAACTTTTATACCTAGTATTGCGTTACCATCTGGGGAAACTACCTCAGATCCACTCTCTCTTCAAAAGGCTTTCTGTGATTATTTCACAGCTTTGTACAATCTAATGCCGCGTACACACGAGCGGACTTTACGGCAGACTTGGTCTGGCGTACCGGATTTCGTCAGACAATTCGATCGTGTGTGGGCTCCAGCGGACTTTGTTTGCTCAAAAGTTGGACGGACTTAGATTTGAAACAAGTTTTAAATCTATCCGACGGACTCTTCTTTCTAGCGGACAAACTGGTCGTCTGTGTGCTAGTCCGACGGACTCAAACTGACGCATGTTCTGAAGCAATTACAAGACGGAAGCGCTCGGTCTGGTAAAACTAGCCTTCGTCTTGAAGCTAGCACATTCCTCTTCTGTGATCTTTTAATACAGCGCTTTTTTTTTAAATTTATAATGCGAGAGGAATGAAGTTGTTTTTCTGCTTTATATTCACACAGAGTTCTCACAAACTACTTTCTTCATGATTTATCCTCATGCCATGACTAATATGATATTTGTAAAAATCCAGATCTCCATAAATAAAAACTTTTAAATGAGATTTTGGACTCATCTTTATTTTTTTTTATTGATTTCAACACTTATCTATTTTACAATGTGTGCTAAATTATACCAACATTTTTTTTTTTTGTGGATTTTCAAGTTACCACAATAACCTTAATATTTTGTGTTATTTTGATGAACCTTAACCATTAGGCGTCCGCGCTATAGCCGAAAGACGGCTACAGCACGGACTCCAATTGCCGGGAGGGCGTCCCTGGATGTCCTCCCTTTTACTTCCGCGTTGCGCGCTCCCGCGGGCGCGCATCGGGGAGGTTTTGTGCTGGCCGTGTCCCTCGGACACAGCCAGTCACAGATCGCCGTAAACGGCCAATGACAGCGGCCGTTTACAGTGCGATCGCTCTGCCAATGAGAGAGGATCTCATATGTAAACATATGAGATCATCTCTCATCACCGGCTCTCCCTCCTCACACAGAGACAGCGTGTGAGGAGGGAGAGCGGAACCGCTGCGGCGGTGAGTAAACAGAAAAAAAAAACGAAAAAAAAAGTGTAAGCACAGTTATCTGCTCCTGCCATCTGCCCTACCATCTGCCCCTGCCATCTGCCCCTGCCATCTGCCCCAGCCATCTGCCCCTGCCATCTGCCCCAGCCATCTGCCCCAGCCATCTGCCCCTGCCATCTGCCCCAGCCATCTGCCCCAGCCATCTGCCCCAGCCATCTGCCCCTGCCATCTGCCCCTGCCATCTGCCCCAGCCATCTGCCCCAGCCATCTGCCCCAGCCATCTGCCCCTGCCATCTGCCCCAGCCATCTGCCCCTGCCATCTGCCCCAGCCATCTGCCCCAGCCATCTGCCCCAGCCATCTGCCCCTGCCATCTGTCCCCAGTGCCATCTGTCCCCAGTGCCATCTGTCCCCAGTGCCATCTGTCCTGCCATCTGTCCCTGCTGTCATGTCCCTGCCATCTGTCCCCAGTGCCATCTGTCCCCACTGCCATCTGTCCCCAGTGCCAAGTATAAGTGCCATCTGTCATCAGTGCCACATAGTGCCATCTGTCATCAGTGTCACGTGTCAGTGCCACGTATCAGTGCCATCTGTCATCAGTGTCATGAGTGCCACGTATCAGTGCCATCTGTCATCAGTGCCACGTATTAGTGCCATCTGTCATCAGTGCCATGTATTAGTGCCATCTGTCATCAGTGCCACGTATTAGTGCCATCTTTCATCAGTGCCACATGTCATCAGTGCCACATATTAGTGCCATCTGTCATCAGTGCCATTTGTCATCATCGCCACGTGTCATCAGTGCCACATATTAGTGCCATCTGTCATCAGTGTCACGTGTCATCAGTGCCACGTATTAGTGCCATCTGTCAGTGCCATGTATTAGTGCCATCTGTCATCAGTGCCACGTATTAGTGCCATCTGTCATCAGTGCCATGTATTAGTGCCATCTGTCATCAGTGCCACATCAGTGTCAGTGCCACGTATCAGTGCCATCTGTCATCAGTGCCACATCAGTGCCACGTATCAGTGCCATTTGTCATCAGTGCCACGTCAGTGTCACATGTCATTGTCCTGGTTCTCCAGGGCCTTCAAAAGTGTAATAGGTAGTCAACAAATTAGATGTGTAATTTATGCTCCTAGAACACATGATGGCGCTCCCTGCATGTTGGGCCTCTCTATGTGGCCAGACTGTGAAAAAGTCCCACACATGTGGTATCGTAATACTCAGGAGGAGTAGCAGAATGTATTTGGGGTGTCATTTGTGGTATATACATGCCATGTGAGAGAAATAACCTATTACAATGACAATTTTGTGGGTGGGAAAAAAAAAATCTTCATTTTGCAAAGAGTTTTGGGAAAAAATGACAACATCAAAAACCTCACCATGCATCTTACTAAATACCTTGGAATGTCTACTTTCAAAAAAGGGGTCATTTGGGGGGTATTTGTACTTTCCTGGCTTGTTCGGGTCACAAGAAATGAGATAGGCCACCAGTACTTCAGATGTGATCAATTTTTTATGATTTGCACAATAACTTGTAGACTCTCTAACTTTCACAAAGACCAAATAATATCCACTAATTTGGGTTATTTTTACCAAAGATATGTAGCATTATAAATTGTGGCCAAAATTTATGAAGAAAAATTACTGATTTGCAAAATTTTATCACAGAAACAAAGAAAAATGCGTTTTTTTTCAAAATTTTCAGTCTTTTTTCATTTATAGCGCAAAAAATAAAAAACCCAGAGGTGATCAAATACCACCAAAATAAAGCTCTATTTGTATGAAAAAAAGGCCAAAAAATCATTTGGGTACAGTATTACATGACTGAGTAATTGTCATTCAAAATGTGAGAGCGCTGAAAGCTGAAAATTGGTCTGGTCACGAGGGGGGTTTAAGTGCCCAGTTGTCAAGTGGTTAATGAGGTTGTTGTCCCTTGTTAATTAGACATAGAGGGGTGTATTTTCCAAAGGCAAATTCATTTTTCACTACAAGTGCTAATTCTACTTGGAATTGCACAGAAAGAGCATTTTGAAGTGCCTTCGCTGTGCAAGGAACCCCCCAAAAAAAACAAAAACTTTTTATTGCACATGATTGTATGATAAAATCAGCAGAGCTTCATTTCATTTCAGCTCTTCCCCTCAGATTTACAGCGACTGCACTTCCAACAAGTGCACTTGCTGTGCAATTTCTAAAGTGAACTTTTCACTAGTACTTTTCACTTGATATTCGAAATGATTTAGCCTTTTGGCAAAAACACACATAGGGGTTGATTTACTAAAGGGAAAAAGACTGTGCACTTTGCAGTTGCCCTCTGTAAGAGCAGTTGCTCCAGAACTTAGTAAATGAGCAGAAGCTCTGCTGACTTCTATCATCCAATCATGTGTAAGCAAAAATGCCGTTTTTAGAATTTTCCTTGCACAGGATTGGGTACTCTTTGCAAAGTCAAGCCTTACCTCATTTCTGAAGCTCTGGAGCAATTGCACTTGCAGATGGCAACTGCCCTCTGCAAAGTGCACAGTCTATTTGCTTTTTTTAAATCAACCCCATAGTCTTTTTGACCTGTACCTGCCTACTCCCAAACAAAATGTCGGTTTTGAATCAAAACACATAAGCAATAATGTAAGGTAAGAAAATAATCCATTTATTTTGGTCAAAAAAAAAATTAGGAAGGCAACACTGGAGACACTTTTAGAATCTGTGAAGCCTTTCGTCCCCCAGGACACACATCAAGTTTGAGGACAAGAAAATTGGTATCTTGCGACTATAGGGAGCACAGGGAGCACAGTCAGACCAGACAGAAGCCAGGCAATCGCTTTCGACTCTTCCGTGGAGCCTTCCCTCCACGCTTCTCTGCAGCCATCCTCGGAGGTTGTGCCTTTGGTGGTGTACTTGGGGCAGGAGGAGGAGGAGGAGTGGCTTCATCTGCCAGATATGTGGTAGCAGTAAGCTCCCCTCTCAAGCCCTTCTGATATGCCTGAAAAATCAAACCCTCACAGAGGAGGCGTTGCCCCTTTTCCAACTCCAGCAATCTGCTGGCTATATAGGTGCCATGCGCCTCCTCTGCATTGGCTGGTGTGCTCAGGTTTTGGCTTGCTTCCCGTATGAGGGCTAGGGATTCCTGCTCAGTTTGTGTCATTCTCCTGGGCCTTTTGTGGAGAATGCGGAGGGGAGGCACCGGAAACTCCGTGCGGCTTCTACCTGGCCCAGCCACAGCCTCCTCCTCTCTCCCACTGGGCAAGGCCTCCTCCTCTCTCCCACTGGGCAAGGCCTCCTCCTGGCTGAGGTCATCCTGTGTCAAAAAAAGGGACATAGTTGTAATTTTCTGTTATGCAATCACACACAATTTTCAGCTCATGACTTGCAAATATAATTTTCAAAAAATAGTAAAGGCTATCTGTTTGACACCACCATTATTTCAGGTGATCAACAATATCTGAAGTACATAGGCGTGCGCACAGGGTGTGCTAGGTGTGCCTGGGCACACCCTAATTGCCTTGTGTGCTGCATATTCCCCCCTGTTTAGACCACTGATATTTCATCCCCCCCAAAAATGTTACACAAGCCAAAAATTTTTGGGAAAAGAAAATTAACAAAATTACACTGTCCACTGCCCTACTGACACCATCAGTACATATACACATGCATATGTATTTGAGCTTTGGGGTGCACACCCTAATGCAAGAGGCTGCGCACACCTATGCAGAAGTATATTTTTGGCCACTACTGTCTAGTGATATGTCTACATATTAATATTTGTGCTGAAGTCATTTTTTAGGAAGCACTTAAAAAATTAACACGTTAACATCATTAATAACATTTACACAATCACAAATTCCACAAAAAAGGATACCTGGCTGAAGCTGGGCGCATCAACTTCATCAATGATGAAAAGACCCAGTTCATCCTGGGACTCCTCAGCTGGGGTGGAGGTGGATGGAAGGCTGGAGGGGAAGAGTGGGGGGAAGTCTGGTCATCCAGGAATCGCATTTTGTGGTAGTACCACAACTTGGGTACATATACTTGGTCAGCTGCTGCACCGGATCTGAGCGACTCCTGGATTTTATTGTGTTCCCGCTTGTACATGTTTCGCAAGATACAAATTTTCTTGTCCACAAACTTGAGGTCTGCCTGGGGGACTCGAGTCTTCACAAATTCTAAAAGTGTGCCCAGTGTTGCCTTCCTTACATTTCTATTGTAATATAATGGGTGTTTGACCTCCCACGGGTTTTTCTTTTCCTGATATAGCTCAATAAATTGGGACAAAAATTCTTCCTCTTTAAAGGGATTCATTGTTTCTGAAAGACAAGACACAAGATCCAAACTAATGTCAGTCACAAATCACAGGATTATTTTTGTTTGTAATCTAGGGGACACATACATATACACATACACACACACACACACACCAAACACACACACCCCCACTTTAATCTTACCTTCGTTTGTGACGCTCGCTACTTCCGCACGGACATACGTAGGCCATCGTAATAGCTTTATATACACTGCGCATGTGTCATGCTCCGCCTGCGTCGCCCGCCCCTGACGTTCTTTAGTACGATTTGGCCCCGCCCCTTCACTCTTCATTGCGCAGTGGGAGTAGATAGATAAAGATGGCGGAGAGAATCAGTGGAAGTAGCGCAGAGGAAAGCCTGGAGCCACAACCATCCACATCCCGGAGGAGATATAAGGCCACCAACATGGCTTTTGAAGAGATGGTGGAGATGGTGTCCATATTGAGAAGGGAGGACTACGATGGCAAAAAAGGACCATACACATGACCGAATATGAGTAAGGACAAAATAATGTCCTCAGTTGTCACCGCTCTAGAATCAAAATTTGGCACTAAACGGTCGAAAGAACAATTGGGGAAGCGGTGGTCTGACATCAAATGTCGGGAGCCAGAACAATATTGGCGAATAAGGAAGCTGCTTAAAAAAAGTAGGTACTTGTGTTTTCCTATTGAGATACTTAACTTGCATGCTGATCCATGTTTTTTTACTTTATACAGCATCGTTCGTAAAGACCGTTCTTTGTAAAATACATATGATACTTTAGAAAATGACGTTATTTTTTCGTCAAATACGATGGGACAGGGTTGGACATACATTTATGTCTTGATAATTTGTCGGATTCACACAATTTGTTGATGTGGTGTAGATGTGTTGGAAAATATAATGCTTCTTCAAAAATGATTCAGTGTAATGTAAGGACAGGACACAGCAGCTGTTTACACATCTCACGAGCACTATAGTGTAGTATGTGACCATAAATAAATTTTAGAGGGGTAATACACATAGGAGAGCATTGAGGTGTCAGCATCTGTGAAACTTGTCTGAAAATGTGCATTATTTATAATTGTTGTTCAGAGGGAATGTTGATCCCGTCTTCTAAATTTTTGAGGACAAAAAAAGGCAATTGTCCACAACTCCTAACCAACGTTTCATATTATTTGATAAAATCTAAAATATCACTGTGTTTTAACTATACCTTTTGTTCAATTATCATAGGGGAGAAAAGACTCAGACAACAGTCCAAGGATCCCAGGACCCCCCCAAGTCACCAGCCTGAGGCAGAAGATACCCCAAGCCCCACCCAAGACCACGCCCACCCGACGACCTGGAGGAAGGAGAGGTGGAGGTAGTGTGCGAGGTTTCAACCCCACCAAGTGAGTGACTGACACCCCAGCTTAAGTTAATGTATTTTGGCATGCATATTGTAACCCTTGTTTTTATTCACTCATTTTAGGTGAGTTTCTGGTTGTGGAAGGCCAAGCGGCAGAGCCATTCACCACAGACAGTGCCCAAAGACTGATTGGCCAGATAATGCTGTGGAATGGCCAAATAGATAAAATGCGTGACCAAATTTACAGCATGCAACTTCGCCTGGACTCCATGCAACAGGAAATGAAGAACATGATTGATGTTTTGGGCAGAATATAATAACTTTTTTCCTAAAAACAACAATCATGTTCTTCATTTCCTTGTGAAGTTTGTTTCTTCTAGAAATGTGTTTTTAATTTTTTTTTGGATCCCTAAATTTTGTTTATGATGCACACGGTGTGTCATCATGTGCTATCTTCCATCATGGGTTATCAATGTACTTGTTTTGTGTTTGCAACCCCTTCATCCTCAAAATTATTTAGTGGTGATAGGAACAAAAAGGGATTGCACACACAAAACACGTACATTGCTCACCCATGATGGGAGATAGCACATGTTGACTTGACCCTTTTGTAATGCTCAATTTTGAGCATATTCAAAATTAACGATTTCCAAGGGTGACATCACATGCACCGTTCTTTAAATGTTGAACTTTGTAAGTTCTTTAATGTTTTGGTATGTTTTTCAAAACACTGTTGTGAATTTAAATATTTTAATCAAGGTCTATTTTTGTAAAAATATGCCTTTAATAACGTTAAAACAAAATAAATATTTTTACACCAAAAAAAAACTATTAAAAAAAAAAATTATTCAAAAATGCACCTTTCAATGTGCACACAGTAAAAAGTTTTTACTAATACAATGTGTGTGGCTGATTATTTCTGAAAAATATATATACTTTTTTGGGTGGTTACAGTGACAAAGGGCCTGATTAACTAAAGGTAAACGCCACTTGCCACTACTACAAGTGCACTAGGAGACAGACCAAACTAAATGCAAACAAGAATAAAAACAAGATATTTTTGTTCAATTATTTTTATTGTATTTTTTTGAAAAATTAAAGCTCTTGCTGAATAGCAATGGCCCCCCGACCATTAAAATAATTCACATATCGCTCATGCACTTGACGTGCGGTTCGGGGGGCCAAGCCAATACGGCCAATTTCTAGGCCTGTCATTATTTGATCTTGTTCCAGTCCGGCCTCAGGCCCAACAGAAGAAATATATGTCGCAGAATGTCTACGTAAAAAACTTATAACAAACGCACTGAAGAACAGCAAGGCCTATGAAGAACGACCTGGAAATCAGGAACGAGCAGACCAGAATGGCCTGCAAGGCAGGTTATGAACTGACCAACACGCACTGAAAAGCAGATACAAACCTCACAAGCACAAACTGAACCGCAGAAAACGATCGAAATAAGCTGAAGTGTGAAAAGCGCGAATCGTCTCTAACCAAACTTCTACTAACACGAGGGTGCCGTAGTGGGGCTTGAACTTCCTTTTTATAGTCCCGTCGTACATGCTATACGTCACCGCGTTCCAAACCAGCGGACTTTTGCAGTGATCGTGTGTGGCCAAGTCCGTCCCTTTAAAAGTCCGGCGCAAGGAGCCGACAAAGTCCGGCGAAAAGTCCGCCGAGCAAATTCTGCCGCAAAGTCCGCTCGTGTGTACGCGGCATAAGTGTTCCTGAAAGTTTTTTCCAATGTTGACAACTATGGCAGGGCCAGGAGCTAAGGTGCCCAATGCAGAGGGAATGGCACACAGAGACCAAGAAGAGTTAAAGCGGTAGTACAGTCCGCTTTGTGATTTTTACCTACAGGTAAGCCTATAATAAGGCTTACCTGTAGGTAAAATGAATATCTCCTAAACGTACACCGTTTAGGAGATATTCACCCTCCATGCAGCCAGTGGCGTCACCAGCGCAGGTGCTCTGAAAGTCCGGCATACCGTGCCGGTACTGCAGAGCTTCATGCCAGAACCAAGGGCTCCTGCGTGCATTCACTTCCAGAAGGAAGACCTGGTGGAGATGTCAGTTCTCTCAGCGCGCCGCTGGAGGGCTTAGTTCTGAGGTAAGTATTTTATAATGCAAGGAAAATATGAACTGATTTTCAGTTATTTATACATTCATTCTTTTTTTGCACTTTCATTTCATTTCCATTTTTTCTATGATTTTTTCCATATGAACTATTCATTGATTCGCACTTTATCACTTTGTATTACTATTTGCACATGATCTGCGATATTTTGGGATATTGAATGTCACTTGAATGTAAATTACACAGTAGTTATAATACCCTATATAGGTATTATATAATACCTGATATCAGGTATAGGTGTAATAGGTGTAATACCTGATATTTAAAGAGACAGCACATTCCTTTTTTAAGTTAAAGTGATTGTAAAGTCTCATTTTTTTCTAAATAAAAATAACAAAAATGTTATACCTACCTGCTCTGTGCAGTGGTTTTGCACAGAGCATCCTGGATCCTCCTCTTCTCGGATCCCGCCTCTGTGATCCTGGCCCCTCCCTTGTGTTGAGTGCCCCCACAGCAAGCAGCTTACTATGGGGTCACTCGAGCCAAGTCACAGCTCCCTGTGTCCATGCAGACATGGAGCTGAGGCCTCGGCCCCCTCTCTCTCCTGATTGGCTGACTGACTTTGATTGACAGCAGCAGGAGCCAATGGCACCACTGCTGTGTCTCATACATTCAGGAGGGAGAGTCTCGGATGGCCGAGACACTCCCAGACATCGCTGGACGGAGATGGGGTTCAGTTAAGTATTAGGGGTGCATGCTTTAAGATAAAAAAACATTCTAAATTTACAACTCCTTTAAAGCGTTTGTATACTCAAATTTGCAACTTTCAATGTTATCATGTCTCCTAACATCCCCAATCTATTGCCATTATTATTTTTTTGCCTACCTGCTTCCTTCCCGTATTATTGCTATATACCCGACTAATGACGTGATACGCGCATGCGCCGTATCATCGACAAAATCCAGCAACTCGAGACCCTGCCGGAAAGATTCTTGTGTATGTCGGGGCTGCGTCATTTCCTGTTGTAGACATTGTAGACGTCAGCCCCGACATCCACGATGGTTCCTGAGATTTTTCGTCCCCAAGAGGATCATGGCTACCTTGTGACTCCTACATCACAAGCTGAAGGAGACAGACAGCGAGACTTTCAAAGAAGAAGAACAGAGAGCTGCATGGCAATGTTAGTGCGCATGCGCTGGATTACCACGACGATTAGGTACTGTGGGCGGAAGTATTTATCATAGCAGACGCGGAAGACCACAGTGCAGATGGCGCCAGAGAAGAGAGAAGAAAAATGGGGAAAATAATATATAACTAAAGTAAGATAAAGATTTTACAAATACACATAGTGATCAATCGTTTGGTAATTATGATGTCCTTTATAATATTAGTAAATTTTAAGTAATTTGGGAGGGTTTACTACCGCTTTAAGTTTACGTAGGTCCTATATTCAGGAACTTGTTTAGTGCAGCAGTCTCGCTCCATTAGCGGCTGAGCGCAAGGTCCAAATTCTATATATAAATTATGCCTACGCTTGCCCTCCTCGTACCAGAGCCCTTCCATGATGCTAAATCTCTATCCCTTATGCCGCGTACACACGGTCGGACTTTTCACCTACAAAAGTCCGACGGACGCCGCCGGACTAAATCCGGCAGACAATCTGACCTTGTGTGGTCTCCATCGGACTTCCGACGGACTGTTTCGGTCGGAAATCCGACGTACTTTAGATTTGAAACTTGCTTCAAATCTTTACGTCGTAACTCCTCCGGACTCAGTTCCTGACGGAAAGCCCATTCGTCTGTATGCTGGTCCGACGGACCAGATACGACGGAGGAGCAGGGTACTGCATCTCGCGCTCGCTACAATAGGAAAAATTTTTTTTCCTATTGCGGTGAGCACGGGGGGCATCCCAGGCCCTTAGGTCTGGTATGGAACTTTAAGGGGAACCCCCTACGCTGAAAAACCGGCGTGGGGGTCCCCCCAAAATCCATACCAGACCCCGATCCGAGCACGCAGCCCGGCCGGTCAGTAAATGGGGTGGGGACGAGTGAGCGCCCCCCCCTCCTGAACCGTACCAGGCCGCATGCCCTCAACATGGGGGGTGCTTTGGGGGAGGGGGTGCCCTGCGGTGCCCCCCCACCCCAAAGCACCTTGTCCCCATGTTGATGAGGACAAGGGCCTCTTCCCGACAACCCTGGCCGTTGGTTGTCGGGGTCTGCGGGCGGGGGGCTTATCGGAATCCAGGAGACCCCTATAATAAGAGGGCCCCCAGATCCCGGCCCCCCACCCTATGTGAATGAGTATGGAGTACATGGTACCCCTACCCATTCACCTAGGGAAAAAGTGTCAATAATAAAACACACTACACAGGTTTTTAAAATAATTTATTAAACAGCTCCGGGGGGGGGGGGATCTTCCTCCGGCTTCAGGGGTCTTCTTCCGGCTTCGGGGTCCCTCCGGTTCATCTTCTCCCGGCGTCCGGTTGGTTCTTCTCCGCTCTCTCCGGCCTCTTCTCCCGGTGTTCCAGTTCTTCGGCCGGCCCCTCCGCTGTCTTCAGGTAGCTCTGTTGCCAGCGGAGGTCCGGACTTCTGGGCTTCTCGTCTTCTCTTCTCTTCTCCAGATGTTGACACGACGCTCTCTCCGGCTGGACTGGTCTCTGAGGGCTCAATTGTGACTTATATAGGTGGAGACCCCGCCCCCATATGATGTCACAGTCCCTGGGCATGCTGGGACTGTGACGTTTTAGGGGGCGTGGTCACCGAGGTACCCCTGATCACCGCCACACCAGTTATATGATGATGCTGTACTGCACTGGTCACAGTATGTAAACAAAATTGTAAAAAAAAAGTATTTCATTTCTGAATTTTCCATAAAATTGTGACAAAGAATTACAACTTCAAAAAACTCACCATGCCTCTTACTAAAAATACCTTAGACTGTCTACTTTCAAACAGGGGTCATTTGGGGGGTATTTGTACTGTCCTGGCATTTTAAGGAGTCTCAAGAAATGAGGCTTTTAGTACATCAGGATTGATCAATTTTCAAATACTGTATAATCATAGTTTGTAGATTCTATAACTTTTACACAAAGCAAGGAGCATCATTCCCCACGAGTCTCCACTCCTTCCATACAGTGGCCAGATGCCACCTACTGAATGGAGAGAGAATTACACCTGCCTGCAAGAAGAGATTTCCTGTTTTTTCAAGAAACCCACTGTTAAAAACCTCTACCTGAAACACAATCCCCCCCTCCCACCTCATTTTCATTGATCAGCCATATGATTATTACCACTGGTAGGTAATGTGAATTTAAGCGACTTTGACAAGGGTCAAATTGTAATGTCTATATGACCGGGTTAGAACATCTACAAAACTGCAGCTCTTGTGAGATCTTTCCGCAGTCTGAAGTTATCAGGACCGACCAAAATTGGTCCAAGGAAGGAAAACCAGTGAACTGGTGACAGGGTCATGGGCGACATACACGGAGGGAAAGCTGGCCTGTGTAGCCGGATCCAATAGAAGAGCTGCTGGAGCTCAAATTGCTGAAAAGGTAATGCTGGTTCTGATAAAAAGGTGTCAGAACACACAGAGCATCGCAGTTTGTTGTATATGGAGCTGTGTAGCTACAGACCGGTCAGGGAGTCCATGTTTTACCATGTACACAAGCAAAAGAGCCTACAATGGGCACATGAGCATCAGAACTGGAACAAGGAGCAATGCAAGAAGGTGGTCTGGTCTGATGAATTCAAGAATGGTTTTACGAACACCATGAGTTTGAGGTGTTGACCTGGCCTTCTACATCTCCAGATCTCAATTCAATCATGCATCTGTGGGATGTGCTGGAAAAACAAGTCCGATCTATGAAGACCCCACCTCACAACTTACAGAACTTAAAGGATCTGCTACTGACGGCTTGGTGCCAGAAACCACAGCATACCTTCAGAGGTCTAGTGGAGTCCATGCCTCAATGGGTTATGGTGGGTGATGAGGATGAGTGAGCATGAACCTTCTAATTTGCTTTGCATGTGGAAAGCACAGGTTCATTTTAAAGTGATACTGAAGTTTTCTATTTTGTTTTAATTAAAATAAAAAAGATGTTATTCTTACCTGCTCTGTGCCATAATACTGCACAGAGAAGTCCCTTGCCTCCCCTTACTCCAGGTGCCTCCTTAAACTGGGTGTGTGCATTCATAAATACATACAACCAGTGGCAGCCCATCCATTAGGGGCGCATGAGCGCCACCCCCCTATCCATACGTCCGAACCCCGATCTACATAACAGGTACTATGGATTCCAATGGGGGGGAGTGTTTTTTTGAAGCACGTGATTAGAGCCAGAGGCTCTAATAGGCTTCAAAAAAAAGGTGGGCCCAGGGCGCAGAGCACTGTGCCCCGAGCCCACCCAGTTGTGTGCCGATAGCGAATGAACATTCGCTATTTTCACACTAAATCTCCTCCCCGTCAATCAGGAATCGGGTCATGAGACCCATTTCCCGATTGGCCAAAATGTCAGGCGATTCTATTGGACGCCTAGTATCTAGGAGGAGGAGAGACGGATGAAGCCATTGGAGGATAGGACTCCAGAGCCCACTGCCCACTACCCACTGGAGCACACTGGAGCCACTGCCCACAGCCCACCACCCTGGAGGACACTGGAGCCGCTACCTGCCATCTAGATGGAGGGGGGAGAAGTGCCATGCCCCCCCCCCAAAAAAAAAACAAAAAAAACACCAGCCGCCACTGCACACAATGCTGGTATACCATTCCCCCACTCCCTCCTCACAGGAGTGGTGACTGACAGCAGCAGGACCTTATGGCCCCTTGCTGCCTTCAGTATCTCCTGTGTGACCGGGAAGTGAGAGGAGCGGTGCTGCAGCCAAGACAGTGATGTAGCAGTGACAGGGGTGAGGTTTAGGGATGTGGAAGTAAAAAACTGCTTGAATTTAAAACCACTTCAAAATCCAACTTGTGTGTCAGAAGATAACACAGCATCTTTTGCACACAATCATATTTTCAGGATGTATTCCAAACACTGCAACATATAGATAAGAGGTAGTATTTAAACCAACTTTGAAATACAACTTTATTGCAGAGGTGGGTGTTATCTTTTTATCTTGTTTCCAGTGTGTCAGTAGTATGTGACATTAAAGTCGATCTTCACAGCCTTCTTTTGACATATCCATCTGTGTTGTGTAGTACAGTCCTCAGCGTAATATTCACCAGATTGCTGCAACAACACACAATTTCCTGAGGATTCCTTTGGTGGCTGAAACCTGAGTAACAAAAAAAATCTGGAAATTATGACTATTCGTCATCTGCTAAATAAACATCACTTTAGGGAAGAATAAACAAACTGCATTAAAAAAACCTTGGTCTACAATTAATGGCTTAGAGAGAGTTGATGGTAAAATGTTGCATGGCATTGTGGCAGGATAAAAGGGGCCGGAGTTTATACTGCCAACCTTTAAATAGTGGAAGACTTAATTGGATTCTTCATATGCTTCAACTTATGCCCCGTACACACGATAGGATTTTCCGACAACAAACTCCATGTTTTTTTTCCGACGGATGTTGGCTCAAACTTGTCTTGCATACACACGGTCACACAAAGTTGGTCGGAAATTCAGAACGTCAAGAACGCGGTGACGTACAACGCGTAAGATGAGCCGAGAAAAATGAAGTTCAACAGCCAGTGTGGCTCTTCTGCCTGATTCCGAGCATGCGTGGAAGTTTGTGCTTCATAATTGTGTACACACGATCGGAATTTACGACAATGGATTTTGTTGTCGGAAAATTTGAGAACCAGCTCTCAAATTTTGTGTGACGGAAATTCCGATGGAAAATGTCCGATGGAGCCTACACACGGTCGGAATTTCCGACAGCAAGCTCCCATAGAACATTTTTCATCGGAATATCCCATTGTGTGTACGGGGCATTGTCCGTATCTGTGCATTCCTCCATTTTGCCCTCCATGTATTGTACTCTGTCCCCCATTTGTTGTATATCGGCAGAGAATTTGTGGATGAGGGAGGAGAGATTAGACATGAGGGAAGATTGGAATGAGAGGAGCATGTCCTCCATGGTGGAGTCCAGGACAGGTTGCCCAGTTGTAGGAAAGGAAGCAATGGAGGATTGTAATGCGTTATCAGTATGCACTGGGAGAATACTCACCCTTGAGGTGGATTGATGAGGAGCATCCATTCTCATCCTGGCTTTAGCCGGGCTCCCAAGTATAGTGCTGTTAGAAGCTGAATCTTGTGGGTAGAGGGTTGCAGTTTCACCCTCTCTGTCTCTGATGTTGGCATCAGGCAAATCATCATCTGCCTAGGATGCCGAGGGAGAGCATGTGTGCTGCTCGCCGGCGCCATCTTGGCCTTCCTCTCTCAGCAGTGCCGGCCGGAGAAAGAAGGCTGTACGTTTTTTTGGGCGGTGATCGTTCTTCCTTTTATGGAAAATTCAGAGGGAGGTAGCGAGCCTGATGAGTGGTGATTCTCCCACTGGATAGCTGGATGTCTTTGGTCCATTCAGGCTTAAGCGGCCATCTTCAAGCACTCACAAGCCACGCCTCGTGGATGTTTTAATTGGATCAGTGAGATTTTGCAGTGTGCTTAAATTTATCCTTTGCCCAGACTAGGCACACAAATGTATTTGCATATTCAGAACAAGCTGTAAAAACACTTTAAAACAAGCCTTCATTCATTTCTGTAGCTATAGATGTTGTAGAAATTTGTCTTTAACCTATTCGCGCCGATTGCCCCCCGGGCCCTTTAAGAGTTCTAAATCTGGGAGGCAGGCAAATAATTTAATGTCTATAATCAGAGCACCAATACACTTTAAACTGAACCTAAACCCAATCACTAAAATCTCATATAGGCTTTATCATCTTTATATCATATTCAAAGTTATTTTCCATCATTTAAAAACTGCAGCTTTTTATTAAAGTGAAACTTCAGTCATTTTTTTAAACTTTCCATGTATTAAATCTTCTGCCCTTGTTGTTGTTTCAACTTTGGGTAGTAAAACATTTTTTTTCTGCCAGTAAATACCTTATACAGCCCACTTTCTGTTTCTTGTCCAGTCATTAGCCTAGCCTTATGATATCATGCACAGCTCTCTCTCTCTCACACTCCTGAGAGTTTGCCAGGAAGGGAGAGGGGGATGAGTCATAAGAGGGCCAATGAGAGCTGCAGAGCTGGAGGTGTGCCTCCGTGTAAATCCAGGAAGTGAACAGGCAGCAGCTTCAGCTGCCCACAGTTAAAGTGGCTGCAGCCAGACTCAGCGGAGGGAAATTTCTGCAGCATATTTGGCAAGTACAGAATCACAGTATTTATTAAATAATATGCAAAATGGTTGGAGGGAAGCTTCAGAATGGCAAATATGTTTTTATTACAAATTATGTGACCAGACTGCAGTTCCTCTTTAAAATAATACATGGTAGTCTTGCCATGACTTGTTTAGGGACTTCCTGTCATGGGGTGACAACTGACTCCCAGTAGTGCCACTGTGCCCTTGGATGATGTCTGTTGTGACAAAACGCATTGGGAGGAGCTTAACAGTGATGGCATCACACCTGCTCATCCAAGGGGCTCTGCTATAAGCCTGTTTCTTGATGGTATAAGAAGAGTACCTTTCTTGTATACAATAAACAGTGTGATTGCTTGCTACACTATGGAGTTCCTCTTTTTTTCCTACATGCTGGATGCTATTGAGTTTATTATTATTGGAGTTCTGGAGTGGGAGAGATCCGTTCTGGTTACCAGGGATCAGGGGCATTGCTGGGTCTACAAAAGATTTGGGGCTAGAGCTCATAGCAGCGTAGTAAAGAAAGTTGTATGCTTGGGCGGGCATACACATGTATATAATATACGTGTGTGTGTGTGTGTGTGTATATCCCCAGAAAGCCTCCCCCTTGCATCAGGGTCCCCAGAGAGCCCCCCTTACATTAGGGTCCCCAGAGAGCCTCCCCCTTAAATCAGGGTCCCCAGAGAGCCCCCCCACTTACATCAGGGTCCCCAGAGAGCCTCCCCTCCCCTTGGGGACCCCTGCAGAGACTCGGGGCTATTGGCCCCAGATTCGGGGCTATAGCCCCAAAAGCCACCCCCTAGCGACACCACTGCCAGGGATCGAGTCGGGTGTTGTTAAAGTGCTGTCAGACCTCCTATACTTTCAGGTCTTACCTTTTGGTAAGCAGTACATGTGTGTGAAGGTGCTGGAGCTCTGCTCTGAGTATTTTCACTAAAGATAACACATTGCTGATCAGGATTTTTTTATGGATTTTGTGGACACATTTGTTCACTATTGATCACTTTGGTTCACAGTATTATATATTATATTAGATATACTGTATTTATATTTTGAAAAAAATATTTAGTTGTCACTTTCACAGTCACATAAATTTGTGTTATGTAGATTGCACTTTGCTCTTTTTGTGGGACATGTGATTTACATAGTTGCATAGTAGGTGAGGTTGAAAAAAGACGCAAGTCCATCAAGTCCAACCTATGTGTGTGATTATGTGTCAGTATTACATTATATATCCCTGTATGTTGTGGTCATTCAGGTGATTATCTAATAGTTTCTTGAAGCTATCAATGCTCCCCGCTGAGACCACCGCCTGTGGAAGGGAATTCCACATCCTTGCCACTCTTACAGTAAAGAACCCTCTACGTAGTTTAAGGTTAAACCTCTTTTCTTCTAAAAAGAAGAAGTGATTTAAAGGGGCTACAAGTGGAAGTGGCAACACGCATTGCACTGGCTTGGTCTACTGTGGACCAATGATGGGCACACAATATAGAAGTGAGTGCATGTAGATAGGAAGTGGCTGGCAGAGGCTGCAGGAGAACCGTTAAGGTTTAGATCTACTTTTTAGAAGGTTGGAATCTTGGCTTCACTTACCCTAGTGCAAGATATTGCATATCAGAGTCAAACACTGTGGCTGTGGTCACCTCAAGTGTACTGTCTTAGCAATGTGGTTGACTGTTCTTCCTGTGTGTAACTCTTTTATTTCTCTGTTGAATTTGTCAGCTGTTGACAAAAGACCAGGAGTTTCCATTTTAGTCTTCATCTGAAAGGTAATAAATAACCCAAAAGACATGTGTGGTGGGATTGTTTTAGGCACAGTCATATGAAACTGATGTCTCTGCCACATACAATGTATAAGTAAAAATATATACATTTTATTGTAAAAATAAGCCCATAAAAATACACATAAAATCAAGGCTGACAAAGATGCTTAGTCTTCATGAAAAAAGATATAAATATACACACTCTATGTTACACCAAGTATCATGAATATCAACAGATCTTGTATAGCACATGATGTTGAGCTTGTGGATGACCCAATGTGTTTCAATTTATTCATCCTCAGCAGATTGTAAGAAAGGTACATATTACAAATCTGGTCAGCCATGCATTAAAACCACTATTAATTTCTTCTGTACAGTCTGCCATTGCTCAGAAGTAGACGAGGAGGGAAAGCTCAAAGGGTTGCTTGGAATGAGCTGGATGCCATTTGGGCAGATGGACCAGCGGACCCATGGATAGTCCCATTGGAGGCCTTCCAAGCAACCCTTTGTGCACACCCTCCCTGTCTCCTTCTGAGTGATGGCAGACCGCATGGGAGAAACCGATAGTTGTTATAATGCATGGCTGACCAATTCTGTAATATGTACTTTTCTTACATACATATTGGGTTATCCATAAGATCAACGTTATGTGCTATGCAAGACCTGTTTTTTATTTATGATGTTTGATGAAAATCCATATCCTCTTGAGAACTAAGTGTCACGTTCCAGGGTCAGGCTCAGATACTAGAAGCTATAGTTATAGCTCCCACTGACCAGCTAGATAAGTGCAGCAGCAGGTCACCCTGGCAGGTGACACACTTAAACAGTGGCAGCCGCTCCATTAGGGGCGTAGGGGCACCACCCCCCTAATCCATGCCCCCAGCACCTAATGTACATACAGGGCGCTGGACGCAATGGATTTCAATGTTTTTTTTTTTTCTTTTGAAGCACATGATTAGAGGCTGAGACTTTATTTGGCTTCAAAGAGGGTGGGCTCAGGGCACAGAGTACTGCACCCTGAGCCCACCCAGTTGTGTGACAATAGTGACTTAATATTCACTCTTGTCTTCCTGCTTTTCCTCCCGGCCAATCAGGAAGCAGGTCTTAAGATCCGATTGGCCGAGAGAAGTGACCATTTTGGCCAGGAGCAGAAGCAGGGGGGAAGCCACAGAGGAGATGCAGGGTGAAGCCACCGAAGCTGCCCGTGACCTGACTGTGGTAAGTGCGGGGCTGGTGGGCGGAAGGGCAAGTGATCGGGGGGGCTTGTTCACCGATCAACTGAGCAACAGGGGATTTGAATGATCGCCCAACCGGATGGGGGGGTTTGGGGGCTTGTTTGCCGCCCAAACAATGGAGCACCAGCCGCCACTGCACCTGAGGTGCAGAGTCTAAGCACTAACTGTGTTTACCAGAGCTCCTGATACTGGAGATGAGTTTTGCTGTGTGTTGGTACCAGATCATAGTCCTCCGAATCGCCCCACCAGGAGGTGAGCAAGCTGGGGTCCAGTAGCAGATATAGCAGCAAAGAACAAAGAGAAGCACACCGCTCCAGGCAAAATCAGGTGCAGGATGGATCACAGGTGCAGACCTCGGCTCACCACTGTAGAAGATGAACAAGACAAGGAATTTGTCGCACACTGGAACGCCAAATTATCTCGATGTATCAGGCAGAGATCAAGCAGAAGCATAGTCAGTAAACAAGCCAAAGGTTGGTAACAAGTGGTTGCAGGTTGGGACTAAGCATAAGTGTAGTCGAGGAATAAGCCAAAAAGTCGTTAACGAGTGGTAGTGGAGATACGGACAGCAGCAGGAGAGACAAGAGTGAGATATCAGCTGGAGAGCACAATTATCTGGCCAACAGGAAGTGCAAAGACATGACTTAAATTAGGAAGCTCATGGGAGGAGCAAAGAATTCAAGGTTCACCAAAAACAAGAGGCAAGGCAAAAAAGTCCAAACAATCAATCAGGGAGCTGTCCAGCATCTCAGGTGGCTCAGCAAGAAGATACATTGCCAGACATGGCAGAGATTGCAGGTTCAGACTCAGGTCCTGATACTGTGCATCTTTATCAGCCTTGATTTTGTGTGTATTTTTATGAGTTTATCGTTATATCAAAATGTATATGTTTTTACTTATATACTGTAGTTAGTAAAGACATTAGTAGCATATGATTGTGCCTAAAGAAAATCCCATCACACGTCCTTTAGGTCCAATGCAAACTTGTCCAGCTTCACCAGCTCAGCTTGGGGCAAAGTTGGCCACATCTGCATACACCCAGATAAATATATGGAGCCAGGTTTTGCTCCACACCCCACCAAAGCAAAAAGGAGCAAAAAGAGGGAACATTTTGCGTTCACACACCACACTAGCTGCTCTAAAATCCACAGATCAGTTAAAAAAACTGACAAGTTCTCTTTAAAAGAACAGTTAGATTTACTTACAGGCTACTAGCAGATGGTTGACTATTCACCCATTTCCATACATCTCCGTCTTTGTACATTCCGGTCCAGAACTTGTCATCTGTTTGCTCTCCGAGCAATCGCTGTATAAACTCCTAGATGTGATGCAGCAATACGTTTAGTAAAAAGCTGATTAGTAAAAGAATACTTTGTACAAAACTGATATTTTATGGCTGCTGGAAAGTTGCCTCATATGCTGGCTTGTTATGTGTCTGAGACTCCAGCAATGAGACCTGGAGCTCCACCCAACTCATGCGCCCAAAGGATTTTTCAACGGAGTTCCGACGGAGTTCCAACGAAACGGACTTGGCTACACATGATCACACCAAAGTCCGATCATTTTGAACGTGATGACGTACGACCAGACTAGAGTAAGGAAGTTCATAGCCAGTAGCCAATAGCTGTACTTGCATCGTTTTTGGTCCGTCCAGACTAGCATACAGACAAATGGTTTTTTTTTTATAGGAATCTAGTCCGTCGGAAAGATTTGAAACATGTTCTATTTCTAGGTCCGTTGGAATTTTCGACAGAAAAGGTCAGATGAAGGTCCAATGAAGCTCAACCACGATCGAATTGTCCAACGGATTTGTTCCGTCTGACCTTTGATGCCGAAAAGTCCGGTCGCGTGTACGCGGCATTAGAGGCAGAGGCATGATGAGATTTATAGTTTCACCACAGCTGGGGGGTCGAGGTTGCCTACCCCTGCTCTACAGCAACCTTTCTCAACTTTCTTGAAAATATTTTAATCCTGTAATAATTGTCAATGCCGCTTTGAGCAAAGAATAACAGTTTTGAGTCCTCGTCTATTTCAGCTTTCTTATTCTACATTTTTCTTTGGTTCCCCATCACCACAAAGCGTATAATTTGTAATGCATGTAAGGTATAGGAGAAAACATGTTTTTAAATGTCCTCCTTTATATTTTATACTAGTAGAAACATTTTCTTCCAAAGAATGCAAATTTACCATGAATTTTACTCCACGTGAAGAGCTTATTCAAAGCCCTGTGTAGATGGACTAATGCACCTTGCTTTCAGGTGCAACCAGCTGCTTCAAGATACGTCTGCGTTCCTATTGATTTGTACAGGGAATTATAGTTCTGATGCAGACAAACTCATGTATACAAGCCTCAGATGGCCTTACCCATTGCAACTTTCCAACAATTTCAACCACCTTCAATTGAGCTGACATCAAAATTGGGAGCGACTCAGCTGAAAAATTAGGGGTTCCAACTGATCACGGGGGGAATGGATCATAAATGCTTCATCTGAACCCAGCAGAAAAATCTTTGCACACAATTAACATCATTTTTTCTGGTTTCAGTTCATTTTTCAATAACCTTTTATTGATGGTGTCAATGTATAGCTCAGTTCAATTGTAAGAGTTCAGGCGGTTGATGAAGCTGGTGGGAACCACTTTCGATTCGATCTTTGATCAAAAAAAAGCTGAAATTGTCTGGAAATTTCCATCAGTATGGCCAGTTAGTTGGTACTTCTTGAAGGAGAGTCTGACATAATCAACCTACCATCCTCCCTTTCATACAATACAGCTGGTGGTACAGATAACACTCCTGGCAGGTGACATGGGCTTGCATGAAAACACCACACAAGGAGTGATGGGCCAGTGATTCTAGTGGCCCTGGGCTACTTTGCTGAAAAATTTCACCGGAAATGTCTCACCTGTGGATAGCAGGAACAGGGTGGCTGTGCCACAAAGACAGAATTATAGCACTACAAGAGGTCAGGATTTAGGCAGAAGATGATGCAGGTAGCAGACAAGAGTAGTCAGTGTCCAGGCAGAGGTCAAGGCAGGCATCAGGCAGAAGAGCAGTCAGTGTCCAGGCAGAGGTCAAGACAAGCAGCAAGCAAGAGAATAACAGGAATGAGCAGAGTCACCTATGGGACCAGGAGACACAAGCAGAGTCACCTATGGGACCAGGAGACACAAGCAGAGTCAAGCAATCCAGGTCAAAATCGAACAAAGCAGGAATCCGCAATCTCAGAAGTCTCTGCACTGCCCATTATAAGGGTTTCAATACAGTAATTTAAAATACCATTCTAAGCCTTTAAACATGCCCAGCGCAAGAGACATATGCTAAATCCTGATTACTCACGCATGCTTTCGACACAACATGACCTTAGCGCACACCTGGCATAGACATTAGGCCATGCTCTGCAAGTTCACTACACTGCATGAGGACAATACGGACCAGGCCTCTGGATGTACTGGCACAGAACCTGGAGGTACTATAACATTAGCGCTCACAAATTTTCAGCGACCTACCTTGCCTTGCTTTAAAACTAAAAATGAACTCAACCAAACTCATATTATCCTATCACAGATATTATAGCTATCACGGCTGATCAGTCACTGCTACTAGGTTCAAAAACAATGTTTATTAAAACCCTAGTGACCACTCATGGAACCCCTAGGGTATCATGGAACCCTAGTTAGTTTGGCCTTGTGGCAGTGGGCAAAAGCAGAAACTACTCCTGAGAAGAAGTTTTTCTATTAGAAAAAGTAGGACATATACAAAACCACCAAAGCGAATAAACTCAGTAATGCCATTTCAAGGAAAATTACAGTTCTGGTTGCAAGTTTTTAGTTGCTATGTCATACCGGCGCTTTCTTGTCCTGTAAAACCAGAAGATGAGCTCCCATCACAGCACACCAATCTTGGCTCTTCCTCCATGTCCTCTGTTCCCTTACAGATGAATAGTAATAACAGTCGGTTCTGTGCCACAACCAACCAGCTGGACACACCATGCAATCTGTCAAAGATATTTTATTATTTAATTTTTGTATCTCAAACACAAAAACAGCAACATTCTATGTAAATTCTGATGGTCTCATCAACATGAGGGCAAGGTGCTTAGACAGTGGCACTCTCCAGGCTGCATTCCCAGATAAAAGTCTGGTATGGAATTTTCAGGCAACCCCACATCATTTTGTTTGTTGTTTTTTGGCATGGGATTCCCTCAAAATCCATACCAGACCATTATCCAGGCATGTAGACAGTATGGCCAGGAAAGGGGGTCATGAGTGTGCAGCCCCCCAATTATGAATCATACCAGCCCACATCCCTAAGTAAAAACAAAAACCCCCTGAAGGCTATTGTCTATATCACCTCTCCTACATTGTTTCCATTCTACACAATTTATGCTCCCAAACCATGTTTTGACAGATCATTATCGTCCTTGACTGTATCCCTTATTATTAGTGATCATTTGTCAGTGTTTTGTTGTAAGTTTTATAGGCTTTTGCAGCTTCATAGCAATATTGTATTATGTATTTGATGCTGTATTATTATGTATATTCTTCTTTTTCCAGCAACCGTACTATAATGGTACCCCATGAACCCCCGAGGAAGACTTCAGTGCGAAAAATGTTGAGACGAGGCATTTTTCCCCCTTTTTTTTCTTATGGAAAATCATGCTATCAATCGTATTAATATTTAATATCATGGTGTATATACACTATATTGCCAAAAGTATTGGGACACCTGCCTTTACACGTTTTACACATTTTCTTGAATTTGCTTTTCCTGTACTGCTTTGGGATGTGATGTTGATATACATACAACTGGACTCATTTCATATTCAATTAAAAACAAAAAGAAAAACAACGTATGGCCCCCCATAAAAATCCATACCAGGCTAACCCAGACTAGGTTCTGGTAGTGATTTTGAGGGGTATTTTTGGCAAAAAAAAAAAAAAAGGGAGCAGGGGTGACATAATCACTCCACAGAGTAAAAACACCTTTCAAGTCACATGACTGGCCTGAAACATTTGGCCTTTAACTAATGGCAAACTTTAAGAGATGAGTGACAGGTAAAGACAGACTAAGGCCCCTTTACACAATCGGCCCAATCAGATCCACCTGTTCGTTTTTCAGGCGGATCCGAGCGGGCCACCCATTGGCTTCTATGGGCAGGCGGATGTCAGCGGATATGTCTGCTGACACCCGCCTGCCATCCGATCTGACAAGATCCGCTTAAAACAGACGGATGATGATACATTCTCCATCCATCCAGTGGATCCGATCGGATGGGATTGGAAGAAAATGGACAGGCTGTCCGTTTTTATCCAATCTCCCCATAGAGAAGAACAGGGCTCTGACAGGTACATCTCAGCACAGTGAATGGAGACGGACCTGTCATCTACCAGCTCAGCGGGGATCAGTAGGGCGATCCCACCGCTGAGCTAGTGGAGTCCATCCAATGGATCCGCCCCGTGTGAAAGGGGCCTAACAAATCTTCCCTGACTAGAAAGCCACATCAAACTTGAGATTTAAAGGGGAACACAAACCAGACTTAAGTCAGATGTCCACAAAGGACTGTTCTTACCTGAATCAGAATGTACACACAGCTGCTGCTTAATCCTTTCCATCTTTATCAAAACATGTGAATGGTCTTTAGAAACTAAAAAAAGAGAGAGAGTCCATGAAGGTTTTATTTAAAGTGGCTACATTAGCAATTTTCCAAATCTGTATGAATATATTACTGACGTATCCAATATATACAATATACAGTGACGGTATCATTTTTTTCAGAATAGCTCCACCTTTTGGCACTTTCTTGTACTGGAACTGGCCCGCCAGATTGGAGATTGCAATTTTCTTCCTGGAACTCTTAGTCAAAGTTATCTGCCAGCATTCATTGGTAAGGGGCAGTGTGGTGATGTATCAGGCAGGTCCCAACTTTTCTGTTATGTTGTCCACCCAGGGTGTTAGATATCAGAAGCATAGCTAGAACCTTCAGGTCCATGGTACAAGAAACCATGAAGGGCCCCCCTGACCCCCAACCGGTGCTCTTTACTCCCATTGTGGGACCCTTTATTACGGTCCCGCAAAGGGCCACCTTCTTGCCGTCTTGGGGCCCCTCCCACAGTGGCAGAACGCCAGAGCCCGAGGGCAAGTGTGACCTTTGTAAACCTGGTAGTTATGTCACTGGTCAGTAGTTTTTTTTTATTTTTGTTGTTTTATTTTTTATTATTTTTTTACTATTTTATTTATTTATTTTTTTACAATTTTATTTTTTATTATTTTTTTTACATATTTTTAGGACCGCCGTTGGGGGGTTTGATCTGTGGCAGACATTAGTGAACATGGTTGTGTCATTTCTGGGCCACCCTCTTTTGGATAATGTCTGAACAAAGATGGATAGCCACGCAACTAGATTAGTAGAGGGTAGCACAAGACAGTTGGCCTAGGGAGGAATGAAGAATGAATCTAGGCCTGGGTTTCCTGTCCATTGTAGCTGTATAACCCCTCTTTTTGTAGCTACAACTGTTTCTAAAAGCCAATATACTCTACTTTTTCTGCCATGTCCTCTTTTGAAGCAGTTGAATCATATACTGTAGATAGATACTGTATACCTGGTAAGTTGCTGAAATGGACCTGGCAATGCTAGTATTTTAATTTGGTTTTTGGGTCATTACTGGAATTGTCAGAATCTCCTGAAGAGTGGGACTAATATGTTGGTAGGTACAGTGTGCAATTGCCTGCAGGAGCCCCATGTCATAGCTGGGACTTTTGGGCATAGGGAATAATGGGACTCCTTTTCTTCACTAGCTGCACTTGTGGTTGGTATGTATTGTCTTCAATGTAGTCCCAGGTCTGTGGTGCTTCCTGCCTACAGTCCCATGGACCAGGTTGTCACCACTGCCCTCACAGCCAGGGAAGGAGTGGCCACACTTCCTTGTCTGAAGACTGCTGGGAGGAGCAAAGAATTGTGGGAAAGATAGTCCCGAGACTGGGCTCAGTGTTGTGGAACTGGGTGGGACTGCAAGTCCCATAAGCTGAGTGTTGGAGAAAGGAGGAAAAGTATTGTCTTGTAGGCAGAGTGAGAGGCGACCATCAGTGTTCACCATGGAGATAGAGAGAGACTCTACTGCCACATCCATATTTCCGAATTTTTAGAGATGGGAATGAGGGACACCTACTAGCAACAGTATGTAGGCATAGGACACACCCCTTAAAGGAGAATTAACCCCCAAAAAAAGATTAGTTAAACCCACAAGGGCTTTTTTTTACCACTACTATTCCTTTATATTGGCTTTTCAAATTTACAAATGCAGCAATTTAGGATCTGAATCAAAGGTTTAGCACTGGGAAACACTTTTTGAAAGATAAATAGTGCCTTTTATATACAACTATATAGATTAGACCAAAATGAGGGACAAATGAGGAGGAAAGAGGGACAGAGGGACGTGGCTCCAAATCAGATCAGTCCCTCGAAATCAGGGACAGTTGGGAGCTATGCCACATCTACATGGAGGTCAAAGCTGTGAGAGACCACCACTTCCAGATGCCAGGCTGCCGCTGTCATCCCCATTTCCATTAGAGCTTGTTATTTCTGGATCTTGAGTTGCCGTAGACGTCACCAGTTCTAGATGTTATAGAGTGGGAGGAGGCATAATCCCTGATCGTTTGGTGGTGAGAGGCTGCTGTACAATGGGATCCATTCAAATTTGAGCCCTCCAATGCTGGAATTTTGGGCTCCAATAATTACAAATACACTGGCAATTTAGGTAACAGCAATCACAGGTCAATTGGCTTCTGTATAAATCACACAAATAGGAAACATAAGGAGAATACAAAGACACTGAATTTCAAAAGAGCCAGCTTCCCTAAACTACGAACCTTGCTAGAAAGCAAT
Organism: Lithobates septentrionalis; assembly: GCA_037952835.1. NCBI lineage: Eukaryota > Metazoa > Chordata > Amphibia > Anura > Ranidae > Lithobates > Lithobates septentrionalis. The sequence continues at coordinate 322,953 of JBBDGP010002728.1, forward strand.
AATTGGGATAAAATCTTAGGAACAAAGAACACGGAGGAGAGATGGGTTTGCTTTAAGAGCATATTAAATAAGGGCATTAGCCAATGCATCCCATTGGGTAATAAATTAAAAAAAATAATTTAAATTAAAAATTAAAAGAGCGAACAAAAGTCCTGGATGGCTTAACTCCAATCTAAAAATGCATATAAAAGTAAAGGAGAAGGCCTTCAAAAAATAAAAAAATTGAGGGATCATCATCAGCATTTAAACTGTATAAAGAATGCAACAGGATATGTAAGGGTGCAATAAGGATGGCTAGGATGGAACACAAAAGACATTTAGCAGAGAAGAGCAAAAAAAAAAAAAAATCCCAAGAAATTCTTTAGGTATGTAAACCGTAAAAAAAGGGAGGACATGCTATATTTACCCCATAAAGAATGAGGAAGGACATCTGGTTACAAAGGATGGGGAGATGGCGAAGGTATTGAATTTATTTTACTCCTCAGTCCTCACGAGGGAATCGGACGGCTTCAGTAACCAAAACTGCAGTGTTTATCCTCATGACACAACACAGGAAGCACCTCCATGGTTAACAGAGGACAGAATTAAAATTAGGGAACTAGTAATTGCCAGACCATTGTTCCTAATTTTTACTGACAGTCTACTGACTGGAATGGTACCAGTTGATTGGAGAAAAGCCAATGTAGCACCAATATTTTAAAAGGGCCCAAAATACATCCCTGGGAATTACAGACCAGTTAGCCTAACATCAGTACTATGCAAGCTGTTGGAGGGGATGATAAGGGACTATATACAAGATTTTAGTAATGAGAACGGTATCATTAGCAGTAATCAGCATGGATTCATGAAGAATCGTTCTTGCCAAACCAATCGGGAAGGCCCGTAGATGTCGTGTATCTGGATTTTGCAAAAGCATTTGACAGAGTTCCTCATAAACATTTACTGTACAAAGTAAGGTCCGTTGGCATGGACCATAGGGTGAGTACATGGATTGAAAACTGGCTACAAGGGCGAGTTCAAAGGGTGGTGATAAATGGGGATTACTCAGAATGGTCAGGGGTGGGTAGTGGGGTTCCCCAGGGTTCTTTGCTGGGACCAATCCTATTTAATTTGTTCATAAACGACCTGGAGGATGGGATAAACAGTTCAATCTCTGTATTTGCCGACGACACTAAGTTAAGCAGGGCAATAACTTCTCCGCAGGATGTGGAAACCTTGCAAGTAGATCTGAACAAATTAATGGGGTGGGCAACTACATGGCAGATGAGGTTCAATGTAGAAAAATGTAACATAATGCATTTGGGTGGCAAAAATCTATACACTGGGGGGAGAACCTCTGGGGGAATCTGGGATGGAAAACGACCTGGGGGTCCTAGTAGATGATAGGCTCAGCAACGGCATGCAATTGCCAAGCAGCCAAGCAAACAGAATATTGGCATGCATTAAAAAGGGGATTAACTCCAGAGATACAACGATAATTCTCCCGCTCTACAAGACTCTGGTCTGGCCGCACCTGGAGTATGCTGTGCAGTTCTGAGCACCAGTCCTCAGGAAGGATGTACTGGAAATGGAGCGAGTACAAAGAAGGGAAACAAAGCTAATAAAGGGTCTGGAGGATCTTAGTTATGAGGAAAGGTTGCGAGCATTGAACTTATTCTCTCTGGAGAAGAGACGCTTGAGAGGGGATATGATTTTAATTTTTCCAATACCGTACTGGTGACCCCAGAATAGGGATAAAACTCTTTCGCGGAAGGGAGTTTAACAAGACACGTGGCCACTCATTAAAATTAGAAGAAAAGAGGTTTAACCTTAAACTGTGTAGAGGGTTCTTTACTGTAAGAGCGGCAAGGATGTGGAATTCCCTTCCACAGGCGGTGGTCTCAGCGGGGGGGCATTGATAGTTTCAAAAAACTATTAGATAAGCACCTGAACTATCACAACATACAGGGATATACAATGTAATACTGACATATAATCACACACATAGGTTGGACTTGATGGACTTGTGTCTTTTTTCAACCTCACCTACAATGTAACTATGTAACTGGCTAGTGGAAAGTGGATGGATTGGAGAGACTAACGGACTTTTAGTTCCCAGTACCACCCCTTAGTTAGGACCTTCCTATTTTGAGGGTTCAGTTGCAGAGACACTAAGCCCTCCTGTTATTTGTAGTGTTGTGCCAATTTAATATCTGTTATTTGTTTAACTGTTATTGCTGTTCTTGTTGGGAATATTTCCCAAATACATCCTCCTTATTTAATCAATAAATAATGATTTCGCGCAAACACAAAAATATGTAGAAAAATGGGTAAAATATCATATATGTAAAAAACTAGTTCCCATGTGTGGCCAATATTAAAGCATAACTAATATCACCAAGTATAGATCAAGTGTGAAAATAGGATAAAATATACTGAAAATTGTCCAATAGTGAAATAGTGAAAAATAAGTGGCATATGAAAACTCCACACAAGGTGGTGAGGCTGGTAGGCGCACCAAAGTTCTATGGCCAAGATGGATCTTCTGTACATATGGCATCTGCAGTACTAATATTCATACAGATTCTTTCATGCTTCAATAGAAGTAATATCTGTGCACAATCCACTTTTGTTCATGCTAACATTGCCCTTTCCTTAAGGGGCTTGAATTAGAGCCCTGTAGACAATGCTGGCTGGTGGTGGAAATGCTTGTTCCAAAAGTTGCCGAATGGTACTGGCTGGCTTCAAATGGATGGATGTCTGTGGTAGCTCCTTGCTGGATATGGTTCAGGATCCTGGACGTCGAGCCAAGAAGACAGGAGGGAAGACAAGGGGGCTTCCAATAGTGTAGTATAAAAAATCGGTTTTATTCAAATAAAAAACACACTGTGCATACAGTGCATGTAGTGACACACAGTATGGCGGCGGACCGCCGTCACCAGGTGCGATACTTCCGGTGCACAGTATCAACAACCGGGGTCAAAGAGTGTGGATTGCTGGATGTGTGTGCTAGCTGTAGTTCCGCTGTAATTCCTACGCGTTACGTCACGTGACCTTGTGACTTCCTCAGGGAATCTGATTGCCGAAACCACAATTCATTTATAGTGAGTAGCAGGAAGTAGTTCGGGCGCCATGTTTGTGTAGTCCAAAATGTGTGCAAATTTTCCAATGTTCCTGCGCTACATGGAATAATCTAAATAATAATAATATATGACCTTTTGGCAGATAAAAAATTAAATAAAAGTGATTTTTAAAAACAGGAATCTTCTAGTGTCCAAATAGATGTATTTTGTAGCATTAATAAAAGCATACCTGTTTCAAAATTCTATATGAGTGCTGCCATCATGTGGTGATAATCTTAATGACATGGAATTTAATTGCATGCAGCTATGTGAAGCAGATAATAATTAAGTATATAACTCCGTTAGTGAAGTTACCTTAAAAGGTTATGTAGGTCACTAAAGACTACTATAAAATTAAAATTAAATGTTTGATATGATAATTACTTAGACATAATGTATATGTTGAAATGGAAATAAAACTGTATTGATACCTCTAGTACCAGCTACATTGAAAATCAGCCTGCTTAGGAAATAAATGTAAGTGCTGCCATCATGTGGTTGTAATATAAAATGCATGATACTGGATTACATGCAGCCCATTGCAGCAAGTAATAGTCTAAAACAGTACTAGGTTAGTGGTATTACCTAGAGCGGTGATAAAGATCACTGAGGATTTACTAAAATATCAAAAATATATAACGGAGACAAGAGCACACACGTCAATCCCCAAGAAGATACCAACAGGAAAGACACGATACACCAAGAAGACGTCAATACGAGGACCATCCCAGAAGATCACCAGAACCAAGAGAGGACGCAGGGCAGGAAAGAGAGCCCAAAAGAAAACGAGAGTAGTCGGGGAAGGCATCTTTAATTTAAGTGGACAGGAACTAACTAAAGAAGAATTAGCAGTCCTAGACAAGGGCCTCAAATATGCCCCAATCCAAAATTTAAATGAATTTGACACATATATTGGAATTCGCAATTATGTGAGAAAAATAACTATCAAGAAAGCCATTCTGAGCAATCCCCAGATAAAGAATAGCAATGGATCAGCTGCACAAGGCACAATACAACACAGCTCTTTACGAAATAAGTCTTTATTTAATCCCCAGATACATGACAAACAACATATTGAAGTCTTTAAAGATTTAGTCTTGAAAGGCTTGAAACAAATAAGTATCAAAAAAATTAAAGACCCGATTCACATTAAAAAAGGCATACAAGCATTAATCAAGAGAAAAGATCTAGTAATTAGACCAGCCGATAAGGGAGGAGGAGAAGTGCTTCAAACCAAAGTTAACTATTTAAAAGAGATTGAATGCCAACTTCTAGATGAGTCCACATACATTAAATTACCTAGAAATCCTACGTTACAAATCAAACGAGGATTGGAACAAATCGTCCAGAGGGGAGTGAAAAAGTTATTATTGAATAACAAAGAAGCCAGATATTTGGTACCAGAGTCATGCAGAATACCAGTAATCTATACAGTCCCGAAGATACATAAGAACAAAGAGAACCCACCAGGAAGACCGTTTGTTAACGGCATAAATTCAGCAACATCAAGATTAGGTGAATATATTGACAATTTTATCCAACCAGCCGTCCAATGTACGAAAGCTTATCTTAAGGATACAAAACACTTCTTACAATTACTGGATTCACCAACTGTCCTAGAAGGAAGAACTCTACTGGCCACCGCTGATATGTGTTCCCTGTACACTAGCATTAAACACCATCAGGCCTGTGAAGCTACCAAGTGGGTGTTGAAACACTTTACCAACTTACACCGCACACAAAGGAAGTACTGTGATTAAGTACAAGTGATTAAATGCATTGATTTTTCCCTTAAAAATAATTATTTCTGGCACCAACAAGAATTCTACAAACAGGTCACAGGGATCGCTATGGGAGCTAAATACGCCCCAAGTGTGGCCAACGCTTTTATGGCTCAATGGGAAGAGGAAGCGGTACGTAATAACACTCCCGGCCAACTAGAATTGTATAAAAGATTCATTGACGATATTATAATTATATGGAATGGGGACAAAGATTCACTGGAACAATTTCTAACCAGATTGAACCAGAATGATAGAAATATATCTCTTACCTGGAAAATTGATGACAAACAGATTCAATTTCTGGATCTAGACATCAGCATTGCGGATAATCGACTCACCACTAAAACACATTTCAAAGAGGTGACAAGAAATAGTTACTTACCCATTACTAGTTGCCATCATAAACCATGGCTTTTCACCATACCAAAAGGACAACTAATCAGAGTCAGACGCCATTGCACGAAAGAATCTGACTATAAAACACAAGCTGATTTAGTTGGAAAGAGGTTTATGGATAAAGGGTATGATTCAGAATTTATTAGTAAACAGATTTTATCGGTTCAATCTCTCGATAGGGCGATCATGATACACACTCAGAGAAAACCAGCACCAATGCTAGAGGCTCCGGCGTTAATTTTAAATTTCAATGTTCAACATAAAGATATTTTAAAAAATACTAAAAAAACACTGGTATATCTTAAGAGAGGATAAACACCTTCAGAGTATCCTACCAGACAAACCACTTATTGTATACAAGCGAGCCACTACACTACGAGATCTTATTGTTAAAAACGTAGTGGATCCTCCTTCCACTAACTCATTCTCTTTTTTTAATGGAAAAGGCTTCTTTCCATGCAAATATTGTTTCGCATGCCAACACTCCAAAAAATTCCAGAGTAAAAAAACTGATTTCTTAGCAACCAACACAGGACATACACATCCAATAAAAGATTTTATTAGCTGTCACACTGAAGGGGTTATATATGTCCTACAATGTTCTTGCAACTTGCAGTACAGTCCCTGACAAAAGTCTTGTCGCTTGTGTACAAATTGACCTGAAGTGCCGCTAAAATTTATTTCTAATCAAGATTTTGTTACAAGAAATGGATCATTTTAATCCCAACAGCTTTTGTAATAATGTTTCAGTGCAAAACGAAACTGACAAAAAGTATTCTAATATTCACAGCTTGGTAAAGCCCATTGAGTCAATTTTTGCCAAGACATAAGTGTTATCGCCTTGTTATATGAGCTTCACCTGTGACTAATAATGGATCAATTAGGTCTCAGGTGTGTATAAAAAGAACACCAGTACACTAGACCTTCTCAACTGCAACTAAACCTCTGCAAACATGCCTAAGATTCACCCGGAGACTAAAGTGTTGATTATCAAGAGGCTGAAGACCAGATCCACTGCTGATGTGGCAGACACCTTCAATGTGTCTCAGCATCAAGTTCAGAGGATAAAAAAAAGATTTGAAGAGACTGGAGACGTTTTGGACAAGGCCAGGTCAGGCCGACCCCGCAAGACAACTGCTCGAGAGGACCGTTTGTTGGCTCGAAAATCCAAGGCCAGCCCATTTTCCACTGCAGCAGAGCTCCACGAGACCTGGTCACCTGAAGTCCCTTTGTCAACCAGAACAGTTTGTCGGATTCTGTCTCGAAATGGCCTCCATGGTCGAATCAGTGCCCATAAGCCAGCACTAAACAAAAGACAATTGAAAAACCGTGTGGCATTTGCCAAGGGCCACAGCCTGCTAAAAGGATGGACTCTGGAAAAGTGGCAGAAGGTGTATTTTTCAGATGAATCTTCTGTTGAATTACACCACAGTCGCCGCAAATATTGTAGGAGACCTACTGGAACCCGCATGGAGCCGAGATTTACCCAGAAAACAGTGAAGTTTGGTGGAGGCAAAATCATGGTCTGGGGTTACATCCAGTATGGGGGTGTGCGAGGGATCTGCAGGGTGGAAGGCAACATCAATAGTCTAAAATACCAAGAAATCTTAGCTACCTCTGATATTCCCAACCATAAAAAAGGCCAAATTTTGCAGCAGGATGGTGCTCCATTGCATACTTCCATCTCCACATCAAAGTTCCTTAAGGCAAAGAAGATCAAGATGCTCCAGGATTGGCCAGCCCAGTCACCAGACATCATTGAGTATATGTGGTGTAGGATGAAATATGAAGCATGGAAGACGAAACTAAAGAATATCGATGAACTCTGGGAGGCATGCAAGACTGTTTTCCTTGCTAGTCCTGATGACTTCATCAATAAATTGTATGAATCCTTGCCAAACCGCATGGATGCTGTCCTTCAAGCTCATGGAAGTTATACAAGATATTAAATTTGGATCTCACAGCACCACTACTTAATTTGCTGACATATTTTTGGATTTTCAGTAAAGTTGTTCAATTTCTGTATAGACGACAAAACTTTTGTCTTGCCAAAATTTTACCTGTCTGTCTTGATTAAATGATAAATCTTTTTTCAGTGAAACTCATTTATTTCAGTGCATTAAAAATCATTTGGGAGGGCTTAAGCTTTTCATATGAGCTATTTCTAACACCAATTGATTAATTAAAAGTCAGGTTAACAGCAGGAGTTTCTACAAAATAGAGAAGCGACAAGACTTTTGTCAGGGACTGTATGTAGGACGCACAAAAAGAGCTCTAAAAGTCAGAGTAAAAGAACATGTTCAAAATATTATAAACAAGTTCCCCAAACACAATGTATCTAGGCATTTTGCTGAGGTTCATGACAGCAACCCGGCGGAAATGACCTTTTGGGGTATAGAAAGTTATCATAAATCATGAGAGGTAACCACAAAATTAGAAGCTTGAATCAAAAGGAATCTCAGTGGATTCATAAAATGAATACTTTAGCACCCAATGGGTTGAACATAGATTTCGACCTAAACTGCTTCATTAGTGACTATTGATCTGATGCTCTATCATGCAAATGCTTCTCTAGTAATTAAATTTGATTATTTATTATGCATTGTAAACCTTGTGCTAAATTTCCGGTGTACTGATTTTTTAATATTTTATTCCCATAAACACATATATTTTTGATATTTTAGTAAATCCTCAGTGATCTTTATCACCGCTCTAGGTAATACCACTAACCTAGTACTGTTTTAGACTATTACTTGCTGCAATGGGCTGCATGTAATCCAGTATCATGCATTTTATATTACAACCACATGATGGCAGCACTTACATTTATTTCCTAAGCAGGCTGATTTTCAATGTAGCTGGTACTAGAGGTATCAATACAGTTTTATTTCCATTTCAACATATACATTATGTCTAAGTAATTATCATATCAAACATTTAATTTTAATTTTGTAGTAGTCTTTAGTGACCTACATAACCTTTTAAGGTAACTTCACTAACGGAGTTATATACTTAATTATTATCTGCTTCACATAGCTGCATGCAATTAAATTCCATGTCATTAAGATTATCACCACATGATGGCAGCACTCATATAGAATTTTGAAACAGGTATGCTTATATTAATGCTACGAAATACATCTATCTATTTGGACACTAGAAGATTTCTGTTTTTAAAAATCACTTATATTAATTTTTATCTGCCAAAAGGTCATATATTATTATTATTTAGATTATTCCATGTAGCGCAGGAACATTGAAAAATTTGCACACATTTCGGACTACACAAACATGGCGCCCGAACTACTTCCTGCTACTCACTATAAATGAGTTGTGGTTTAGGCCAATCAGATTCCCTGAGGAAGTCATGAGGTCACGTGACGTAACGCGTAGGAATTACAGCGGAACTACAGCTAGCACACACATCCAGCAATCCACACTCTTTGACCCCGGTTGTTGATACTGTGCACCGGAAGTATCGCACCTGGTGACGGCGGTCCGCCGCCATACTGTGTGTCACTACATGCACTGTATGCACAGTGTGTTTTTTATTTGAATAAAACCAATTTTTATACTACACCATTGGAAGCCCCCTTGTCTTCCCTCCTGTCTTCTTGGCTCGAGGTCCAGGATCCTGAACCATATCCAGCAAGGAGCTACCACAGACATCCATCCATTTGAAGCCAGTCAGTACCATTCGGCAACTTTTGGAACAAGCATTTCCACCACCAGCCAGCATTGTCTACAGGGCTCTAATTCAAGCCCCTTAAGGAAAGGGCAATGTGAGCATGAACAAAAGTGGATTGTGCACAGATATTACTTCTATTCAAGCATGAAAGAATCTGTATGAATATTAGTACTGCAGATGCCATATGTACAGAAGATCCATCTTGGCCATAGAACTTTGGTGCGTCTACCAGCCTCACCACCTTGTGTGGAGTTTTCATATGCCACTTATTTTTCACTATTTCACTATTGGACAATTTTTAGTATATTTTATCCTATTTTCACACTTTATCTATACTTGGTAATATTAGTTATGCTTTAATATTGGCCACACATGGGAACTAGTTTTTTACATATATGATATTTTACCCATTTTTCTACATATTTTTGTGTTTGCGCGAAATCATTATTTATTGATTACTTTGTGGTGGTTAAGTGTACACTGTAGATTTTGCAGCAGCACTTTTATGATTTTTTCAGCACATGGCAATTTATGTACCATTGTTTAGTAGCGCAGAGGCCCCTTCACGATTATCCTCCTTATTTAGCTTTGGTATGCCAGAGGGAGTGGCATTGCTGGAATGGTCCTTGTCACCTAAACTCAGTGGATCCATACATCATTGGCTCCTTTGGGGGTAAGCACTACTTGAGCTATAGGAGGAAAATCCTCCATATGGTATTGTGTTGCTATGGCTATTTTAGTGATTTTTATAGCATAAATATGCAAAAACATTTTAAGACAATGTATTGTTTAGAAGTAGAGCTGGGCAAACAGGAGTTCTAGTGTGAACCGAACAGGAAAAAAGTTTGGCCCCCGAACCGCAAACTCCATTGAAGTCTACGGGAGCCGAACATGAAAAATCAAAAGTTCCCATTTCGAAGGCTTATATGCAAGTTAATGGCCATAGAAAGGGTACGGAGGCCCAAGTACTGCCCTGGGGAACATGTATTTATGCACATTTTTTTTAAACAATAATTTTTAAAGAAGCAGTTATTTTAATGATGCTTAAAGTGCAACAATAAAAATGATTTCCTATAAACATAATGCCTGGGGGGGGGGTCCCCTTAGTCTGCCTGTAAAGTGGTGCATCTGTAGCATGCATAGAACCTATAGAGTCAAATCACATTTAAATTGATTCACTGTTGCAATTTCCGGCACCCTGCTATTTAAAAAAAATAAAGAAAAACGCTTGCCCCCCCAATCTATACCAGGCCCTTTGGGTCTGATATAGATTTTAAGGGTTATCCCATGCCCAAATTAAAATGGCGTGGGGTCCCCCCAAAATCCATACCAGGCCCATATCCGAGCCTCCTCCTGAACCATACCAGGCCACAAGCCCTCAACATGAGAGGGAGTGCTTTGAGTGAGCTCTGCCTCCCCCCTTCCCAAAGCATCTTGGGCCTCTTCCTGACAACCCTGGGCTGTGGTTGTGGGGGTCTGCAGGCAGGGGGCTTCTCGCAATCTGGAAGTCCCCTTTAACAAGGGGGCCCCTAGATCCCACCCCCCATGTGAATGAGTATAGGGTACATTGTAGGGCTGCTGAAATTAATCGCAGCATCGATGCATCGCGATTCGGGTGTCCCCGATGCGGCATCGATGCATGCGACCCGAAAAATCGATATCTGGCCCCGCCCCCTCCCGGGAGAGCGCTCCGTGCATAAAGCTGTTTTTAGTGTGTGTATATTCCGGTCATGTGATTCTCAGCCGCGCCTCCCTCCTCTCAGTCTCTCCTGGTGTCAGCTCCGCCCACTGACTGGAGCTATCAGGTCAGAAGAGAGGCGGGCGGGGCTGACATCAGGAGAGACGTGAGAGGAGGGAGGCGCGGCTGAGAGTCACATGACTGGAATATACACACACTAATAACAACTTTATGCATGGAGAGCTCTCCCGGGAAAATTCACTGCTGACCTGAGATGTGACAACCGGCGGAACACCGGCCCCACTGCTCATTACAGGCTGCCAGAGCAGCATGTAAGTACAGAGGGGGAGGGGGGGAGGGGAGGGGGGGGCGCTGTGACACAAGTCCATATCATAGAATTGTCTTCTATGTGCCTTCATCACACCACAACTCTGCATTATTGTCCACAGTCTGTGACCATCTCCTGTGCCATGTCCCAGTGTCTGACCATCTCCTGTGCCATGTCCCAGTGTCTGACCATCTCCTGTGCCATGTCCCAGTGTCTGACCATCTCCTGTGCCATGTCCCAGTGTCTGACGATCTCCTGTGCCATGTCCCAGTGTCTGACGATCTCCTGTGCCATGTCCCAGTGTCTGACCATCTCCTGTGCCATGTCTGCAGTCTGTGACCATCTCCTGTGCCATGTCCCCAGTGTCTGACCATCTCCTGTGCCATGTCCCAGTGTCTGACCATCTCCTGTGCCATGTCCCAGTGTCTGACCATCTCCTGTGCCATGTCCCAGTGTCTGACCATCTCCTGTGCCATGTCCCAGTGTCTGACCATCTCCTGTGCCATGTCCCAGTGTCTGACCTTCTCCTGTGCCATGTCCCAGTGTCTGACCATCTCCCGTGCCATGTCCCAGTGTCTGACCATCTCCTGTGCCATGTCTGCAGTCTGTGACCATCTCCTGTGCCATGTCTGCAGTCTGTGACCATCTCCTGTGCCATGTCCCAGTGTCTGACCATGTCCTGTGCTATGTCCCAGTGTCTGACCATCTCCTGTGCCATGTCCCAGTGTCTGACCATCTCCTGTGCCATGTCTGCAGTCTGTGACCATCTCCTGTGCCATGTCTGCAGTCTGTGACCATCTCCTGTGCCATGTCCCAGTGTCTGACCATCTCCTGTGCCATGTCCCAGTGTCTGACCATCTCCTGTGCCATGTCCCAGTGTCTGATCATCTTATGTGACATGTCCCAGTGTCTGACCATCTCCTGTGCCATGTCCCAGTGTCTGACCATCTCCTGTGCCATGTCCGCAGTGTCTGACCATCTCCTGTGCCATGTCCGCAGTGTCTGACCATCTCCTGTGCCATGTCTGCAGTCTGTGACCATCTCCTGTACCATGTCCCCAGTCTGTGACCATCTCCTGTACCATGTCCCCAGTCTGTGACCATCTCCTGTGCCATGTCCGCAGTGTCTGACCATCTCCTGTGCCATGTCCCCAGTGTCTGACCATCTCCTATGCCATGTCCCCAGTGTCTGACCATCTCCTGTGCCATGTCCCCAGTGTCTGGCCATCTCCTGTGCCATGTCCGCAGTGTCTAACCATCTCCTGTGCCATGTCCGCAGTGTCTGACCATCTCCTGTGCCATGTCCGCAGTGTCTGCCAATCTCCTGTGCCATGTCCCCAGTGTCTGACCATCTCCTGTGCTATGTCCGCAGTGTCTGACCATCTCCTGTGCCATGTCCCCAGTGTCTGACCATCTCCTGTGCCATGTCCGCAGTCTGTGACCATCTCCTGTGCCATGTCTGCAGTGTCTGGCCATCTCCTGTGCCATGTCCCAGTGTCTGACCTTCTCCTGTGCCATGTCCCAGTGTCTGACCATCTCCTGTGCCATGTCCGCAGTGTCTGACCATCTCCTGTGCCATGTCCGCACTCTGTGACCATCTCCTGTACCATGTCCCCAGTCTGTGACCATCTCCTGTACCATGTCCCCAGTCTGTGACCATCTCCTGTGCCATGTCCGCAGTGTCTGACCATCTCCTGTGCCATGTCCCCAGTGTCTGACCATCTCCTGTGCCATGTCCCCAGTGTCTGACCATCTCCTGTGCCATGTCCCCAGTGTCTGGCCATCTCCTGTGCCATGTCCGCAGTGTCTGACCATCTCCTGTGCCATGTCCGCAGTGTTTGACCATCTCCTGTGCCATGTCCGCAGTGTCTGACCATCTCCTGTGCCATGTCCGCAGTGTCTGACCATCTCCTGTGCCATGTCCCCAGTGTCTGACCATCTCCTGTGCTATGTCCGCAGTGTCTGGCCATCTCCTGTGCCATGTCCCCAGTGTCTGACCATCTCCTGTGCCATGTCCGCAGTCTGTGACCATCTCCTGTGCCATGTCTGCAGTGTCTGGCCATCTCCTGTGCCATGTCCGCAGTGTCTGACCATCTCCTGTGCCATGTCCGCAGTGTCTGACCATCTCCTGTGCCATGTCCGCAGTCTGTGACCATCTCCTGTGCCATGTCCGCAGTGTCTGACCATCTCCTGTGCCATGTCCGCAGTCTGTGACCATCTCCTGTGCCATGTCCGCAGTCTGTGACCATCTCATGTAGCATGTCCGCAGTCTGTGACCATCTCCTGTAGCATGTCCGCAGTCTGTGACCATCTCCTGTAGCATGTCCGCAGTCTGTGACCATCTCCTGTAGCATGTCCGCAGTCTGTGACCATCTCCTGTAGCATGTCCGCAGTCTGTGACCATCTCCTGTAGCATGTCCGCAGTCTCTGATCATCTCCTGTGCCATGTCCCCAGTGTCTGACCATCTCCTGTGCCATGTCCCCAGTGTCTGACCATCTCCTGTGCCATGTCCCCAGTGTCTGACCATCTCCTGTGCCATGTCCGCAGTCTGTGACCATCTCCTGTGCCATGTCCGCAGTGTCTGACCATCTCCTGTGCCATGTCCGCAGTGTCTGACCATCTCCTGTTTCATATCCGCAGTGTCTGACCATCTCCTGTGCCATGTCTGCAGTCTGTGACCATCTCCTGTAGCATGTCCACAGTCTGTGACCATCTCCTGTAGCATGTCCGCAGTCTGTGACCATCTCCTGTAGCATATCCGCAGTCTGTGACCATCTCCTGTAGCATGTCCGCAGTCTCTGATCATCTCCTGTAGCATGTCCGCAGTCTGTGACCATCTCCTGTAGCATGTCCGCAGTCTGTGACCATCTCCTGTAGCATGTCCGCAGTCTGTGACCATCTCCTGTAGCATGTCAGCAGTCTCTGATCATCTCCTGTGCCATGTCCCCAGTGTCTGACCATCTCCTGTGCCATGTCCCCAGTGTCTGACCATCTCCTGTGCCATGTCCCCAGTGTCTGACCATCTCCTGTGCCATGTCCACAGTCTGTGACCATCTCCTGTGCCATGTCCCAGTGTCTGACCATCTCCTGTGCCATGTCCCAGTGTCTGGCCATCTCCTGTGCCATGTCCCAGTGTCTGACCATCTCCTGTGCCATGTCTGCAGTCTGTGACCATCTCCTGTGCCATGTCCCCAGTGTCTGACCATCTCCTGTGCCATGTCCCAGTGTCTGACCATCTCCTGTGCCATGTCCCAGTGTCTGACCATCTCCTGTGCCATGTCCCAGTGTCTGACCATCTCCTGTGCCATGTCCCAGTGTCTGACCATCTCCTGTGCCATGTCCCAGTGTCTGACCTTCTCCTGTGCCATGTCCCAGTGTCTGACCATCTCCCGTGCCATGTCTGCAGTCTGTGACCATCTCCTGTGCCATGTCTGCAGTCTGTGACCATCTCCTGTGCCATGTCTGCAGTCTGTGACCATCTCCTGTGCCATGTCCCAGTGTCTGACCATGTCCTGTGCCATGTCCCAGTGTCTGACCATCTCCTGTGCCATGTCCCAGTGTCTGACCATCTCCTGTGCCATGTCTGCAGTCTGTGACCATCTCCTGTGCCATGTCTGCAGTCTGTGACCATCTCCTGTGCCATGTCCCAGTGTCTGACCATCTCCTGTGCCATGTCCCAGTGTCTGACCATCTCCTGTGCCATGTTCCAGTGTCTGACCATCTCCTGTGCCATGTCCGCAGTGTCTGACCATCTCCTGTGCCATGTCCGCACTCTGTGACCATCTCCTGTACCATGTCCCCAGTCTGTGACCATCTCCTGTACCATGTCCCCAGTCTGTGACCATCTCCTGTGCCATGTCCGCAGTGTCTGACCATCTCCTGTGCCATGTCCCCAGTGTCTGACCATCTCCTGTGCCATGTCCCCAGTGTCTGACCATCTCCTGTGCCATGTCCCCAGTGTCTGGCCATCTCCTGTGCCATGTCCGCAGTGTCTGACCATCTCCTGTGCCATGTCCGCAGTGTTTGACCATCTCCTGTGCCATGTCCGCAGTGTCTGACCATCTCCTGTGCCATGTCCGCAGTGTCTGACCATCTCCTGTGCCATGTCCCCAGTGTCTGACCATCTCCTGTGCTATGTCCGCAGTGTCTGGCCATCTCCTGTGCCATGTCCCCAGTGTCTGACCATCTCCTGTGCCATGTCCGCAGTCTGTGACCATCTCCTGTGCCATGTCTGCAGTGTCTGGCCATCTCCTGTGCCATGTCCGCAGTGTCTGACCATCTCCTGTGCCATGTCCGCAGTGTCTGACCATCTCCTGTGCCATGTCCGCAGTCTGTGACCATCTCCTGTGCCATGTCCGCAGTCTGTGACCATCTCATGTAGCATGTCCGCAGTCTGTGACCATCTCCTGTAGCATGTCCGCAGTCTGTGACCATCTCCTGTAGCATGTCCGCAGTCTGTGACCATCTCCTGTAGCATGTCCGCAGTCTGTGACCATCTCCTGTAGCATGTCCGCAGTCTGTGACCATCTCCTGTAGCATGTCCGCAGTCTCTGATCATCTCCTGTGCCATGTCCCCAGTGTCTGACCATCTCCTGTGCCATGTCCCCAGTGTCTGACCATCTCCTGTGCCATGTCCCCAGTGTCTGACCATCTCCTGTGCCATGTCCGCAGTCTGTGACCATCTCCTGTGCCATGTCCGCAGTGTCTGACCATCTCCTGTGCCATGTCCGCAGTGTCTGACCATCTCCTGTTTCATATCCGCAGTGTCTGACCATCTCCTGTGCCATGTCTGCAGTCTGTGACCATCTCCTGTAGCATGTCCACAGTCTGTGACCATCTCCTGTAGCATGTCCGCAGTCTGTGACCATCTCCTGTAGCATATCCGCAGTCTGTGACCATCTCCTGTAGCATGTCCGCAGTCTCTGATCATCTCCTGTAGCATGTCCGCAGTCTGTGACCATCTCCTGTAGCATGTCCGCAGTCTGTGACCATCTCCTGTAGCATGTCCGCAGTCTGTGACCATCTCCTGTAGCATGTCTGTCTGCAGTCATTGATCATCTCCTGTAGCATGTCTGTCTGCAGTCTCTGATCATCTCCTGTAGCATGTCTGTCTGCAGTCTCTGATCATCTCCTGTAGCATGTCTGTCTGCAGTCTCTGATCATCTCCTGTAGCATGTCTGCAGTCTCTGATCATCTCCTGTAGCATGTCTGCAGTCTCTGATAATCTCCTGTAGCATGTCCGCAGTCTCTGATCATCTCCTGTAGCATGTCCGCAGGCTCTGACCATCTCCTTTAGTATTTTGGAAGAGAGCCTGGAGCTCCTCTGCTGTCTCTTTTTTTCTTAAGAACAGATAGAATAAAAAAATGGAGTTCTCCTGACTACTTTAATTTTTTTTGATGAAAACCATGAGCACCTGCGGACTTGCGCTGTAATCGTGATGCATCGCGGAATCGAATCGAATCGTTGACTTGATAATCGTAATCGAATCGAATCGTGAGGCCAGTGAAGATGCGCACCCCTAGTACATTGTACTCCTACTTATTCATCCAAAAAAACTATCAAAAATGAATAAAAAACACTGTCCCCAAATGTAGATCCATCGTTAATCACGATGCCCGCCACACCGCCAGACCCAAAAAGAAAAAGCTCTGCACTCATCAAAGGCAGAACACAGAATGCCTCCTCTGCTTTTATTAAGTAAGGGGCGGGGGCCACCTGGTGATGTTACCTGGTGCTCTGTCCACTTGTGATGTCACTGACCCAGCAAGCACTGGTCGGTGATGTCATAAGAGGGCAGGGCCATTTTATTCTTTGTATTGCCGGCAATTATTATTTTTTTCTTTCAGCTGATGACGCATGTGTTGTTAAGGCCGTGGCTTCGCCTTCCCATCTCCGCTCCTTCAACGGAGTTCCAGCTGTTTCTGTGTTTATTAAACGTCAGCAGCTACAAAAAGTGTAGTTGTTGACTTTTAATAAACGCACACTTGCCTCGGTTCTCCCCCTCTCCTCTCCCCGGCGTTGGCATCACTAGTGTAGGCACCTGGCTGTGACAGTTTGCGGCTTCACATCCAGGTGCACACTGGACTGCGTGAGTTGCGCTGCGCATCCTGAATGACCGGGCAGTCTTCTGGAACCTGTGATGAGTTCCAGAAGATTGTAGGGAGGGAAGGGGAGAGGAGAAGTTCCGCTTGAGTCGCCTAAACAGCTCGACTGGAAGTAAGAGCTGGGTACCTGTCAAAACTAGGTACTCGCCCCCCCCCCCCCCCCCCCAAAAAAAAATGACATGCCAAATGCGGCATGTCAGAGGGTCAGGAGTCCTTAAAGCATAAGTTCCACTTTTGGGTGGAACTCCGCTTTAACAACATATTGACTTTCGCTTGGCAGGCACAGAAAATTTGGGTGTTTGGGTTGAGCAAAAGTTTACCCAACACTATTTACAGCAGAAGCTAAGTGTCATGGTTATGCAGTAATGTGTGTCTGTCAGTTCACCTTTCCTCCTGTTTTCACCTTTAGAGGCCATCCACCCTCACCTGACTGTTTTTATAATCTTCCCTCAGCATAGCTCCACCCCGGCCTCTAATTAGGAACACTATATTAACCTGAGCATTGCAAGCCAACCTTGCTGATCAACGATTGTGTGTTAGCTTTCATGTGTACTTGCTGTGTTTTCTACGTCTTAATCCAGTTACCAACTTTGGCCTGTTCTCGACTATCCCTGTCTGCTTGTGACCCTGACCTCTGGTGTGTTATGTTTATCCTTGTCTGCTAGTCACCCCGACATTTGGCTTATCCACTACTTTCCTTATTGTTTCAGCCTGCTGCCTCCTTCCTCTTCTGCTGTAGTCTACCGTGAGCTTGAGCTGTGAGATCCTGGGGGCCGCGACCTGGAGCCAGACTGCAGCGCAATCCATCCTCACCACTAGAGGCTTTGGTGAACACCTGCTGGCTCTTAAACTCCGCTCCCTGGGGAATCTATGCTCTAGCTCCCAGTGGGATCTGTGTTAGTGATCCAGTAGACCTTCTTCCGGAACCTCCCAGGGTTCAGTCCGCAGGAGTCAGTCCTAGGATCCACTACCTTAGCGGTGCACTTCTGATCCCACGGAGTGCATCTGTCACCTGGTCTCAGGTGACCTGACACTAAGATTCTCCTATTGATATTCTAACAAACCTATTGGACTGGTTTGTGATGCTCAGGACAGGCAATTATGCTACTGGAAGTAGGGAGGGAAAAGTACTTGGACAAACCATGTGCTCAAGACAAAGAGGGTCAGTACTGATTGTTTGTGCTAGAGGCAAAAGGAAGATTTTCAGGACTTCGTCGGTGCTGGATTTATTAGTGCCCTTGGGCCTTTCTAAAAATAATAATATACTTACTTGTAGAAGACTGGGTGCTGTTTATCAACAACTTCTTCATCTGGCTGATCTCATTTTCTAAAGACTGACCTTTATAAACTGGAAGAACCAAAGAAAGATGATAAAGCTGTGATGATAAAACTGTACCCATTTTACAAAGGAATACATGAAAATACATCTATATATATTGTTTGGTTGATTGTACTTTGGGCCCCAAGTTATTTCAGTCCATGGGCCCCCACTAGTTTAACCACTATTAAAACATTGTGGACATCAAGCAGTTGTAGCCACGACCCTGGTGCCCTGCCTTGGCCACCAGCAAGGGAGCGGGGATGGAATGGAAGCAGGGAACCGCTGCCACTTTATGTAGTAGGAAAATGCTGAAGCTGGAAGAGGAACACGTTTCAAAGCAACCTTGCTTCTTCTTCAGACTTCAGCCTGTTATTTGTCTCCAATAGTTATATTTGAAAATCCAATGTAAGCTTACTTAAAAAATCTCCTTTCATGTTGTGAGATCTGCCTGTCTGTTGGCCATCTCTTTCCACAACTTCCTGGTTTCCCAGCATGTTTTGCAGCTTCTTCTCCATTTCTAAAGACTACATATCCCATGGTACCTTGCTGATTTCTGTACTGACTACGCCTCCTGAAACTCCTCCTCTCAGAAGGCAGGCTCTGTGATATGTGTGAAACAGAAGTGCCTACACACAGGGCATAGTGACTACGGGTCACAGAATTCAATGTGTGGGGATCTTCAAAAAGTCAATTTACAAACTTCAGGATCATTCAGATTATTAAGAGTAGCCTAGAAATAATTCAAATTCATTTTGACCAATGGCGGTGTGCCCCTCTAATCTACTTGCAGGGTGCCAGATGCCTGGATTCCAATGTTTTTTTTTTGGGGGGGGGGTCTTGAGACCCAATTGGCCAGGGAGACTTATGACTTAGGACCCACTTCCTGTCTGGGAGGAGAAACAACGGCCCTGGAGCGGTGGGGGGAGGGGTGGTGTTGGATTGCCTCCCCCCAAAAAAATATTGAGCACCAGCCGCCACTGATTTTGACCATAGATACGCTTTAAGGACATTTACTTACCCATTGCTTCAATGATACGGATGAGGATAATATTGGATCCCACAAGGAGGGTTATAATGACCCCTTTCCAGGAACGCCGCCAGAGGTCCCTTATGTTATTATCTGTAGTGATAAATAATAAAATGTATGTGAAATATTATATATCAGTGTGGTGTGATGGCACATTTCATGTAACATTTTTAGAGTAGGGAGGTCACCCGTATTTTTCTTTTGCTGGTCATATTTTTTTGTTTTTATCAAAAGACCCTGGGGAATAAAATGGCAGTCATTGCAATTTGTTATGTCACACAGTATTTGAATTTTTCAAACGCAATTTTTTTTTTTTTTAATCAGAAAAAAATAATTGTTTTGTTGAGAAAAGTGTCATAAGTACAAACAATCAGACAGCATGAGTAGAAAATATACAGGAAATCCTTTACTCCCTAGTATGTAACATTTCTCAAAGCCTGTACATATGCATTTCGATTAGTACAAACAGAAAGCAAAGTAAAATTACAAACAAAACAAACTAAGAACAACATTGGTAGTCAACACAACTGGTGTGCGCTGTCCTCCCAACAGATAAATCTAACAAGTAGAAGAGATGCCTTTTCCAGTATATCATCCTGGTAACAGCCTACTGCCCTTTTGGTAAATTGTTTAGTCACACTCCTATGTCGGTAGGTGTTTTTCTCCTGAATAAGGGTCTTAATAACTTATTGAATCCACTTATGAGGTGTAGGAGCTCGTGAAAAGAAAATGCGATTTAAAAACAAATGAAAAACCACTTTAACACCTTCATGAATTAAAAAAAAACAAAACACAGTATTTACCCCAATTTTTTTTGTATAATCCGAGTAAACAGATACCTAACATGTCATGCTTTAAAAATGCACACACTCATGGAATGGCGCCAAACTTCGTTACTTAAAAATCCCCATAGGCTATGCTTTAAAATTTTTACAGGTTACATGTTAAGAGTTAGAGAGGAGGTCTTGTGCTAGAATTATTGTTCTTGCTCTAACGTTCGCAGCGATACCTCACATGTGTGGTTTGAACACCGTTTACATATGCGGCACGACCTACTTATGCACTTGCTTCTGTGAACACGAGGGGATGGGGGCACTTTACATTTTTTTTTTTTTTTTTCAATTGTTTATTTAATTTTTATTTATTTTTTATACTTTCCTTTTAATTTTTTATTTTTTCATCACTTTTAATCCAATTACAAGAAATGTAAACATCCCTTGTAATAGGAATAGGGCAGGAGAGGTCCTCTTTACGGAGTGATCTGGGGTCTATAAGTCCTCTATGCTGGAAAGCCTGAGATTAAAAAAAAAAATCGATCTCAGGCATTCCGGCTAAAAAAAAATGGCTTACGCTTACAAAAAATGTTTACATCTGCCATAGCCGGAAGTGACGTCATGCCATCGCTTCTGGCCTCCGAGGGTCATAGAGCTATTCTCCGGCTCCCCGATCTCACAGGAGAGACTGGAGAAGCACCGGAGGGAGGCGGGCCACCTGTAAAAGCAATCAAGCGGCTAAACAGCCAATAGGATGGCTTTTACATGTAAAGGAATCGCTGGCCGAAAAAAAAATATATATATCTGGATGATGCCTGCAGATGCACCCATCATCTAGATAGTTCCACTCAAAGTCCAGGACGTCATATGACATCTTATGAGCCAGGAAGTGGCTAGGATGTCTCATTCTTTTATGAATAGTAATTTTGATAATCAGTTCATCCATATAGCCCGCTATGAGGGCACTAGGCAGGAAGGAGGGGGGCTGGAGCGCTGGCGGGGGACCCACCTCCCGATTGGGGCTGCTCTGTGCAAAACCATTATGCAGGACAGGTAAGTATGACATGTTTGTTATTTAAAAAATGTATTTATTTAAAAAAAAAAAAAAAAAAAGACAAAAAACAAACAAAAACTACCTTTATTGTTACTTTAACCAATTGTCGACCGGCTCACACTGATATACTTTGGCAAAGTGGCACGGGTGCGCAAAACAACGGGTATGTTGCTGCATCATCCGTGACTCGATGTCCAGCGGTGGCCCGCAGTCGTGGCACAGAGAGGCAGAACGGAGAGATGCCTAGGTAAACAAGGCATTTCCCTCTTCTGCCTAGCAACATGACAGGGACTGCTCCCTGTCATCAGGAGCAATGATCTCTGTCATGTTCTAGTAAGCCCATCCCCCTACAGTTAGAACACGCGTAGGGAACACAGTTAACCCCTTGATCACCCCTAGTGTTTAACCCCTTCCCTGCCAGTGACATTTACACAGTAATCAATGCATTTTTATTGCACTGATCACTGTATTAATGCCAATTGACATGTTGGGTATCTATTTCCTCAGCACAACCTCATCTTTTATATTTTTGCAAAAAAATCGCATCACTCGTTGCTTTTATGTGCTCTAAAATTCACTGTAGTGTATTTTTACTGAAACTTTGCGTTTCGTAAACCATTGCTCTAATATTGCATTGTATAAAAAATTGAAACTCACACTATTTTATTCCCTGGAGTGTCTGCTTTCAGAAAATATATAATGTCGGGGGAGGTTTTACATAATCATCAGGCCTAAAATAATTTTTTAAACGTGTGCAAAAAAATAAAAAAATGCACAGATAGCAAAAGGGTTAAAAAAATAAGTTGAAGGGACTGCAGTTTGTGTGAATGACCAGTAGGTGTCGTGAAAGAGCTGAACACTTGTTGCTTTATGATGCTATGATAAATGTTACCAGATTACTATGTTGCTCTTTATAAAATAAATACTAATGTTTTTTAAAAAAAGTTTCATTGTCTGCTGTTGTTGCATAATAACAGAACCACCCTGCACCTTATTTGTAAACTGAATGTTATTTAACTAGTTTTGCTCTAGAGCAATTTTTTAAATTATTTTTTTTAAAAAAGGTAAAATCTTATTTTGTTTGCCATACAATTACTTAAACCCCCAGAACATTATATATTTTTTTTCTGAAAGCAGAGACCCTGTAGAATAAAAAGCTAATAGTTGCAATTTTTTTAATGTTGCATGATGTTTGCGCAACTGTTTATCAAACACAAATTTTCAGAAAAAAATATCATAAAATTTATTTTAGTGCAAACACACACAATGTTATACCATTTTTTTAATTTTTGCTTTATTGCTATCACAAATGGTTAATAAAGCCCCATGTGACAGCACTAGGCAGGTGACAAGTACTCTTTATTGAGGCATTAGGGGTCTAATAGACACCCCAATGTCTCCCCCACCCTTCACACCATCTAACCAATCACAGACCTGCTTGATTAGATGCTCCCCCTGCTTGTACCGACCAGGAAATGGTGGATCTGAAATCAGAAGCGACAAAATCATTGTTGCTTCCGGTCTCTTTCAGTACAGACAGAACAGATCCATGTCTCAGTCTCCCCCCGATCTCCATCCTGGAGTCGGCAGTTGTTGTCCCAGGCTCCCGGTAAAATGCCTGAAAAGTGCCTTTAGTGTGAAAGGGGTCTTAAATAGGGATAAGCCCGATGTTCGAGTCAAACATGCTTTGGCCAATCAGCAGCCGTCAATGCACTGCGAACTCGCAGTGCATTGACGGTCTCGCCGTTCATTATGGAGCATTCGCAGGAAATTTGAGTGCCTGCGGAACACCCCATAATGAATGGCAAGACCGTCAATGCACTGTGAGATCGCAGTGCATTGACGATGGCTGCTGATTGGCCAAAGCATGCACCTAACCTGCATGCTTTGGCCAATCACAGCACGCTCTGCTGTGAGAGCCATGATTGGCCAAAGGCAGGGTACCTTTGACCAATCATGGCTCAGGGGGCTGAGTCCACTCCCCACACTATGTAAGGCTGCTTACACAGCAGCCATACATATTTTTATGAATGAGAGCAGCAAAATGACATTTTTAAAGGAAAAAATGTCATTTAAAACTGCTCGCGGCTGTAATGTATTGCCGAATCCCAGCAATATACATAAAAAATATTGAAAAAACGGCATGGGTTCCCTCCAGTCCATTACAAGGCCCTTTGGGTCTGGTATGGATATTGAGCCCCATCTCAATCCAGCGATGTGCAGGAGAGCCTCAGCTCTCCTGGGTCTCTCCCACATTGGCTTAGCCATTGGCTCCTGCTACTGTCAATCACAGCCAGGGAGCCAATGAGGAGAAAGTGGGGGTGGAGTCTAGCCACTCTCCGTGTGTGAATGGACACACTGAGCAGCACCTTGGGAGCAAGCATGCTCAGGGGCCCGCTATGAGGGCACTAGGCAGGAAGGAGGGGGCTGGAGTGCTGGCGGGGGACCCACCTCCCGATTGGAGCTGCTCTGTGCAAAACCATTATGCAGGGCAGATAAGTATGACATGTTCGTTATTTAAAGAATGTATTTATTTTTTAAAAAAAGACAAAAAACAAACAAAAACTACCTTTATTGTTACTTTAACCACTTGCCGACTGGCTCATGCTGATATAGGTCGGCAAAGTGGCACGGGTGCACAAAACAACGTACCCGTACGTTGCTGCATCATCCACGACCCAATGTCCGCCGGTGGCCCGCAAACGTGACACGGAGAGGCAGAACGGAGAGATGCCTAGGTAGAAAGGCATTTCCCTCTTCTACCTAGCAACATGACAGGGATCTACTGCTCCCTGTCATCAGAAGCAATGATCTCTGTCATGTTCTTGTAAGCCCATCCCCCCTACAGTTAGAACACGCTGAGGGAACACAGGTAACCCCTTGATCGCCCCCTAGTGTTTAACCCCTTCCCTGCCAGTGAAATTTACACAGTAATCAATGCATTTTTATAGCACTGATCACTGTATTAATGCCAATTGACATGTTGGGTATCTATTTCCTCAGCACAACCTCATCTTTTATATTTTAAAAAAACAAACAAAAAAACGGATAACTCATTGCTTTTATGTGCCCTAAAACTCACTTTAGTGTATTTTTACTGAAACTTTGCTCTAATATTGCATGGTATAAAAAATTGAAACTGACACTATTTTATTCCCTGGAGTGTCTGCTTTCGGAAAATATATAATGTTGGAGGGTTTTACCTAATCTTCAGGCCTAAAATGATTTTTTAAACATGTGTGCAAAAAATAAAAAATGCACAAACGGCTCAGACAGCAAAAGGGTTAAAAAAATAAGTTGAAGAAACTGCAGTTTGTATGAATGACCAGTAGGTGTCGTGAAAGAGCTGAACACTTGTTGCTTTATGATGCTATGATAAATGTTACCAGATGTTGCTCTTTATAAAATAAATACTAATGTTTTTAAAAAAAGTTTCATTGTCTGCTGTTGTTGCATAATAACAGAACCACCCTGCACCTTATTTGTAAACTGAATGTTATTTAACTAGTTTTGCTCTAGAGCAATTTTTTAAATTGTTTTTGGACTCAGGTAAAATCTTAATTTGTTTGCCATACAATTACTTAAACAGAACATTTACAATTACAGCCCATCCGTTTAGAGTTAACCAGGAGCTCTGGTCGTGGAATCATTGCTCTCACTCTGACGTTTGCGGGGATACATCATATGTGTGGTGCAACTGTGGTTTACATACACGTGCACACCCTGGGTGTGTGAAGGGCAACGGGGATTATGGCTAAATTGTTTTTAATACCTTTTATTATAATATTTTTATTTTTACTATTTTCATTTGTTTGGTTTTTTTTTGCTTCATTGCTATCACAAATGGTTAATAACGCCCCATGTGACAGCACTGGGCAGGTGACAAGTACTCTTTATTGAGACATTAGGGGTCTAATAGACACCCCAATGTCTCCCCCACCCTTCACACCATCTAACCAATAACAGACCTGCTTGATCAGATGTTCTCCCTGGTTGTACACACCATCTAACCAATCACAGACCTGCTTGATTAGATGTTTCCCCTGGTTGTACCGACCAGGAAATGAAGGATCTGAAATCAGAAGTGACAAAATCATTGTTGCTTCCGGTTTCTTTCAGTACAGACAGTACAGATCCATGTCTCGGTCTCCCCCCGATCTCCATCCTGGAGTCGGCAGTTGTTGTCCCAGGCTCCCGGTAAAAAAAATGGAGAACCCAGTAGCCATGATGGTGGCACCACGCCATCCACTCTGTGAAAGTGATCCAGTGGCTATACAGCTGCTGGATCACTTTCAAGCCGGGAACCGGCTGAATAAAATGGGCACAGCCTGAAGGCTGCTTCTGCTTAAGGGTTCCATTTTTGGCCTTAGGTAGTATGTCCAAAGAGCTGAACTAGTTAGACCCCTTTCACACTGGTAGCGCGTCCGTGTTAGCGGTAAAGCGCTGCTAGTTTTAGCAGAGCTTTACCGGCGCTGTGCGGGAAGGGAGCAAGGCACTTTTAACCCCAAAGAAGGGGTTTACAAGGGGTTAAAAGCACTGCCTTTGTAGGCGCTTTGGCAATGCTGCCCATTGATTTCAATGGGCAGGGTCAGTTTAGGAGCAGTGTATACACCGCTCCTGCACTGCCCCATAGACGCTGCTTGCAGGATTTTTTTTCTGTCCTGCAAGCGCACCGCCCAAGTGTGAAAGCACTCGGGCTTTCACACTGAGGAGGCTTGAGAGGCGTTTTTCAGGCTCTATTTTTAGCGCTAAAATGCCCTAAAAGTGCCTTTAGTGTGAAAGGGGTCTTAAATAGGGATAAGCCCGATGTTCGAGTCGAACATGCTTTGGTCAATCAGCAGTTGTCAATGCACTGCGATCTCGCAGTGCATTGATAGTCTTGCTGTTCATTATGTAGCGTTTGCAGGAAATTTGAGCGCCTGGGGAACACCCCATAATGAACGGCGAGACCGTCAATGCACTGCCAGATCGCAGTGCATTGACGGCTGCTGATTGACCAAAGCATGCACCTGACCTGCATGCTTTGGCCAATCACAGCACGCTCTGCTGT
This sequence comes from Lithobates septentrionalis, assembly GCA_037952835.1. Taxonomy (NCBI): domain Eukaryota; kingdom Metazoa; phylum Chordata; class Amphibia; order Anura; family Ranidae; genus Lithobates; species Lithobates septentrionalis. Next base: position 349,258 of record JBBDGP010002728.1, read on the forward strand.
GAGAGCCACGATTGGCCAAAGGCAGGGTGCCTTTGGCCAATCATGGCTCAGGGGGCTGAGTCCACGCCCCACACTATGTAAGGCTGCTTACACGGCAGCCATACATAGTTTTATGAATGAGAGCAGCAAAATTACATTTGTAAAGGAAAAAATGTTATTTAAAACTGCTCGCAGCTGTAATGTATTGCCGGATCCCAGCAATATACATAAAAATCATTAAAAAAACAGCATGGGTTCCCCCCAGTCCATTACCAGGCCCTTTGGATCTGGTATAAATATTAAGAGGTACCCTGCGGCAAAATTAAAAAAAATGCGTGGGGGTCCCCCCAAAATCCATACCAGGCCCTTCAGTTCTGGTATGGATTTTAAGGGGAACCCGCGCCAAAATTTTAAAAAATTGGCGTGGGGGCCCCCCAAATCTATACCAGTCCCTTATCCGAGCACGCAAAACCTGGCAGGCTGCAGGAAAAGGGGGGAGGGGGGACGAGAGAGAACCTCCCTCCTGGACTGTACCAGGCCACATGCCCTCAACATGGGGAGGGTGTTTTGGGGTCCCAAATGTGAAAAGTTAGAGTCCAACATGTGAAAAAGTAAATATATATCCTACAGGTCACAACAGTGCAAATCACACGTGAAAAAAACGAAAAAAATTCTAAATAGAAATATAAAGTCCAAATGTGCAATATATACGCTGAATGAACATAGACAGCACTAAGTCAAATTGATAAAATCCTGTGAAAAAAATATTCGTGAATGAGCCCCAACAACAGATGATAAATATAGTTCGTAAACTTGGTGGACATAGACAGCGCTATGTCTAAAAAAACAAACATGAAAAACATGCGAAATTCATAAACAGTCCATGAAGTTTAATAGTGATAATATTTCATACATATACATTCAGAAAGGTGTAATAGTGATAACAATCTAAAAAAGGAAGAGGTAAGACATGTTTCCCAAGCTGGAAACCCAAAAACACTTCTCTGAGTAATTTCATCTCGTGTGCAGGAAAGAGATCACAAGCCGCTTACTAGAAAGCCATGACCATAAAATGATAAATGATCACAATGATGAGATTAATGATGCCTCACACAGCAATGTCACTGATCAGCAGACAGAGTCACGGGCTCAACCAGCAGCTGTGGATCTCGCTCCATACATAGATAAAGGTCCGCATATAATGTAAAATGTCATAGAACCTGTTTAATCAAACAGTATTGCACTTACATAAAGCAGTTTTCATAAAAGCGTATATCAAACAAATTCCAGCTGGCAACTATGTAGAGTGGGCGGTATTAGCACCAGGAAATCTTTAATATTGACTGGACCCTGGGCAAACATTTTCTTGGACCCCCTTTCATGAAATCTCGCTCTCCACCTGCTCTGAGACATACAATAAATAGCATCTAGACTCAAAATCAGTTTGCTGAATCAGATCAGGCAGTGATTGTGATTGGTTGCCAGAGGTTACAGTGTAACATTACCGCTCAATGACTGGCTGCTAGAGGTTACAGCACACATTACGGCTCACTGATTATTTGCTAGAAGTTACAGCACGTGGCTTCTGCTTGTTGATGGTTGCTAGAGATTACTGTACATCAATACTGCTCACTGGTTGCTAGAGGTTACTGGACATCCTTACCACTCACTATTTGGTTGCTAGAGGTTACTGCACATTATTACTGCTCACTGATTGGTTGCAAGAGGTTAGTGCACATCATTACTGCTCACTGATTGGTTGCTAGAGGTTAAAACACATCATCTCCTCACTGCCTGCACACCATGGACTGGGAAGGTGAGGGACCCATCAATTGACAGAAATCTCCTAGGGGTCCTACAATTCCTGGGAAAAGTGGCAGTGCTGGGGGAGGGGAGGATGTGATCAGTAGGGATGAGCCGAACACCCCCCGGTTCGGTTCGCACCAGAACCCGCGAACGGACCGCAAGTTCGCACGAACGTTAGAACCCCATTGACGTCTATGGGACTCGAACGTTCGAAATCAAAAGTGCTCATTTTAAAGGCTAATTTGCATGGTATTGTCCTAAAAAGGGTGTGGGGACCCGGGTCCTACCCCAGGGGACATGTATCAATGCAAAAAAAACTTTTAAAAACGGCCGTTTTTTCGGGAGCAGTGATTTTAATGATGCTTAAAGTAAAAAAAAAAAAGTGAAATATTCCTTTAAATATCGTACCTGGGGGGTGTCTATAGTATGCCTGTAAAGTGACGCGTGTTTCCCATGTTTAGAACAGTCCCTGCTAGGGATGAGCTTCGTGTTCGAGTCGAACCCATGTTCGACTCGAACATCGGCTGTTCGACCGTCCGTCGAATTGCGAACGATATGGGCCGTTCGCGCCAAATTCGTGTGGCGCGTCACGGCCCATAATTCACTGCGGCATCGCAGTGCATTGCTGGCTGATGATTGGCCAAGCATGCACTATGACCCGCATGCTTGGCCAATCACAGCGCCGTCAGTAGAGAGAGCTGTAATTGGCCAAAGCCAGGGTGGCTTTGGCCAATTATGGCTCAGGGGATTTAGTACACACCCCACACTATATAAGGCCGCCTGCACGGCGGCCCTGTGTAGTGTGTGTTCCGGTGTGCTGAGAGATAGAGAGAGAGAGAGAGACAGTGTCATTTGATTTGAGTTAGATAGATTAGGCAGAACAGTCAGTCAGTTAGCTGCACTTACAGTGTATTGTGTATATATATGCATCCCAGGTGTTGCATATATATATATACACTGTATTCAGTTTAGCTAGATCCGTTCCTGTTATCTTCTATCTAGACTATTTAGTGCAGTGTGTCCTGCTCACAGTGTTCAGCTAGATCCGTTCCTGCTATTTACATTCAGTGCAGTGCGTCCTGCTCACAGTGTTCAGCTAGATCCGTTCCTGCTATTTACATTCAGTGCAGTGCGTCCTGCTCACAGTGTTCAGCTAGATCCGTTCCTGCTATTTACATTCAGTGCAGTGCGTCCTGCTCACAGTGTTCAGCTAGATCCGTTCCTGCTATTTACATTCAGTGCAGTGCGTCCTGCTCACAGTGTTCAGCTAGATCCGTTCCTGCTATTTACATTCAGTGCAGTGCGTCCTGCTCACAGTGTTCAGCTAGATCCGTTCCTGCTATTTACATTCAGTGCAGTGCGTCCTGCTCACAGTGTTCAGCTAGATCCGTTCCTGGTATTTACATTTAGTGCAGTGCGTCCTGCTCACAGTGTTCAGCTAGATCCGTTCCTGCTATTTACATTCAGTGCAGTGCGTCCTGCTCACAGTGTTCAGCTAGATCCGTTCCTGCTATATACATTTAGTGCAGTACGTCCTGCTCACAGTGTTCAGCTAGATCCGTTCCTGCTATTTACATTCAGTGCAGTGCGTCCTGCTCACAGTGTTCAGCTAGATCCGTTCCTGCTATTTACATTCAGTGCAGTGCGTCCTGCTCACAGTGTTCAGCTAGATCCGTTCCTGCTATTTACATTCAGTGCAGTGCGTCCTGCTCACAGTGTTCAGCTAGATCCGTTCCTGCTATTTACATTCAGTGCAGTGCGTCCTGCTCACAGTGTTCAGCTAGATCCGTTCCTGGTATTTACATTTAGTGCAGTGCGTCCTGCTCACAGTGTTCAGCTAGATCCGTTCCTGCTATTTACATTCAGTGCAGTGCGTCCTGCTCACAGTGTTCAGCTAGATCCGTTCCTGCTATATACATTTAGTGCAGTACGTCCTGCTCACAGTGTTCAGCTAGATCCGTTCCTGTTATCTTCCTACTGACAGGCAGGCTTGTCTGGTTACAGTATATAAAGCTACCTGAAGAAAATTACAGGTGTTCTTTTTGATCCTATTAGTACCACGGTCAGGCAGCTAGACTATTTACATTTAGTACAGTGTGTCCTGCTCACAGTGTTCAGCTAGATCCGTTCCTGTTATCTTCCTACTGACAGGCAGGCTTGTCTGGTTACAGTATATAAAGCTACCTGAAGAAAATTACAGGTGTTCTTTTTGATCCTATTAGTACCACGGTCAGGCAGCTAGACTATTTACATTTAGTACAGTGTGTCCTGCTCACAGTGTTCAGCTAGATCCGTTCCTGTTATCTTCCTACTGACAGGCAGGCTTGTCTGGTTACAGTATATAAAGCTACCTTAAGAAAATTACAGGTGTTCTTTTTGATCCTATTAGTACCACGGTCAGGCAGCTAGACTATTTACATTTAGTACAGTGCGTCCTGCTCACAGTGTTCAGCTAGATCCGTTCCTGCTATATACATTTAGTGCAGTACGTCCTGCTCACAGTGTTCAGCTAGATCCGTTCCTGTTATCTTCCTACTGACAGGCAGGCTTGTCTGGTTACAGTATATAAAGCTACCTGAAGAAAATTACAGGTGTTCTATCCCAGCTTAGTGCAGCTACAGGCCATTAGTATGTCTGGAAGGCCAAGAAGGAGAGGCAGACAGTCACAAGCCAATAAGAGAGGGCAAGCAGGCTCTGTGTCTAGTGCTGGTCGTGGAGACGGTGCATCCTCATCAGCACGTGGCCATGGGACACGCTTGGCCTTTTTTTCGGCAGCTGGCCGTGTTGAGCCGCAACATGCGGAAGACTTGGTCGAGTGGATGACCAAGCCGTCCTCATCCTCCTCATCCTCTCTCACCCATGCCCAGGGTGCTTTGTCTGGCAAAGCAGCGGCCTCTTCCCTCAGCTCAATGTCATCAGTGACTCCTTCCCTAGCTCCACCATGTCCTCATGAGGATTCCCTCGAACTGTTTGACCACAGTGTTGGGTACATGCTCCAGGAGGATGCCCAGCGTTTGGAAGGCTCTGATGATGATACTGAGCTCAATGAAGGCAGTAACATGAGCACGGACAGAGGGGGTGCCCAAGAAGGACAGCAATCTGGCAGTCATGCTCCCCCTGCTGCAGCATACTGCCAGGTTTGCTCCAGTGATGAGGAGGGAGGGGATGATGAGGTCACTGACTCAACGTGGGTGCCTGATAGGAGAGAGGAGGAGGAGGAGGAGGAGGAGGTGGCACATCACCAACTAGGCAGGATGCCCTCCAGGGGCCAGCCTAAGGGCAGCACATTGACTGCATCACACCCCAAAGCTCCACATGTGCAGGGCGCTGCAGTCTCTGCGCGTTATTCAAAAAGTTCTTTGGTGTGGGCCTTTTTTGAGACGAGTGCATCAGATCGCACCGCTGCTATTTGCAACATATGTCTCAAGCGTATCTCGCGTGGCCAAAACATCTCCCGCTTGGGTACCACATGCTTGACCAGACATATGTTGACCTGCCATGCAGTTCGTTGGCAAGCGTATCTGAAAGACCCACACCAAAGAACAAAGAGGATCTCTCCTTGCTCCTCATCAGCTGAGATTTCCAACCCCACTAGACCTTCAGTCCTCTCTGAGACCTGCAGTGAGAGGAATGAAGGTGTAGAATTAGGTGTGTCACAGCCAAGTACTTGTGGGCAATCTGCTTTTGGTACACCGACGTCAGATTGTACCAGGCAAATTTCCCTGCCCCAGCTGCTGCACCGCCGAAAGAAGTTTGCTCCCAGCCATCCACATGCCCAGCGGTTGAATGCTAGCTTGGCAAAATTGCTAGCACTTCAACTGCTGCCTTTTCAGTTGGTAGACTCTGCCCCCTTCCGTGAGTTTGTGGAATGTGCGGTTCCTCAGTGGCAGGTACCCAAACGCCACTTTTTCTCACGGAAGGCGATTCCGGCTCTCTACCGGCATGTGGAAGGCAATGTCCATGCCTCGCTGGACAGGGCGGTCAGCGGTAAGGTGCATATTACCGCTGACTCATGGTCCAGCAGGCATGGACAGGGACGTTACTTAAGTTTCACGGCGCATTGGGTGACTCTGCTGGCAGCTGGGAAGGATGCAGGACAAGGTGCAGTAGTGTTGGAGGTTGTTCCGCCACCACGCCTCCAAAATGCTGATTGTGACACACCTCTCTCCTCCACCCCCTCCTCTTCTTCTTCCTCCATGGCCTCTTCCTCGGAACCAGCGGTGCTCCGTAGGCGTTCAAGGGGCTACGCAAGTACGCAGGCCAAAAGATGCCATGCGGTGCTTGAGCTGGTGTGCTTGGGGGACAGGAGCCACACTGGGGCAGAGGTTCTGTCAGCTCTGCAGGGGCAGGTTCAGAGGTGGTTGACGCCACGCCAACTTAAGGCAGGAATGGTGGTTTGCGACAATGGCACCAACCTCCTCTCTGCCCTCCGACAGGGACAACTGACCCATGTGCCCTGTTTGGCTCACGTCCTTAACTTGGTGGTGCAGCGGTTCTTGGGCAGGTACCCGGGCTTACAGGATGTCCTGAGGCAGGCCAGGAAAGTCTCTGTGCATTTCCGCCGGTCATATAATGCCAGTGCTCGGCTGACGGACCTCCAAAAGGAGTTTAACCTGCCCAAGAACCGCCTAATCTGTGACATGCCCACCAGGTGGAACTCGACGTTGGCCATGCTGCAGCGGCTGCACACGCAGCAGAGGGCCATCAATGAGTACCTGTGCGACTATGGCACCAGGACAGGGTCAGGGGACCTTGGTTTTTTTTCCCCACGCCAGTGGGCCATGATCAGGGATGCATGCACTGTCCTGTCACCATTCGAGGAGGCCACGAGGATGGTGAGCACTGACAGTGCATGCATCAGTGACACTGTCCCCCTTGTCCACCTGTTGGAGCACACGCTGCGTGGAATAATGGACAGGGCACTTGAGGCAGAACAGAGGCAGGAAGAGGAGGACTTCCTTAGCTCTCAAGGCCCCCTTTATCCAGACAGTGTTCCTGCGTGCCCGCCGATCACACAGGAAGAGGACGAGGAGGAGGAGGAGGAGGAGGAGGAAGATTGTGTCAGTATGGAGGTGGAGCCTGGCACTCAGCATCAGCAGTCTTTAAGGGATCAGTCCCAAGGAACACATGGACTTGTACGTGGCTGGGAGGAGGTGGCTGCGGACGTTGTTGTCCTTAGTGACCCAGAGGACTCCGGACCGAATGCCTCAGCAAACCTACGCTGCATGGCCTCCCTGATCCTGCAAAGCCTGCGTAAGGATCCTCGTATTCGTGGTATCAAGGAGAAGGACCAATACTGGCTGGCAACCCTCCTTGATCCACGTTACAAGGGTAAGGTTGCGGACCTTATCTTGCCATCGCAGAGGGAGCAGAGGATGAAACATCTTCGGGAGGCCTTGCAGAAAGGTCTGTGCAACGCGTTCCCAGAGACTGGGAGGTTACAAACTCCTGTTTCTGGACAACGTGTTGCTGAGGCTTCGGTCAGTCAAAGAAGGAGCGGTGGAGAAGGTGGCCGTCTGACCGATGCGTTCAGACAATTTTTTGGTCCGCAGCCCCAAGGTATGATCGGTTCCAGCAACCATCGCCAGCGTCTGTTTTACATGGTGCAGGAATACCTAGGGGCAAGATCAGACTTGGACACCTTTCCCACCGAAAATCCTCTGGGTTACTGGGTCTTGAGGATGGATCACTGGCCAGAGCTTGCACAGTATGCAATTGAGCTACTGGCCTGTCCTGCATCCAGCGTTCTTTCGGAACGTACATTCAGTGCTGCTGGAGGCGTGGTAACCGATCACAGGGTGCGTCTGTCCACTGACTCGGTCGATCGGCTGACCTTCATAAAAATGAATCAGTCTTGGATCACCACCAGCTACCAAGCACCTGATGCTGATGTAACTGAATAATTTTTTTCAGATCCCTTCAAAGACTGCCTATGCTGATGCTGAGTGATTATCCCTGAGTAATTATCCTCTTCCTCCTCAATCATCACGCTGATAGCTTGTAAGAACATTTTTGGTTCTGGGCGCCACCACCAGTGCCTAAGGCACAATTTTTCAGCCCCTGTATAACAGGGGCGTGTAATTACAATTTTTGATGTAATACTTTGCAGCACGGCTCGTTCCTGCATTCCAACTAGAGTGTCTGTGAGGGGTTGCAGTGTTGTGGCACCAGCACCAGTGCCTAAGGCCCAATTTTTCTGCCCCTGTCTAACAGGGGCGTGAAATTACAATTTTTGATGCAATACTTTGCAGCAGGGCTCGTTCCTGCGTTCCAACTAGAGTGTCTGTGAGGGGTTGCAGTGTTGTGGCACCAGCACCAGTGCCTAAGGCCCAATTTTTCTGCCCCTGTCTAACAGGGGCGTGAAATTACAATTTTTGATGCAATACTTTGCAGCAGGGCTCGTTCCTGCGTTCCAACTAGAGTGTCTGTGAGGGGTTGCAGTGTTGTGGCACCAGCACCAGTGCCTAAGGCCCAATTTTTCTGCCCCTGTCTAACAGGGGCATGAAATTACAATTTTTGATGCAATACTTTGCAGCAGGGCTCGTTCCTGCATTCCAACTAGAGTGTCTGTGAGGGGTTGCAGTGTTGTGGCACCAGCACCAGTGCCTAAGGCCCAATTTTTCTGCCCCTGTCTAACAGGGGCGTGTAATTACAATTTTTGATGCAATACTTTGCAGCAGTGCTCGTTCCTGCGTTCCAACTAGAGTGTCTGTGAGGGGTTGCAGTGTTGTGGCACCAGCACCAGTGCCTAAGGCCCAATTTTTCTGCCCCTGTCTAACAGGGGCGTGTAATTACAATTTTTGATGCAATACTTTGCAGCAGGGCTCGTTCCTGCGTTCCAACTAGAGTGTCTGTGAGGGGTTGCAGTGTTGTGGCACCAGCACCAGTGCCTAAGGCCTAATTTTTCAGCTCCTGTTCAACAGGGGCATGTAATTACAATTCTTGATCTAATATTTCACAGCAGGGCCCTGTGAGGGCTTACAGTGTTTTGGCCACAGCAACACCTAAGGCCCAAATTTCTGCTGAGTATATAGGGCAGGACCCTACTTTCAAACATCTAACTTACAAACGACTCCTACTTGCAAACGGAAGGAGACAACAGGAAGTGAGATGAAATCTACCCATAGGAAGGGAAATTCTCTCATGTAAGAGTTAATATGGGAAAACAATTTCTCCTTTCCACTGATGCTTTCCAATCCTTGTTCCACAAAAAAACCCAAATTTTCAAAAAACATTTTTCATTGGGACAAAAAAGTGAGGTGAAATCTTCTGAAGAGGAGGAAAGACGCAAAACAAATGTCACAGGGGTGATAACCCTTCCCTATGTTTTCCAAAAAGCTTAGAAAAGATTTTTTGGCTGGAGCTAAACACATTAAAAATGTTCAAAATTACAAACAGATTCTACTTAACAACAAACCTACAGTCCCTGTCTTGTTTGCACCGCCTGTATACTGCTGTTCAGAGTATATAGGGACCTTTCCTTATTTTAATTTGGGTGCGGGGTTCCCCTTAATATCCATACAAGACCCAAAGGGCCTGGTAATGGACTGGGGGGTACCCATGCCGTTTGTCTCACTGATTTTCATCCATATTGCCAGGACCCGACATGACATTAAACCCGCAAGCAGTTTTAAATGAGATTTTTTCCTTTAAAAATGACATTTGGTGCAGGGACTGTTCTAAACATGGGAAACACGCGTCACTTTACAGGCATACTATAGACACCCCCCAGGTACGATATTTAAAGGAATATTTCACTTTTTTTTTTTTTACTTTAAGCATCATTAAAATCACTGCTCCCGAAAAAACGGCCGTTTTTAAAAGTTTTTTTTGCATTGATACATGTCCCCTGGGGTAGGACCCGGGTCCCCAAACCCTTTTTAGGACAATACCATGCAAATTAGCCTTTAAAATGAGCACTTTTGATTTCGAACGTTCGAGTCCCATAGACGTCAATGGGGTTCTAACGTTCGTGCGAACTTGCGGTCCGTTCGCGGGTTCTGGTGCGAACCGAACCGGGGGTTGTTCGGCTCATCCCTAGTCCCTGCACCAAATGTCATTTTTAAAGGAAAAAATCTCATTTAAAACTGCTTGCGGGTTTAATGTCATGTCGGGTCCTGGCAATATGGATGAAAATCAGTGAGACAAACGGCATGGGTACCCCCCAGTCCATTACCAGGCTCTTTGGGTCTTGTATGGATATTAAGGGGAACCCCGCACCCAAATTAAAATAAGGAAAGGTCCCTATATACTCTGAACAGCAGTATACAGGCGGTGCAAACAAGACAGGGACTGTAGGTTTGTTGTTAAGTAGAATCTGTTTGTAATTTTGAACATTTTTAACGTGTTTAGCTCCAGCCAAAAAATCTTTTCTAAGCTTTTTGGAAAACATAGGGAAGGGTTATCACCCCTGTGACATTTGTTTTGCGTCTTTCCTCCTCTTCAGAAGATTTCACCTCACTTTTTTGTCCCAATGAAAAATGTTTTTTGAAAATTTGGGTTTTTTTGTGGAACAAGGATTGGAAAGCATCAGTGGAAAGGAGAAATTGTTTTCCCATATTAACTCTTACATGAGAGAATTTCCCTTCCTAGGGGTAGATTTCATCTCACTTCCTGTTGTCTCCTTCCGTTTGCAAGTAGGAGTCGTTTGTAAGTTAGATGTTTGAAAGTAGGGTCCTGCCCTATATACTCAGCAGAAATTTGGGCCTTAGGTGTTGCTGTGGCCAAAACACTGTAAGCCCTCACAGGGCCCTGCTGTGAAATATTAGATCAAGAATTGTAATTACATGCCCCTGTTGAACAGGAGCTGAAAAATTAGGCCTTAGGCACTGGTGCTGGTGCCACAACACTGCAACCCCTCACAGACACTCTAGTTGGAACGCAGGAACGAGCCCTGCTGCAAAGTATTGCATCAAAAATTGTAATTACACGCCCCTGTTAGACAGGGGCAGAAAAATTGGGCCTTAGGCACTGGTGCTGGTGCCACAACACTGCAACCCCTCACAGACACTCTAGTTGGAACGCAGGAACGAGCCCTGCTGCAAAGTATTGCATCAAAAATTGTAATTACACGTCCCTGTTAGACAGGGGCAGAAAAATTGGGCCTTAGGCACTGGTGCTGGTGCCACAACACTGCAACCCCTCACAGACACTCTAGTTGGAACACAGGAACGAGCCCTGCTGCAAAGTATTGCATCAAAAATTGTAATTACACGCCCCTGTTAGACAGGGGCAGAAAAATTGGGCCTTAGGCACTGGTGCTGGTGCCACAACACTGCAACCCCTCACAGACACTCTAGTTGGAACGCAGGAACGAGCCCTGCTGCAAAGTATTGCATCAAAAATTGTAATTACACGCCCCTGGTAAACAAGGGCTGAAAAATTGGGCCTTAGGCACTGGTGCTGGTGCCACAACACTGCAACCCCTCACAGACACTCTAGTTGGAATGCAGGAACGAGCCCTGCTGCAAAGTATTACATCAAAAATTGTAATTGCACGCCCCTGTTACACAGGGGCTGAAAAATTGTGCCTTAGGCACTGGTGGTGGCGCCCAGAACCAAAAATGTTCTTACAAGCTATCAGCGTGATGATTGAGGAGGAAGAGGATAATTACTCAGGGATAGTCACTCAGCATCAGCATAGGCAGTCTTTGAAGGGATCTGAAAAAAATTATTCAGTTACATCAGCATCAGGTGCTTGGTAGCTGGTGGTGATCCAAGACTGATTCATTTTTATGAAGGTCAGCCGATCGACCGAGTCAGTGGACAGACGCACCCTGTGATCGGTTACCACGCCTCCAGCAGCACTGAATGTGCGTTCCGAAAGAACGCTGGATGCAGGACAGGCCAGTAGCTCAATTGCATACTGTGCAAGCTCTGGCCAGTGATCCATCCTCAAGACCCAGTAACCCAGAGGATTTTCGGTGGGAAAGGTGTCCAAGTCTGATCTTGCCCCTAGGTATTCCTGCACCATGTAAAACAGACGCTGGCGATGGTTGCTGGAACCGATCATACCTTGGGGCTGCGGACCAAAAAATTGTCTGAACGCATCGGTCAGACGGCCACCTTCTCCACCGCTCCTTCTTTGACTGACCGAAGCCTCAGCAACACGTTGTCCAGAAACAGGAGTTTGTAACCTCCCAGTCTCTGGGAACGCGTTGCACAGACCTTTCTGCAAGGCCTCCCGAAGATGTTTCATCCTCTGCTCCCTCTGCGATGGCAAGATAAGGTCCGCAACCTTACCCTTGTAACGTGGATCAAGGAGGGTTGCCAGCCAGTATTGGTCCTTCTCCTTGATACCACGAATACGAGGATCCTTACGCAGGCTTTGCAGGATCAGGGAGGCCATGCAGCGTAGGTTTGCTGAGGCATTCGGTCCGGAGTCCTCTGGGTCACTAAGGACAGCAACGTCCGCAGCCACCTCCTCCCAGCCACGTACAAGTCCATGTGTTCCTTGGGACTGATCCCTTAAAAACTGCTGATGCTGAGTGCCAGGCTCCACCTCCATACTGACACAATCTTCCTCCTCCTCCTCCTCCTCCTCCTCGTCCTCTTCCTGTGTGATCGGCGGGCACGCAGGAACACTGTCTGGATAAAGGGGGCCTTGAGAGCTAAGGAAGTCCTCCTCTTCCTGCCTCTGTTCTGCCTCAAGTGCCCTGTCCATTATTCCACGCAGCGTGTGCTCCAACAGGTGGACAAGGGGGACAGTGTCACTGATGCATGCACTGTCAGTGCTCACCATCCTCGTGGCCTCCTCGAATGGTGACAGGACAGTGCATGCATCCCTGATCATGGCCCACTGGCGTGGGGAAAAAAAATCAAGGTCCCCTGACCCTGTCCTGGTGCCATAGTCGCACAGGTACTCATTGATGGCCCTCTGCTGCGTGTGCAGCCGCTGCAGCATGGCCAACGTTGAGTTCCACCTGGTGGGCATGTCACAGATTAGGCGGTTCTTGGGCAGGTTAAACTCCTTTTGGAGGTCCGTCAGCCGAGCACTGGCATTATATGACCGGCGGAAATGCACAGAGACTTTCCTGGCCTGCCTCAGGACATCCTGTAAGCCCGGGTACCTGCCCAAGAACCGCTGCACCACCAAGTTAAGGACGTGAGCCAAACAGGGCACATGGGTCAGTTGTCCCTGTCGGAGGGCAGAGAGGAGGTTGGTGCCATTGTCGCAAACCACCATTCCTGCCTTAAGTTGGCGTGGCGTCAACCACCTCTGAACCTGCCCCTGCAGAGCTGACAGAACCTCTGCCCCAGTGTGGCTCCTGTCCCCCAAGCACACCAGCTCAAGCACCGCATGGCATCTTTTGGCCTGCGTACTTGCGTAGCCCCTTGAACGCCTACGGAGCACCGCTGGTTCCGAGGAAGAGGCCATGGAGGAAGAAGAAGAGGAGGGGGTGGAGGAGAGAGGTGTGTCACAATCAGCATTTTGGAGGCGTGGTGGCGGAACAACCTCCAACACTACTGCACCTTGTCCTGCATCCTTCCCAGCTGCCAGCAGAGTCACCCAATGCGCCGTGAAACTTAAGTAACGTCCCTGTCCATGCCTGCTGGACCATGAGTCAGCGGTAATATGCACCTTACCGCTGACCGCCCTGTCCAGCGAGGCATGGACATTGCCTTCCACATGCCGGTAGAGAGCTGGAATCGCCTTCCGTGAGAAAAAGTGGCGTTTGGGTACCTGCCACTGAGGAACCGCACATTCCACAAACTCACGGAAGGGGGCAGAGTCTACCAACTGAAAAGGCAGCAGTTGAAGTGCTAGCAATTTTGCCAAGCTAGCATTCAACCGCTGGGCATGTGGATGGCTGGGAGCAAACTTCTTTCGGCGGTGCAGCAGCTGGGGCAGGGAAATTTGCCTGGTACAATCTGGCGTCGGTGTACCAAAAGCAGATTGCCCACAAGTACTTGGCTGTGACACACCTAATTCTACACCTTCATTCCTCTCACTGCAGGTCTCAGAGAGGACTGAAGGTCTAGTGGGGTTGGAAATCTCAGCTGATGAGGAGCAAGGAGAGATCCTCTTTGTTCTTTGGTGTGGGTCTTTTAGATATGCTTGCCAACGAACTGCATGGCAGGTCAACATATGTCTGGTCAAGCATGTGGTACCCAAGCGGGAGATGTTTTGGCCACGCGAGATACGCTTGAGACATATGTTGCAAATAGCAGCGGTGCGATCTGATGCACTCGTCTCAAAAAAGGCCCACACCAAAGAACTTTTTGAATAACGCGCAGAGACTGCAGCGCCCTGCACATGTGGAGCTTTGGGGTGTGATGCAGTCAATGTGCTGCCCTTAGGCTGGCCCCTGGAGGGCATCCTGCCTCGTTGGTGATGTGCCGCCTCCTCCTCCTCCTCCTCCTCCTCTCTCCTATCAGGCACCCACGTTGAGTCAGTGACCTCATCATCCCCTCCCTCCTCATCACTGGAGCAAACCTGGCAGTATGCTGCAGCAGGGGGAGCATGACTGCCAGATTGCTGTCCTTCTTGGGCACCCCCTCTGTCCGTGCTCATGTTACTGCCTTCATCGAGCTCAGTATCATCATCAGAGCCTTCCAAACGCTGGGCATCCTCCTGGAGCATGTACCCAACACTGTGGTCAAACAGTTCGAGGGAATCCTCATGAGGACATGGTGGAGCTAGGGAAGGAGTCACTGATGACATTGAGCTGAGGGAAGAGGCCGCTGCTTTGCCAGACAAAGCACCCTGGGCATGGGTGAGAGAGGATGAGGAGGATGAGGACGGCTTGGTCATCCACTCGACCAAGTTTTCTGCATGTTGCGGCTCAACACGGCCAGCTGCCGAAAAAAAGGCCAAGCGTGTCCCATGGCCACGGGCTGATGAGGATGCACCGTCTCCACGACCAGCACTAGACACAGACCCTGCTTGCCCTCTCTTATTGGCTTGTGACTGTCTGCCTCTCCTTCTTGGCCTTCCAGACATACTAATGGCCTGTAGCTGCACTAAGCTGGGATAGAACACCTGTAATTTTCTTCAGGTAGCTTTATATACTGTAACCAGACAAGCCTGCCTGTCAGTAGGAAGATAACAGGAACGGATCTAGCTGAACACTGTGAGCAGGACGCACTGCACTAAATGTAAATAGCAGGAACGGATCTAGCTGAACACTGTGAGCAGGACGCACTGACTGCACTAAATGTAAATAGCAGGAACAGATCTAGCTGAACACTGTGAGCAGGACGCACTGCACTAAATGTAAATAGCAGGAACAGATCTAGCTGAACACTGTGAGCAGGACGCACTGCACTAAATGTAAATAGCAGGAACGGATCTAGCTGAACACTGTGAGCAGGACGCACTGACTGCACTAAATGTAAATAGCAGGAACGGATCTAGCTGAACACTGTGAGCAGGACGCACTGCACTAAATGTAAATAGCAGGAACGGATCTAGCTGAACACTGTGAGCAGGACGCACTGACTGCACTAAATGTAAATAGCAGGAACGGATCTAGCTGAACACTGTGAGCAGGACGCACTGACTGCACTAAATGTAAATAGCAGGAACAGATCTAGCTGAACACTGTGAGCAGGACGCACTGCACTAAATGTAAATAGCAGGAACAGATCTAGCTGAACACTGTGAGCAGGACGCACTGCACTAAATGTAAATAGCAGGAACGGATCTAGCTGAACACTGTGAGCAGGACGCACTGCACTAAATGTAAATAGCAGGAACGGATCTAGCTGAACACTGTGAGCAGGACGCACTGCACTAAATGTAAATAGCAGGAACGGATCTAGCTGAACACTGTGAGCAGGACGCACTGACTGCACTAAATGTAAATAGCAGGAACGGATCTAGCTGAACACTGTGAGCAGGACGCACTGACTGCACTAAATGTAAATAGCAGGAACAGATCTAGCTGAACACTGTGAGCAGGACGCACTGACTGCACTAAATGTAAATAGCAGGAACGGATCTAGCTGAACACTGTGAGCAGGACGCACTGACTGCACTAAATGTAAATAGCAGGAACGGATCTAGCTGAACACTGTGAGCAGGACGCACTGCACTAAATGTAAATAGCAGGAACAGATCTTATTGAACACTGTGAGCAGGACGCACTGCACTAAATGTAAATAGCAGGAACGGATCTAGCTGAACACTGTGAGCAGGACGCACTGCACTAAATGTAAATAGCAGGAACGGATCTAGCTGAACACTGTGAGCAGGACGCACTGCACTAAATGTAAATAGCAGGAACGGATCTAGCTGAACACTGTGAGCAGGACGCACTGACTGCACTAAATGTAAATAGCAGGAACGGATCTAGCTGAACACTGTGAGCAGGACGCACTGACTGCACTAAATGTAAATAGCAGGAACGGATCTAGCTGAACACTGTGAGCAGGACGCACTGACTGCACTAAATGTAAATAGCAGGAACAGATCTAGCTGAACACTGTGAGCAGGACGCACTGACTGCACTAAATGTAAATAGCAGGAACGGATCTAGCTGAACACTGTGAGCAGGACGCACTGACTGCACTAAATGTAAATAGCAGGAACGGATCTAGCTGAACACTGTGAGCAGGACGCACTGCACTAAATGTAAATAGCAGGAACAGATCTAGCTGAACACTGTGAGCAGGACGCACTGCACTAAATGTAAATAGCAGGAACGGATCTAGCTGAACACTGTGAGCAGGACGCACTGCACTAAATGTAAATAGCAGGAACGGATCTAGCTGAACACTGTGAGCAGGACGCACTGCACTAAATGTAAATAGCAGGAACGGATCTAGCTGAACACTGTGAGCAGGACGCACTGACTGCACTAAATGTAAATAGCAGGAACGGATCTAGCTGAACACTGTGAGCAGGACGCACTGACTGCACTAAATGTAAATAGCAGGAACGGATCTAGCTGAACACTGTGAGCAGGACGCACTGACTGCACTAAATGTAAATAGCAGGAACAGATCTAGCTGAACACTGTGAGCAGGACGCACTGACTGCACTAAATGTAAATAGCAGGAACGGATCTAGCTGAACACTGTGAGCAGGACGCACTGACTGCACTAAATGTAAATAGCAGGAACGGATCTAGCTGAACACTGTGAGCAGGACGCACTGCACTAAATGTAAATAGCAGGAACAGATCTAGCCTAATCTAGCTAACTCAAATCAAATGACACTGTCTGTCTCTCTCTCTATCAGCACACCGGAACACACTACACAGGGCCGCCGTGCAGGCGGCCTTATATAGTGTGGGGCGTGTACTAAATCCCCTGAGCCATAATTGGCCAAAGCCACCCTGGCTTTGGCCAATTACAGCTCTCTCTACTGACGGCGCTGTGATTGGCCAAGCATGCGGGTCATAGTGCATGCTTGGCCAATCATCAGCCAGCAATGCACTGCGATGCCGCAGTGAATTATGGGCCGTGACGCGCCACACGAATTTGGCGCGAACGGCCCATAACGTTCGCAATTCGGCGGACGGTCGAACAGCCGATGTTCGAGTCGAACATGGGTTCGACTCGAACACGAAGCTCATCCCTAGTGATCAGTGGCAATGCTGGGGGTTTGATGGGATCAGTGGCAGTGGACAAGGAAGGGGATTAGTTAGGAGGCAGTACACTGTTGCAAATTTTGAATCATGTAGAGTAAAGCTGGAAATCTGTGGCAAGTAAATAGTGGGGGATTCTCTACTGACCACCAATGTAATGGGGAGTTTACAACCACCAATGTGAGGGGGATTTACACTGACCACCAATATGAGGGGGGGGTTGCATTGACCACCACGTAACAGGGGATTTTACGTAACCCATCAATATAAAGAGGGATTTTTAGCACTGACACCAATGTAATAGGAGTATTTACACCAACCATCCGAATATACAATGACTTCCATGTAATGGGGAATTTAAACTGGCAACCATTGTCGGGGAGATTTTTAGTGACCACCAATATAAGGTGACGCTTCTACACCGACCAATAATGTTAGGGGGGATTTACACTGACCACCAATGTAAAGGGATATGTACACTGATCACCAATAGGGATGAGCCGAACACCCCCCGGTTCGGTTTGCACCAGAACCCGCGAACGGACCGCAAGTTCGCACGAACGTTAGAACCCCATTGACGTCTATGGGACTCGAACGTTCGAAATCAAAAGTGCTCATTTTAAAGGCTAATTTGCATGGTATTGTCCTAAAAAGGGTTTGGGGACCCGGGTCCTACCCCAGGGGACATGTATCAATGCAAAAAAAACTTTTAAAAACGGCCGTTTTTTCGGGAGCAGTGATTTTAATGATGCTTAAAGTAAAAAAAAAAAAGTGAAATATTCCTTTAAATATCGTACCTGGGGGGTGTCTATAGTATGCCTGTAAAGTGACGCGTGTTTCCCGTGTTTAGAACAGTCCCTGCACCAAATGTCATTTTTAAAGGAAAAAATCTCATTTAAAACTGCTTGCGGGTTTAATGTCATGTCGGGTCCTGGCAATATGGATGAAAATCAGTGAGACAAACGGCATGGGTACCCCCCAGTCCATTACCAGGCCCTTTGGGTCTTGTATGGATATTAAGGGGAACCCCGCACCCAAATTAAAATAAGGAAAGGTCCCTATATACTCTGAACAGCAGTATACAGGCGGTGCAAACAAGACAGGGACTGTAGGTTTGTTGTTAAGTAGAATCTGTTTGTAATTTTGAACATTTTTAATGTGTTTAGCTCCAGCCAAAAAATCTTTTCTAAGCTTTTTGGAAAACATAGGGAAGGGTTATCACCCCTGTGACATTTGTTTTGCGTCTTTCCTCCTCTTCAGAAGATTTCACCTCACTTTTTTGTCCCAATGAAAAATGTTTTTTGAAAATTTGGGTTTTTTTGTGGAACAAGGATTGGAAAGCATCAGTGGAAAGGAGAAATTGTTTTCCCATATTAACTCTTACATGAGAGAATTTCCCTTCCTATGGGTAGATTTCATCTCACTTCCTGTTGTCTCCTTCCGTTTGCAAGTAGGAGTCGTTTGTAAGTTAGATGTTTGAAAGTAGGGTCCTGCCCTATATGCTCAGCAGAAATTTGGGCCTTAGGTGTTGCTGTGGCCAAAACACTGTAAGCCCTCACAGGGCCCTGCTGTGAAATATTAGATCAAGAATTGTAATTACATGCCCCTGTTGAACAGGAGCTGAAAAATTAGGCCTTAGGCACTGGTGCTGGTGCCACAACACTGCAACCCCTCACAGACACTCTAGTTGGAACGCAGGAACGAGCACTGCTGCAAAGTATTGCATCAAAAATTGTAATTACACGCCCCTGTTAGACAGGGGCAGAAAAATTGGGCCTTAGGCACTGGTGCTGGTGCCACAACACTGCAACCCCTCACAGACACTCTAGTTGGAACGCAGGAACGAGCACTGCTGCAAAGTATTGCATCAAAAATTGTAATTACACGCCCCTGTTAGACAGGGGCAGAAAAATTGGGCCTTAGGCACTGGTGCTGGTGCCACAACACTGCAACCCCTCACAGACACTCTAGTTGGAACGCAGGAACGAGCACTGCTGCAAAGTATTGCATCAAAAATTGTAATTACACGCCCCTGTTAGACAGGGGCAGAAAAATTGGGCCTTAGGCACTGGTGCTGGTGCCACAACACTGCAACCCCTCACAGACACTCTAGTTGGAACGCAGGAACGAGCACTGCTGCAAAGTATTGCATCAAAAATTGTAATTACACGCCCCTGTTAGACAGGGGCAGAAAAATTGGGCCTTAGGCACTGGTGCTGGTGCCACAACACTGCAACCCCTCACAGACACTCTAGTTGGAATGCAGGAACGAGCCGTGCTGCAAAGTATTACATCAAAAATTGTAATTACACGCCCCTGTTATACAGGGGCTGAAAAATTGTGCCTTAGGCACTGGTGGTGGCGCCCAGAACCAAAAATGTTCTTACAAGCTATCAGCGTGATGATTGAGGAGGAAGAGGATAATTACTCAGGGATAATCACTCAGCATCAGCATAGGCAGTCTTTGAAGGGATCTGAAAAAAATTATTCAGTTACATCAGCATCAGGTGCTTGGTAGCTGGTGGTGATCCAAGACTGATTCATTTTTATGAAGGTCAGCCGATCGACCGAGTCAGTGGACAGACGCACCCTGTGATCGGTTACCACGCCTCCAGCAGCACTGAATGTACGTTCCGAAAGAACGCTGGATGCAGGACAGGCCAGTAGCTCAATTGCATACTGTGCAAGCTCTGGCCAGTGATCCATCCTCAAGACCCAGTAACCCAGAGGATTTTCGGTGGGAAAGGTGTCCAAGTCTGATCTTGCCCCTAGGTATTCCTGCACCATGTAAAACAGACGCTGGCGATGGTTGCTGGAACCGATCATACCTTGGGGCTGCGGACCAAAAAATTGTCTGAACGCATCGGTCAGACGGCCACCTTCTCCACCGCTCCTTCTTTGACTGACCGAAGCCTCAGCAACACGTTGTCCAGAAACAGGAGTTTGTAACCTCCCAGTCTCTGGGAACGCGTTGCACAGACCTTTCTGCAAGGCCTCCCGAAGATGTTTCATCCTCTGCTCCCTCTGCGATGGCAAGATAAGGTCCGCAACCTTACCCTTGTAACGTGGATCAAGGAGGGTTGCCAGCCAGTATTGGTCCTTCTCCTTGATACCACGAATACGAGGATCCTTACGCAGGCTTTGCAGGATCAGGGAGGCCATGCAGCGTAGGTTTGCTGAGGCATTCGGTCCGGAGTCCTCTGGGTCACTAAGGACAACAACGTCCGCAGCCACCTCCTCCCAGCCACGTACAAGTCCATGTGTTCCTTGGGACTGATCCCTTAAAGACTGCTGATGCTGAGTGCCAGGCTCCACCTCCATACTGACACAATCTTCCTCCTCCTCCTCCTCCCCCTCCTCGTCCTCTTCCTGTGTGATCGGCGGGCACGCAGGAACACTGTCTGGATAAAGGGGGCCTTGAGAGCTAAGGAAGTCCTCCTCTTCCTGCCTCTGTTCTGCCTCAAGTGCCCTGTCCATTATTCCACGCAGCGTGTGCTCCAACAGGTGGACAAGGGGGACAGTGTCACTGATGCATGCACTGTCAGTGCTCACCATCCTCGTGGCCTCCTCGAATGGTGACAGGACAGTGCATGCATCCCTGATCATGGCCCACTGGCGTGGGGAAAAAAAACCAAGGTCCCCTGACCCTGTCCTGGTGCCATAGTCGCACAGGTACTCATTGATGGCCCTCTGCTGCGTGTGCAGCCGCTGCAGCATGGCCAACGTCGAGTTCCACCTGGTGGGCATGTCACAGATTAGGCGGTTCTTGGGCAGGTTAAACTCCTTTTGGAGGTCCGTCAGCCGAGCACTGGCATTATATGACCGGCGGAAATGCACACAGACTTTCCTGGCCTGCCTCAGGACATCCTGTAAGCCCGGGTACCTGCCCAAGAACCGCTGCACCACCAAGTTAAGGACGTGAGCCAAACAGGGCACATGGGTCAGTTGTCCCTGTCGGAGGGCAGAGAGGAGGTTGGTGCCATTGTCGCAAACCACCATTCCTGCCTTAAGTTGGCGTGGCGTCAACCACCTCTGAACCTGCCCCTGCAGAGCTGACAGAACCTCTGCCCCAGTGTGGCTCCTGTCCCCCAAGCACACCAGCTCAAGCACCGCATGGCATCTTTTGGCCTGCGTACTTGCGTAGCCCCTTGAACGCCTACGGAGCACCGCTGGTTCCGAGGAAGAGGCCATGGAGGAAGAAGAAGAGGAGGGGGTGGAGGAGAGAGGTGTGTCACAATCAGCATTTTGGAGGCGTGGTGGCGGAACAACCTCCAACACTACTGCACCTTGTCCTGCATCCTTCCCAGCTGCCAGCAGAGTCACCCAATGCGCCGTGAAACTTAAGTAACGTCCCTGTCCATGCCTGCTGGACCATGAGTCAGCGGTAATATGCACCTTACCGCTGACCGCCCTGTCCAGCGAGGCATGGACATTGCCTTCCACATGCCGGTAGAGAGCCGGAATCGCCTTCCGTGAGAAAAAGTGGCGTTTGGGTACCTGCCACTGAGGAACCGCACATTCCACAAACTCACGGAAGGGGGCAGAGTCTACCAACTGAAAAGGCAGCAGTTGAAGTGCTAGCAATTTTGCCAAGCTAGCATTCAACCGCTGGGCATGTGGATGGCTGGGAGCAAACTTCTTTCGGCGGTGCAGCAGCTGGGGCAGGGAAATTTGCCTGGTACAATCTGACGTCGGTGTACCAAAAGCAGATTGCCCACAAGTACTTGGCTGTGACACACCTAATTCTACACCTTCATTCCTCTCACTGCAGGTCTCAGAGAGGACTGAAGGTCTAGTGGGGTTGGAAATCTCAGCTGATGAGGAGCAAGGAGAGATCCTCTTTGTTCTTTGGTGTGGGTCTTTCAGATACGCTTGCCAACGAACTGCATGGCAGGTCAACATATGTCTGGTCAAGCATGTGGTACCCAAGCGGGAGATGTTTTGGCCACGCGAGATACGCTTGAGACATATGTTGCAAATAGCAGCGGTGCGATCTGATGCACTCGTCTCAAAAAAGGCCCACACCAAAGAACTTTTTGAATAACGCGCAGAGACTGCAGCGCCCTGCACATGTGGAGCTTTGGGGTGTGATGCAGTCAATGTGCTGCCCTTAGGCTGGCCCCTGGAGGGCATCCTGCCTCGTTGGTGATGTGCCGCCTCCTCCTCCTCCTCCTCCTCCTCTCTCCTATCAGGCACCCACGTTGAGTCAGTGACCTCATCATCCCCTCCCTCCTCATCACTGGAGCAAACCTGGCAGTATGCTGCAGCAGGGGGAGCATGACTGCCAGATTGCTGTCCTTCTTGGGCACCCCCTCTGTCCGTGCTCATGTTACTGCCTTCATCGAGCTCAGTATCATCATCAGAGCCTTCCAAACGCTGGGCATCCTCCTGGAGCATGTACCCAACACTGTGGTCAAACAGTTCGAGGGAATCCTCATGAGGACATGGTGGAGCTAGGGAAGGAGTCACTGATGACATTGAGCTGAGGGAAGAGGCCGCTGCTTTGCCAGACAAAGCACCCTGGGCATGGGTGAGAGAGGATGAGGAGGATGAGGACGGCTTGGTCATCCACTCGACCAAGTCTTCCGCATGTTGCGGCTCAACACGGCCAGCTGCCGAAAAAAAGGCCAAGCGTGTCCCATGGCCACGTGCTGATGAGGATGCACCGTCTCCACGACCAGCACTAGACACAGAGCCTGCTTGCCCTCTCTTATTGGCTTGTGACTGTCTGCCTCTCCTTCTTGGCCTTCCAGACATACTAATGGCCTGTAGCTGCACTAAGCTGGGATAGAACACCTGTAATTTTCTTCAGGTAGCTTTATATACTGTAACCAGACAAGCCTGCCTGTCAGTAGGAAGATAACAGGAACGGATCTAGCTGAACACTGTGAGCAGGACACACTGTACTAAATGTAAATAGTCTAGCTGCCTGACCGTGGTACTAATAGGATCAAAAAGAACACCTGTAATTTTCTTCAGGTAGCTTTATATACTGTAACCAGACAAGCCTGCCTGTCAGTAGGAAGATAACAGGAACGGATCTAGCTGAACACTGTGAGCAGGACGTACTGCACTAAATGTATATAGCAGGAACGGATCTAGCTGAACACTGTGAGCAGGACGCACTGCACTGAATGTAAATAGCAGGAACGGATCTAGCTGAACACTGTGAGCAGGACGCACTGCACTAAATGTAAATAGCAGGAACGGATCTAGCTGAACACTGTGAGCAGGACGCACTGCACTGAATGTAAATAGCAGGAACGGATCTAGCTGAACACTGTGAGCAGGACGCACTGCACTGAATGTAAATAGCAGGAACGGATCTAGCTGAACACTGTGAGCAGGACGCACTGCACTGAATGTAAATAGCAGGAACGGATCTAGCTGAACACTGTGAGCAGGACGCACTGCACTGAATGTAAATAGCAGGAACGGATCTAGCTGAACACTGTGAGCAGGACGCACTGCACTGAATGTAAATAGCAGGAACGGATCTAGCTGAACACTGTGAGCAGGACGCACTGCACTGAATGTGAATACCAGGAACGGATCTAGCTGAACACTGTGAGCAGGACGCACTGCACTGAATGTAAATAGCAGGAACGGATCTAGCTGAACACTGTGAGCAGGACGCACTGCACTGAATGTAAATAGCAGGAACGGATCTAGCTGAACACTGTGAGCAGGACGCACTGCACTGAATGTAAATAGCAGGAACGGATCTAGCTGAACACTGTGAGCAGGACGCACTGCACTAAATGTAAATAGCAGGAACGGATCTAGCTGAACACTGTGAGCAGGACGCACTGCACTGAATGTAAATAGCAGGAACGGATCTAGCTGAACACTGTGAGCAGGACGCACTGCACTGAATGTAAATAGCAGGAACGGATCTAGCTGAACACTGTGAGCAGGACGCACTGCACTGAATGTAAATACCAGGAACGGATCTAGCTGAACACTGTGAGCAGGACGCACTGCACTGAATGTAAATAGCAGGAACGGATCTAGCTGAACACTGTGAGCAGGACGCACTGCACTGAATGTAAATAGCAGGAACGGATCTAGCTGAACACTGTGAGCAGGACGCACTGCACTAAATGTAAATACCAGGAACGGATCTAGCTGAACACTGTGAGCAGGACGCACTGCACTGAATGTAAATAGCAGGAACGGATCTAGCTGAACACTGTGAGCAGGACGCACTGCACTGAATGTAAATAGCAGGAACGGATCTAGCTGAACACTGTGAGCAGGACGCACTGCACTAAATGTAAATACCAGGAACGGATCTAGCTGAACACTGTGAGCAGGATGCACTGCACTGAATGTAAATAGCAGGAACGGATCTAGCTGAACACTGTGAGCAGGACGCACTGCACTGAATGTAAATAGCAGGAACGGATCTAGCTGAACACTGTGAGCAGGACGCACTGCACTGAATGTAAATAGCAGGAACGGATCTAGCTGAACACTGTGAGCAGGACGCACTGCACTGAATGTAAATAGCAGGAACGGATCTAGCTGAACACTGTGAGCAGGACGCACTGCACTGAATGTAAATACCAGGAACGGATCTAGCTGAACACTGTGAGCAGGACGCACTGCACTGAATGTAAATAGCAGGAACGGATCTAGCTGAACACTGTGAGCAGGACGCACTGCACTGAATGTAAATAGCAGGAACGGATCTAGCTGAACACTGTGAGCAGGACGCACTGCACTGAATGTAAATAGCAGGAACGGATCTAGCTGAACACTGTGAGCAGGACACACTGCACTAAATAGTCTAGATAGAAGATAACAGGAACGGATCTAGCTAAACTGAATACAGTGTATATATATATATGCAACACCTGGGATGCATATATATACACAATACACTGTAAGTGCAGCTAACTGACTGACTGTTCTGCCTAATCTATCTAACTCAAATCAAATGACACTGTCTCTCTCTCTCTCTATCTCTCAGCACACCGGAACACACACTACACAGGGCCGCCGTGCAGGCGGCCTTATATAGTGTGGGGTGTGTACTAAATCCCCTGAGCCATAATTGGCCAAAGCCACCCTGGCTTTGGCCAATTACAGCTCTCTCTACTGACGGCGCTGTGATTGGCCAAGCATGCGGGTCATAGTGCATGCTTGGCCAATCATCAGCCAGCAATGCACTGCGATGCCGCAGTGAATTATGGGCCGTGACGCGCCACACGAATTTGGCGCGAACGGCCCATATCGTTCGCAATTCGACGGACGGTCGAACAGCCGATGTTCGAGTCGAACATGGGTTCGACTCGAACACGAAGCTCATCCCTAATCACCAATGCAATGAAGAATGTATGACAACCAATGTAATGGGGGACTTTACACCAATAATCAATAAAGGGGGATTTATACAATGGCCACCAATGTAAGGGGGATTTACACTCCATTGTAATTGGAAAATGTACACTGACCACCAATGTAAAGGGATATGTACACTGATCACCAATGCAATGAAGAATGTATGACAACCAATGTAATGGGGAACTTTACACCAACAATCAATAAAGGGGGATTTATACAATGGCCACCAATGTAAGGGGGATTTACACTCCATTGTAATTGGAAAATGTACACTGACCACCAATTTAAAGGGGGCTTCTACATGGACCACCAATGTAAGGGAGGATTTGAAACTGAGCATAAATGCAAGTTAGGATTTTTTCACTGACTACTAATATAAAGAGGAGTTTCTACAATGGCCACCAATGTAAATGGAATTTACACTGACCACTAAATGTAATGGGGATTTACACTGACCAATAATGTAATGGGAGCATTCACAGTAACCACCAATTTAAGGAAGGATTGTACATACAGTGTACATTCTCTGCCTACGTCTGCACACCCCACTCCACTTTTCTTACCCTGCAGAATGGGCTGATGGTAGGCTTAATGAGCACAGTTGCAGGCAGGACTTTCAAACATGCACCTTCTCTGTGGGCAGAATTCAGCAGAGGTGATGGTGAATATGACATTAGGGGGGCATGATACACATATGGATGCAACCTTTATCTACATATCAATGCCGCCGACCCTGCCACTACTTACATATCAATGCCAGTTATTTACATGTAAACACAGGGCTGCAGGTGAGTCATCTGTACAAGGCAATAGGACAGAGATAGGGAGCATTAGTAGCAGCATTTCACACTGAGATATCGGAACACAACACAGGACTAAAACTTTTAGGGACAAGAGAATTTAAACTGGGATAGTTGGCAAGTATGAGGCAGCTGCTTTGGGCTCACAACAATGCCTCTTTTGTCCTGCCTTAAAGACAGCCCTGATTAGCATGCTGGCGTATGTGGTGTAGGCTGCATCCCTACATGTTTCATCTTCAAGGGAACGCTAGGTGCTAGCATTAGTACAGAATAGTTTTGGTTTCTCTGCGTAACAGAGGAACAGCTAGGTACATTTAGTGACTGTCTGATTAACAGAGAGCTGAGAGCACCTAGTGTAGCCTGCTCAGTGTGCTCTAGTGCTGCTCATAAGTTTCCCTATATCCAAGCAACCAGGGAAAGTCCTGAATAATAGGTGAATAATGAATAATGAATAATGCAGATGGGAGCATGAATATTCATACAGTCCTGGCCAATTGCAAAGGTATGTGCCCCTAGGCATGCTGGGTGCTTGCATTTATACTCTAGCTCACAGGCTCTTGGTCTTTTCCAAGGAGTGGATTGTACCAGCTAGGGGAGAGGCTGCCGCCTCCCCTGGCACTTGCTGCCATGTGACCTCAGGTGGGCGACCTGAGGGCCTGAATTGCTGGCATGTGGTCTTAGGTGGGAGTCCCGAGGGGCTGAAGTTAGTGGGAGTGACCCTGGTTCTACAGAGAGCTGGCTGAAGGGGCTGTCTATTGCAGATCTGGTCTGGTATCACTGCTATAGAGTGTCACTTGGAAGTTGGAGGAAGGCTACCAGCTGTCCCTGGACATTTTGTGAGTACAGACAACCTAAAGGATCCAAAGACTTGTGCTTTTAACTCCTTCTGGTGTGCTACATAGTCAGCTGAGGGTCTGAACAACAAATCACGGGCTAGTGTTCAGAAGAGCTTTGTCCAAGATTTCCAACTACTTAAGGAACACTGCTTAGCTCTGTGAATAGTTTGCTGCTGCCAAAGAGAAGTCTTTATCTGCCTTCTGCAAGGACTTCACTGCAGTTTTACAAGAAAGGTAGAATCCTCTTCCCTATCCAAGTTCTCCAAAAATAAAACAACTAAAACAAAACCACTAGACTGATCATTAAAGACAACGAGAGGAAGTGTGTGCACTGGGCTGCGTGAATCTACCTTGTGCCTGGCTGTGTGACAAAAGTGGGAAAGAGCAGGGGAGCATATCAGCGACTTCCACAGGGGTAGCACTACATTGGTCAAGTATTTTCTTTTATTATTGTGGTCTGTGACCCTCGTTTAGGAGTTTCATCATCTTTATTTGTCCTGTTGACTAATGTTACAGAGGCAAAGCAAGGTAAAATCTTCCATTGGGGACACTTGTCCCTATAACAGTTCTCCAAGGGCGCATTTAGTTGGGTGGCCAAGGATGTGTAGTCTATTGCATTCTGTGTGATGGCCGCATGCCACCTGGGTGATTAAATGTGTCCAGAACTCTGCAGAAATGCTGATCCTGCGTGATAAGGTGTCCAGATGTCCTCGGTTACCAGGGACAGTCCTCATTTGTAGGGGCCTGTCTCTGAGTTACAAAAGCTCCTGATCTTGCCCCCAGTTAAAATAATGTGTCTTTCCAGCTTTAGTAATTGTGTTCCTGGCCCGAGCAGCCACAGGATAATCCATCTTAGCAACATTTCCGTGGTTGGCCTGGAACAGAAGGAGGAAGGTGCTTCCGGCTGTGTCCAGGGTTGTCAATGTTGTCACATGCCGATGTTAACCACCAAAAAACTGAAGATCAGCAGAAAGTTGGGAGAAAATTTCTAAACTATGCATAAACAAACTGGACAGGGGTAGGGGGAGCACTTCATTTCAAGTAAGTTATTTCTCTTGTGTTGTATACCAAAAAATTAACTAAACTTCAGTCTGAACCTTTTCCCACTCTATAGAAAACTAGCCAGACATCATAAAATATCATCATAATTCAAATAATTAACACTTAATTAATTATTAAAATTATTAATTAATTCATTGTAATATATATATATATATATATATATATATATATATATATATATATATATATATATATATATATATATACATTGTATATTGCAAATATATATTAAATAAATACACAATAAATAATACAATGTCATAAATACTACAGATTAGCCACTTACCCTGAGTGTTCATGTCTTGCTTACTTACGAATGGTGTGTGAGATACCCACCTACTGAAACCACCTCTATATACATTGCCCTAATTTTTCAGGCCAGCCGGCTTCCTGTGTGTTAACATCAAATATGTAAGCTGACCATAAACTCCCACTGAGGCCTCAGAACATCACAGTTATTACCGTCAGTTCACCCCCTGTACCTACGAATGGCCATAGGTTGGAAAATGTGGCTAAGACCAAGTAGGACCTCTTCTTCCTAGTTTTTTTAGTTGCTGGAGAACTTTTCCTTCCAATCAGGCCCTCATGAATCTAACAAATTTCATAAAACTCTAAGGCCCCTTTCACACTGAGGCATTTTCCAGGCGTTTTAGCGCTAAAATTACTGCCTAAATACCGCATGAAAAAGGCCCCCCATGTATCTCAGTGTAACCTTTCACACTTAGGCGTTGCGCTTGCTGTGCGTTGGAAAAAATCCTGCAAACAGCTTTTTTGGAGCATCTTCTGGGCGCATAAGATAGCGCTGTAAAAACGTCTATCCCAATTGAAATGAATGGGAAACGCTGTAAAACCGCTGCAAAACCGTGGTAATACCGCTTTAAAACCGCCCAGATGCTGTGGGGAAGGTCACATGACCGCATGGTCACATGGTCACATGGTCAGGTTTGCTGCCGCTAACGCTTAAAAAACACTATAAAAACGAGATTAAAACGCATGGGCGTTAGCGCTATTTTTAACGCTAACGCGGCAAAAACGCTGTAAAACCAGGCTAATAACGCTCATCGTTTTAACCGCGGTTTTGCAACGCCTCAGTGTGAAAGGGGCCTAAGAGACAATGCATTAACACATAATGTGCATTAAAGTGAAGTTCCACCCACTTTTAAGAGGTGGTCTTAAATGAAAGACAACCTCTCCACCTCTCGTTTTTGGCTAGTTACAAAAAAAATGTCTTCTCCTAACTTACCTTTTTTATGAAGTACAGCCTGTGCTTCCGATCCATCTGGTCCACGGTGCAGAAAGTCATATCCTCTTCTTCAGCGAGCCCCCCCCCATGTCTTCAGGGACATGTGTGTGTGTCCCAGAAGACAGCCGGCCATTCACAAAACGCTGCACGACTTGCACATGCGCAGTAGGAAACGGGCATTGCCCATCTCCCTTAATTAGAATGGCGGCACCTGCAACCGATCCAATGGACGGATCGGCCTTGGGGGGCCGACATCGCGGGCTCCCTGGACAGGTAAGTGTCATTATTAAAAGTCAGCAGCTACAGTGTTTGTAGCTGCTGACTTAAAAAAAGAAAAAAAAGAAATTGCGGGTGGAACACCACTTTAACATTATGAGAGTGCAAGGCCCTGCCACTGTGAAAAGGGAAGTAGAGAGTTTATATGAGTGTCTGGTTCTGAAATATTGATTTTGAGCAGAGAAACTTGTTTTTTTTTTTAACTCTCTCCGATTTTTGATATTCCCAGATTGGGTTCTAGAGTTTGGCGGCTTCAAAGTTCTTTGGGTGAGTAGAAGTGTCCAGGCCGTGCTAGAGACCAGCAGGCTGTGGGTGCAGGTGTTCTGTCAGGAGCGTCTACTGTAAACTCTCCTGTTCTTTGACAGCTGCTGGCCTCATTCCAGCATACTGGTTTTGGTTGTGATACATTCTCTCTGTCTGTCCACCTGCAAGGAGTTTGATGTGGCCAGTTTCTGGGTGGAGACCAAACCTGATTTAGACCAGCCAAGCCTGCAGTCTCATGTTTTGTGACATTGCGTTTGTAGCACATGCTCTAAGCTCTCTGGTTGTCTGTCCTGCTCTGCTGTTTGGATTCCCCCGTTGATGACCTCAGATCAGATATCGACTATTCTCTGAACTCTGCCTGCCTTTTGGCTATGGATTGACCCTGACTATTCTGAACTCTGCCTGCCTCATACCTGGACTGTCATTGAACCACTCTGACAGTCTGCCAACCACAAGTACCTGCCTGCTATTCTCAGTTTGCACCTGCCCCGGTGTGGTGGCCTGGCATTATAGCGTTGTGTATAAGTCCTGGGGGCAACCAAGTGGCGCTAGGCCTGCTTGCCTTATGGGAAAGGGGGCTGCTATAGGTGAAGAACACAGAAGCCAGCTATAGTGCCTGACCACCTGTGATAGGGGTAAGTGCGACATGTGTACAGCCTTTGTAATGACAGACCTGGGCATAATTCAGGGCTCCCATTAGGAGACAGGTGTGCTCTGCTCAGGAGACAGTACTCCATGCTGGAATCAGGAGGCTCCTTGTCCAAAGAGCTGATAAAGTTGAGAAGGCTAATCGAGACTGGAGGACTGAGAGAATTGAGGTAATTAAAGTGATTCTAAAGGTTGTAATTTAAAAAAAATTAAAAAATGTTATACTTACCAGTGCACAGAGCAGCCCTTATAATCTTCTTTTTGGGTCCCCCGTTGACGCTCTTGTTTCCTCACCCCTGCCGAGTGTGTCACGAACGTATGTCCCGTTCCAGAAGGCGTACGCCTAGGCGCATGCGCGAGTCACGGACCGCTCGTACGAACGTACGCATGCGCGTTCGTTAAGACGCGCCTTTGGCGCCCAATAGACTTTAAAAGATGCTCAGTGACGCTGCCTCCTTGCGGTTTGATCTGCTTCTGTTCCCTGTGTTCCTGATTATACCCGTACTCTGTTCCTGTATTCTGACCCGGCTTCCTGACCCTGCTTATGTCTCCAATCCTGACCTCGGCTAGTTTGACCCAGCTCTGTTACCTGCCTGATTGCCTGTTGCCAAGACCCAGCCTGGACTTTGACTACTCTCTGCTTACCGTTTCTGCTGTATTCCTTGATGTGTATGACCCGGCTCATCTGACTCCGCTTCTGTCTGCAAACCTGCATCTGCTGATCTGCAAACCTGCACCTGCTAACCTGCATCCGCTGCTCTGCAAACCTGCACCTGCTAACCTGCATCCGCTGCTCTGCAAACCTGCACCTGCTAACCTGCATCCGCCGCTCTGCAAACCTGCACCTGCTAACCTGCATCCGCTGCTCTGCAAACCTGCACCTGCTAACCTGCATCCGCTGCTCTGCAAACCTGCATCTGCTGACCTGCATCTACGATCACTTCAGACTGTAAGGACTCAGGCACCCTTACCCCGCTGTGCTCTTACCGCCACTGTTCCCACTCC
Organism: Lithobates septentrionalis; assembly: GCA_037952835.1. Taxonomy (NCBI): domain Eukaryota; kingdom Metazoa; phylum Chordata; class Amphibia; order Anura; family Ranidae; genus Lithobates; species Lithobates septentrionalis. The sequence goes on from JBBDGP010002728.1 coordinate 381,059, forward strand.
AGTGGTCTCCGAGCCAGGGTGGTACGGGAGGTCTACCTCCACACGTCAGGCTCACATCCCAGGTACGTTACAGTATCAAACCGCCATGTCTGAGCCTGCAGGAGGGACCTCGCCTATGGACTTTGTCTGTCAAACTCTCACAGCCCTCACTCAGGTCATGGAGACCCTGCAAGACAGTCTCGTCCGAATGGGGGAGCGGACACAAGAATTGACCATCTTGGCAGATCCCTCTCCCGAGCCTAGGGTGCCTGTTCCTGAGAAATTCTCTGGAAATCGTAACCAATTCCGGGCGTTTCGCAATGCATGCGAACTTTATTTTTCATTACTGCCACGGACTTTTTCATCCGAAATTACCAAAGTAGGTTTTACTATTTCCCTGCTGCAAGGGGAACCCCAGGCCTGGGCCCACCACCTACTCGAAGTCCGCCATATGGATTTGAACTCTTTATCATCCTTCCTTAATGCCATGGCCCGACTTTATGACGACCCCCAGCGGACCTCCACCGCCGAGGCTGCCCTCCACGCGCTCCAGCAAGGCCGCCGAGCGGCCGAGGACTATGTAACCGATTTCAGACGCTGGAGCGCGGACACTCAGTGGAATGAGGCGGCTCTCCGACACCAGTTTCGTCTCGGTCTTTCTGAGAGTTTAAAGGACGAGTTGGCACGGGTTGACATCCCTGATACTCTAGAGACTTTAATTACGCTATCCATCCAGATAGACCGACGACTTCGGGAACGCAGAGCAGAGAGGTCTTCTCAGCAGTTAAGCCCAGCTCGGAAGCTACCCCGGATGCCCACTTCCGTACACTCCATCAAATCAAAGCAGCCTGAATTGATGAGACATTCCCTGTCCGCCCAAGAACGACTTCGTCGCCAGCAGAACTTTCTATGCCTATACTGTGGAGAGGCTGGTCACTACATCTCCTCTTGTCCTGCTAAGATGCGCAAGTTCCTGGCTTCCTCTTCTTCTAATCAGGCACCTTCTACTACCGGCACTCACCTGGCCATACCAATTTCATTTCAGCTGCCGGAAAGAACTATACCAGTGACGGCAATAATAGACTCAGGGGCATGCAGTTGTTTTATCGATTTAGACTTTGCAGTCCAACAGCGCATTCCCCTTCAGCCCAAGGCCCAGGAACTTTCCATCTTCTTGGCAGACGGGTCCCGCATTAAATCTGGAGTAGTGACCCAGGAGACCCCTCCTTTGCCCGTAATCACCTTTGTGGATCATAAGGAACTTCTGAGCCTGAATGCTATCTCCTCTCCTCTGTTTCCAGTCATCCTTGGCTTACCTTGGCTTCAGGCACACAACCCCCAGATCGATTGGGGAACCGGAAGTGTTAGATTCCAGTCATCTTACTGTCTACACCATTGCGTACCATCATGCCCCAGTACCTCTGGTCCATTGTTATGCCTGGAACCAGATCCTGAAACTTGCTCTGCTGTGCCTAAACATTACCATGAGTTCTTGGACGTTTTCAGTAAACGTGGGGCCGAAGTTCTTCCACCTCATCGTCCATACGACTGTCCAATCGAGCTTCTTCCCGGTGCTGAGATCCCTTTTGGACGTATCTTTCCCTTATCTGAACGGGAACTAGGGGTACTGAAGGAATACGTCGATGAGAATCTTAAGAGGGGATTCATCCGCCCTTCCACCTCTCCAGCAGGAGCAGGAATCTTTTTTGTGGAGAAGAAAGACCACTCTCTCCGACCTTGTGTGGACTATCGGGAACTGAACAAAATTACGGTTAAAAACCGCTACCCTTTACCCCTGGTACCTGAACTCTTTCAAAGACTTAGAACCGCTTCTGTATTTACCAAGTTAGACCTGCGGGGGGCTTACAACTTGGTACGCATCCGTGCAGGGGATGAGTGGAAAACTGCCTTTCGTACCAGATTTGGCCACTACGAATATCTAGTAATGCCTTTTGGGTTATGTAACGCCCCGGCCACATTTCAGCACCTGATTAATGATGTTTTTAGAGACTGTCTGGACATTTATGTAGTTGTCTATCTAGACGATATTTTGATTTTTTCTTCTTCCCTCGAGCAGCATCGAGTTCATGTCAAGAGTGTACTCTGTCGCCTTCGTCAACACGGACTATACGCAAAACCAGAAAAATGCGAGTTCGAGCGACAGAGTATCCAGTTCCTTGGTCTCGTGATATCAACAGAGGGATTCAAGATGGATCCTCAAAAAGTTGCAGCCGTTCTGGATTGGCCTGCACCTTCAGACAAAAAAGGGGTGCAGCGGTTTGTTGGTTTCGCAAACTTTTATCGGAGATTCATCAAGGGCTTCTCTGCTATCATCTCCCCAATCACGCAGCTGACCAAGCAGAATGCCCGGTTCCAGTGGACCCCCGAGGCACAGACCGCTTTCACAGACTTAAAGAGACTTTTCACATCAGCTCCTATCCTGAGTCATCCTGACCCTGCGCTTCCTTACTTACTTGAGGTAGATGCCTCCGAGACAGCGGTTGGAGCTGTCATCTCCCAACGCCAGGGTCTCAAGGACTTGATGCACCCCATAGCTTTCTTCTCTCGGAAGCTTACCCCTTCCGAAAAGAACTATGACGTTGGGGACAGGGAACTACTGGCCATTAAATCGGCTCTTGAGGAGTGGAGGTATTTGTTGGAAGGAGCAGCGCACCCCATACTCATTTATACAGATCATAAGAACCTAGAGTATCTGAGAGCTGCCAAACGTCTGAGACCCCGCCAGGCACGATGGGCACTGTTTTTCTCTAGGTTCTCATTTCATATAACTTATCGGCCTGGCTCCAAGAACACCAAACCGGACGCTCTCTCTCGCATGTTTGATGATCCGAAGGAAGTACCAGCTCCAGACACCATCCTATCGGAGGGTAACTTTCTTCTTCTGCAAACTGATCTCATGTCCAGCTTGAAGCAAGCCTCTACAGGTGTGTCTGGCCCTCCCGGAGTTACTCTACTATTCAAGGATGGTCTCCTGTGGAGGAACAGCAAGATCTTTGTGCCTAAAGAGATCCGAGTCGCAGTGCTGAAGTTGTGTCATGATCATCCTCTGGCAGGCCATTTCGGAATGCATAAGACCCTGGAGCTAGTCCAACGTACGTTTTGGTGGCCGGATCTTGAGAAGAACTGCAGAGAATATATAAGCTCTTGTACCACCTGTATCCGTAGCAAGACCACTAGAAGCAAGGCCTGGGGTCTACTCAGACCTTTACCAGTTCCCGACCGTCCTTGGAAAATGATTGCCATGGATTTCGTAGTGGAACTGCCTCTGTCAGAGGGTTATTCAGCGATCTTCGTTGTGGTTGACCGTTTATCCAAAATGGCCCACTTTGTTCCATTAAAAAGCACACCCTCTGCCATGGAAACTGCCCAAGTCTTCATTAGAGAGATAGTGAGGCTACACGGGATTCCTGCGGACATTGTTTCGGACAGAGGGGTTCAGTTCACCTCTCGTTTCTGGAGGGCCTTGTGCAGGGCTTTGAAGATCGAACTGTCTATGTCCTCGTCCTATCACCCTCAGACGAATGGGCAAACTGAGAGGACAAACCAAACGCTCGAGCAATATCTCCGATGCTTTACCTCCTTTGTTCAGGACGACTGGGTGTCATTACTACCTCTGGCAGAATTTGCCTTTAATAATGCCAGTCATTCAGCTACAGGTCAGTCGCCATTCTTTGCCAACTATGGGTACCATCCCACCTTCCTACCTGATCTCATCCCGGATTCAACAGTTCCGGCAGTTCAGAGTACTGTCGATTTCCTGACCCGTAATATCAAGATATTACAGGAAGCCATGACCAGGGCACAGGCAACCAATAAGAAGATGTTTGACAGGAAGAGGAGGGGGGAGTTATGTCTGCAACAGGGCGATCAAGTATGGTTATCCACCACTAATCTTAAAATGGCTTGCCCTGCAAGGAAATTGGCACCCAAATTCATTGGTCCTTTTCCAGTAAAACGGAAATTAAATGATGTTTCCTACGAACTTGTCTTACCGGAGTCTTTGAAAATCCATCCGGTATTTCATGTCTCATTATTGAAACCCACAGTGCCGGACCCTTTTCCTGACAGAGGATCAAAACCACCCGAACCTGTGATCATTAACGGAGATGAGGAGTTTGAAGTAGAGGCCGTGTTAGACTGCCGAAGAAGAAGGAATCAGCTACAGTTCCTGATCAAATGGAAAGGTTACGGCCTGGAAGAAAATTCCTGGGAACCCCAGCGGAACATTCACGCTCAAGAATTGATCCAGGCCTTTTTCCGTAATCATCCCCAGAAAAGAGTTCTCTTGGGCACCCGGAGGTTGCCCTTAAGGGGGGGGCACTGTCACGAACGTATGTCCCGTTCCAGAAGGCGTACGCCTAGGCGCATGCGCGAGTCACGGACCGCTCGTACGAACGTACGCATGCGCGTTCGTTAAGACGCGCCTTTGGCGCCCAATAGACTTTAAAAGATGCTCAGTGACGCTGCCTCCTTGCGGTTTGATCTGCTTCTGTTCCCTGTGTTCCTGATTATACCCGTACTCTGTTCCTGTATTCTGACCCGGCTTCCTGACCCTGCTTATGTCTCCAATCCTGACCTCGGCTAGTTTGACCCAGCTCTGTTACCTGCCTGATTGCCTGTTGCCAAGACCCAGCCTGGACTTTGACTACTCTCTGCTTACCGTTTCTGCTGTATTCCTTGATGTGTATGACCCGGCTCATCTGACTCCGCTTCTGTCTGCAAACCTGCATCTGCTGATCTGCAAACCTGCACCTGCTAACCTGCATCCGCTGCTCTGCAAACCTGCACCTGCTAACCTGCATCCGCTGCTCTGCAAACCTGCACCTGCTAACCTGCATCCGCCGCTCTGCAAACCTGCACCTGCTAACCTGCATCCGCTGCTCTGCAAACCTGCACCTGCTAACCTGCATCCGCTGCTCTGCAAACCTGCATCTGCTGACCTGCATCTACGATCACTTCAGACTGTAAGGACTCAGGCACCCTTACCCCGCTGTGCTCTTACCGCCACTGTTCCCACTCCAGTGGTCTCCGAGCCAGGGTGGTACGGGAGGTCTACCTCCACACGTCAGGCTCACATCCCAGGTACGTTACAGAGTGCCCACAATAGCAAACCTCTAGTTATAGAGGCACCTGAGCAGGCTCACTCCTGAGACTTGTCCATTCACACACAGAGTGGGACTCGGAATCGCCCCTGCTCTCTCCTCAATGGCTCCTGCTACTGTGTGAGCCAATGAAGAGAGAGAGAGAACCAGGACAGCTGCTGCTCACATGCACATCATGGATTGAGATGGGGCTCAGGTAAGCATAGCAGGGGGGTTGCACACAGAAGGTTTTTTACCTTCATGCATAGAAGGCATGGAGGTAAATCAAAACTTCTGCCTTTAGAACCACTTTAAGTGAGTCCAGAGGACTGAGGGGAACTTAGAAGTCTCAGACAACTGAGAGAACCCAGGGTGTCAGAAGATTCCCTATTGAGAGTCTAGCGTTTGGGCCTGGGCACCAGGGAGCTACAAATAAAAAGACTGAGAGAGCCAGGATAGCTGGGTAAGCTGCAGCAAAAGCTAAGGAACACAGAGGTACTGTGCAAGAGACCAGCCAAAAGACAAAGGCTAAGGTTTAAGGGCTAAGCAACAACGCTGCTAAATAGGGGAAGCCAGGTGGCTTTGGATTGTTTTCAAAGTTCCTGTTTCGGTGGTGAAAAACCCCTGCGTGGGCAACTACTTTATATTGGAATTTCGTTTTATAAAAGTGGGTGGTCAAGCCCTAAAAACACAGTTCTGACTGGCATGTGCTCATAAAAAATGTTACTACCGCTGAGTCAAATTCCCCAGAATATCACAACAAACAATAAAGACCTGTTTGAAGGATTGCAAAGGAGTATAAAAAGTGCTCTCATCCAATATATTGTATCTACATAAAAAGTCAACACATTTTAGTTAGTCATTCTGCGCTGATTCCTAGCATTACATGGCACAAAATTAAATACAATAGAATTATTAACCACCTCAGCTCTGGAAGGTTTTACCCCCTTCATGACCAGAGACGATCAGCGGCATTTACTCGCAGGGGGACATGTAATCAGGCACTAATCATCAATGCGCTGATTACAATATTGTCACCAATCAGTGCCCACCATTGCCAGCAATCAGTACCCACCAGTGCCAGCAATCAGTGCCCACAAGTGCCACCAATCAGTGCCCATTAGTGATGCTAGTCAGTGCTGGCTACCAGTAGCACCTATTAGTGCTGCCCATCACTGCTGTCCATCAATGCCCATCAGTGTTGCCCATCAGTGCCACCCATCAATGCCCATCAGCAATGCCTATCCGTGCTGCCTATCAGTGCCCAGCAGTGCTGCCTATCAGTGCCAATCAGTGCCACCTATTAGTGCCCATCAGTGCCACCTATCAGTGCCTATCAGTGCCACCTAACAGTGCCCATCAGTGCCGCCTATCAGTGCCACATATTAGTGCCACCTCATCAGTGCCCATAAGTGCCGCCTCATCAATGCCCACCAGTTCAGCCTATCAGGGCCCATTAGTGCCGCCTCATCAGCGCACATCAGTGAAGGAGAAAAATTACTTTGTTACAAAATTTATTGCCAGAAACTAAGTAAAAAAAAAAATTTCAAAATTTTTGGTCTTTTTTTTAAGTAAAAAAATCAAAAACCCAGCAGTGATTAAATACCACCAAAAAAAGCTCAATTTCTGTGAAGAAAATTATAAAAATTTAATCTGGGTACAGTGTAGCACGGCTGCGCAATTGTCATTCAAAGTGCGACAGCACTGAAAGCTGAAAAATGGCCTGGGCAGGAAGGGGGTGTAAGTGCCCTGTAGGCAAGTGGTTACAACATTTGCAACGATTTCAAACAAACTACTTCCACATTGTCATTATGGGGTATTGGTTGTGGAATTTTGAGGAAAATAACGTATTTAATCCATTTTGGAAAAAGGCTGTAACATAACAAAATGTGGAAAAAGTGAAGTGCTGTGAATACTTTCACTCAGGAATGGAGTGTTTCCAAGTGTTTCCGAGTGTCTCCGACTGTTTCCGAGTGTCTCTGAGCATCACCGGCGCCCCCGCACCTCTGGCCAAATGCGGTACTGCACACCCCAGAGGCTTGAATCCTGCTTGTCTTGTGAGACAAGGCTCGCAAATGAAGTAAGGATTTAATAAAAAAAATTAAAAAACAGCTCGTATTGCAAAACGCTCGTAAACCATGTTACTCGCAATCCGAGGTTTTACTGTATATCAATACAATAATGTTATGCATTAATACCCTTCCTAATATGGCTCATTTCTTATGCAATATTGTTACATTATTTTAAGATAGTTGACCATGGTATGTATTGATCATATAGCCATTTGTCCAGCGAATCTGCATGTGCATGTGTTCTGAGCGAACTGGGCAAAAATAAACGCCCTTCAGGCTATTTAACCACTAGGCATCCGCGCTATAGCCGAAAGACGGCTACAGCGCGGACTCCAATTGCCGGGAGGGCGTCCCTGGATGTCCTCCCTTTTACTTCCGCATTGCGCGCTCCCGCGGGCGCGCATCGGGGAAGTTTTGTGCTGGCCGTGTCCCTCGGACATAGCCAGTCACAGATCGCCGTAAACGGCCAATGACAGCGGCCGTTTACAGTGCGATCGCTCTGCCAATGAGAGAGGATCTCATATGTAAACATATGAGATCATCTCTCATCGCCGGCTCTCCCTCCTCACACAGAGACAGCGTGTGAGGAGGGAGAGCGGAACCGCTGCGGCGGTGAGTAAACAGAAAAAAAAAAAACGAAAAAAAAAGTGTCAGCACAGTTATCTGCTCCTGCCATCTGCCCCAGCCATCTGCCCAGCCATCTGCCCCAGCCATCTGCCCCAGCCATCTGCCCCAGCCATCTGCCCTGCCATCTTCCCTGCCATCTGCCCCAGCCATCTGCCCCAGCCATCTGCCCCAGCCATCTGCCCCTGCCATCTGCCCTGCCATCTGCCCCTGCCATATGCCCCAGCCATCTGCCCCTGCCATCTGCCCTGCCATCTGCCCCAGCCATCTGCCCAGCCATCTGCCCCAGCCATCTGCCCCAGCCATCTGCCCCAGCCATCTGCCCTGCCATCTTCCCTGCCATCTGCCCCAGCCATCTGTCCTGCCATCTGCCCCTGCCATCTGCCCCAGCCATCTACCCCTGCCATCTGCCCCTGCCATCTGCCCCAGCCATCTGCCCCAGCCATCTGCCCCAGCCATCTGCCCCAGCCATCTGCCCCTGCCATCTGCCCTGCCATCTGCCCCTGCCATCTGCCCCAGCCATCTGCCCCTGCCATCTGCCCTGCCATCTGCCCCAGCCATCTGCCCAGCCATCTGCCCCTGCCATCTGCCCTGCCATCTGCCCCAGCCATCTGCCCTGCCATCTGCCCCAGCCATCTGCCCCTGCCATCTGCCCTGCCATCTGCCCCAGCCATCTGCCCTGCCATCTGCCCCAGCCATCTGCCCAGCCATCTGCCCCAGCCATCTGCCCCAGCCATCTGCCCTGCCATCTTCCCTGCCATCTGCCCCAGCCATCTGTCCTGCCATCTGCCCCTGCCATCTGCCCCAGCCATCTGCCCCTGCCATCTGCCCCTGCCATCTGCCCCAGCCATCTGCCCCAGCCATCTGCCCCAGCCATCTGCCCCTGCCATCTGCCCCAGCCATCTGCCCCTGCCATCTGCCCTGTCATCTGCCCCAGCCATCTGCCCCAGCCATCTGCTCCTGCCATCTGTCCCCAGTGCCATCTGTCCTGCCATCTGTCCCTGCTGTCATGTCCCTGCCATCTGTCCCCACTGCCATCTGTCCCCAGTGCCACGTATAAGTGCCATCTGTCATCAGTGCCACATAGTGCCATCTGTCATCAGTGCCACATAGTGCCATCTGTCATCAGTGTCACGTGTCATCAGTGCCACGTATCAGTGCCATCTGTCATCAGTGTCATGAGTGCCACGTATTAGTGCCATCTGTCATCAGTGCCATGTATTAGTGCCATCTGTCATCAGTGCTACGTATTAGTGCCATCTGTCATCGGTGCCACGTATTAGTGCCATCTGTCATCAGTGCCACGTGTCATCAGTGCCATATATTAGTGCCATCTGTCATCAGTGCCATTTGTCATCATCGCCACGTGTCATCAGTGCCACATATTAGTGCCATCTGTCATCAGTGTCACATGTCATCAGTGCCACGTATTAGTGCCATCTGTCAGTGCCATGTATTAGTGCCACCTGTCATCAGTGCCACGTATTAGTGCCATCTGTCATCAGTGCCACGTATCAGTACCATCTGTCATCAGTGCCACATCAGTGCCACGTATCAGTGCCATTTGTCATCAGTGCCACGTCAGTGTCACATGTCATTGTCCTGGTTCTCCAGGGCCTTCAAAAGTGTAATAGGTAGTCAACAAATCCGATGTGTAATTTATGCTCCTAGAACACGTGATGGCGCTCCCTGCATGTTGGGCCTCTCTATGTGGCCAGGCAGTGAAAAAGTCTCACACATGTGGTATCGTAATACTCAGGAGGAGTAGCAGAATGTATTTTGGGGTGTCATTTGTGGTGTATACATGCCATGTGAGAGAAATAACCTATTACAATGACAATTTTGTGGGGGGAAAAAAAAAAAAAAAATCTTCATTTTGCAAAGAATTTTGGGAAAAAATGACAACATCAAAAACCTCACCATGCATCTTACTAAATACCTTGGAATGTCTACTTTCAAAAAAGGGGTCATTTGGGGGGTATTTGTACTTTCCTGGCTTGTTCGGGTCGCAAGAAATGAGATAGGCCGTCAGTACATCAAGTGTGATCAATTTTTTATGATTTGCACCATAACTTGTAGACTCTCTAACTTTCACAAAGACCAAATAATATTCACTAATTTGGGTTATTTTTACCAACGATATGTAGCAGTATAAATTGTGGACAAAATTTATGAAGAAAAATTACTAATTTGCAAAATTTTATCACAGAAACAAAGAAAAATGCGTTTTTTTTCAAAATTTTTGGTCTTTTTTCATTTATAGCGCAAAAAATAAAAAACCCAGAGGTGATCAAATACCACCAAAAGAAAGCTCTACTTGTATGAAAAAAGGACAAAAAATTCATTTGGGTACAGTGTTACATGACTGAGTAATTGTCATTCAAAGTGTGAGAGCGCTGAAAGCTGAAAATGGGTCTGGTCACGAGGGGGGTTTAGGTGCCCAGTTGTCAAGTGGTTAATCTTCTGAATGAATGTTCTTTTATTATGGGCAGTAGTAAAGTACTGCATTATGGCCACTAGATGGAGCTGAGGGGCATAGGATGTACATACTGCAGGTATCTGTAACAAGAGATACAGTGTAACAATTCTAGACATCACCAGCTGGGATCAGCAATAGTTACATTTATTTGCTAACTCCCTGTGGGGTTCTATAGAATTGTTACATTCTATCTCTTATTACAACGACCTATATATTTACTATGCCCTTCAACTCCATCAAGTGGCTATAATGTAATGTTTTACTACGTTTAAAGTGGAGTTCCACCCATTTAAAAGTCAGTAGCTACAAAAAGTATAGCTGCTGACTTTTAATAAACAGACACTCGCCTGTCCCACGGTCCAGCGATGCGGGCGAATGAAGCCCCGCTCCTCTCCCCCTCTTCTCCGCGGCGCCGGCATTCTAACTGTGGGCGCCCGACTGTGCAAGCACTGTGCATGTGCGAGCCATGCTGCGCTTTGTGAATGGCAATGTGATGTGTCCCAGAAGATTGCAGGGAGGTAGGGGGGAGAGGTGATCTTCCACTCGGTGCTGCGGCACCAGGAGAGGAAGTGGAAGCTGGGTGCCTGTCAAAACTGGGTACCCGCCAAGTCCCCCTCCCCCCGAAAAAAAAATGACATGCCAAATGTGACACGTCAGGGGGTCACCAGTACTTAAAGCGGAAATTCCATTTTTGGGTGGAACTCCACTTTAATAGCAAAAGAACTGGTTCTGAAGAGAAAATAGCAGAAAGGACATTCCTTTTTTGCCCTGATTGCATATAATAAATCTACATGCAGATTTGCTGGACACAATGCTATTCATGTTTTTATAAATAGACACCTAAATGTATCACAGAATCATACATTTCATATAAAAGCTGATTTGTTAACTCTTTAAATCTATATTGGATTTCTTCTTGTGTAAGGTTTTTTCTGTAACAACCGTACCTGTACTTTGGTTGTTGTTTGATATGATAGATAGATAGATAGATAGATAGATAGATAGATAGATAGATAGATAGATAGATAGATAGATAGATAGATAGATAGATAGATAGATAAGGAAGTCACGTGACCAGTGACGCAACACGTCGGGTGGAGTCTTGTGACGTCATTTCCGGTGGCGTTTTATGGAAGTGCGGTGAGGAGGCGAGTGTGTCACTACTCCCATTGTTTTTTACTGTGGTTTTTATTCTTACTTGATGTAAGCAGCTTCTTTTACTTAATAAATGTACTTTTTATTAGGCAATACAGTAGAACCTCAGATTACCAGCATAATCCATTCCAGGAGTATGCTCGTAATCCAATGTACTAGCATATTAAAGCGAGTTTTCCCATTGAAGTCAATGGAAACAAAAATAATTTGTTCCGCATTGACTTCAATAGGATGCAATACCGCATGCGGCCAGAGGCGGGGGGCGCCGGAGAGCCTCGGAAACGGCCGAAAAGGGACACTTCTGCTGACTTCGGCAAACCTCAGAAAGGCTCTGTTCATGAGCCTTTCCGAGGTTTGCCGAGGTCAGCCAAAATGTCCTCGGGCCTTTCCGTGCAATTCCAAATGGCGCCGATCGGCGACTTTCAGCTCTGCTCGGCTCTGGCGCCCCCCATCTCAGGCCAAAAGCAGTACTGCACACTGCTACTACCAGAATCCTGCTGGTTTTGCAAGACAACACGCGCAAACCGAGTTAGGATTTTTAGAAATACAGTGCTCGGTTTGCGAAACGCTCGTTAACCGCGTTACTCGCAAACCGAGGTTCCACTGTATTGCACTACGGCTGTTTTTTTTTTTTCCTTTGAGCGCCATTTGTACAAGAAGTGGCATTCCTTGGAGCGAGCTGTTTCCTTTCATATATGGAATTTCCCAAGATGTCTTGATGCCAAGATCTGGACGCAGTTCTTTGTCTTCATTTGGGACCTGGATGTCTTTACAGATCCATCAGCAGGACTCCTTATCTGATGAGCCTTGTTTGACCTTTGGGTCATTGTTAGAGGTGAGCAGCCAATTCATAAATATAACAGTCGATGTTTGGATTGATGTGTTGTCTGTTTTTTTCTTCTATCAAGTTATCTTTATGAAGATTTTTACCTTTATATGAACTGACTCCTACCATTGGGCTTTAGTTGGACTTTTATTCACATTTATCTTTTTGTAAGGGCTGCTTCCCTTATATATACTTCTTTTTAATGTCATATTAGGACATTAAAAACAAAATGTCACCTCATTAGTCTCAGAAAGACTAATGAGGTAAGGATACAAAAAAACATTTGATTGATAATGGCAGGATCAAGGCAGAGAAAAAGGATAGAGGTAGCATGCTAAAAAATGCTGAGAACCCTAGTATGAAAAGACAGTCCCATTGTAATAGAAACAAAATACATCTTGTTACTACTTACTCTAGACAATATAATCAAATTATAGCAATTGTCAAAAAGTGCCTTCCCATTTTATATGCTGATAAGACATTGTATGACATTTTACAACAGGGTTATAGTTTTTCCAGTAGAAGAGCTCCCACACTGGGATCTATCCTATCTCCTAGACTTTTGCCTCCTCATCATCCCCCAAGGACATGACTAAGTACCACTGGATCTTTTCCTTGTGGCACCAGCACATGTAAACAATGTAGAAGACACAGAAAAACCAAACTCTCACCTCTTTCTTCACAGGCAAAACCTACACTCTTAAACATTTTATTAATTGCAGCTCTAAATCAGTGTTTTATGTAGTGGAATGCAGTGCTTGTCAGATACAGTACGTGGGTTGCACCATTTGCCACCTACGAACCAGGGTCCCTGAACACTATAATGACACTGTCAATCCAAATGCCAAAAATATTTCTAATGTATCTAAACATTTTAAGACAGTGCATGGAGGTAACCTTGATACTTTTTCTTTCTTTGGTTTAGAACATGTCAAATGGTCTACAAAAGGGGGGGATACCCATCGCACCCTGCTCCAACGGGAGGTGTGGTGGATACACACGTTAAATACCAGAATGCCGTTGGGTATGAACAATAGGATAGATGTTAGCCTGTTTTTGAAATAATGCTCTGAAGTATAGCAATTAATGATTTTTTATTGAAAATCTTCCACTGTTGTATCAGTGGGACTGTAATGGTTAACATTTCATGCTCTTTGTTGAAATCCCCTGTTTTTGTGTGTTTTTGTTTGGCCATCTCCACCTGTAACCAATTAATAGGTTGTTTTTTTAATTAAGTGATTTATGCCCTTCATACTTCACAAGGGCTGCTTCCCTTATATATACTTGTTTTTATTGTCATATTTTTATGCTTTTGATGAAGGGCCAAGTCCGAAACGCGTCAGCATTTTTGGATGATGTTATTGCTGTAATGCTCAAATAAATATTTTCTATGGAGAAGTTGTCGAGTTGCCAGCCTGTACTTTCTATAGTACAGGAGATGATCGGAGACTGCAGACATTGTATTATGTCTGCAGTCTCTAACCATCTCCTGTACCATGTCTGCAGTCTCTGGCCATCTCCTGTACCATGTCTGCAGTCTCTGACCATCTCAGTACGGAGATGATTAGAGACTGCAGACATAGTACAGGAGATGATTAGGGACTGCAGACATGGTACAGGAGATGATTAGAGACTGCGGACATGGTACAGGAGATGATCAGAGACTGCAGACATGGTACAGGTGATAATTAGAGACTGCAGACATGGTACAGGAGATGATCAGAGACTGCGGACATGGTACAGGAGATGATCAGAGACTGCAGACATGGTACAGGAGATGATCAGAGACTGCAGACATGGTACAGGAGATGATCAGAGACTGCAGACATGGTACAGGAGATGGTCAGAGACTGCAGACATGGTACAGGAGATGGTCAGAGACTGCAGACATGATGCAAGAGATAGACAGAGAATACAGGAGTTGGTCAGAGACTGCAGACATGGTACAGGAGATGATCAGAGACTGCAGACATAGTACAGGAGATGATCAGAGACTGCAGACATAGTACAGGAGATGATCAGAGACTGCAGACATAGTACAGGAGATGATCAGAGACTGCAGACATTGTACAGGAGATGGTCAGAGACTGCAGACATAGTACAGGAGATGGACAGAGACTGCAGGCATGGTATAGGAGATGGACAGAGACTGCAGACATGGTACAGGAGATGGACAGAGACTGCAGGCATAGTACAGGAGATGATCAGAGACTGCAGACATGATACAAGCAGGGCCGATCCTAGGGTCACCGGCGCCTGGGTGCAGAAATATTTTTGGCGCCCCCACATGGGCGTGGTCATGTTACCAACTCCTCCCCTTTACAAATGTTTCTATGGCAACGACTCAAACACAGAGATGCGCCCCTAGGAAGTCTTTGTTACCCTAGGATCCTCCCATAATCTTTTAATAAAGAAAATACAGGAAGAGGATACACTAATGAGACCTGGAGGGGGGTCTCTCTGATGCACACAGAGAGGGCTTCTGTTAGAGAGTCTGTTAGAAAGAGCCCCTAGACATAATACAGGAGATGGTCAGAGACTGCAGACATAATACAGGAGATGATCAGAGACTGCAGACATAATACAGGAGATGATCAGAGACTGCAGATATAATACAGGAGATGGTCAGAGACTGCAGACATAATATAGGAGATGGTCAGAGACTGCAGACATAATACAGGAGATGGTCAGAGACTGCAGACATAGTACAGGAGATGATCAGAGACTGCAGACAGGATATAAGAGACGATCAGAGACTGCAGACATAGTACAGGAGATGATCAGAGACTGCAGACATAGTACAGGAGATGATCAGAGACTGCAGACATAGTACAGGAGATGATCAGAGACTGCAGACATAATACAGGAGATGATCAGAGACTGCAGACATAATATAGGAGATGGTCAGAGACTGCAGACATAATACAGGAGATGGTCAGAGACTGCAGACATAGTACAGGAGATGATCAGAGACTGCAGACAGGATATAAGAGACGATCAGAGACTGCAGACATAGTACAGGAGATGATCAGAGACTGCAGACATAGTACAGGAGATGATCAGAGACTGCAGACATAGTACAGGAGATGATCAGAGACTGCAGACATAGTACAGGAGATGATCAGAGACTGCAGACATAGTACAGGAGATGATCAGAGACTGCAGACATAGTACAGGAGATGATCAGAGACTGCAGACATAGTACAGGAGATGATCAGTGATTGCAGACATAGTACAGGAGATGATCAGAGACTGCAGACATAGTACAGGAGATGATCAGAGACTGCAGACATAGTACAGGAGATGATCAGAGACTGCAGACATAGTATAGGAGATGATCAGAGACTGCAGACAGGATATAAGAGATGATCAAAGACTTCAGACATAGTACAGGAGATGATCAGAGACTGCAGACATAGTATAGGAGATGATCAGAGACTGCAGACATAATACAGGAGATGATCAAAGACTGCAGACATAGTACAGGAGATGATCAGAGACTGCAGACATAGTACAGGAGATGGTCAGAGACTGCAGACATAGTACAGGAGATGATCAGAGATTGCAGACATAGTACAGGAGATGATCAGAGACTGCAGACATAGTACAGGAGATGATCAGAGACTGCAGACATAGTACAGGAGATGATCAGAGACTGCAGACAGGATATAAGAGATGATCAAAGACTTCAGACATAGTACAGGAGATGATCAGAGACTGCAGACATAGTACAGGAGATGGTCAGAGACTGCAGACATAGTACAGGAGATGATCAGAGAATGCAGACATACTACAGGAGATGATCAGAGACTGCAGACATACTACAGGAGATGATCAGCGACTGCAGACATACTACAGGAGATGATCAGAGACTGCAGACAGGATATAAGAGATGATCAGAGACTGCATACATAGTACAGGAGATGGTCAGAGACTGCAGACATAATACAGGAGATGATCAGAGACTGCAGACATAGTACAGGAGATGATCAGAGACTGCAGACATAGTACAGGAGATGATCAGAGACTGCAGACATACTACAGGAGATGATCAGAGACTGCAGACATACTACAGGAGATGATCAGCGACTGCAGACATACTACAGGAGATGATCAGAGACTGCAGACAGGATATAAGAGATGATCAGAGACTGCAGACAGGATATAAGAGATGATCAGAGACTGCAGACATAGTACAGGAGATGATCAGAGACTGCAGACATAATACAAGAGATGATCAGAGACTGCAGACATAGTACAGGAGATGATCAGAGACTGCAGACATAGTACATGAGATGATCAGAGACTGCAGACATAGTACATGAGATGATCAGAGACTGCAGACATAATACAGGAGATGATCAGAGACTGCAGACATAGTACAGGAGATGATCAGAGACTGCAGACATAGTACAGGAGATGATCAGAGACTGCAGACATAGTACAGGAGATGATCAGAGACTGCAGACAGGATATAAGAGATGATCAAAGACTTCAGACATAGTACAGGAGATGATCAGAGACTGCAGACATAATACAGGAGATGATCAGAGACTGCAGACATAGTACAGGAGATGATCAGAGACTGCAGACATAGTACAGGAGATGATCAGAGACTGCAGACATAATACAGGAGATGATCAGAGACTGCAGACATACTACAGGAGATGATCAGAGACTGCAGACAGGATATAAGAGATGATCAAAGACTGCAGACATACTACAGGAGATGATCAGAGACTGCAGACATACTACAGGAGATGGTCAGAGACTGCAGACAGGATATAAGAGATGATCAGAGACTGCAGACATAGTACAGGAGATGGTCAGAGACTGCAGACATAATACAGGAGATGATCAGAGACTGCAGACATACTACAGGAGATGATCAGAGACTGCAGACAGGATATAAGAGATGATCAAAGACTGCAGACATACTACAGGAGATGATCAGAGACTGCAGACATACTACAGGAGATGGTCAGAGACTGCAGACAGGATATAAGAGATGATCAGAGACTGCAGACATAGTACAGGAGATGGTCAGAGACTGCAGACATAATACAGGAGATGATCAGAGACTGCAGACATAGTACAGGAGATGATCAGAGACTGCAGACATAGTACATGAGATGATCAGAGACTGCAGACATAGTATAGGAGATGATCAGAGACTGCAGACATAGTATAGGGGATGATCAGAGACTGCAGACATAGTACAGGAGATGATCAGAGACTGCAGACATAGTACATGAGATGATCAGAGACTGCAGACATAGTACAGGAGATGATCAGAGACTGCAGACATAATACAGGAGATGATCAGAGACTGCAGACATAGTACAGGAGATGATCAGAGACTGTAGTTATGATACGATACAAGAGATGATCAGAGACTGCAGACATAGTACAGGAGATGCCCAGAGACTGCAGACATAGTACAGGAGATGATCAGAGACTGCAGACATAGTACAGGATATGGTCAAAGACTGCAGACATAGTACAGGAGATGATCAGGGACTGCAGACATAGTACAGGATATGGTCAGAGATTGCAGACATAGTACAGGAGATGATCAGGGACTGCAGACATAGTACCGGAGATGATCAGAGACTGCAGACATAGTACAGGAGATGGTCAGAGACTGCAGACATAGTACAGGATATGGTCAGAGACTGCAGACATAGTACAGGATATGGTCAGAGACTGTAGTTATGATACAAGAGATGATCAGAGACTGCAGACATAGTACATGAGATGATCAGAGACTGCAGACATAGTACATGAGATGATCAGAGACTGCAGACATAGTACAGGATATGGTCAGAGACTGCAGACATAGTACAGGAGATGATCAGGGACTGCAGACATAGTACCGGAGATGATCAGAGACTGCAGACATAGTACAGGATATGGTCAGAGATTGCAGACATAGTACAGGAGATGATCAGGGACTGCAGACATAGTACCGGAGATGATCAGAGACTGCAGACATAGTACAGGATATGGTCAGAGACTGCAGACATAGTACAGGAGATGTCAGAGACTGTAGTTATGATACAAGAGATGATCAGAGACTGCAGACATAGTACAGGAGATGATCAGAGACTGCAGACATAGTACAGGAGATGGTCAGAGACTGTAGTTATGATACAAGAGATGATCAGAGACTGCAGACATAGTACAGGAGATGATCAGAGACTCCAGACATAGTACAGGAGATGCCCAGAGACTGCAGACATAGTACAGGAGATGGTCAGAGACTGTAGTTATGATACAAGAGATGATCAGAGACTGCAGACATAGTACAGGAGATGATCAGAGACTGCAGACATAGTACAGGTGATGCCCAGAGACTGCAGACATAGTACAGGATATGGTCAGAGATTGCAGACATAGTACAGGAGATGATCAGAGACTGCAGACATAGTACAGGAGATGATCAGAGACTGCAGACATAGTACAGGAGATGATCAGAGACTGCAGACATAGTACAGGAGATGCCCAGAGACTGCAGACATAGTACAGGAGATGGTCAGAGACTGCAGACATAGTACAGGAGATGATCAGAGACTATAGATATAGTACAGGAGATGATCAGAGACTGCAGACATAGTACAGGAGATGATCAGAGACTGCAGACATAGTACAGGAGATGCCCAGAGACTGCAGACATAGTACAGGAGATGGTCAGAGACTGCAGACATAGTACAGGAGATGGTCAGAGACTGCAGGCATAGTACAGGAGATGCCCAGAGACTGCAGACATAGTACAGGAGATGGTCAGAGACTGTAGTTATGATACAAGAGACGGTCAGAGACTGCAATCATAGAACAGGAGATGGTCAGAGACTGCAGACATAGTACAGGAGATAGCCAGAGACTGCAGACATAGTACAGGAGATGGTCAGAGACTGTAGTTATGATACAGGAGACGATCAGAGACTGCAATCATAGTGCAGGTGATGGTCAGAGACTGCAGACATAGTACAGGAGATGGTCAGAGACTGCAGACATAGTACAGGAGATGGTCAGAGACTGCAGACATAGTACAGGAGATGGTCAGAGACTGCAGACTTAGTACAGGAGATGGTCAGAGACTGCAGACTTAGTACAGGAGATGGTCAGAGACTGTAGTTATGATACAAGAGACGGTCAGAGACTGCAATCATAGAACAGGAGATGGTCAGAGACTGCAGACATAGTACAGGAGATAGCCAGAGACTGCAGACATACTACAGGAGATGCTCAGAGACTGCAGACATAGTACAGGAGATGCTCAGAGACTGCAGACATAATACAAGAGATGATCAGAGACTGCAGACATACTACAGGAGATGGTCAGAGACTGCAGACATAGTACAGGAGATGCTCAGAGACTGCAGACATAATACAAGAGATGGTCAGAGACTGCAGACATACTACAGGAGATGGTCAGAGACTGCAGACATACTACAGGAGATGGTCAGAGACTGCAGTTCCTATGGACACTAGTACATAATGGCCAATCGGCCCTCTCACCTGACCCAGCGATACAGCAACGGTTCCTCTGATCAGGAGTCAGCTCACTCTGAATTGCCCATGGTGACTCCGCTGGGTAGCACCCAGATCTGTATTCCTGCAAAGACTCCATTCCTTTCTCTGCCAGGGATGGCACCAGGCTGTGTGGCTTTCCCTCTGGTGGCGCAGGGCAGCCGGGTTCTCTCTCTGATGGTGTTCTCTCAGCACTGTCTTCTCCCTCTGGAGTCCTGGGTGTACTTCCCTGAAAGCTTTCCCGGGCTCCTGTCTCTCTCTTTCTTTCCCATTCACCTGAGCATGCTGTGTGGGCTCCAGTTTCTGTGTTACAGTAGGGCTGCCAGTCCTCGGGACTATATGTCCCACAATCCTCTTCTCTGCTCCTTTTTCTATACTGTTTCCTCCCTGGTTGATATGAAGGCGGGGGAAGAAACATTGTGGGCAGCTGTGCTGGCAAGCACCGCTCACTAGTACAGCAGCACGCAGGAGGAGAGGGAGGGGGGAAAGGAGAGGGAGGGGGGAAAGGAGAGGGAGGGGGAAAAGGAGAGCCTGCAGCTGCATTGGCTTCACTAGGGTTAGGGTCACCCCCCTTCCACCAACTATAGTCGCCCCTCAGTACAGACCCCCCTCCACTACATATAGACCCCCCTCCGTCAGTGCAGAACCCACACTAAGTATAAACCCCTCCCTCAGTACAGACCTTACCCAGTACAGATCCCCCCCAGGTAACCCCCCCTCTATTAGTACAGACCCCCCCAGGACAGATCTCCCTCTCCATTAGTACAGACCCCACAGGACAAACCACCCCTTCATTAGTACAGACCTCCCAGGACAGACCACCCCATTAGTACAGACCCCCCCCTCCATTAGTACAGACCCCCCAGGAGAGACCCCCTCATTAGTACAGACCCCCTCTCCATTAGTACAGACCCCCCCTCCATTAGTACAGCCCCCCTCCATTAGTAAAGACCCCCCCTCAATTAGTACAGACCCCCCAGGACAGACCCCCTCTCCATTAGTACAGACCCCCCTCCATTAGTACAGACCCCCAGTACAGACCCCCCCATTAGGACAGACCCCCCCCCTCCATTAGTACAGACCCCATTAGTACAGACCCCACCACAGTACAGACCCCCCCATTAGTACAGACCCCCCATTAGTACAGACCCCCTCTCCATTAGTACAGACCCCCCAGGACAGACCCCCCTCCATTAGTACAGACCCCCCTCCATTAGTACAGACCCCCCTACATTAGTACAGACCCCCTCTCCATTAGTACAGACCCCCCTCCATTAGTACAGACCCCCCAGTACAGACCCCCTCCATTAGTACAGACCCCCTCTCCATTAGTACAGACCCCCCAGGACAGACCCCCTCTCCATTAGTACAGACCCCCCTCCATTAGTACAGACCCCCCAGTACAGACCCCCCTCCATTAGTACAGACCCCATTAGTACAGACCCCCTCTCCATTAGTACAGACCCCCCAGGACAGACCCCCCTCCATTAGTACAGACCCCTCCTCCATTAGTACAGACCCCATTAGTACAGATCCCCTCTCCATTAGTACAGACCCCCCAGGACAGACCCCCTCTCCATTAGTACAGACCCCCCCAGTACAGACCCCCCCTCCATTAGTACAGACCCCATTAGTACAGATCCCCTCTCCATTAGTACAAACCCCCAGGACAGACCCCCCTCCATTAGTACAGACCCCCCCTCCATTAGTACAGACCCCCTCTCTATTAGTACAGACCCCCCTCCATTAGTACAGACCCCCCAGGACAGACCCCCCTCCATTAGTACAGAACCCCCCCATTAGTACAGACCCCCATTAGTACAGACCCCCTCCATTAGTACAGACTCCATTAGTACAGACCCCATTAGTACAGACCCCCGCTGGATTTGTACAGACCCCATTAGTACAGACCCCCTACATTAGTACAGACCCCATTAGTACAGACCCCCTCTGGATTAGTACAGACCCCCCATTAGTACAGCCCCCCCATTATTAGTACAGCCCCCCCATTATTAGTACAGCCCCCCCTCCATTAGTACAGCCCCCTATTATTAGTACAGACCCCCATTATTAGTGCAGACCCCCCCATTATTAGTACAGCCCCCCATTAGTACAGCCCCCTCTCCATTAGTAAAGACCCCATTAGTACAGCCCCCCTCTATTAGTACAGTACAGCCCCCCTCCATTAGTACAGCCCCCCCTCTATTAGTACAGCCCCCCCTCCATTAGTACAGTACAGCCCCCCTCCATTAGTACAGTACAGCCCCCCTCCATTAGTACAGCCCCCTCCATTAGTACAGCCCCCCTCCATTAGTACAGTACAGCCCCCCTCGCCCCCCCTCCATTAGTACAGTACAGCCCCCTCCCCTCCATTAGGGTACATAAATATACCCGGGCGGCAGCTAGAGAGGAGAGGACAGTGTGCAGCCAGCCGCGCCGCCCGGGTGGAGAGCAGAGCAGATCAAAGCAGGCAGGAGCAGGAGACACAGAGAGGAGAATGTGTCAGGCATGGACCACTCCACCGCTCCTCCGCTCCCCCCCGCGACATCACTGTGCGGCTGGTCTCTCTCCACGCAGAGACCAGCCGCTCTGCCTCCGATGTCATCTCCGGCTGGCAGCTGCTCTCTTTCTCCGAGGAGGGGCTTGAGCAGCAAACGGCGGCGCGGCGCCTCTTTCTTCTTGGAGCCGCCGCTGGACACAATCAAGGGGAGGAGGAGGAGGGAAGGGAGCAGTGGAGCACTCTGGCGCTTCAGCGCCCCCACCTCTCTGGCGCCTGGGTGCACTGCACCCCGTGCACCCCGTCTAGGACCGGCCCTGGATACAAGAGATAGACAGAGAATAGAGGAGATGGTCAGAGACTGCGGACGTTGTACATGTGTGTCCTAGCAGTGACCAGTGTGGAAAAACATTGATCACTGCACTATGTGTAATTTCTCAAGCACAGGAGGACAGTAAATGGTTAACATTTCTGTGAAGCTCCTCCCAGCCTGACCAGCTAATTCCTTCAAAGATAAGAAGAAAAATGTTAGATAAATCAGGGATGGCTGGCAGGGGACTCTGGCACACATAGCTATAGAAACAGCTGAAGTTTGGTCTTGCAGAAGTCTAACCATCAGTCACCTGTCCTGTGTGCAGTGTAAATAAAAACCCAGATAAGAGGCAGTGTAAGAAGATGGAGGGATTTCCTAATCTACACACAGGGCAGGAGAACACACTGATGATTAGAGACACACAGCAATGAAGTCAGTGCGTCAACCTTCCGAAGGTTGACGCGCTGAGGTCATCGCTGAGGTCATCGCTGAGGTCATCGCTGAGGTCATCGCTGTGCGTCTCATCTCGAATGGGTGTTCGCTGGCTGGCCGGCCGGCTACTGCTATTTTAACCCATGTTTTTATACTCTGCTATCTACGTAAGTGCAATACTTTATTCAATAAATTGTTCATACTCACTGATTTGCGCTATGGAGAGCCGTGTTTTTATTCTTTTTGGGTCCTCCCTGCTGCCTGTACACTGATCCTTTGGACGGAGCTACCCTGATCTGATGGTCTGCCTGGCTATCCTGGTCATCCTCCCCCCATATTGTCGATCCTTTTAGGACATTACGGTTGTGTGCCTGGTCTATTTACAAGCTGTTTCTCAGCTTGCTGTTGGAAGGCATTCAATTTATCTGGTGGGGGATTTTTCACGTGGTGTTACTGGAAGGATTTACTAACTTCATTGCACTTTATTGGACATTTGTTTGAATTCACATTTGGACTTTATTATTTTAAAGATGTGATATTTCTTATTTTCACATGGATATGGTTGTGTTTTTTCTTTTAATATTTATTTGATCCCTCAGAGATCCATTATAATTTTTTTTGTTTGCAGCGCGGTTCCTACCTACCCACTCGTTACTGACCTTTGGCTTGTTTACTGACTATGCTTTTGCTTGATCTGCTGGACCCTGGCTTGCTCACCTCCTGGTGGGGCGATCCTGAGGACCACAACCTGGTACTAACACGCAGCAAAACCCATCTCCACCACCAGGAGCTCTGGTGAACACTGGTGGTTAGTACTCCGCACCTTGGGTGAGCCTGTGTTATCTTCCAGGGTGACGTGCTTCTGCACTTCTCCAGCTGGTTGGTGGGAGCCTTTATACTTTTATAGCTACTGGTCTCCAAGCCTGACCCCTGAACATGACAGTTCCCCCAACAGAACATACGTACAGTAAAATGCAATAAAAACTTGCTTTAAAGGTTAATAATGACTATAAAAACTCATCTTACATTGTATGTATAAAAATAGTCATAGAGCTGTTTCCTTATTTAGATCTTTATTACCCAAATACATTGACATAGCACCATGGTGATCTCAACAAGGTTTATTTTTGCATACCTTTGGAATGTACTGGAGCAGAATGTCATTCATAACAAACAATAAAAACCTGCTTGAAAGAATTAATCAGACCTTATCCTTGACCTTTATTTAATCAGACCTAATCCTTGTTTTGAATTTGATGGATATTGTTACCATGGTGGTTTAACCACTTTCCGGCCATGCTGTAACGGAAAGACGGCTACAGCGCAGGCTTCCAATGTTGAGAGGGTGTCAAAAGATGTCCTCCCGTGATCGCGCTGCTTGTGCACACCCTGCGGCGCGTGGGCAGTGCGCTCTGTGATTGTCAAGTCCGTCGGACTCAGCTGATCAGAGAACAGGGTAAAGGGCCAATCACAGCGGGCCTTTATCACGTGATCAGCTGTCAGCCAATGACAGCTGATCACAGAAATAAACAGAAACCAGTTATCGGCTTTTTTTCTCCTCATGATCAGCGTGAGGAAAATAGAAGAAAGCTGGTAACCGGCTTCTGTTAAAATGACATTGGTCCCAATCTGTGCACACCAGTGATGCTAATCAGTGCCAACCAGTTCCACCTATCAGTGCCCACCAATGCTGCCAATCAGTGCCACTTATCAGTGCCCATTAGTGCTGCCATATCGGTGCCCATCAGTGTCACCTATCAGTGATGCCTATCAGTGCCCATCAGTGCCACCTATTGGTGCCCTTCAGTGCCACCTATCAGAGCCCATCAGTGCCACCTATCAGAGCCCATCAGTGCCACCTATCAGAGCCCATCAGTGCAACCTATCAGTACTGCCTATCATTGCCCATCAGTGCCACCTCTCAGTGCCCATCAGTGCCATCTATTAGTGCAGCCTCATCAGCGCCCATCAGTGTAGCTTCATCAGTGCCACCTATCAGTGTCCATTAGTGCTGCCATATCAGTGCCCATCAGTGCCTCATCATCAGTGTCACCTTTCAGTGCTGCCTACCAGTGCCCATTAGTGCCACCTATCAGTGTCCTAAAGTGCCACCTATCAGAGCCCATCAGTGTCACCTATCAGTACTGCCTATCATTGCCCATCAGTGCCACCTCTCAGTGCCCATCAGTGCCACCTATTAGTGCAGCCTCATCAGTTCCCACCATTGCCGCCTCATCAGCGCCCATCAGTGCAGCTTCATTGGTGCCCATCAGTGCAGCCTATCAGAGCACATCAGTGAAGCAGAAAAAATTTACAAACTATGAACATTTTTTTTTTTTTTTTAATTTTCTGTCTTTTTTTGTGTGTCTTTAGCGAAAAAACAAAAAACCCAGCCGTGATTAAATACCACCAAAAGAAAGCTCTATTTGTATGAAAAAAATCATAAAAATTTCATATGGATACAGTGTAGCATGATCGCGCAATTGTCATTCAAAGTGTGACAGCGCTGAAAGCCGAAAATTGGCGTGGGCAGGAAGGGGGTATAAGTGCCCAGTAAACAAATTTACCAATGTATTTGGGTAATAAAGATCTAAACAAAGACACAGCTGTAAGCAGGCAGTTGCTTAACCACTTGGCGCCCGTCCGCAATGCAATGCAGGTGAGTGGCCACTGCAGGCAAAGCAACGTGCCCGTCACACACCTACAGCGGCAAGTCCATGCCAATGATTCACAGCCGGGACCTGCTGGCCAGCTGTGTCCAATCACAGCCCAGAACTCTGTGGTGGTAAACAACACAGAGCTTTGTACAGAGAGAGCAAAGCAGGGATGAGAAATAGATCTAGTAGTAAAAACAGCAAACTGTTCACACATTACACATAGTTAGGCACATATTTAACCCATTGATCACACTAGATGTTAACCCCTTCCCAGCCAGTGGCATTAGTACAGTGACAATGCATAGTATTAGCATTGATTACTGTATTAATGTCAGTGGTGATGTCAGCGGCCATTAATCAGTATCTTCCAGCATCAGTTAGTTTCAGATTGCCAGCCGCAGTATCGCAGTCCTATTATAAGTCAATGACCGCTGTCAGTAGTATATAAAAAAAAATTCCAGTATACTGTATACCATAATTGATGCTATAACTTTTACGCAAACCATTGAATATACACTTATTGGGATTTTTTTTTATCAAAAACATGTAGCAGAATACATTTTAGCCAAAATTTATGAAGAAATTTGTTCTATTTTTTTTTCTTTATTTGACATGTTTTATAGTAAAAGTTAAAAATAAATTATATTTTTTTTTTCAAAATTGTCATTTTTTTTTGTTTATATCGCAAAAAATAAAAAACGCAGTGGTGATTAAATACCACCAATTATAAGTCCTACTATAAGTCGATGATCGCTGTCATTAGTAGTATATAAAACAAAAATTCCAGTACACTGTATACCATAGTTTGTAGACGCTATAACTTTCACGCAAACCAATCAATATACACTTATTGGGATTTTTTTTTATCAAAAACACGTAGCAGAATACATTTTAGCCAAAATTTATGAAGAAATTTGTTTTATTTTTTTTCTTTATTTGATATGTTTTATAGTGGAAAGTAAAAAAAATATATATTTTTTTTTTCAAAATTTTCATTTGTTTTTTTGTTTATATTGCAAAAAATAAAAAACACAGTGGTGATTAAATACCACCAAAAGAAAGCTCTATTTGTGTGAAAAAATATATATGAATTAAATTTTGGCGCAGTGTTGCATGACCGCGCAATTACCAGTTAAAATATAGCAAAAAATGGCCTTGTCATGAAGGGGGTAAAACCTTCCGGAGCTCAAGTGGTTAAATTGTTATTTCTGCTCTTCACCAATGGTGTATTTAAGGGTTGGTCTCTGGTGATGCAGGCATTGGTGCAGGGGCGGACTGATAACTCATGGGGCCCCCGGGCAATAGGAGATTATGGGGCCCCCAGGCATTCAGAGATTATGAGGCCACACAGTATACACACACACAGTATACAATCACACAGTATACACATACATGTACACACAGTATACAATCACACAGTATACACATACATGTACACACAGTATACACAGACAGATGTAAAAAACACAGATTTATACATACTGTCCCTGGTTTTACTGAG
Organism: Lithobates septentrionalis; assembly: GCA_037952835.1. Classification (NCBI taxonomy): domain Eukaryota; kingdom Metazoa; phylum Chordata; class Amphibia; order Anura; family Ranidae; genus Lithobates; species Lithobates septentrionalis. The sequence goes on from JBBDGP010002728.1 coordinate 408,229, forward strand.
GCTGGCAACCCTGATGGGGCCCCCTAGTGGCCCAGGGCCCTCGGGCAGTGCCTGAGTGGCTTAATGGTCAGTCCACCCCTGCGTTGGTGTATGCCTGTTTCTTTTGGCCTGTGAGGCCTCCCACAGTGGGGATATTTGTAGTGAAAGGTTGTTGGCCCAGTGTTTGGTTGGACGTGGGGGTTGGAAAGGCCATACATGTAAAGTCCCACCTAGAGTTGGGTCATCCAGTGGCAGGAACCTGAAGCGGGACTGTAAAGTTACTGCCATGTCAGTACCAACTGAAAACTACTACAAGCCAAAGGTATGAGCCCACAGCATAGCCCAAGTCCAGCATAGTATGCAAAAGGAAAGAAGGGGTACCATCATGTTGGCATTGCCCATGTAATTGTTGGAGATCTGTAATGTGGAGATGTGAAGGAACTGTTTTTTTTTACAACAATTTATACAAGTAAAGAAGTTCTACTTTAGTAACAAAGGCTGGATTTAACTACTGGTGAATGGGGAATGAAGTGTAGAGCTACATGTTAACCTTCTGGGAGTTGGAGCAGCAGAAGTAAAAGAAGGAGGAGCAGCCAGCTCAGGAAAGGAGGCGGTGGTGGGGGAGGGGGGAGCTGTAAAATCCATATCCCTAGCCACTTCCTGATCAAGGTGGAAGGATATCTGGGGGGGTGTCGTCAGGGTTGGGGTATCTGGAGGGTGTGATCAGAGTGGGAGGGGGGTATCTGGGGTTATGATCAGGGTGGGGGGATCTAAAGGGTGTTAAAGAGCTGGGGAAAATCTGGGGTTATGATCAGGATGGGGGGTATCTGGGGGTGTGATCAGAGTGGGGGGGTATCTAGGGGTGTGATTAGAGTGTGGGGGGGGGCATCTGGGGTGTGATCAGAGTGTGAGGTGGGGGGGTCTGGGGGTTTGATCAGGGTGGGGGTATATAGGGGTGTGATTAGAGTGTGTGGGGGGATCTGGGGGTGTGATCAGAGTCGGGGGTATCTGTGGGGGGTGTGATCAGAGTGTGGGGGGTATCTGTGGTGTGTGATCAGAGTGTGGGCCCGGGGGGCATCTGGGGTGTGATCAGAGGGTCAGGTGTATCTGGGGGTGTAATCAGGGTGGTGGTATCTGTGGTGTGTGATCAGAGTGGGGGGGTGGTATCTGGGGGGTGTGATCAGAGTGGGGGGGTATCTGGGGGTGTGATCAGGGTGGTGGTATCTGGGCCTGGGGGGGTGTGATTAGAGTTGGGGGGGTATCTAAATGTCCACGGGTTGGAGGGTGTAAATGACTTGCCTTGCCCCAGGCTCTGACAACCCACACTACACCACTGGAAGCAAGTGTAGCTGGGTGCTGCCCTGCCAGGTAGAGGAGCGGGCTGTGGGCTCCTGTGCCCACTCTCTGGGCTCTGTGTGGACAGGGCCACTGTCGGCTGTGTAGAGGACAGAGCAGACTGTGGAGTCTCTTGTCTTTTCTCCCCTCTCCAGACTCTGCAGTCAGAACAGAGCATCATGGGTGAACCTTGCTGAGGTCTGGCAGTAATTAAAAAAAAGTTGCGCTAAAAAAATTATTTGAGAATAGCAACAATCTAGTGCCTAAAGTGATAAAAAGTAGATTTGAATAAAAAATATAATTGAAACAATACCCAATGTATATAAACTCCACGATGAGATGGAATAAATGATATACAAAAAGGATTATTTTCTATGTGAAAAATAAATAGTGAAATAAATTGACATGGTTGAATGTGAACGACAAAAATTAATTTCCAGAACACTATTACCACGTGCAACAATGTAAAGAAATATTGTGAAGACACTGAACATATACCCTGTGAAAAGCAAAAAATGAAACAATAAAAGTTATAACCAAACTAAAAAAGTCCATAAAAAATCCAAGTCCAGAAGAGCAGTAATTATTGAAGTTCTTGCATATTGTGGAAAACAGGCAAGTAGATATCCCCCAGTGCTAGGTGAAGTGCAGAGACAGACTTGCTGAAGTGACACAGGTGCATGGGCAGACCTCCACCGTTTAAAACAACTGCCTCTTACCAAATAGAGTTGGTCTCTAGATTATAGGAGACCAATGGAACGGATGGCTGCAACCCCAGCCAGGGATCTAGAACAGCAGACACTTGTTGTCATCCGGGACCCGGAACTCGCTCCGTCACACACAGCAAATAGAGTAAGATGGCTCCCCATAGAAGAAATAAAAGCTCCACATAGCATAAAAACCACGACTTTATTTAATAAAGAGTAAGATTGCACTTACACAATGGTTGTAAAAAACAAGCATCAAAACGCCGGCCGGCTGATAGACTCCCCGTGTCTTCCGGGTGTACAGAACGCGGTGTCGTCGGGACGTAGCTCCTCCTCCCTACGTCGTTTCGTCACAACAGGACGTGGTCACGGGATACGAGCAACGTCCCGACGCACCGCTTATATAGACATGACAACAGCATCTTATTACACAGGAAGCGATTGAAGCGCCATCTTGTCTAAGGGAAACACTAAGGGCAAATGCAAATAGACACAACAGCAGCATCTCCCTATACAGGAAGCGATTAAAGCGCCATCCTGTCTAAGGGAGACACTGAGGGCAAATATAAAACATTGCCCATATAAAAAGAATAACATACTGAGAAGTATAGAAGGAATCTCATATGGGAGGGAAAAAAGTTTTTTTATATATATCACATAGTGGGTTGTTATCGCTTATGAGACTAGTGGATATGTGAAATATTCTTTTTAGTTAATATAGCACACGCACATAACTCTATTAAAGTCTTCAGTGTGCATCCCATTCGGTCACAATAGACATGATCCAGGGACTCGAATAATCCATACAACAACCAAAGTGTCGGAAGCCACCAGGGCAAACCGGCCACACCAAAGGATATATATGGGCACTTAATAATAAAAATTGAATAAAAGCAAAATAAAAATAAAAAATATAAAATAAAAAACACATGAAAAACAGTTTCCCTGAAGCAAGAGGGCACTTACAGTACAAAAAAGCTCTGGAACGCCTTTCTAAATAAAAAGACATCATATCTTACATGCAATATATAGATCTAAAAGAAATAATAAAAATGAGTAAAAAATGTGAATGAGCAAAAAGAACCAATGGTAACTAATTAACCTCCACCCTCTAGGAGTTGTCTATGAAGGAATTAACATCAACATCGATGTTAAGGCCGAAGGGGGTATAGGTCTTTAATTTGTGGACCCAGGCCATCTCTAATCTAGAGATGGTTCGTACCAAAACACTTCCCCTCCAGTGGGGCTTGAATTTGTCTATCCCCAAAAAAATTGTACCTGTGGGGTCCCTGCTATGAGCTGTCAGGTAATGTTTTGATACAGAGTGTTTGGTAAATCCTCTCCTGATGTTGTTAATATGTTCGTTTAGTCTTACCTGCAGGGGTCTTTTAGTCCGGCCTACATACTGCAGGCCACAAGGGCACTGCAGTAAGTAGACGACTCCCGTGGTAGAACAAGTAATGAAAGGCTCAATGGTGAAGGATTTACGTGTGCTAGTAGAAGTAAAATTTACCGACCTTCTATTCCTACAGCCGTTTAGCGAACATACACCTCCTACATTGGAAGTATCCTGTTAGTTCAGAGAAAAAACTAGGTCTCGACATAGGAGGGTCGAAAATGTTGGGTGCTACTTTGTCTCTGAGGGAAGGTGCCCCCCTAAAAACTACCTGGGGTTTAACTGGCAAGATGGATGTCAGTACCCTATCATTTTTTAAAATGTGCCAATATTTATTTATAATACGCTTAACTTTGGCATGTTGACAAGTGAAGTCGGTGACAAATGGACAACGAAATGAAGCGTTAATCGGATCTTTGGCCCGCTCAACAAGCAGATCCTTTCGGTCCACTTTCTCGACTTGATCTAATGTATTGGCCAAAAAATCTGGAGAATAGCCCTTCGCGACAAACCTTTGGGTCAGAGTGAGTGCCTGGTTCTTAAATGTAACAACATCCGTACAGTTCCGTTTTAACCGAAGAAACTGGCTTTTAGGTACGGATTTAATCCATGAAGCGTGATGACAGCTATCATGGGGGATAAAGGAGTTCCTATCGGTTGGTTTAAAATATGTAGACGTGACAAATTGATTGTTATGGATGGAAATAGTGAGATCCAAAAAGTTAATCTGTTCCGGACTGGCCTCATAATTGAGTTGAATGCCCCTGTCGTTGTTATTAAGGAAGCACATGTACTCAGATAGGTCTGAAATAGTGCCGTCCCACAGGAGGAGGATGTCGTCTATATAACGAACCCACAAGACCACCTGAGGTCTTGGCTGGGCATAGACGACATCCTCCTCCCACCTGGCCATAAATAAATTGGCCAGGCTGGGGGCATATTTTGCCCCCATTGCAACTCCCCTATCCTGACGGTAATAATTTCCATCGAACCAAAAAAAATTATGCGTCGCAGCAAACTCCAACAGCAACATAATAAACAAAATTTGCTGCTCTGGGAGGTTAGAGAGTCGATGTAAATGGTCAGACACAGCCTCCAAACCCAATTGATGGGGGATGACCGTATATAACGAAGTGACATCAGCTGTCACCAATAACATCCCTTCGCTCGGTGTATGGTTCGAGAGGAGGTTAATAACGTCCCGAGTGTCCTTAACATAGGATCTCATGGTACGTACCAAAGGTTGCAAATAAAAGTCTATATATTTGCCCACCCGGGACGTGATAGAATCGATCCCACTGACTATGGGACGTCCCGGGGGGCAAACTAGACTCTTATGTATCTTTGGTAAATAGTAGATTATCGGTACCCTGGGGGCCCTAGGAACCAAGAAGGACTTCTCTTTTTTGTTCAAGATACCAGAGCTCTGTCCCCTGGTAACCAAAAGCTCTAATTCAGTTTTGTAAGCGGCATTAGGGTTAGATTGCAACCGGGTGTAGGTAGTGTCATCTCCTAAAATGCGATACATTTCATGCATATAATCGCTTTTATTCAAAATGACAATCCCACCGCCTTTATCCGCAGGGCGGACGACAAGCTGTTTGTTATTACACAAAGAATCTATACCCAACTGGATATCTTTCTTACTCTTCACATATTTCACATTCATTTCATCTAACTCTTTCAAGGCCAAATCCCTAAACACCTTAAGTGAGGGAGGGAGATGGCCTGGGGGATTAAACAAAGATGCATTGGAAAAACCAGAGTGAGAAAAGCCATCACTCGAAATTCTGGGTGGATTGGCAGTATTTGAAGCTAAATATCTTTGGATGTTGAGTTTTCTAACATATTTGTGGATGTCCATGTAAGTTTGGAACTTATTGATGTTCCGGGGTGGGGCAAATTTTAGACCTTTGTCCAGGACTCTGATCTCTGAGTCAGTCAATGTCTGAGAGCTGAGATTAAATATCCCATTCCCATCTATGTCCTTGGTCTTTTGGGACTTAATGCGCCTCCCCCCTCTAGTTCCTCTTTTAGTTCTACTAGTCTTTTTGTGCCCTGATTGGGCCTGGGAAAATCCCAATTTTGATGTCCTGAGTTGTATGTGATGTCAGTTCCAGCACCGTCAGCGTGATTGAAAGCGTATTGGTTACTGGAACTAGCATCACCCTCTCTTATTCCAAGAGATGGTTGATATGGGTCTTGTTCAGGGTACCGAATGTCCCCCAAAGGTGAAAAATTGTTCTGTACTGGTACATTATAAACGGTATTGTGGTCTCCCTCGTAATGTACTATGGGTTGCCCACCATAGTTACTCGGGCGAGCATACCCAGGGCCCCGGAGGTGAGGTGGGATAAACGTACGTTGATCTGAATGGCCTCCTTGTGGGTGACCACTATTGCCATAATTAGTGTCATTGTACCCATTATTGTGTCTAAATGCAGTACCTCGTCCCCGTCCTGGGGGTGGGCCCCGTGTTGGACCTTTTCCACGGCCACGCTGAGAACCGCGATTGGGGGAATCATACCTATATGGCTGATAGGAAAAAGGTACTCCCTGTGGGCGTTGTGCCCCTAGCCCAGCTGGACCTGGATAAGGGTACGGAGCAGGAGGACGTTTATTGTCCACCCTCTGGGGGAGTGGCTGAATTCTGCCAGGATATGTATGAGCTCCCTGAGGGGGTGCCGCAACATGACCAATGTTGTTAGGAAGACCTCCCTGAGAGGTAGTCATAACTTGACTGTCCATGTATGGAATAGTGTCCATCACTTGGGTGGCCTCATTATTTTGTTCGGCAAGTAGTTTCTTTTGCCATTCAAAAACTGTGTGGGACTCATAGTCTGCTATATCTCTATTGAATTTTTTCTTTTTCTTTAATTTCTGTTCTTTTTCTTCCTTTTCTAGAAATTTGAGCAAACCCTTGGATCTATCTAAATACTCTTCTCCCGTTTGAAAGGGAGTAAGTTTATCTTTGATCAGCTTAATTTCCTCATCCAGTCTGGCCAATTTACTGGCCTTCCTTTCAAGTAGGAACCTCAGGAGGCTGATACCAGCCTCATTGAAATGTTTGTACCAACCCTCTAGGTCATTCTCTCCTTTCTGTGGGCCCACATCCCACCTGAGGCTGCGGGGTACCATATGTTTTTTGACATATGTTTCCAGAAATGCAATATCCCATTGCGTGTGGATCTCTGAAACTACCAGATTTTTTAATCGTGTGAACAATCCACCAATGTCATTATCTCCATTTTTAAAGGGCTCAAAGACACCGTCCGTGTTCACCACCCTTGTGGCCCTAAATTCAAAAATGTCCATATCGCTAGTTGGATATTTAAAGCCGACTGGATAAAGACCAACTAAATAAATGTAAGCAGCAATAAAAAGGTACAGAAAACTATAAGGTTAAAAAAATACTGCGCTAACACAATAAAAAAAGCTGCGACTAAAGGTAGTAAACCGTGAATCTAATATAATTAAAAAAAAGTCGCGCTAAAAAAATTATTTGAGAATAGCAACAATCTAGTGCCTAAAGTGATAAAAAGTAGATTTGAATAAAAAATATAATTGAAACAATACCCAATGTATATAAACTCCACGATGAGATGGAATAAATGATATACAAAAAGGATTATTTTCTATGTGAAAAATAAATAGTGAAATAAATTGACATGGTTGAATGTGAACGACAAAAATTAATTTCCAGAACACTATTACCACGTGCAACAATGTAAAGAAATATTGTGAAGACACTGAACATATACCCTGTGAAAAGCAAAAAATGAAACAATAAAAGTTATAACCAAACTAAAAAAGTCCATAAAAAATCCAAGTCCAGAAGAGCAGTAATTATTGAAGTTCTTGCATATTGTGGAAAAAAGGCAAGTAGATATCCCCCAGTGCTAGGTGAAGTGCAGAGACAGACTTGCTGAAGTGACACAGGTGCATGGGCAGACCTCCACCGTTTAAAACAACTGCCTCTTACCAAATAGAGTTGGTCTCTAGATTATAGGAGACCAATGGAACGGATGGCTGCAACCCCAGCCAGGGATCTAGAACAGCAGACACTTGTTGTCATCCGGGACCCGGAACTCGCTCCGTCACACACAGCAAATAGAGTAAGATGGCTCCCCATAGAAGAAATAAAAGCTCCACATAGCATAAAAACCACGACTTTATTTAATAAAGAGTAAGATTGCACTTACACAATGGTTGTAAAAAACAAGCATCAAAACGCCGGCCGTTCCAGAGCTTTTTTGTACTGTAAGTGCCCTCTTGCTTCAGGGAAACTGTTTTTCATGTGTTTTTTATTTTATATTTTTTATTTTTATTTTGCTTTTATTCAATTTTTATTATTAAGTGCCCATATATATCCTTTGGTGTGGCCGGTTTGCCCTGGTGGCTTCCGACACTTTGGTTGTTGTATGGATTATTCGAGTCCCTGGATCATGTCTATTGTGACCGAATGGGATGCACACTGAAGACTTTAATAGAGTTATGTGCGTGTGCTATATTAACTAAAAAGAATATTTCACATATCCACTAGTCTCATAAGCGATAACAACCCACTATGTGATATATATAAAAAAACTTTTTTCCCTCCCATATGAGATTCCTTCTATACTTCTCAGTATGTTATTCTTTTTATATGGGCAATGTTTTATATTTGCCCTCAGTGTCTCCCTTAGACAGGATGGCGCTTTAATCGCTTCCTGTATAGGGAGATGCTGCTGTTGTGTCTATTTGCATTTGCCCTTAGTGTTTCCCTTAGACAAGATGGCGCTTCAATCGCTTCCTGTGTAATAAGATGCTGTTGTCATGTCTATATAAGCGGTGCGTCGGGACGTTGCTCGTATCCCGTGACCACGTCCTGTTGTGACGAAACGACGTAGGGAGGAGGAGCTACGTCCCGACGACACCGCGTTCTGTACACCCGGAAGACACGGGGAGTCTATCAGCCGGCCGGCGTTTTGATGCTTGTTTTTTACAACCATTGTGTAAGTGCAATCTTACTCTTTATTAAATAAAGTCGTGGTTTTTATGCTATGTGGAGCTTTTATTTCTTCTATGGGGAGCCATCTTACTCTATTTGCTGTGTGTGACGGAGCGAGTTCCGGGTCCCGGATGACAACAAGTGTCTGCTGTTCTAGATCCCTGGCTGGGGTTGCAGCCATCCGTTCCATTGGTCTCCTATAATCTAGAGACCAACTCTATTTGGTAAGAGGCAGTTGTTTTAAACGGTGGAGGTCTGCCCATGCACCTGTGTCACTTCAGCAAGTCTGTCTCTGCACTTCACCTAGCACTGGGGGATATCTACTTGCCTGTTTTCCACAATATGCAAGAACTTCAATAATTACTGCTCTTCTGGACTTGGATTTTTTATGGACTTTTTTAGTTTGGTTATAACTTTTATTGTTTCATTTTTTGCTTTTCACAGGGTATATGTTCAGTGTCTTCACAATATTTCTTTACATTGTTGCACGTGGTAATAGTGTTCTGGAAATTAATTTTTGTCGTTCACATTCAACCATGTCAATTTATTTCACTATTTATTTTTCACATAGAAAATAATCCTTTTTGTATATCATTTATTCCATCTCATCGTGGAGTTTATATACATTGGGTATTGTTTCAATTATATTTTTTATTCAAATCTACTTTTTATCACTTTAGGCACTAGATTGTTGCTATTCTCAAATAATTTTTTTAGCGCGACTTTTTTTTAATTATATTAGATTCACGGTTTACTACCTTTAGTCGCAGCTTTTTTTATTGTGTTAGCGCAGTATTTTTTTAACCTTATAGTTTTCTGTACCTTTTTATTGCTGCTTACATTTATTTAGTTGGTCTTTATCCAGTCGGCTTTAAATATCCAACTAGCGATATGGACATTTTTGAATTTAGGGCCACAAGGGTGGTGAACACGGACGGTGTCTTTGAGCCCTTTAAAAATGGAGATAATGACATTGGTGGATTGTTCACACGATTAAAAAATCTGGTAGTTTCAGAGATCCACACGCAATGGGATATTGCATTTCTGGAAACATATGTCAAAAAACATATGGTACCCCGCAGCCTCAGGTGGGATGTGGGCCCACAGAAAGGAGAGAATGACCTAGAGGGTTGGTACAAACATTTCAATGAGGCTGGTATCAGCCTCCTGAGGTTCCTACTTGAAAGGAAGGCCAGTAAATTGGCCAGACTGGATGAGGAAATTAAGCTGATCAAAGATAAACTTACTCCCTTTCAAACGGGAGAAGAGTATTTAGATAGATCCAAGGGTTTGCTCAAATTTCTAGAAAAGGAAGAAAAAGAACAGAAATTAAAGAAAAAGAAAAAATTCAATAGAGATATAGCAGACTATGAGTCCCACACAGTTTTTGAATGGCAAAAGAAACTACTTGTCGAACAAAATAATGAGGCCACCCAAGTGATGGACACTATTCCATACATGGACAGTCAAGTTATGACTACCTCTCAGGGAGGTCTTCCTAACAACATTGGTCATGTTGCGGCACCCCCTCAGGGAGCTCATACATATCCTGGCAGAATTCAGCCACTCCCCCAGAGGGTGGACAATAAACGTCCTCCTGCTCCGTACCCTTATCCAGGTCCAGCTGGGCTAGGGGCACAACGCCCACAGGGAGTACCTTTTTCCTATCAGCCATATAGGTATGATTCCCCCAATCGCGGTTCTCAGCGTGGCCGTGGAAAAGGTCCAACACGGGGCCCACCCCCAGGACGGGGACGAGGTACTGCATTTAGACACAATAATGGGTACAATGACACTAATTATGGCAATAGTGGTCACCCACAAGGAGGCCATTCAGATCAACGTACGTTTATCCCACCTCACCTCCGGGGCCCTGGGTATGCTCGCCCGAGTAACTATGGTGGGCAACCCATAGTACATTACGAGGGAGACCACAATACCGTTTATAATGTACCAGTACAGAACAATTTTTCACCTTTGGGGGACATTCGGTACCCTGAACAAGACCCATATCAACCATCTCTTGGAATAAGAGAGGGTGATGCTAGTTCCAGTAACCAATACGCTTTCAATCACGCTGACGGTGCTGGAACTGACATCACATACAACTCAGGACATCAAAATTGGGATTTTCCCAGGCCCAATCAGGGCACAAAAAGACTAGTAGAACTAAAAGAGGAACTAGAGGGGGGAGGCGCATTAAGTCCCAAAAGACCAAGGACATAGATGGGAATGGGATATTTAATCTCAGCTCTCAGACATTGACTGACTCAGAGATCAGAGTCCTGGACAAAGGTCTAAAATTTGCCCCACCCCGGAACATCAATAAGTTCCAAACTTACATGGACATCCACAAATATGTTAGAAAACTCAACATCCAAAGATATTTAGCTTCAAATACTGCCAATCCACCCAGAATTTCGAGTGATGGCTTTTCTCACTCTGGTTTTTCCAATGCATCTTTGTTTAATCCCCCAGGCCATCTCCCTCCCTCACTTAAGGTGTTTAGGGATTTGGCCTTGAAAGAGTTAGATGAAATGAATGTGAAATATGTGAAGAGTAAGAAAGATATCCAGTTGGGTATAGATTCTTTGTGTAATAACAAACAGCTTGTCGTCCGCCCTGCGGATAAAGGCGGTGGGATTGTCATTTTGAATAAAAGCGATTATATGCATGAAATGTATCGCATTTTAGGAGATGACACTACCTACACCCGGTTGCAATCTAACCCTAATGCCGCTTACAAAACTGAATTAGAGCTTTTGGTTACCAGGGGACAGAGCTCTGGTATCTTGAACAAAAAAGAGAAGTCCTTCTTGGTTCCTAGGGCCCCCAGGGTACCGATAATCTACTATTTACCAAAGATACATAAGAGTCTAGTTTGCCCCCCGGGACGTCCCATAGTCAGTGGGATCGATTCTATCACGTCCCGGGTGGGCAAATATATAGACTTTTATTTGCAACCTTTGGTACGTACCATGAGATCCTATGTTAAGGACACTCGGGACGTTATTAACCTCCTCTCGAACCATACACCGAGCGAAGGGATGTTATTGGTGACAGCTGATGTCACTTCGTTATATACGGTCATCCCCCATCAATTGGGTTTGGAGGCTGTGTCTGACCATTTACATCGACTCTCTAACCTCCCAGAGCAGCAAATTTTGTTTATTATGTTGCTGTTGGAGTTTGCTGCGACGCATAATTTTTTTTGGTTCGATGGAAATTATTACCGTCAGGATAGGGGAGTTGCAATGGAGGCAAAATATGCCCCCAGCCTGGCCAATTTATTTATGGCCAGGTGGGAGGAGGATGTCGTCTATGCCCAGCCAAGACCTCAGGTGGTCTTGTGGGTTCGTTATATAGACGACATCCTCCTCCTGTGGGACGGCACTATTTCAGACCTATCTGAGTACATGTGCTTCCTTAATAACAACGACAGGGGCATTCAACTCAATTATGAGGCCAGTCCGGAACAGATTAACTTTTTGGATCTCACTATTTCCATCCATAACAATCAATTTGTCACGTCTACATATTTTAAACCAACCGATAGGAACTCCTTTATCCCCCATGATAGCTGTCATCACGCTTCATGGATTAAATCCGTACCTAAAAGCCAGTTTCTTCGGTTAAAACGGAACTGTACGGATGTTGTTACATTTAAGAACCAGGCACTCACTCTGACCCAAAGGTTTGTCGCGAAGGGCTATTCTCCAGATTTTTTGGCCAATACATTAGATCAAGTCGAGAAAGTGGACCGAAAGGATCTGCTTGTTGAGCGGGCCAAAGATCCAATTAACGCTTCATTTCGTTGTCCATTTGTCACCGACTTCACTTGTCAACATGCCAAAGTTAAGCGTATTATAAATAAATATTGGCACATTTTAAAAAATGATAGGGTACTGACATCCATCTTGCCAGTTAAACCCCAGGTAGTTTTTAGGGGGGCACCTTCCCTCAGAGACAAAGTAGCACCCAACATTTTCGACCCTCCTATGTCGAGACCTAGTTTTTTCTCTGAACTAACAGGATACTTCCAATGTAGGAGGTGTCAGGTATGTTCGCTAAACGGCTGTAGGAATAGAAGGTCGGTAAATTTTACTTCTACTAGCACACGTAAATCCTTCACCATTGAGCCTTTCATTACTTGTTCTACCACGGGAGTCGTCTACTTACTGCAGTGCCCTTGTGGCCTGCAGTATGTAGGCCGGACTAAAAGACCCCTGCAGGTAAGACTAAACGAACATATTAACAACATCAGGAGAGGATTTACCAAACACTCTGTATCAAAACATTACCTGACAGCTCATAGCAGGGACCCCACAGGTACAATTTTTTTGGGGATAGACAAATTCAAGCCCCACTGGAGGGGAAGTGTTTTGGTACGAACCATCTCTAGATTAGAGATGGCCTGGGTCCACAAATTAAAGACCTATACCCCCTTCGGCCTTAACATCGATGTTGATGTTAATTCCTTCATAGACAACTCCTAGAGGGTGGAGGTTAATTAGTTACCATTGGTTCTTTTTGCTCATTCACATTTTTTACTCATTTTTATTATTTCTTTTAGATCTATATATTGCATGTAAGATATGATGTCTTTTTATTTAGAAAGGCGTTCCAGAGCTTTTTTGTACTGTAAGTGCCCTCTTGCTTCAGGGAAACTGTTTTTCATGTGTTTTTTATTTTATATTTTTTATTTTTATTTTGCTTTTATTCAATTTTTATTATTAAGTGCCCATATATATCCTTTGGTGTGGCCGGTTTGCCCTGGTGGCTTCCGACACTTTGGTTGTTGTATGGATTATTCGAGTCCCTGGATCATGTCTATTGTGACCGAATGGGATGCACACTGAAGACTTTAATAGAGTTATGTGCGTGTGCTATATTAACTAAAAAGAATATTTCACATATCCACTAGTCTCATAAGCGATAACAACCCACTATGTGATATATATAAAAAAACTTTTTTCCCTCCCATATGAGATTCCTTCTATACTTCTCAGTATGTTATTCTTTTTATATGGGCAATGTTTTATATTTGCCCTCAGTGTCTCCCTTAGACAGGATGGCGCTTTAATCGCTTCCTGTATAGGGAGATGCTGCTGTTGTGTCTATTTGCATTTGCCCTTAGTGTTTCCCTTAGACAAGATGGCGCTTCAATCGCTTCCTGTGTAATAAGATGCTGTTGTCATGTCTATATAAGCGGTGCGTCGGGACGTTGCTCGTATCCCGTGACCACGTCCTGTTGTGACGAAACGACGTAGGGAGGAGGAGCTACGTCCCGACGACACCGCGTTCTGTACACCCGGAAGACACGGGGAGTCTATCAGCCGGCCGGCGTTTTGATGCTTGTTTTTTACAACCATTGTGTAAGTGCAATCTTACTCTTTATTAAATAAAGTCGTGGTTTTTATGCTATGTGGAGCTTTTATTTCTTCTATGGGGAGCCATCTTACTCTATTTGCTGTGTGTGACGGAGCGAGTTCCGGGTCCCGGATGACAACAAGTGTCTGCTGTTCTAGATCCCTGGCTGGGGTTGCAGCCATCCGTTCCATTGGTCTCCTATAATCTAGAGACCAACTCTATTTGGTAAGAGGCAGTTGTTTTAAACGGTGGAGGTCTGCCCATGCACCTGTGTCACTTCAGCAAGTCTGTCTCTGCACTTCACCTAGCACTGGGGGATATCTACTTGCCTGTTTTCCACAATATGCAAGAACTTCAATAATTACTGCTCTTCTGGACTTGGATTTTTTATGGACTTTTTTAGTTTGGTTATAACTTTTATTGTTTCATTTTTTGCTTTTCACAGGGTATATGTTCAGTGTCTTCACAATATTTCTTTACATTGTTGCACGTGGTAATAGTGTTCTGGAAATTAATTTTTGTCGTTCACATTCAACCATGTCAATTTATTTCACTATTTATTTTTCACATAGAAAATAATCCTTTTTGTATATCATTTATTCCATCTCATCGTGGAGATTATATACAGTGGGTATTGTTTCAATTATATTTTTTATTCAAATCTACTTTTTATCACTTTAGGCACTAGATTGTTGCTATTCTCAAATAATTTTTTTAGCGCGACTTTTTTTTAATTATATTAGATTCACGGTTTACTACCTTTAGTCGCAGCTTTTTTTATTGTGTTAGCGCAGTATTTTTTTAACCTTGAGGTCTGGCAGTGCAGTGCGGTGAATGAGAGAGAGAATGGGGCACAGTGTAACTGTGTGTAATGCACATAGCTGTGTGCAGTGATTTAGCACTTTGAGGGTTAAAACAGGCGGTAAGGAGGTTACATATCACCTCCAAGATGCCTGCCAACTGCCCTCTGAAAAGTGATTGGCCATTGACAGAGGGGCAGCAAAGGCTGCCATATGTCTAACTGAATCGTTAAATTTGCACACTTGTCACACTTTGATTGACGCTTGCGCGATCATGCTACACTGTTCCCATATGACATTTTTATAATTTTTTTTCCTCACAAATTTCTTTTCTTGGTATTTAATCACCACTGAATTTTATTTTTTTGCTAAACAAAAAGGGCGACATCAGGTGTGACGAAACGTACCTAGGGAGGAAGCAACGGGCTGCTATCGAGAGCCGGTCGACTCGATTTTTAAATGCCGTTTTATCTCATCAAAATTGTAAGTGCAGTTTTCTTTCTTTTAAAGTGATTAATAAAAGGTTTAACACTATGCAAGCCTTTACTTTTCAATGGGGACCTTCTGAATTTATGTGTATATGAGGCCATCCATTTGGTGAAAACGCTGGGAGCAGTGCTGCACTATACAGAGACCCGAGGCGGAGTGATAAGCCACAGGCGAATTTCGATCTTCCGTAACAGGAGATCATTTACAGCTGGTAAGAGGCAGTTTTTATAGAGGTGGAGGCACTACTACTTCTCTCACTTTTCCTGGGTGTTATGTTTGTGTGCCACTGTGGAGGATCACATTGAACTGGCATCTCCAACACATGGACTTGTCTTTGGGTCTTTTTCCGCCCTGGAATCAATCAGTGACTTTTTTCAATAATTGTATTGGAGTTTACTATGAATTCTTTTCACAAATTGCACAGCTATTGATTTGTGTATTTTTCACCTGTTCAAGGCAGCATCCTTGATCATTTTTATTTATTATCAATCAGTGCAACTTGTTCTCTTTATTAATTCTAGAATAAGGCTTACCTATAGGTACTGTAAATATCTCCTAAATGGCCCGTGCCGTTTCTTCAGGAGCGTGTGCCATGACCGGCGGCTCACGGGAGTGACTTCACGCGGTTCCGGGCCAATCACAGATCCGGAGTCCACGGCCCCCCGGAAGGAAGACGGGAGAAGATGGATGCGGCCTGCAGCGGGGGCGACGCGGGCTTCATTTGCAGGTAAGTGTCACATAATGTGCTAGTATGCGTTGTATACTAGCACATTCATTATGCCTTTACTTTACAGCGAAGAAAAAAACAAAAATAAACACAGAGAGTTTACTTCCTCTTTAAGTTTTGGATTGGGACGGGTTAAAGGGGAATTATGGGGTTAATTAAAAAAAAAAAAAAATCTTGGTGTGGGACACTGCAGGTGTCCCACGCCGTGCTCTGAGACGGAGAGATCACATGGCGGCTGGTCTGTCACTGTCAGTCATTGCACTGTGTTCTGCTTCTCCATCATCCAGCACTGGAGGGACAGGCTGGGGAAGGGGAGGGGGGAATTTGGCAGGCTCTCGCGGTCATCAGGGCCATCTTTAAGGCAGGGCAAAAGGGGCAGCTGCCCTGGGCCCTGTCATTGTTGTGGGGCCCAAAGCAGCTGCCTCATACTTGCCAACTATCCCAGTTTAAATTCCCTTGTCCCTTGAAGATTTAGTCCTGTGCTGTGTCCTGACATCTCAGTGTGAAGTGCTGGTACTAATGCTGCCCAGCTCTGCCCTATTGTGGTGTACAGATGACTCACCTGCAGACCCTGTGTTTACATGTAAATAACCGGCATTCATATGTAAATAGCTGCGACATTCATAAGTAAATAGCTGCGGCCGGCAGCATTGATATGTAAATAAAGGTGGCACTCATATGTATATCATGCCCCCCCTGCAGCGAGGAGATGATGTGCTGTAATCTCTAGCAACCAATTAACAAGCAGAAATCATTTGCTGTAACCTCTAGCAACTAATCAGTGAGCCGTAGTGTGTGCTGTAACCTCTAGCAACGAGTCAGTAAGCAGTAATGATATGCTGTACTGCTGGCAACCAATTGCAATTGCTGCCTGATCTGATACAGTAAATTGATTTTAAGTTTAGCTGCTATTTATTGTATATCTCAGAGCAGGTGGAGGGTGAAACTGCATGGGGGGGGGCAAGAACATTTTTGCCCAGGGTCCAATCAATATTAAAGAGGGCCCTGGCGGTCCCCTGGGTGGTGGAAGGTGTCAGTCTTCTATCAGGCAGTCAGGGGGATCCCAATAATAATTTCCAAATGTGATGCGATTCTTCCCCATCACCTGATAGCAGGTAATAACCCAACATCAGCTGACTGTGACTTGTACCCCTGTGACCTCAGAGGATTACCGGCTGTGCTTCTTCTATGGCCAAAAATAATGTTCTCATTCATTTATTTTTAGAAATTTCTGTTTATTTTTTGCTGCCTGTTTCCTGAAGGGGAGATTCCTTTTCAGCTATTGGCGTATTCATAAAGCAGTGAATTGGACATTCGCCAATCATTTACCGCAGGTGAATCTTCCTGATCCATGTGTGCGTTTTATTAATATGCCCCTTATTGTTCTAGAAGTAGAAGGAAATCCCCCTCTCAGTTTCTATAGGATCAGATATCCCCTCTGGAACATTCCTCGTGACAACTACATAGGATTTCCCATCACTTCCTGCCTCTGTGACACCGGACCCTGGGACACGTCTCCCCTAGTTGGGGACACAGACAGCAATAAAAACCTGGCAGAGGATCTAACCCATCTCCGGTCTCTACCATCCAAGTCCAAAAAACCCCCAAAAAAAAACAAACATCATACATTTTGGCTGTACATACAACTGATACTCTAGGTATTTACTTAATTTCCAAGAGCTGGAGGATACTTTTGTTTAGGCACAGGGTCACCTAGAGTCCAGGGCAAACATACCAAATTGCGCCCCCCCCCAGATGTATGAGCATTTTTTTTGGGGGGGGGGGAGGGGGCGCAATTTGGCACTAATCTCCATGCTCACCCCCTAAGCACCCAGCACAAATCCCCCCCCCCAAAAAAAATAAAAAATCTTCCCCCTCCTAGCACAAATCATCTACCCCTCAAATATCCCCTCCAAGCACAACCCCCCCTTCCAGCTTAAATTCCCCTCCCCCAATCCCCCATCCTAGCACAATCCCCCCCCCCCAATCATCCCTACTAGCACAAGTCCCCCCCACCCCCATCAGAAAAATGAATATTTCCCCTCTATCATATTATTTTAACCCCCCCCCCCCCCCGAAATCCACTATCCTAGTACAAATCCTCTTCCCCATCCACCTTTCCAACACAAATTTCCCCCCAAATCACCACCACTCCTAGCACCCCTCCCCAAACTTGCCCTCCAAGGACAATTCTTACCCCCCAGCTGCTTCCCAAATCCCCCCCCAACACAAATCTCCTCCCCATAATCTCCTTTTGGTCCCCCCCCACCTCACATGATACCACAGTGCCCAGGGAAGCAATTCCCCCCCCTGTCCACCCCTGTTTAGGCATGTATAGGACTTGAGGAACTGTCAGCAAACACATAGGTGTTAGGGCTTCATTCACACAAGCTCTGCCCTCTGAAGAGCAATCCATATTCAGATCGCTCTTCGGAGAGCAATTGACAGGTGGTGAGATGCTTTGTATTGCCTCCTCACCCCCTGCTTTGACCCCTTGAACCCCTCACTAGCGTGTCCAGTGACAAGCCCCCTATGTGATAGCATACTGTACATGACACGTCTTCTATAACCTGGTTGTTGACCGCCCTATAGTTTTACTGCTACAGGGCGGCAGCTGTGTGCCAGATTACATACTATATATATACCGGTATATGTGATCCTGCAGTTCCTGGTAGGGGGCATAGATGCGCGCTGGCGGCGGTTTGCTCATGCTGTGATTACACACAGCGGGAGCCGATCCGCGGGTCCACCGACACCCGTCGATCGTTAGGCAGAGAGACGGAACTGCAATCTTCTCATGTAAACAAGGCAGATCTCCGTTCTGACAGGAGGGAAGGGATGGAGTTCGTGTTTCTGCAAAGCAGGGAATAAATTCTCTTCCCCTAGTGAAAGCACTTCCCACAGTACACAAAAACACTGGCTAGGCACACAGTTGATCCTTTCATTGCCCCTGTTGTTAACCCCTTCCCAAACAGAGTTATTAGTACAGTGACAGTGCATATTTTTAGCACTGATTTCTATATTAGTGTCCCTGGTCCCCAAAAAGTGTCAAAAGTGTCAGTTAGTGCCAGAATGTCCGCCGCAATATCGCAGTCCCACTATAAGTCACTGATTCCTGCCATTACATGTAAAAAATAAATAAATAAACAAAAATATCCCATAGATAATAGACGCTATAACTTTTATACAAACCAATCAATATACCCTTTTTGTTTTGTTTTTTTACCAAAAATATGTAGCAGAATACACATTGGCCAAATTTATGAAGAAATTTGATTTTTTTTTTTTTTTTAATTTATTGGATATGTTTTATGGCAGAAAGTAAAAAAAAAAAATTTTTTTTTTTTTTTTTAAATTGTTGGTCTGTTTTGGTTTATAGCACAAAAAATAAGCTGGTGATCAAATACCACCAAAAGAAAGCTCTTTTTGTGGGAAAAAAAAGGACATCAATTTTTTTTTGGGTACAATGTCGCACGATCGCTTATTTATCGGTTAAAGTAATGCAGTGCTGTATTACAAACAATGGCCTGGTCAGGAAGGGGGGCGAGTGATTAAAGTGACAAAAGAAAAAAAGTAAAAGAAGGAAACAAATTTTCAATGATGTATTCTTATATAAACAAAAATCAACCAGCGCAAGCCACAAAAACCTAGCCTAACAGCAGCTGTGATACTGAGGGTAAATGTATCAAATCCCGTAAATTAACATGAAGAAAAAGCAGTACAGCGCATAAAATAAATAAATTAATAAACTAAAGTCCAAGGTAAACAAATTTCAGGCAAATTCCAGTGATTCCTCCAGTGACTCAGTTGACATGAGAAATAGCAAGGTGACTGTGGTGACACACGTGGACCTCCACCTTCGGTGACAATAGCCGCTCACCTCAATGAATGGACCCCTGAGTAAATCAGTCAGGTCAAAACAGCGGTTCCCTCACAGGGATAATACCAAGGGGAGATGAGTACACGATAAGGCATCAGCAGCAGCAGCTTGAGCTTTCAGTGACCAGCATAGAGACAGTTCTCACATGTAAAAGAGGTAGGAAAGAATCTAGTGCTCTCTGTATGATACTTAAAACGATTTAATAAAGTAGCGAAAAAACTCACATTACAATGCACTGTGCCCCAGTGCGAAGGATAGAAGCATGGATAGAGTGGATGTCCCATACAGGATGGACGAGCGGAGTGCGGGTGACGTCACGATCGGAGCACGTACACAATGCCGTACGTGTTACGTCCCTCAAAGTGGGCATGACTTCCTCAGCGGCGACGGCTGAGCGTGAGAACACCATTTAAATACAAGTCCGCTCCTCCCCAACAGCCAATAGGCTCGAATGTATACCCATCACTATGGAGACCGGGTCAAAATGCTTCACAACAGGAAGTGACTATATCCGCTCCTCCCAAGCAGCTAATAGGCTTGAATGTGCCCATCACTATAGTAACCAGGGTCAAACCATTCAAGCCAGGAAGTCACTATGTACAAAAAATAGCCGTGAAAGCCATAGATAAAAAGGCTATTAATAAATAGCATGTAGTGATATGCCAATGGAAACATATCTATAAAACTTTAGACATATAAAATAGTTTAAAAAAAACATGAATACAAATTATAAAAATCAACGGCGTAAGTCACGCACCTCCGCTCAACATCCTGGGTCATCCAGTCCCATAATACAAAATACATATAAAATTAACAATTAGAATAAAAAATAATAAAAAAAAGAGATTGCTGGGCAATTACTAACGATCAGGGATGACGCAGTTAACATCAAACTCGACGTTCAAGCCCCCTGGAACAAGGACCTTAGTCTCGTGAATCCAATGAGATTCTCTACGACTTAATTGGCGTAGGAAATTACCCCCCCCCCTCCAATGCTTATTAACTCTCTCCAAACCCCAGAAGCTTAAACCCCTGGGGTTTTGATTGTGTACCAATTTAAAATGCTTTGAAACATTGTGTGTTTTTATGCCTTTTTTAATGTTGTTGACATGTTCCCCTAAACGAACATGCAAGGGGCGGGATGTCCTACCAATGTATTGTAAGCCACACTCACACTGTAACATGTAGACAACCCCAATCGTGGTACACGTAATGAGTTGTTCTATTTTATATTCTTTACCTGTGGAGGTGGCTCTAAAACTTTTTTGTTTTTTATTATTGCACTTAGAATGCCTGCAGGCTGTGCACCGCCCACAGGCATAAAATCCTGAGAGAAAGGAAAAAAGTCTACTTTCAGAATGTACAGGGGGATCCACCACACCTGGGGCTAAGCAATCTCGTAGGGATGGGGCCTTTTTATAAATGATATTATAATTCAGTACCATTTTGAAATTCGAGACATCTGAACTAGTGTTTTTGATCTTATCAGAGATCAGAGAGGCCCTATCCATAGCCATGACCTTCTCAACCTCGCTGCTTAATATGTGTGTATCATATCCTTTTTCTACGAACCTTGATGAAAGTAAGGCAGATTGGGAAATGAAATCACTATCTCGTGTGCAGTTCTGTCTGAGTCTGACAAATTGTCCCCTGGGGATGTTACAGAGCCATGATTTATGGTGACAACTCCCCAGGGGAATGTATGAGTTGCGGTCTGTGGGTTTGAGGTAGTTACATAATCTAAACCCCTCGTTATCTTTCCAGATCTCAAGGTCAAGAAACACTATTTTTTCTTTACTAAAATTCCATGACAAATAGATATTCTTAGTGTTATTATCAAGTTTCTGGATAAAGGAATCCAAGCTGGACTGATCCCCGTCCCAGATCATGATAAGGTCGTCTATGTACCGTTTATAGCACACTAGCTCCGGGGGGCGCTGCTTGAATACTACGTCTTCCTCCCAGTGGTCCATAAAAAGATTGGCCACACTGGGAGCAAAGCAGGCGCCCATCGCAACGCCCCTCTTTTGGAGGAAGAATTGGCGATTGAACCAAAAATAGTTCTTGACCAAACAAAAGGCCAAACCTCTCAACAGGAATTTTTTATGTTTTTCAGGGAGGTCGGAGAACACAGATAGGGCCCATTGGACAGAGGATAAAGCATCCTCATGACCAATTATGGTGTAAAGGGACCCTACGTCAGCTGTGATCAGTATACTAGAGGGAGAGCAACTAACAGATTCGATGATTTGAATAACATGTTTTGTATCCTTAAGGAAGGCCTCCGTTTTGAAAACTAAAGGCTGGAGGAAATGGTCAATATATTGGCCTAGCCTGGAGGATATAGAATCAATACCATTTACTATAGGCCTCCCAGGGGGGTTGTTAATATCCTTATGGATTTTTGGGAGGCAGTAAATGATAGGGGTTCTGCAGAAGAGGGGATCCAAATAGGAAGCTTCCTTCTTATTGAGAACATTCTCATTTTTTCCTTCCTCTATTAGCCAATGGAGCTCATCCTTGTAGGCCAACATAGGGTCCTTGTTAAGAACCTGATAGGTATCACGGTCTTCCAGTAACCTGTTAAGTTCTTCCAAATATTTGGACTTATCTAGAATCACCAAACCCCCTCCTTTATCCGCTGGGCGGATGATGATATCATTCCTTGTTTCCAAGGATTTGATACCTTGCCTGATGGGTAATGGGTCAATAGCCTTTCTAACTCTCATTTTATCCAGATCATTAAACAACATGTTCTTGAATACTTCAAGATATTTGTTGTCAGCATTGAGAGGATTAAAAGTCGATTTATTGCGTAAATTGGAGTGATAACCTCCTACAATAGTGGCTGGTCTACTAGAATTTGACAAAAAATATTTTTTCATGTTGAGATGTTGAACAAATTTATGGATATTAACATAAGTATCAAACTTGTTCAAATTCAGAACGGGAGCAAACTTCAGCCCCTTATCTAGGACTTGAATCTCACTCTCGCTCAGAACAACGCTGCTCAAATTGTATATCCCTGTTCCTAATTGGGTCTTTGCTTTTTGTAATCGCCTGCCCCCTCTATTTCCTCTCTCTCTTTTCTTTTTCGAGGTGGGCCTGTCATTTGTGGGGGCGGAGTTTGTGGTCGATATTTCCACCAATCTCCTGGATTGGGCTGGTAGGACTGCGACCCCCTCCCCGGTCCACTCTGAGCCCCTAAAAAATCCCCTCCCTCATTATTAACCTGTTGTAGTGGAGCAAATCTGTTAGATAAAGGTAATTGACCCCCATACGCATATTGGGGTGGGTCTCTTCTACCATCATTGTTATGATGAGAATATGAACCATGTTTCTGATTATCCCATCCCCGAGGTGACCCATAATCCTGCTGGTAATGTGGATGGTCATAATTCTCTCTACCGGGGATATGTGGGGGGCCCCTTCCTCTGCCTCCACCTCTCTTGGGGTTCCCTCTGTTTCCCCGACCCCCTCTTGTGGGGGGGGCTGGTGGGGGATGACTATAGGAATTAGGTGTAGCAGGGGGTGGGCCTGAGGTGCTAATTGAATGGTTATGTGCAGTTTGAGAGTTAGTGCCGGAGGAATTAGGAGGGGGATAAGTCTGCCATTTGAAAATATTCCCACTCCTAAAATCATCCGAGTCTCTCATATATTTTCTCTTTTTCTTATTTTGAACCTCAAGATCCCATTTAGTCAGTTTGTTACCAAGATCAGTGGATAACCTCAGGAACTCTTCACTGTTTTTGAAAGGTTCAATGGTATTCTTGATATCGCGAATTTGCGACTCAAGAAACTCCATTTTTCTCTCTTTGCGTGATAACAATAACTGTAATAATTCAGAACCCTTTTTAATAAAGAAATCTCTCCATTCCAGTCCAAGGTAAACAAATTGCAGGCAAATTCCAGTGATTCCTCCAGTGACTCAGGTGACATGAGAAATAGCAAGGTGACTGTGGTGACACACGTGGACCTCCACCTTCGGTGACAATAGCCACTCACCTCAATGAATGGACCTCTGAGTAAATCAGTCAGGTCAAAACAGCGGTTCCCTCACAGGGATAATACCAAGGGGAGATGAGTACACGATAAGGCATCAGCAGCAGCAGCTTGAGCTTTCAGTGACCAGCATAGAGACAGTTCTCACATGTAAAAGAGGTAGGAAAGAATCTAGTGCTCTCTGTATGATACTTAAAACGATTTAATAAAGTAGCGAAAAAACTCACATTACAATGCACTGTGCCCCAGGATTTTTATTCTAATTGTTAATTTTATATGTATTTTGTATTTTGAAGTTTGCTCCCGTTCGGAATTTGAACAAGCTTGATACTTATGTTAATATCCATAAATTTGTTCGACATCTCAACATGAAAAAATATTTTTTGTCAAATTCTAGTAGACCAGCCACTATTGTAGGAGGTTATCACTCCAATTTATGCAATAAATAGACTTTTAATCCTCTCAATGCTGACAACAAATATCTTGAAGTATTCAAGAACATGTTGTTTAATGATCTGGATAAAATGAGAGTTAGAAAGGCTGTTGACCCATTACCCATCAGGCAAGGTATCAAATCCTTGGAAACAAGGAATGATATCATCATCCGCCCAGCGGATAAAGGAGGGGGTTTGGTGATTCTAGATAAGTCCAAATATTTGGGAGAACTTAACAGGTTACTGGAAGACCGTGATACCTATCAGGTTCTTAACAAGGACCCTATGTTGGCCTACAAGGATGAGCTCCATTGGCTAATAGAGGAAGGAAAAAATGAGAATGTTCTCAATAAGAAGGAAGCTTCCTATTTGGATCCCCTCTTCTGCAGAACCCCTATCATTTACTGCCTCCCAAAAATCCATAAGGATATTAACAACCCCCCTGGGAGGCCTATAGTAAATGGTATTGATTCTATATCCTCCAGGCTAGGCCAATATATTGACCATTTCCTCCAGCCTTTAGTTTTCAAAACGGAGGCCTTCCTTAAGGATACAAAACATGTTATTCAAATCATCGAATCTGTTAGTTGCTCTCCCTCTAGTATACTGATCACAGCTGACGTAGGGTCCCTTTACACCATAATTGGTCATGAGGATGCTTTATCCTCTGTCCAATGGGCCCTATCTGTGTTCTCCGACGTCCCTGAAAAACATAAAAAATTCCTGTTGAGAGGTTTGGCCTTTTGTTTGGCCAAGAACTATTTTTGGTTCAATCGCCAATTCTTCCTCCAAAAGAGGGGCGTTGCGATGGGCACCCGCTTTGCTCCCAGTGTGGCCAATCTTTTTATGGCCCACTGGGAGGAAGACGTAGTATTCAAGCAGCGCCCCCCGGAGCTAGTGTGCTATAAACGGTACATAGACGACCTTATCATGATCTGGGACGGGGATCAGTCCAGCTTGGATTCCTTTATCCAGAAACTTGATAATAACACTAAGAATATCTATTTGTCATGGAATTTTAGTAAAGAAAAAATAGTGTTTCTTGACCTTGAGATCTGGAAAGATAACGAGGGGTTTAGATTATGTAACTACCTCAAACCCACAGACCGCAACTCATACATTCCCCTGGGGAGTTGTCACCATAAATCATGGCTCTGTAACATCCCCAGGGGACAATTTGTCAGACTCAGACAGAACTGCACACGAGATAGTGATTTCATTTCCCAATCTGCCTTACTTTCATCAAGGTTCGTAGAAAAAGGATATGATACACACATATTAAGCAGCGAGGTTGAGAAGGTCATGGCTATGGATAGGGCCTCTCTGATCTCTGATAAGATCAAAAACACTAGTTCAGATGTCTCGAATTTCAAAATGGTACTGAATTATAATATCATTTATAAAAAGGCCCCATCCCTACGAGATTGCTTAGCCCCAGGTGTGGTGGATCCCCCTGTACATTCTGAAAGTAGACTTTTTTCCTTTCTCTCAGGATTTTATGCCTGTGGGCGGTGCACAGCCTGCAGGCATTCTAAGTGCAATAATAAAAAACGAAAAAGTTTTAGAGCCACCTCCACAGGTAAAGAATATAAAATAGAACAACTCATTACGTGTACCACGATTGGGGTTGTCTACATGTTACAGTGTGAGTGTGGCTTACAATACATTGGTAGGACATCCCGCCCCTTGCATGTTCGTTTAGGGGAACATGTCAACAACATATAAAAAGACATAAAAACACACAATGTTTCAAAGCATTTTAAATTGGTACACAATCAAAACCCCAGGGGTTTAAGCTTCTGGGGTTTGGAGAGAGTTAATAAGCATTGGAGGGGGGGGGTAATTTCCTACGCCAATTAAGTCGTAGAGAATCTCATTGGATTCACGAGACTAAGGTCCTTGTTCCAGGGGGCTTGAACGTCGAGTTTGATGTTAACTGCGTCATCTCTGATCGTTAGTAATTGCCCAGCAATCTCTTTTTTTATTATTTTTTATTCTAATTGTTAATTTTATATGTATTTTGTATTATGGGACTGGATGACCCAGGATGTTGAGCGGAGGTGCGTGACTTACGCCGTTGATTTTTATAATTTGTATTCATGTTTTTTTTAAACTATTTTATATGTCTAAAGTTTTATAGATATGTTTCCATTGGCATATCACTACATGCTATTTATTAATAGCCTTTTTATCTATGGCTTTCACGGCTATTTTCTGTACATAGTGACTTCCTGGCTTGAATGGTTTGACCCTGGTTACTATAGTGATGGGCACATTCAAGCCTATTAGCTGCTTGGGAGGAGCGGATATAGTCACTTCCTGTTGTGAAGCATTTTGACCCGGTCACCATAGTGATGGGTATACATTCGAGCCTATTGGCTGTTGGGGAGGAGCGGACTTGTATTTAAATGGTGTTCTCACGCTCAGCCGTCGCCGCTGAGGAAGTCCCGCCCACTTTGAGGGACGTAACGCGTACGGCATTGTGTACGTGCTCCGATCGTGATGTCACCCGCGCTCCGCTCGTCCATCCTGTATGGGACATCCACTCTATCCATGCTTCTATCCTTCGCACTGGGGCACAGTGCATTGTAATGTGAGTTTTTTCGCTACTTTATTAAATCGTTTTAAGTATCATACAGAGAGCACTAGATTCTTTCCTACCTCTTTTACATGTGAGAACTGTCTCTATGCTGGTCACTGAAAGCTCAAGCTGCTGCTGCTGATGCCTTATCGTGTACTCATCTCCCCTTGGTATTATCCCTGTGAGGGAACCGCTGTTTTGACCTGACTGATTTACTCAGGGGTCCATTCATTGAGGTGAGCGGCTATTGTCACCGAAGGTGGAGGTCCACGTGTGTCACCACAGTCACCTTGCTATTTCTCATGTCAACTGAGTCACTGGAGGAATCACTGGAATTTGCCTGAAATTTGTTTACCTTGGACTTTAGTTTATTAATTAATTTATTTTATGCGCTGTACTGCTTTTTCTTCATTCATAATGATGTATTCTTAACTCAAAAAAGTCCCTTCCATTGCTCTCAGCCTCTTTCAAATCTCCAAATTCCTTTCTTTTTTTTTTTTTTAGCTGATGTGACTTGAATTGTTGTAAGATCCGTGTTTTTGCTTTGGAGGAACCGTTGGCAAAAAGTTTGAGATCTCGGGGGGACCCCCTGTTCAGATCTACAGCTCAGTGAACATGAGTGAGAGAGAGAGAGAGAGGAGCGGCGCAGAGCCAATCAGCGGCATCTCCACACAGGGGGACATGTAGGAATGTAATCAGTGCCCTGATTACAGTATAGTAAAACATTGTCACCATACAGTGCCCACCAATGCCAGCAATCAGTGCCCATTAGCGATGAAAGTCAGTGCTGGCAATCAGTGTCGCCAATCAGTGCCACCCATCAATGCCCATCAGTGCCCATCAGTACCACCTATCCATGCCGCCCACCAGTGTCACCTATCAGTGCCACCTAACAGTGCCCATCAGTGCCGCCTATCAGTGCCCATCAGTGCCACATATGAGTGCCACCTATCAGTGCCCATAAGTGCCACCTCATCAATGCCCGCAAGTTCAGCCTATCAGTGCCTATCAGTGGTGCCTCATCAGCGCACATCAGTGAGGGCGAAAAATTATTTAGTTACAAAATTTACTGACAAAAAAAAGTACAAAAATTTTTTTTTTTCAAAATTTTTGGTCTTTTTTTAAAAATAAAAAACCCAGTAGTCATAAATACTACATGGGACACACTGCAGGGAACCCCAGCAGGGAACCGGAAGCCAAGTTGGGAAACACTGTATTAGAGGGTGTCTACGTTCGTTCTCCATGGTCCCACTGTATCTAGGAATGTAGTCACCCCCTCTTTCTCATTCCCAAAATGGACTATGAACTACTATTGGATGTGAAGTGTGCATAGAGCAGTGTTTTTGAACACAACTAACATGCACTGCTTGCTCCAAACAGAAGTGAGGAGGAAAAGGAGAGGTTTAAGAGCTCACAGAGGATGTTACAAGAGGGTAGAAAAACACAGTAAGAAAAAATGTCATGAACGATAGATTACAGGGTCATTAAGTAGTGGATGTGTATGGATTACTTTTTGAGAATACGAACTTCATGTAGGGACACTTTAAGGAGACCTCGGGGGTCTATTAGACTGCTCATGTCACCTCTGGACCCCATTGCAGATGATCAATCATAGATCGTGCTTGATCAACCTCTTCCCTGGCCAATGAGAGCCCTGAAACCGGACATGATGAGAAGCCAGTCACTTCCAGCTTCTTTCAGAGCAAAGATAACTAGTGAAGGGATATTCTCTGCTCTCCCTACCAACAGCCACCATGGCTGTCCTGGGTGAGGAGGGGCCCAGGGTACGTAGGGGGAAGAAATCACCATGCAGCGTGTGGAAGTGTATGGATGTGTGGCTAAGAATGGAGGAGGGGGAAAGAGCTGCCTTTTCTCAGGTGTTACAGGACACAGCTTCCTCTTGCCATGAGGGAGACTGAAGAGTGCACATCGCTGTCCTGTGTGCACCATCACTGCAGCATAACGGCAGCCTGAGTGGGATCCAGAGCACTGAGTCCAGGTGTGTCGATAACCAGAGTCACCTGGGTGCAAAGCAGGGTGTGAACAGGTCTCTGTGTGCATCCGGATGGTGAGCTGCAATATCGCTGGGGCTGGTAAGCTGCTGCTGTGGGAATTTACTATCTGCTGCAAGAGAGATGGCGCCCTTTAGGAACTGACCATTCAGCCATCTAGTAGCCTTATTGCTGCCTGCAGGCTTGACTGAGACTATTCTCATGTCATACCTCCCAACTTTTTGAGATGGGAATGAGGGACACCTATCAGCAAAAATATGCAGGCATAGGACACACCCCCTGCCACACCCCCTTAAAGCACGGTTCCGGCCGGGAAAAAAAATGTAAAAGTCAGCAGCACACTTACCTGTCCTGGGTGCCCGCGATGTTGGCCGCCCGAGGCCGACCCATCCCCCGGCTCTAGGGTCCCGGCACCGCCATCCTAACTAAGGGAAACAGGCAGTGGAGCCTTACGGCTTCACTGCCCGTTTCCTACTGCGCGTGCGCGAGTCGCGCAGCGCTTTGTGAATGGAACGCGATGTGTTGTGGGACACACACAGTTCCCATAACATACCGAGCCCCATTCCCCAGAAAACGACGCGGGGAGGAGAAGACTGAAGATCACCGCGGCGTAGGAAGAGGCAGATTAGAAAGACTGCCTAGCAACAGCCATTTCAGGTGAGTCAAAAAAAAATTTTTTTTTTCCTCAATTTTTTTAGTAATTTTTTTATGCAATTTTTTTTTTTTTTAGGGTGGACCTCCATTTTAAAGGAGAATTGTACTGAAAAAAACAAGATTAGTTAAATCCACAAGTGTTTTTTTTGGCTTTTGGAAATTACAAATGCAGCAATTTAGAAATTAGATGAAAGGTTTAGTGCTGGAAAACATTTTTGATAGATAAAAAGTGCATTTTATATACAACTATATAGATCAAACCAAAATGAGGGACAAATGAGGAGGAATGAGGGACAGAGGGACATTGCTCCAAATCAGGGACAGTCCCTCGAAATCAGGGACAGTTGGGAGCTATGTCATGTGCACCAATGATACAACTGGGCCTCAACGCTAGCCAGCTGAAGAGTTAGGTCTAAAGACTGCCCCTTTACAGCTACTACACAGAGACCTTCACCTATTGCTTATGCAAAGAAGTACCTCTCAGGGGACATTTCACTATATCCTCTGCATTCTTCTGGAGTGCACTCTATTCTAGGCCATTCTCTAGGCCAAAGTGACTTAGAACTCTATTCTAAGTCACTTTGGCCTAGAGATCACATTGTTTAGCAGACTGTGTCTGAACCTACCTGCTGTGTGCTCATTTATGCTCAAACCACCATTTATTCTAACCCTTCCCAACACATGGGGTTTGATTTACTAAAGGCAAAGAGCCTGTGTGCTTTATAAAGTGCAGTTGCACTCTGCAAAAGCAGTGGCTCCAGAGCTTAGTACATGAGGGGAAGCTCTGCTGACATCCATCACCCAATCATGTGCAAGTAAAAATGCTGTTTTTTTTATTTTTCTTGCATGTGATTGGGTATTCTTTGCAAAGTGAAGCTTTACCCCACTTACTAAGCTCTGTAACAACTGCACTTTGCAAAGTGCACAGTCTATTTGCCTTTAGTAAATCAAGCCATTGAGTTCATTTACCCCTAAACGGTCTTCTGTCTATTTGCCGGTACTAATTCACAACTGAGTTGAATGTATCTATACTCATGTTATTATAAGTGCTTGCAGTAACTTTTCTTCTACCAGGTGTGTCAGAGGGGCTGAGGGAGTTCTTGGAGTCCAGGTACAGAGAACCCAAATTACCAAGCGGCTCCTTCAGGGGTAGTGCTACAAATGACTTCACACTTCAACTAGAAAGTTGACCAATGGCTGAAGACATGTAAAGAGACTTCCAGCTACCACTGCACCCAGAAGTCAGTTTACAGGGTTTAACCACTTCCTTACTGTGCTATACCTGAAAGACAGCTACAGCGCGTCTCTTTTGTTCCAGGAGGGCATCCATGGACGCCATCCCGGAACCAAACCCCGGGGCACTCATACTGCACGCTCTGTGATCAGATGTGTCCTTTGGCCAATCAAAGCGGCCCTTTACCACATGATCAGCTGTGTCCAGTCACAGCTGATCACAATGTAAACAGAGTTTATCGTCTCTCGTTTCCTCATGTGCTGTCACAGTGTAAGGAGAGCCGGTAACCAGCAATCCTGACAGGGGACATGTACACAGATAATTAATTATATCATGCTGAAAGTGGCACGGGTGCACAGAACAACGTACCCGTACGTCACTCCGTCATCTGCGGCTAGCAGGTGCGCCCGCTGCGCGCCGCGGGAGCGTGCCCGTGGGTCCCCACGGACTCGATGTCCGCCGGTGGCCCCTGATCGTGGCACGGAGAGGCAGGACGGGGAGATGCCTATGTAAACAAGGCATTTCCCTGTACTGCCTAGCAACATGACAGAGATCTACTGCTCCCAGTGATCTCTGTCATGTTCTAGTGAGCCCACCCCCCCCCTACAGTTAGAACACAGTGAGGGAACACACTTAACCCCTTGATCGCCCCCTAGTGTTTAACCCCTTCCCTGCCAGTGACATTTACACACTAATCAGTGCATTTTTATAGCACTGATCTCTGGATTTTGGTACCAAAATAGTGTCAAAAGTGTCCAACGTGTCCGCCACAACGTCGCAGTCACGATAAAAATCGCAGATCGCCGCCATTACTAATAAAAAATATTTTATAATAAAAATTCCATAAATCTATCCCCTATTTTGTAGACGCGATAACTTTTGTGCAAACCAATCAATATATGCTTATTGCGTTTTTTTTTTTACCAAAAATATGTAGAAGAATACATATCGGCCTAAACTGAGGAAGAAAATAATTTTTTTTATATATTTTTGGGGGATATTTATTATAGCAAAAAGTAAGAAATATTGCTTTTTTTCCCCAAAATTGACGTTTTCTTTTGTTTATAACGCAAAAAATAGAAACCGCATCGGTGATCAAATACCATCATAAGAAAGCTCTATTTGTGGGGAAAAAAGGACATCAATTTTGTTTGTGTGCAACGTCGCAAGACCGCGCAATTTTCGGTTAAAGCGATGTTGTGCCGCATCGCAAAAAAAGGGCTTGGTCAGGAAGGGGGTAAATCCTTCCGGGGCTGAAGTGGTTAATCAGTGCCCTGATTATCAGTGCAGCCCCCTCAGTGCTGCCCATCAGTGGTCATCAGTGCTGCATATCAGTGCAGCCTCATCAATGCCCATCGTTTTTTTTAAATTTAGATTCCCCCAGAGGTTCTCCCCCCAGTGTATAGATTGCATTCATATTTTTGCCACCCAAATGCATTATTTTACATTTTTCTACATTGAACCTCATTTGCCATGTAGTCGCCCACCCCATTAATTTGTTCAGATCTTCTTGCAAGGTTTCCACATCCTGCGGAGAAGTTATTGCCCTGCTTAGCTTAGTATCGTCTGCAAATACAGAGATTGAACTGTTTATCCCATCCTCCAGATCGTTTATGAACAAATTAAATAGGATTGGTCCCAGCACAGAACCCTGGGGAACCCCACTACCCACCCCTGACCATTCCGAGTACTCCCCATTTATCACCACCCTCTGTTGCATGACCGCGCAATTGTCATTCAAAGTGTGACAGCGCTGAAAGCTGAAAATCGGTCTGGGCAGGAAGGGGGTTAAAGCGCCCAGTAAGCAAGTGGTTAAAGGGGCCTTTCATGTTTAGCAGGAAGCTGGAGATCCCTCTGACCCGAAGCCCTGACCAATGCCGGGTTCACGCCTGAGTGTAGCGGGAACGCACGCGTGCAGCACATTTCCAAAATGCGGGTGCAAAACACTTGTTTTCTGTGCGTTTTTTTCCGCGTATTCCGGTGACGCCAACTGTGAATGGAGCCTAACGGGAGATTTTCACTCACAGATCCACCACCAACCAGACGTTTTCTGTGCCGTAAAAAAGAATTTGGAGGCCACATGAGCATTCCAAGTTTCTCCTTCCAAGAGTCTAATCAGAAACCTGCTGGGAGAAATTTACAAATTCATCAAAACACAAAAAAGGAATAGTAGATAATTCTCGTATTGTCTTCTGGCTGTGGTATTTGTACAACCCACGTAGTTTCCATCAGCTGTGTGTGTGAAGTTCATAGAACACGCAGAGGGAAACGTTTCTATTTTTGGAGGTAAGTAAGGAAGTTGGCTGTATCTTCAATACTATGACTCAACTGCAATGTACTATTTATAACTCAGACTAGAATGACTGCTATTCATGTAATAAGACATACAGTACAGTAGTCACTTGTCTGTGTGAGCCATAAAGAGTATTCAGGAAGTTTATGTGACAGTCGGTATGATGTGCATCACCAAGAAGGAAATACGTAACGCAACTCATTTTACCTCTGATCTCAGGAAATCACACAATCAGCTGGAGGAGTGTTTGTGATTTATCAGCAGAAATCCCCCGGGTTTCTGTATTACAAAGAAGAAACTTTTTTCGATCATGTTAGAAAAACACGAGAGGTGTGGATTGAAACGGTGAGATCAATTCTTTATTATTAAATTACAAAGTGTAGTAATTATACCATATACTGTATGTTATATCAAATTTATACTCTATATATATATATATATATATATATATATATATATATATATATATATATATATATATATATATATATATATATATACACATGCACACACATGTGTGTGTATATACATTTATACAGTATGTATCCACATGTTATAAAATATAAGTATATTAGATATATATATAGATATGTTATTTGTGTATGTGTGTATATATAGATATATAGATCTATATATCTATATATAGATATATATACACACACAGTATATATACACACACATTATATTGCCAAAAGTATTGGGATTCCTGCCTTTACACGCACATGAACTTTAATGACATCCCAGTCCTTATCTGTATGGTTCAATATTGAGTTGGCCCACCCTTTGCAGCTATAACAGCTTCAACTCTTCTGGGAAGTCCGTCCACAAGGTTTAGGAGTGTGTCTATGGGAATGTTTGACCATTCTTCCAGAAGAGCATTTGTGAGGTCAGGTAGTGATGTTGGACGAGAAGGCCTGGCTCGCAGTCTTCGCTCTAATTCATGCCAAAAGTGTTCTATCCGGTTGAAGTCAGGCCAGTCAAGTTCCTCCACACCAAACTCGCTCATCCATGTCTTTATGGACCTTGCTTTGTACACTGGTGTGCAGTCATGTTGGAACAGGAAGGGGCCTTCCTCAAACTGTTCCCACAAAGTTGGGAGTATGAAATTGTCCAAAATGTCTTGGTATACTGATGCCTTAAGAGTTCCCTTCACTGGAACTAAGGGGCCAAGCCCAACCCCTGAAAAACAACCCCCACACCATAATCCCCCCTCCACCAAATGATTTGGACCAGTGCACAAAGCAAGGTCCATAAAGACATGGATGAGCCAGTTTGGGGTGGAGGAACTTGACTGTCCTGCACAGAGTCCTGACCTCAATCCATTAGAACACCTTTGGGATGAATTAGAGCAGAGACTGCGAGCCAGGCCTTCTCATTCACATCAGTGTCTAATCTCACAAATGCTCTTCTGGAAGAATGGTCAAATATTCCCATAGACACACTGCTAAACCTTGTGGAGACCTAACCAGAAGAGTTGAAGCTGTTATAGTTGCAAAGGGCAGGTCAACTCAATATTGAACCCTACGAACTAAGACTGAGACAGGTCAGGACTCTGTGCAGGCCAGTCAAGTTTCTCCACCCTAAAACTTGCTCATCCGTGTCTTTATGGACCTTGCATTGTGCACTGGCCCAAATCATTTGGTGGAGGGGGGATTATGGTGTGGGGGTTGTTTTTCAGGGGTTGGGCTTGGCCTCTTAGTTCCAGTAATGGGGCGTATACACAGTCGGACTTTTCGACCGGACTAGTCTGACGGACGCCGGCGGACCAAATCCGGCGGACAATCCGATCGTGTGTGGGCTTCACCGGACCTTCAGCGGACATTTCCAGTTGCAAATCTGACGGACTTTAGATTTGGAACATGCTTCAAATCTTTACGTCGTAACTCCGCCGGACCCAGAAATCCGCTCGTCTGTATGCTAGTCCGATGGACAAAAACCGACGCTAGGGCAGCTATTGTCTACTGGCTATCAACTTCCTTATTTTAGTCCAGTGTACATCATCACGTACGAATCCGTCGGACTTCGGTGTGATCGTGTGTAGGCAAGTCCGTTTGTTAGAAAGTCCGTAGGAAGTCCGTCAAAAGCCAGTCAAAAGTCTGTCGGAAAGTCCGCCCGTGTGTACGCGGCATAAGGGGAACTCTTAAAGTGGTTGTAAACCCTTACAGACCACTTTTACCTACAGGTAAGCCTAGATTAAGGCTTACCTGTAGGTGTAAGAAATATCTCCCAGACCTACATGATTTAGGATATTTGCAAAAGACAGGCACCGATGTCTACGGCGCATGCGGCCAGTCACAGCGCCGGAGCCGTGATACCCAAAAGTTACTCCGGGAGATATGGCAGCGACGGAGGAGAGGAATGAGAACCGCTTCGAAGGGTTCGATCTCAGGTAAGTAATTTATAATGAGCTAGTATGCTCTGCATACTAGCTCATTATGCCTTTGTCTTGCGGGGTGTTTATTTATTTATTTTTTTTCCAGAGGGTTTACTTCCTCTTTAAGGTGTCAGCATACCAAGACATTTTGGACAATTTCATGCTCCCAACTTTGTGGGAACAGTTTGGGGATGGCCCCTTCCTGTTCCAACATGACTGCCCACCAGTGCACAAAGCAAGGTCCTTAAAGACATGGATGAGCAAGTTTGGGGTGGAGGAACTTGACTGGCCTGCACAGAGTCCTGACCCCAACCCGATAGAACACCTTTGGGATGAATTAGAGAGGAGACTGCGAGCCAGGCCTTCTCGTCCACATCAGTGCCTGACCTCACAAATGCGCTTAAACAGTTTAGGCAAATGTATATTCTTCTACATACACTTTTTGGTAAAAAAAAAAAAAAAAAAATCTCAATAAGCGTATATTGATTGGTTTGTGCAAAAGTTAAAGCGTCTACAAACTATGGGAAAGATTTATGGCATTTTTATGGGATTTTTATTATTTTATGTTTTTACTAGTAATGGTGGTGATCTGCGATTTTTAGCGGTATTGCGACATTGCAGCAGACAGATCGGACACTTTTGACACATTTTTGGGACCATTGACATTTAGACAGCGATCAGTGCTATAAAATTGCACTGATTATTGTGTAAATGTCACTGGTAAGGAAGGGGTTAACACTAGGGGGCGATCAAGGGGTTAATTGTGTGTTCCCTTAGTGTGTTCTAATTGTGGGGGGGGGGGATAGGACTCAGTAGGACAGGACGACTGGTTGCAATTGAGGGAAAGATGAATGCAGCCAAGTACAGGGATATCCTGGACGAAAACCTTCTCCAGAGTGCTCAGGACCTCAGACTGGGCCGAAGGTTTACCTTCCAACAAGACAATGACCCTAAGCACACAGCTAAAATAATGAAGGAGTGGCTTCACAACAATTCCGTGACTGTTCTTGAATGGCCCAGCCAGAGCCCTGACTTAACCACTTCAATACCAGGCACTTAGACACCTTCCTGCCCAGACCAATTTTCAGCTTTCAGCGCTGTCGCAGTTTGAATGACAATTGCGCGGTCATCCATCACTGTACCCAAACTATATTTTTATCATTTTGTTCCCACAAATAGAGCTTTCTTTTGGTGGTATTTGATCACCTCTGCGGTTTTTATTTTTTGCGAAACAAATAAAAAAAGATCGAAAATTTTGAAAAAAATAAAAGTTTTGCTTTTGTTTTTGTTTAAAAATTTTGTAAATAAGTAAGTTTTCTCTTTCACTGATGGGCACTGATAAGACGGCACTGACAGGCACTGATAAGGCGGCAGCGATGAGGTGGCACCAATGAGCGGGCACTGAGGGGCACTGACGATGGAAACTGATATGCGGCACTGATGGGCACTGGTAGGCGGCACTGATGGGTGGCACTGATATTTAGCAGTGATGGGCATTGATAGGCGGCACTGATGGGCACTCATGGGTGGCACTAATGGGCACTGATAGGCGACACTGATGGGCACTGATAGGCTGCAAAGATGGGTTCTTATGGGTGGCACTGATGGGCACTGATAGGCGATACTAATGGGCACTGATAGGGTGCAAAGATGGGTTCTTATGGGTGGTACTGATGGGCACTGATAGGTGGCACTGCTGGGCACTGATAGGCAGGACTGATGGGCACTGATATGCGGCACTAATACACAGCACTGATAGGCATCCCTGGTGGCACTGGCAGTGGTAGGCATTGGAGTGGGCACTGATTGGCAACTGCCTGGGCATTGATTCGTTTTTCCCTGGGGGTCTAGGGGGCATACCTGGTGGTCCAGTGTGGCTGGTTTCCCTGGTGGTCCTGGGCGGCTTCCCTGGTGGTCCTGGGTGTTTTCCTTGGTGGTCCTGGGTAGGATCCGAGGGGGGGCTGTGCTGATAAACAATCAGCACAGACCCCCCCCTGTCAGGAGAGCAGCCGCTCGGCTCTCCTCTACTCGCGTCTGTCAGACGTGAGTGAGGAAAAGCCAATCACCGGCTCTTCCTATTTACATCGTGATCAGCCGTGATTGGACGCGGCTGATCATGTGGTAAAGAGTCTCCGTCAGAGACTCTTTACCGAGATCGGTGTTGTGGGGTGTCAGACTGACACCCCGCAACAACGATCGCCGCGATGCGTGCCCCCGGGGGCGCGCAGCGGCTCAATATCCTGAGGTCGTCATATGACGCCCAGTCAGTCTATTGAAACCACTTTGCCGCCGTCATTCTGCTATATGGCGGGCGGCAAGTGGTTAAACCCAATTGAGCATCTCTGGAGAGACCTAAAAATGTCTGTCCACCAACGTTTACCATCCAACCTGACAGAACTGGAGAGGATCTGCAAGGAGGAATGGCAGAGGATCCCCAAATCCAGGTGTGAAAAACTTGTTGCATCTTCCCCAAAAAGACTCATGGCTGTATTAGATCAAAAGGGGCTTCTACTAAATACTGAGCAAAGGGTCTGAATACTTAGGACCATGTGATACTTCAGTTTTTCTTTTGTAATAAATCTGCAAAAATGTCAACAATTCTGTGTTTTTCTTGCAGTATGGGGTGCTGTGTGTACAATATGGGGTGCTGTGTGTACAATATGGGGTGCTGTGTGTACAATATGGGGTGCTGTGTGTACAATATGGGGTGCTGTGTGTACAATATGGGGTGCTGTGTGTACAATATGGGGTGCTGTGTGTACATTAATGAGGGAAAAAATGAACTTAAATGATTTTAGCAAATGGCTGCAATATAACAAAGAGTGAAAAATGTAAGGGGGTCTGAATACTTTCCGTCCCCACGGTATATACCCAATGCTGACCTATATACCCAATGCTGACCTATATACTCTATTTGTAATGTTGACCTATATAAGGGGTGGGGCTTATGAGAAGTGGGGGGGTCAAAAGGAAGGGCGGGGTCATTCTAAAACTTCACCAGCCGCCACTGCCTCTGACTCTTGGCTGGGGTATATAAAGACCATGTGTACCTGTGTACTCACACAGGCTGCAGACCCCCAGTAAAATCCAGACACGTGATTGAAGGTTCCGTCCCATCCAGTACTAAAGAATCCAGAAAAAAACAAAAACACAGCTTTCTTCGCTCAGGAACGATAGTCTGGAACTTCCTATTAACCCTTAATGCGAATCCTGTGTCATATTCTTCTCCATTTACACAGCAGCAGGGCTTCACAGTGTTACTTATATATATATATATCTATAGATCTGTCTATAGATATATATATATATAGTTAAATCTATATATAGATATATCTATAGATCTATATAAATCTATATAAAGATAGATAGATTCATATATGTCTAAGAAATGTTTCTGCAAACACGTCATCAGCAAAACTCCAAAGTCCAACAAGTTTACCTACCTGATATATATATAGACGTATGGAGAACTTTGGACAGAAACATTTATGAATCACCTTTCCTGGGTACCCGGCAGTTTTTATTTTTGTGTCATGACTCTATAATATATGACTTCAGTTTCCTATATTTGTGTATCTAGTAGTAGAGGTCACATTCGTCTGGACTTCTGGAAAGTTGAAGACATTTTGTAGCTCATCCAATATAAATCTCTGGTTCCAATGAGTGTTAGCAACATATCTCAACATTCATATCCTTTCCAGGAACCCCAAATGTCCTCATCTAATCACCAAACAAAGATAGATGATGATTCTTTAAAAACAAGATGAGAGGTGTGTAAGTTGTGGAGCTCCACTGTGCTTGTACTGTACTTGTTAGATAATCCCATCCTTGGTAGGCCTCATAGGTAGTAATCCTTTACATTGCAGAAGGTGTGAATTGTTGTCATAGTCCCGGGTAGGGATGAGCCGAACACCCCCCTGTTCGGTTTGCACCAGAACTTGCGAACAGGCAAAAAATTTGTTCGAACACGCGAACACCGTTAAAGTCTATGGGACACAAACATGAATAATCAAAAGTGCTAATTTTAAAGGCTTATATCCAAGTTATTGTCATAAAAAGTGTTTGGGGACCCGGGTCCTGCCCCAGGGGACATGAATCAATGCAAAAAAAAGTTTTAAAAACGGCCGTTTTTTCAGGAGCAGTGATTTTAATAATGCTTAAAGTGAAACAATAAAAATGTGTAATATCCCTTTATATTTCGTACCTGGGGGGTGTCTATAGTATGCCTGTAAAGGGGCCCATGTTTCCCGTGTTTAGAACAGTCTGACTGCAAAATGACATTTCAAAGGAAAAAAAGTCATTTAAAACTACTCGTGGCTATTAATGAATTGCCGGTCAGACAATACCCATAAAAGTTCATTGATAAAAACGGCATGGGAATTTCCCACAGGGGAACCCCCGAACCAATGTTTAAAAAAAAAAGAACTTGGGGGGTCCTCCTAAATTCCATACCAGGCCCTTCAGGTCTGGTATGGATATTAAGGGGAACCCCGGCCAAAATGAAAAAAAAAATGGCGTGGGGTCCCCCCAAAAATCCATACCAGACCCTTATCCGAGCACGCAACCTGGCAGGCCGCAGGAAAAGAGGGGGGGATGAGAGAGCGTCCCCCCTCCTGAACCATACCAGGCCACATGCCCTCAACATTGGGAGGGTGCTTTGGGGTAGCCCCAAAACACCTTGTCCCCATGTTGATGGGGACAAGGGCCTCATCCCCACAACCCTTGCCCGGTGGTTGTGGGGGTCTGCGGGCGGGGGGCTTATCGGAATCTGGAAGCCCCCTTTAACAAGGGGACCCCCAGATCCCGGCCCTCCCCCCTGTGTGAAATGGTAAGGGGGTACTTACCCCTACCATTTAACTTAAAAAACTGTCAAAAATGTTAAAAATGACAAGAGACAGTTTTTGACAATTCCTTTATTTAAATGCTTCTTCTTTCTTCTATCTTCCTTCGGTTTCTTCCTCCATCTTCTTCTTCTTCTGGTTCTTCTGGTTCTTCTGGTTCTTCCTCCAGTGTTCTCGTCCGGCATCTTCCTCCGCGGTGTCTTCTTCCCCTCGGGCCGCTCCGCATCCATGATGGCATGGAGGGAAGCTCCCGCTGTGTGATGCTTCTCCTCTTCTGACGGGATGATGTCCCCATCAACTTGATTAATCGTATAATAACCTTAAAAAAAGTGTGGTGTATAATTTGGTTAACATGTAAAGTTTAAAAAAAAGGCAATTTATTCTTAAATATCTCTATGCAGTGATAAATATAAATAACCAACTATATGGTTAGAGAGCAAAATCTCTAATCCACTCTGAGAATAACAGAAGAGATATACTGTATATACTATTATGCCCTGTACACGCAGTCGGACTTTCCGACGGAATATGTGTCCGACCGTGTGTGGGCTCCATCGGATTTTTTCCATCGGAATTTCCGACACACAAAGTTTGAGAGCTTGCTATAAAATTTTCCGACAACAAAATCCCATCCTTTAAATTGCGATCGTGTGTAGACAAATCCGACGGACAAAGTGCCATTCATGCTCAGAATAAATTA
Source organism: Lithobates septentrionalis (assembly GCA_037952835.1). Lineage (NCBI taxonomy): Eukaryota > Metazoa > Chordata > Amphibia > Anura > Ranidae > Lithobates > Lithobates septentrionalis. The sequence continues at coordinate 449,027 of JBBDGP010002728.1, forward strand.
AGAGATGAAAGCTTTTGGCTATTGCCCCATTTATAGTCCCGACGTACGTGTTTTCTGTCACCGCGTTCAGAATGATCGGATTTTCCGACAACTTTGTGTGACCGTGTGTATGCAAGAAAAGTTTGAGCCAACATCCGTCGGAAAAAATCCATGGATTTTGTTGTCGGAATGTCCGATCAATGTCCGACCGTGTGTACGGGGCATAAGAGGTTGAATCTGGTAAATATCATCAGACTCAGGGATCATATTGTTTATTTAACCACTTCAGCCCCAGAAGGAGTTCCCCCCTCTAAAGTGGAGGGCCACCCTAAAAAAAAATGACATTAATATTCTTATAAAATATATAAAAAAAAACATTTGAAAAAAAAAAAATTTTCTACTCATCAGAAAACCCTGTTGCTAGGCAGTCTTCCTAATCTGCCTCTTCCTATTCCGCGGTGCTGTTTCTTCTGTTTCCTCCTCCTCGGCAGGCGGCCGCGTTGTCTTCTGGGACATGTGTGTGTGTCCCAGGAAACAACGGGGCCATTCACAAAGCGCCGCGCTGCTCGCGCATGCACAGTAGGAAACGGGCAAGTTTCCCTTCGTTAAGATGATGGCGCCGGCAGCTGATCCGATGGACGGATCAGCCTTGGGGGGGGGGTGACATCGCCGGGCTCGCTTGGCAGGTAAGAGTCCTTATTAAAAGTCAGCAGCTACAGTGTTTGTAGCTGCTGACTTAAAAAAAAAAAAACGCCGGAACACCCCTTTAATGACCAGGCCATTTTTTGCAAAATGGCACTGCGTCCCTTTAACTGACAATTGCGCGGTCGTGCGATGTTGTACCCAAAAAAAAAAATTGACGTTCTTTTTTTCCCCACAAAAAGAGCTTTCTTTTGGTGGTATTTGATCACCTCTGCGGTTTTATTTTTTGCAATAGAAACAAAAAAACGACAAATGGTAAGTAGCAATATGGGTAGGTGACATTGACAAGAAGGAGGAAAAGGCACCAACATCCCTGTACGTAATTGTAGGAAATGGGTATTTATTTGGCGGGAATTTTTTGGGTGCCAGCAAGAGAAAAATAGACATAAATTCAATCCATGATAGGTACGAAAAATACAAGATTTTTATTGTTACATACAAGACATAATAAAAGGTTGATAAAAGTTATGTGCACATGTACAAGAATACATCTAAAATTCAAAACAGATGATATTGAAACAATTGTCCCGACATGTTTCGCCACTGTGGGCTCATCAGGGGATATTTGAAAAGCAATTAGATGTAGCACTGCATACAACCAAAAACAAAAATAAATTAAAACCATTGCATGGACTCAGGGGCGGACTGACAACTCATGGGGCCCCCGGGCAATAGGAGAAGATTATGGGGCCCCCGGGCAATAGGAGATTATGGGGCCCCCAGGCAATAGGAGATTATGGGGCCCCCAGGCAATAGATTATGGGGCCACACAGTATACACACACACATACAGTATACACACACAGACACACAATATACACACACAGAATACACACACATACACTGAAAAGGTACTGGAGAGGCGGGGCAGCTATAATGTTGGGATTTTTTTTAAAAAATACAGATTTTTACATACTGTCCCTGGTTTTATTGAGGCTGGCAACCCTGATGGGGCCCCTCAGGGGCATGGGGCCTTTCGGGCAGTGCCCGAGTGCCCGAATGGTCAGTCCGCCCCTGCATGGACTGGAAATACAATACAGAAAATTCACATGAAAAAAGTAGTAGTACAAAAGTATAGGCTGTCAGCTACCATACCCATCAATAACCGCTCACCCAAATGAGGATCTTTCGTCTGCGCCTCAAGGTCAGGTCACGAAAAACCGTCAAAGGGTAGTGCACACGGAGGGGCGCCAAGGGGGCTCCAAAGAAACTTTTGGGCTGGAATCTAACCAACAGGGTTGTGTAAAAATTAGTAAAAATTGGTAAAAGGTAAAAAAAAAGACACAATTTTGGAAAAAAAAAACTATATTTTTTACTCTGTACACCTGCTTTTGTATTTTATATTATGGGGAAGGTAACAGAAGGCAGTGGCGTAGCGTGGGTTGTCAGCACCCGGGGCAAGGCAAGTAACTTGCGCCCCCCTAACCTGCGGACTTTTAGCACTCCCCGAGTCCCTTCAAATACAATAGTGCTGACCAACCTGATTCCTATACTGACCTGCAGCCAGTGACACATACTGGCGCCCCCCCCTAAATGTTGCGGCCGGGGCCACGGCACCCCCTGCACCCCCCCACGCTACGCCACTGACAGAAGGAGGAGCTGGAACACTTTTACATGACAGGGGGGGGAGGAACATGCTAAATGCCAGATAGTCAGTACAGCCGGTGTCCATAAGAAGCCAGCAGCTCTGTCAGCACATCAGACTCCACCTATAACTTAAAATGCATTTTTGGGTGAAGTGACCCACTAAAAGAGAAAAACAAGTATTTTATAACTCATTTTTGTAAAAGTCATAATGATCATGCAGAGTAGTGCAATCACATGTAATAATATTATGTTTTGCTTAGATATGGTCACATGATACCATGACTCAGCACTGTACATACTTTGGAATTATCTAGTAGTTGTGATGAGTCACTTTCAGAATCCGCTGGAATGTTCTGCAATGTTTTGAGACATTTGGCAGTAACTCCACACTAAAGCCATGTGGTCGCTTGTTTGGGTGTTTGAATGCACGTTGTTTTTAAAGGGTTTTTGTGCTTTCCCATTTTTTTTTTTAGCCAATAGAAAAAATATCATCTGCTTCATCATTTGTTGCTATGTTTTTCAGATTTTCATTAGCTTTTATTCCTTATTAATTATTTATTCTTTTTTTTTTTACTTATTATGGAGGTTAGGGGTTCATTTATTCATTTATGTATTTTACTATTTATTATTATTAATTATTTATTACATTTTTTTATTTTTTTGTAAGGCATTAAGGGTTGAGGTTAACCTATTTATTTATTTTATTATTATTAATATTATTATTATTATTATTATTTTTTTAGGTTTAAGGGTTAGGATTATTATTATTATTATACAGGATTTATATAGCGCCGACAGTTTACGCAGCCCTTTACAACATTAGGGCAGACAGTACAAATACAATTCAATACAGGAGGAATCAGAGAGCCCTGCTCGTTAGAGCTTACAATCTAGGAGGGAGGGTCAAGTTATACAAAAGGGTAATAGCTGTGGGGGATGAGCTAGTGGAGAAAATAGTGCAGTTGTTAGATGGAGGCAGGATAGGCTTCTCTGAAGAGGAAAGTTTTCAGGGATTGCCTAAAAGTGAATAAATTAGGAGACAGTTTTACAGATTGGGGTAGGGAATTCCAGAGGATGGGCGAGGCTCGGGAGAAGTCCTGGAGGCGGATATGGGAGGAGGTGATGAGGGAGCTAGAGAGCAGGAGGTCCTGGGAGGAACGGAGAGGGCGATTAGGTTGGTATTTTTAGACTAGGTTAGTGATGTAGCTGGGGGCAGAGTTATGGATGGCTTTGCAACTTATTGTTAGTATTTAGAATTTAATTTGTTGGGTGAATGGTAGCCAATGGAGGGATTGGCAGAGAGGGGTGGAGGACACTGAGCGGTTTGTAAGGTGGATGAGTCTGGCAGCAGCATTCATGATGGACTGAAGGGGGGATCGTCTATTTAAAGGTAAGCCAATGAGGAGAGAGTTGCAGTTGTCAATTTAGGGTTAGGGTTGGGAGTAGAGTTGGGCGAACGGTTTGGCCTGAGCGTGAGTTTTGGGTGTTCATCAAACAGGCTGTTCATCTGTTCGATGAACGCCCAAATTATGGGGGCGTTTGACTGTTTGATCGGCCCGCCTAATCGACCACAATGCACTGCGCCGCCGCATAGTGCATTGGAAGCCTTGATTGGCTGAAGCAATGAAAGCTTTGCCCAATCAGGGCACAGAGCACTGTCAGATCCATGATTGGAGAAAGTAATGATTGGACTCTGTCCAATCATTGCTCATGGCTCTTAGTCCCGCCCCACACTATAAAAATATTCCCCCCATGGCAGCCATTTGTAGTGTGATAACGGCATGGAGGGAGATAGAACAGGGTTCTGTTCAGTGTCTTGAGTCTTGATTCCAAAGCGTGCCCGAATCTAAAAGGGTCGGGGACAGTACGAAAATACGGGAGAGATGGGCTACCCCATAAAGGCTGAGCAGGTGATCATTGGTGCCGACTCAATAATATATTATTTTCGTAAATATTGTTATGTGTAGAAATGGTTTGACACCATAACAACTTCAGCCCCTGGAAGGTTTACCCCCTTTTCTACGTATAGCAGGACTGCGACATTGCGGCGGACAGATCGGACACTAAGTGACACTTTTGACACTTTTTTTGGGGACCAGTGACACTAATACAGTGATCAGTGCTAAATAATATGCACTGCCACTGTACTAATGACACTGGCAGGGAAGGGGTTAACATCAGGGGCGCTCAAGGGGTTAAATGTGTCCCTAGGGGTTGCTTTCTAACTGTGTTGGGGAGGTGCTTGTGCCCTAAGAAGACAGAGACAGGTCATGCGGTGTTGTACCCAAACAAAATTGATGTCCTTTTTTTTCCCACAAATAGAGCTTTATTTTGGTGGTATTTGATCACCTCTGCGGTTTTTATTTTTTGCGCTATAAACAATTTTTTAATTTTTGCTTTTTGCTATAATAAATATCCCCCCCAAAAATATACATTACTTCATTAGTTTAGGCCGATATGTATTCTTCTACATATTTTTGGTAATAAAAAAAAAAATCGCAATAAGCGCATATTGATTGGTTTACGTAAAAGTTATCTTACTAAAAGTTATTTTACTAGTAACGGTGGTGATCTGAGATTTTTAACGGGACTGCGACATTGCGGCAGACAGATCGGACCCTTTTGGCACACTTTTGGGACCATTGACACTTATACAGCGATCAGAGCTATAAAAATGCACTGATTACTGTATAAATGTCACTGGCAGGGAAGGGGTTAACACTAGGGTGCGATCAAGGGGTTAAATGTGTTTCTAACTATGGAGGGATGGGACTGGGGGAGGAGACCGATCGTTGTTCCTATATACTAGGAACAACAGATCAGTCTCCTCTCCCCTGACAGAACGTGGATTTGTCTGCTTACAACCACAGATCTGTTCTGGCTCTGTCAGGAGTGATTGCAGGTGCCTGGCGGATATCGCGGCTGCCGGGCACGCGCATCGGCACCTTAGTCCTTCAAGGGCCCGCCGTACAGCGGGTGGTCAACAAGTAGTTAAAACAGAAGTATGGGCTTTCCGTTTTTTTTCTTTTTTCTTTTTTGATTCATACTTACCTCGGTGGATAGAGCATCAGACCGATGCTGCAGCTGTCCCCCGGAGTCTCTGAACTGAGAACCCTCCCATAGCAGAGAGATGCTGCCTGTCAGTCAGCATCTCTCCTGCTCTGATCCTCCACCCTCATTGGAGCGCTGAGCTGTGGAGGGCCGGGGAGCGGCTCGCTGAGACTGTCATCAGTCAAGGCAGCTGGTGGAAGTCGGGAGGACGCGGTGCCTCGACTGATCTGTGTGACGTCAGCGGAGAGCGGATTTCAGAGCGCTCTCTGCTGAAAACGGGTCACATGCGTGCAAAATGGCTTGCACTCCTGTGAGCCTCAGGAGAAGCCCAGCCAAACGAGCCCAGGCTGGACTTCTCCTTTAACCGCCTCCCATCCGCGCTATAGCCGAAAGACGGCTGCAGCGTGGACCTAATTTGCCGGGAGGGCGTCCATAGATGTCCTCCCCTGCTCAAGCGGCCTGCGCTATGAGACTCACCTGATCACAGATCGGAGTAAGGGGTCGATCCCGACCCCTTACCATGTGATCAGCTGTTAGCCAATGACAGCTAATCATGTGATCTAAACAGTGCCGGTAAGCGGCTATTTTAAAAAAGCTGATCACCAGCGACTGTGAGAGGAACATCAGTGCCGATCGTGGGGAGCCTCTGCAGAGGCTTCTGTGCCACCCATCAGTGCCCACAGTACCACCCATCTGTGCCCACAGTACCACCCATCAGTGCCCAAAGTACCACCTATAAAAGTCACCAAAGTGCCTCATCACCAGTGCTGCCTATCAATACCACCTACCAGTGCCCATCAGTGCCACCTACCAGTGCCACCCATCAATGCCATCTTATCAGTGGCCATCAGTGCCAACTACCAGTGCCCATCAGTGCCACCTACCAGTGCCACCCATCAATGCCGTCTTATCAGTGGCCATCAGTGTTGCCTTATCTGTGCCTATCAGTGTCGCCTTATCTGTGCCCATCAGTGCCCATCCGTGCAGCCTCATCAGCGAATATCAATGAAGGAGAAAAATTACCTGTTTGCAAAATTTTATAACAAACTATGAAACTTTTTTTTTTTTCTCAAAAATTTCTGTCCTTTTTTTGTTTGTTTAACAAAATATAAAAACCCAAGTGGTGATTAAATACCACCAGAAGAAAGCACCATTTGTGTGAAAAAAAAATTATAAAAGTATAATTTGGGTACAGCGTAGCATGACCGTGCAATTGTCATTCTCAGTGTGACAGCGCTGAAAGCTGAAAATTGGTCTGGGCAGGAAGGGGGTTTAGGTGTTCAGCAAGCAAGAACATGATTAATTGATTTTTAAAAAATACACAAAACCTTTTAATCATAAAACGGTTATGTAATTATGTGATGTTCAATACAATTGAGATTTGTGATGTTGGGAATGTATACAATATATCAATATAAAGTATCGATACGATGTATTGACGTAATGCTTAGTCAAGATAAACTCTGCAGCTCCTCCCACATTCCATGTGACTTGTGTAATTCCTTCTATATATATAATACAGATCTCTGTGACTGATGAACACAGAGCGAGGAGACTGCAGAGGAAGGTAAGACCAGATCTTCTATTTACTCCTTTCCATATTATACATTCACACGTCTCTATGTACTACTAACCTAGATTGTAACCACCACAGTATAGTTCTTACTTTCTATTAGCAGATCTTTGTACATAGAGCAGAATATAATATCATTTATTTAATGATTTCATACTTGTTGAGTTATTGTGACTTTATTGTTTAGCTGTTGGTCAGTGTATAGTGACACTCACCGGACAGGATGAAATGTTTCCTCCGAGGATGATTTAAGTCATAGAACATGTTCACTTTCAATGTGAATTTTCATTTATCTTTGAGAACGGGGTGAATCAAAGTGGAAATTTGTTTCCAAAGAATTACAGAATCGCGTGCTCGGAGTTTTGAAGATAAAATGGATTTTTGCTTGCCCATGGTTGGAGAATTGAACACAACTGGACCTCATTCATTGATTCATTCATTCATTCAGCTGTCACTTTTCTCTTTGCAAAGGTCATTTTTGCTTTGCTTACTAAATAAGGTGAAGTTGTGCTGAGTTCTATCATCCAATCATCTGTGAGAACAAAAAGCCAATTTGTTTTTAAATGTTTGTACGCGATTAGGTTTTCCTTGCATAGCTTGTTTCGCCTCATTCACTAAGATAAATGAAAATGGAAAGTGAGCATGCTCTACTCCTTTAGTAAATCAGGTCATTGTCTGCCTCTTCTGTGGGCTCTGTTAAATCGGAGTTCCACCTTATCTGACTCCTAAAAGTGGAAGCTCCGCTTATCTGACTCCTCTCCCCCTCCAGGGCCACATTTGGCACCTTTCTAGGGGGGGGCTGGGGGGGGGCGTGTACCTGTTTTTGACAGGTACCCTGTCCCCACTTCCAAGAGATCTCGCCGTGGTGAGATCAATCGGAAGTTCGGCCCCCCTCCTCCTTCCTCTGCATGCACAGTAGGGAACCGGCTGTGAGGCCTCAAGGCTTCACCGCGGGTCCCATTACAGGCAATGGCGGCGGCAGCACCTGAGAGCCAATGGAAACATTGGCTGGGGAGCCGACGTCGCTGGATTTCAGGACAGGTAAGTGTCCTAATATAGTACCTACAGTATGTGTAGCTGCTGACTTTTAATTTTTTGCTGGGGGGGGGGGGGGCAGAACTCTGCTTTAATGTTCCAACAATGTTTGAATTCTGAAATGACAGAGTTGCCCTAGGCAAGACCAGCTACTTGCATTCCCCCCCCCCCCCCTCCCCCAAGTGTAGACTGGAATATAGTTTAATAAACTCATAATTGTAGCAACTCACATAATGTAAAAAACAGGCTCATCAATGATAAAACCCCATGGAATGGTCGCCCCTGCACAGGGGATGCTGGAGAGGTTCAGCACTGACAGAGACATGGAGCTGGCCCAGACCATCTGTCATCAGATGGGCCCTACCGTCAGCGTGGTGACGCCACTGGGGAGGAGATGTGATGCGTCTACACTTAGAGCCCTTTCACACTGGGGCAGTGCGGGCGCCGGCGGTAAAACACCGCTATTTTTAGCGCTGCTTTACCATCGTTTTAGCGGCGGTATTCGGCCGATACCGGGGGCGGTTTTACCCTCCCAGCTAGCAGCCAAGAAATAGTTAAAACCACCGCAAAGCGCTGCTGCAGCGGCGCTTTGCTGGCAGTATAGCCGCGCTGCCCCATTCATTTCAATGAGCAGGAGTGGTGAAGGAGAGGTATACACACCGCTCCTTCACTGCTCCAAAGATGCTGCTAGCAGGACTTTTTTTATTGTCTTGCCAGCGCACCGCTCCAGTGTGAAAGCCCTCGGGCTCTCACACTGGAGTGTGAGGAGCGGCTCTTTCAGGGCGCTTTGCTTTTTGAAAGGGGTCTTAGAGGCACTTCTGTTTTTCCCCTTTTTGTCGTCACATTTATCGAGTAGGGAAACCATCGGCCATGGCTGTGGCCTAGGCGGCTGCCTACTTTGCCTAGAGGTAGCGCCAGCCCTGGCTGTCAGGTGGCTTAGCTCCAATCTGCCCCTATTGTAGACCCAATACCCCGTCCCGTATTCCTGTATGGCTGTCCCTTGTCTAACTGATCTTCAGCTCTATAGAGTTGTATTTTTTATCTGGATGTTTATAGTGCTTGTGACCAATTTACAGAAAAGTTCATCTAGGACCTTGGTGCCCAACCTGTGACCTGAGGGTCACATGCAGCCCTTTGGTACTTGCTGTGCGCCCTTCAGACCCCAGCAGCCTGCAGTGAGAACGAGTGCATTGATTTTTAAAGTGGTAACACTAAAAATATCTGCTAGCCTCATATATTACGTCCCCAGCCTCCCAATGTCTTCTACAGCATGTCTCCAACCAAACCTCATCTTATCCACAGACTGACCATTATTTCGTCTATTATGTTTACAGTATGTGTATATATATATGGAATAGTGTGTTCAGCCCTTTGGTGATGTCAAAGGCCACATTTGAGGCTTCCTATACCTCTTATATTGACAGCTACTGATCTACTGATTGGCTAAAATTACCCTTGCATTGCTTGCATGGGTTGCATGAAAAAAAACTGACTGCTCCATTCGGGAGCCGCTGTACTAATCATGCAAGGTTAGTCCAGCGATCTCCACCACTGAGCTGTTGTGTTCTGACAGGGGGATGGCTCCCCGCCAGAAAACTCAGATCAGCGCCCTCTGCCATTGGCTGAGAGCACTGAACAGGAGTTGGTCTGCCGCTGGTTTTCCAGCATGCACGCCCGACAGAAGCCAGCCAGATCGACATACACATGGGCAGAATGTCTCCCGAAGCAAGGTCCATAAAGACATGGATGAGTGAGTTTGGGGTGAAGGAACTTGACTGGCCTGCACAGGGTCTAGACCCTAACACCTTTGGGATGAATTAAAGCAAAGACTGCGAACCAGGCCTTCTCATCCAACATCAGTGCCTGATCTCACAATGCGCTTCTGTAAGAATGGTCAAACATTCCCATAGACACACTCCTAAACCTTGTGGACGGCCTTCCCAGAAGAGGTGAAGCTGTTATAGCTGCAAAGGGTGGGCCAACTCAATATCGAACCCCCACGGACTAAGACTGGGATGATATTACAGTTCATGTGCGTGTAAGGGCAGGCGTCTCAATGTTTTTGACAACATAGTGTAGGGCAGTGTTCAGGCCCTGTGATTGGCTGCTAGGCCGAAAAACTGCTTCATGGGAAGGGACACATACTCCTTCATATGCCCAAGCACTGAGTATGTTGGGTTGCTTATGATGGAGGGGGGCTTGGTGGGAGATCACTGGAGAGGTCAGTATCTGTGGGTCAGTTGTCTGATATGCTGAAGTGATGGTGTCTTTTTAAAGTAAACATGTACTATTATACTAAAGATCCTGTGTAGGTTATCTCATCTTTCATCTATCATACCCAAAAACCCAAAAACAGACCCAAAAACAGACCTCAAATGCAGTGTATACCCCCACTTACCCACTGCCCTAGGTGCTTGCCCCCATTTTTCCCTCAGCGCCTTTCTTCAGGACAATGGATTACATGATGAATAGGAGAGCTAAGTTTATTTTCATGGTTGGAGATATGTGTTTTACTCATAAGTGTCTGTTCACAGATGTCCACATTCTAATGCCGCGTACACACGATCGCACATTCCGACAACAAAATCCATCTTTTTTTTTTCCGATGGATGTTGGCTCAAACTTGTCTTGCATACACATGGTCACACAAATCTTGTTGGAAATTCCAAACGTCAAGAACGCGGTGACGTACGGCTCTTCTGCTTGATTCCGAGCATGCGTGGAATTGTGTGCATCGGAATTGTGTGCACACAATTGGAATTTCCGGCAATGGATTTTGTTGTCGGAAAATTTGAGATCCAGATCTCAAATTTTGTTTGTCGGAAATGCCAACGGAAAATGTCCGATGGAGCCTACACACAGTCGGAATTTCCGACAACAAACCCCCATCGAACATTTGTTGTCGGAAAATCCGATCGTCTGTACGCGGCACACAGGCATTTTCATGTAGAAATCCCATTCATTCCTATATGTTTGTCTCTTTACAGAACAAAAAAAAAACAACAGAGTAATAAAAGACATTTTCATTTGTCCAATGAGAGAGATTACGATGGAAGCAGAACATCTCGGACTTGTCATTACTCGGGACACGGCCAAACCCAAACCAAAAATTCTTCAGGGTTTATCAAGATATGGTAAGAACCGGGGAATTGTTGGTTGAGGAAATGTAAAGCTCAGTTGTAGCCCCGGGCTTTTACAGCCTAGACAAAGTCAGGAAAAATAAATAATTACATCTGTAATAGTCTTTCTTTTATTTGAAACTTAATAATGTCCCTGCACTACCCCAAACTCCCCCATCCTGGTATCCTGCTGAAGATGAAGATCTCTGCCCCTTCTGTATGAGCAATGGACTATTCCTACCAATCTGACACACCCTCTGCACATTGTGCTCCAATCAGCCTGAAGCCTGAACATTGCTGATTGGAGCATAGTATTTGTCACTGTAGAGGGGGGTGTTGACCTGCTGGAGGTAGACCACCGCTCTCACAGAGGGAAGGGGAGTGTGGGGTAGAAGAACAGAAGTGCTATTAAGTCAAAGAAACCTGACCAAGGTTATCTGAGACCTCACTGTCTGTGGTGCCTTATAACTTCAGCATTGTGTTCAGGTCATTACATTTCATCTTCTCAGTTGAAAATCACTGTGGTCACGGATACTACAGTGACTGCCGCAATCTTCTGGATCCACTGCTGAGTGGCTGCCCTTCTTCATCATAACCACAGAAGGTCCCTCACTCTATATTGCCACCATTCACCATTGTCTTCATTGAAAAAATACAAGACGTTTTGTGAATGGCAGTGGTGCCTAGCAAGCGACCCCCTATGGACACTCCGTAAAAAGGCACTGGATCTAGAAGATTGTGGCGATCAGGGTAGTAGTTTGACTACTAAAACTTGCCCAATGACCACTCAGGTACTAGATAAACTTATATTGTGCCAATGTAAGTATACAATAAAGATCTAACTGGACAAACGGGAGTCCCAACAGTAGGAGGAGATCATCTTGATGGTGCAATTTCTGAGAAGATACTCAACCCCTACTGTCCTGATTCCCTACACAGGAAATGTGTAGGAATTGAATGTATATTACATCTGGACTTCAACATCTGTCTGGCCTTTTTGTGCCTGTATTTTATAAAATCAGTAAAATCCTGACAGACGATCTATATCTTCCTAAATGTAACTAAAGATATCTTGTTACTGCTGCCTGAGGGCCGTTTAGAGGATTTCCCAACATTTCTGTTCTTTCCGACACCCATAAAATATGAAGGAAGTAGGAAGATTTCTGTCACTTTCACATCAGTCCAAAAAAACTAGAAGCGAGTATAAACCTCCTTAATGAGGATAGATGTGAAAAAGTTGACAGACGCTCTACAAGTCCATTCTTTCTAAAAGAACCCTCCATGTGTGTCTTGTTGTATCACTATAATGTATATCTGAAGTTTGTTTTCTGCTTTGCAGGTACCAAGAAACAATTCAGCGAGAGTCTTCTATATATAATATTGACGTTTGCTTTGATCAACATTGTCATTATTGCTGCACTATGGACGGTTTATTCTGCCAGAGGTGAGTCCATGTGAAGGACACTGTTATATATGGGACATCACACAATGACATGGGTTGCTGGGACTAATGTGTGAAAAGGGCTCTAAAATGAAAGTGGTCACATTGCCCGTGAAACCAAAACAAAATCTTCTTTTAGGTTTTATTCACAAGGGTGGCCAGGGGATGGTAAAAATGGGCAGTTGAGTCACAGTTGTGCTACCCATTGACTATCCCCCATAAACTGCAATACACATGCAGCTGCAGAAATACCCTATATTGCATTTGGCAGGTACTTGCACTGCCAAGATTTCAATATATATATACACTATATTACCAAAAGTATTGGAACGGCTGCTTTTACACGCACATGAACTTTAATGGCATCTCAGTCTTAGTCCGTAGGATTCAATATTGAGTTGACCCACCCTTTGCAGCTATAACCACTTCAACACTTCTGGGAAGACTGTCTACAAGGTTTAGGAGTGTGTCTATGGGAACATTTGACCATTCTTCCAGAAGCGCATTTGTGAGGTCAGGCACTGATGTTGAACGAGAAGGCCTGGCTCACAGTCTCCACTCTTAATTTAACTCAAATGTGTTCTATTGGGTTGAAGTCAGGGCTCTGTGCAGGCCAGTCAATTTCCACCCCAAACTCGCTCATCCATGTCTTTATGGACCTTGCTTTGTGCACTGGTGTGCAGTCATGTTGGAACAGGAAGGGGACATCCCCAAACTGTTCCCACAAAGTTGGGAGCATGAAATTGTCCAAAATGTCTTAGTGTGCTGATGCCTTAAGAGTTCCCTTCACTGGAACTAAGGGGCCAAGCCCAACCCCTGCAAAACAACCCCCCACCATAATCCCTCCTCCACCAAATGATTTGGACCAGTGCACAAAGCAAGGTCCATAAAGACATAAAGACATGGATGAGCAAGTTTGGGGTGGAGGAACTTGACTGGCCTGCACAAAGTCCTGACCTCAACTCAATAGAGCACCTTTGGGATGAATTAGAGCAGAGACTGTAAGCCAGGCCTTCTCGTCCACATCAGTGCCTGACCTCACAAATGCTCTTCTGGAAGAATGGTCAAACATTCCCATAGACACACTCCTAATCCTTGTGGACGGCCTTCCCAGAAGAGTTAAAGCTGTTATAGCTGCAAAGGGTGGGTCAACTCAATATTGAACCCTACGGACTAAGACAGGGATGCCATTAAAGTTCATGTGTGTGTAAAGGCAGGAGTCCCAATGCTTTTGACAATATGGTGTGTGTGTGTGTATATATATATATATATATATATATATATATATATATATATACCGTATTTATCGGCATATAACACGCACTTTTTTCCCCTGAAAATCAGGGGAAAATCGTGGGTGCGTGTTATAGGCCGATCCCCCCCTAATTGTGTGTGATCGGAGCGATCGCGGCAATTGCCGCGATCGCCGCCGACATACACAGCCATGTGGAAATTCAAATACGGCGCCGAGACTGCAGGGACTCTTCGGAGCGGAGCTACACATAGCCGAGAGTCCTCGGGTTTTCTCGGCGCCGCTTACAGTCCCGCCCATAGGGCGGAACTGGGCGGGACTGTAAGCGGCGCCGAGGAAACCCGAGGACTCTCGGCTATGTGTATCAGCGCTCTGCCGAGTCCCTGCAGTCTCGGCGCCATATTTAAATTTACACAGGGCTGTGTATGACGGCAGGGATCGCGGCGATCCCACAAAGCTACACGGGGGGGCAAGGCTGCACTGGGGCAATGCTGCATGGGGGCAAAGCTGCACTGGGGACAAGGCTGCATGGGGGCAAGGCTGCACTGGAGAAAAGCTGCACTGACATGGCTGCACTGACATTGCTGCACTGACAAGGCTGCACTGACATGGCTGCACTGGGGCAAAGCTGCACTGACAAGGCTGCAATGGACACTGGGGCAAGGCTGCATGGGAGCAAGGCTGCACTGGAGAAAAGCTGCACTGACAATGGCTGCACTGACATTGCTGCACTGATATGGCTGCACTGGGGCAAAGCTGCACTGACAAGGATGCAATGGACACTGGGGCAAGGCTGCACTGACACTGACAAGGCTGCAGATGGACACCGATAACGCTGCATTGATGGGCATTTAAATGTAAGTTTTTCTTCCTTAAACTTTACTCCTAAAAGATTTTTTCCTTAAAATTCCCTCCTTAACTTGGGTGCGTGTTATACGCCGGCGCGTGTTATACGCCGATAAATACGGTATATATAATTTGATGATGTATTTGGAAACCAGAAAGAAAAAAGTGTTTTTGTGCACCAATCAGATTATAGTTGTCTTTCCAAAATTGGGATACGAAAAGAAATTTCCATTTCTACAGACAACACAGCAAAACATTCCCCCTTCATGTGTTTACCCCACTAATGCTAGCTGTAAATTGAACTAAGCTTATGTTTGCCCTCTAAGACGTAGCTCATTGATGAAACCACCAGCGCCAATATTGTATATTTTCCAATTTTAGGGAAGTACAATGTCTGCCCAGAGGTCATCCTTGAAGCCCCATGTGAAGATGACTGGATCTGGTACAGAAAGAAATGTTATTATTTCTCCAAGCAATATAATGAGTGGCAAAACAGCCAGGACTTCTGTGTCTCCCACAATGCATCACTCGCCCTTATTGATTCCCAGGAAGAGCTGGTGAGTTGATTGGTGTTCATGTCTGTGTGAAAATATATGTGAATTCCACCTCTCCAGCGCTCCTTTGCTGGTCCTTCTTCCTTGGCCCCCATTGCAAAATACTTCTTCTGGGGAGAGAAAATGTGACCTCCCCCATGGTGGGTTCCTCTGGGTATGGTGGAGGATGTGACCTCCTCTCATGATGGACTCCTCTGGGTATAGGAGAAGATGTAACCCCCTCCAATGATAGGTTCTTCGAGGTTGTGACCTCTCTCCAATGCTGGGTATGAGAGAAAATGTAACCTCTCCCCATGTGACCTCTTCCGGTGATGGGTTCTTTTGTTCCTGGGGGAGGATGTGGCTTCTTCCCATAATGGGTTCTTCTGAGTATGGGGGAGAATGTGTCCTCTTCCGAGTATGAGTTCTGCTGGGTATGGGGGAAATGCGACCTCCTCTCATGATGTGTTCTTAAAGGTATGGGGAAAGATGTGACTTCTTTCCATGATGGGTTCTTCTGGGTATGTGGAGGATTTGGCCTCCTCTGATGATATGGTGTTCAGATTCTTATGTACAGTATTACGTGAGGCATAAACAAATGAATGCGTTTTGTTTTTAGCATAGTATAGTTCTTCTTTCAAAAGGCCTTCAGGTCCTGGTTGTTGAAATAATTTTTAGATTGCCAGGATAAAACACTTCAACCTGCTTCCCATCAATGGACTTCTGCCATGGTAGTTATGTATACAGTCAGCTGGTTCCACACTGATCATGTCCAGTTGCAGCATTGCTTGATGACACGTGAATATTAAAAGTTATTGGGAGCAGGTTGGAGAAACTGGACTGTGGCCAATCACCCCTGTAGTTTGGGCATTTAATTGGTCCTCAACGATTGTCCCAGGACACAAATGCATCACACCCAGCCAGCTTGTGTTATTAGTCCTAACATTTACTTTAATTTTTCCCCACCAGGAGTTCCTTCAAAGATTCAAAGGCTCATCAGATCACTGGATTGGTCTGAAGAGAGAAGATAATGGGGGGCTCTGGATGTGGACAAATGGATTAGTATTTAATGACACGTAAGTCCGGTTTCTAAGAAAAGGAAACTTTATTGGTGTTGGGTCAATATTATTTAAAAATATTTCAATCATTTTTAAATTCTTAAACTAATATTATATACAGTATCCCTAATACTATATATAAATATATACTATATTCAAAGGTATTGGGACGTCTGCCTTTACACGCACATGCACTTTAATGTCATCCCAGTCTTAGTCCGTAGGGTTTGGGCAGGCATCCCAATACTTTTGGTAATATAGTGTGCGTATGTATATGTGTGTGAAATATATATATATATATATATATATATATATATATATATATACACACACACACACAGTACATGTATATATTATTTTTAAAATTATGTTTTACAACCGAACATTTATAGAGACACTATCACCTTCCCTATTCCAGGATAATGGCATGGTCTTCTTTAAAGTCTGTGACCCAGTTATACCTCGTCCTTCTAGGTATGGGAGGATGTGACCTCTCCTCACTATGCAGTGTTCAGACCTAGTAGCCAATTGCTGGTGTTTCGTCAGATTAGGTGACCCCTCAAAATGTATAACAGAAGTGACGTTCCGTCGCCGCCATCTTGCTACACCCCGCACTCCTCCATACTAAGGATACACTGAGAAGGGGGAAAGCGGAGTTTGCATTTTACACTTATTTTTAACAGTAAAGTGAGTTTATATAGTGAAATACAGTACTTAGAATTCTGTCTGACTGGTTACATGTTGAATTTTAAAAGCAGCAAACTTTTGTCAGATTAGCAAACCTATGAGATCAGCAGGCTTGCCGCTGCTTTTAAAATTCAACATCTAACCTGTCAGACGGAGTTCTAAGTACTGTATTTCAATATATATAAGCAGTTTACTATTATAAATACGTGTTAAATGCTAAATTCCGGTGGGTGTAACAAGATGTCCGCTTTTCCCCTTCTCCCCTGTATCCTTACTATGGAGGAGTGAGGGGTGTAGCAAGATGGCGGCGACGGAACGTCACTTCCGTTACACATTCTGACGGATCGCCAAATCTGATGAAACACTGGCACTAAACAAGATGACAAGCGAGGTCACAGGTCCCCTGTAACGTTGGGTTAACCTATGACACCAGTGTTAAAGAACATTCTTAGTTTTCCAAACAGCTTACCAGAAACTGCTTGCTTTCAGACAGTCTGTAATTGAATCATTCAGTTCAGCATAGTGGTAAGGTGGTAAGCCACCCCTCTGACTTTTACAACAGCTTGTATGTAATTTGATCTTGAGTTATGTAAATCAGAGCCCTTTTTTAGAAAAGCAGTGAAGGTTAGTCCGGTAAATATGAATAGGGCCCAGGGCTCCATCTACAGGCTGGAAACAATTGTATGAGAAATATTAAAATGCAGTATTTAATTTTTACCTCACTAAAAATAATAATTTTACACAAGGTATTTATTATTCCATGAGCATAATAATTATATAAAGAAGACTGGGGTTTTGCTTGACCCCAGCAGGTAAATGGGGAGGGAGGGACATCGATGGTAATTATGTGATTGGTATCCTCTCTAAAGTGCCCCGGTTATTTGGCCCTGAAAGACCACAGTATCGGGTCACTTTGGGTTGGATGAAGAAGTGCTTCTTGACTTGGATAGATTTGGCTATACACAGCATGATGTGGTTTTGGCCGTGGGTTTGCCGATACTCCACCCATGTACATTACATAGTAAGAGTCATAGAAAGTGTATTTATAGCCAATGTGGGGGCAGTGCGAAGTTCCCCTTTACCACCTCTTTCATGTTTGGTATTTGGTTCTGGTTTTGCTATTTATAGTCTTCGACTCATAATATTTCTAAAACGTACATTTTTTTGCCAATTTTTTTTGGAATGCATAGCAAGTTGACGTATTTATGAATTAAATCCTTTAAAAAGTAAAATATTTGAGCTATTAGGTAAACATTTGTATGGCAAGGTTCTCACCAACTATCTTGGATCTCTTCCAGGTTCCACATTGATGGGGTGTCCCCATGCGTTTTCCTCAATCGGGAGCGGGTCTCCAGCGCAGCCTGTTACTCCGATCGATATTGGATTTGTAACAAGCCAGACTGGAAAAATGAAAGGTGATGATTGGCTGGAGGCTTGGTGCAACTCAAAGAACAACTAGCCAAGGGGCAACTCACTTCTTGAGCTTCTGGATATCTGGTGATCGTGTAAAAAGACTTCCTTCAGGACCACACGCCTAAAAATGGAGCACATTTATTGATCAATAAAAGAAATTGGAATTGCCCAGAAGCAGAACATAAGGTTCAATGGAGCACGTATCTCTTTCTACCCTGATTTTTCCTCTGCTGTTCAGAAACGTAGAGCCTGCCTCACGGATGTAAAGAAGAGGCTTCAGAAATTGCAGGCTCCCTATGCAATGCTTTATCCTGCCAGACTTCGGATTGCTGCGAGAGGCCAGACACATTTCTTTGAGAATGCGGCTGATGCTACGGGATGGCTGGATGCTAATGAAAATGCTCTGCGTCAGGCCGGGAGACAGGCGGCTGAAGAAGACTGACTTGACCCAGAGGACAGGCCTATCCTAATTTGGGTGCATTTGGATAGGGATCGGATACCTGTTTGCATCCCATTGTTTTCTGCATTGTAGATACCTCTGCTCAATGCCGAGCTGGGAACACAAGCTGATTTGAAAGGAGTTCTCTCCCCACGGAGAGCATGTGAGAAGCAAAGTTGGTTTTCACCCTGGGGGAGTTTTTTTTTTTCTATACAGCTCTAAATACAACAAGTTCAGATGAACTTGGCCCTTCTGCTGGCAGTTTTGAGGCCAGTGGATGGGGGGACAGGTTGTCCTATTTACAAGTTAACTGTTCCTAGTTTAAAAAACAGTTGTAACCAGTTTGAAGCATGTGTCTATGTAACCATCTAGGCCTGGCAAGGTAGGCCTGAGACTCTGATACATACACTGACCCA
The DNA here is from genome assembly GCA_037952835.1 of Lithobates septentrionalis. NCBI lineage: Eukaryota > Metazoa > Chordata > Amphibia > Anura > Ranidae > Lithobates > Lithobates septentrionalis. The sequence continues at coordinate 468,157 of JBBDGP010002728.1, forward strand.
CTGGTATAAACGCACTAAGTTTGGAGTGCCGTTGCCCTCACTGTTCAAGCTTGCTTGGAATTACTTTATTGGAGCGGTACGGAGAATACAACTATACAAATGCGAGACGCTTTGGGCCTCTGCTCACATGCTCGGAACCAGACTGGTATACTGCTGGTGGGACAGGGGAGGGAGAGAAGGGGATCTGTCACGTTGCATACTAAGGCACAATGTATATCCTGTTGTTCTTACTTTATATGTGGGATGACTACAATACCTGTGGTGTCCTGGAACGTCAGGGGGCTGGGTGATCCCCTGAAGAGGGCCATGGAGTGAGGGAGGATCCAGTCTGTTCAAGATGCATGAGAGATCACAGTGACCTGATCCACATGTTGTGGAGATGCCCCAAATTGCACATTTATTAGAGGGAGGTGGTAAAGACTCTTAACCATGTCTTTCAGTGCCACTTAATAGAACACCCCAAGCTGTGTGTGTTGGGAATTATAGATGAAATCCCGGCTGAGGAATCTACTAGACTAGCCATAGCTAGGGCTCTTTTCCAGGCTAGATTGTTAATTTTGACACTGGAAATCGAGAGACCCACCTACTGTAAAAGAATGGTTGGCGCAAATGGGTAACACTATCAGATTGGAAAAATACATCTATCAACACAGAGGTAGCACAAAAAAAGTTTGAAAAAATATGGGATCCATGGTTGGCTATTCCGGGGTTAGCTCCTGTAGCTCCTCACCGTCTTCTAAAGACCTCCAGTGGGGGACATCTCATTGGTCAGCTTGGTGCGGATACTCACCTGATTATGGGTTGTTTACTAGTTTAATTAAAAGAAGACAGAGGGGGGGGGGGGGGGCTGACCTCAACCACCGAGGGTCTTTGATCTTATTGGTTTAATATTTGTCCGAGTATATGCAATACTTGTGAAATTTATGTGAATCTACTATGTTTATGTACTGATGATGCTGTACGTAGATGGTAAGGTGTCTCATTGTGTTATGTGATGATATAGATCTCTGTGCTGTTCCCATATTACTGAATAAAGTTTTGTTGGATTTAAAAAGAAATTGGAATTGCCCATCTCATAATGATGGACACAATTGCAGATTCTGGTTTTTACTGATGATCCTTTCAATTGCCAACTAGATTTGGATGTTCAGCAGGCTGAAGAATTTTTATTTACTGATTTTTGTATTGCCTACTATTCTTACTTGACATCCATACTGGATTATTGTACCTATTGGAACTTTCCACCTCTTGCAAAAACTTTGCTTGTGTCACCCAGTGCTCATAACACCTGGACTGCTCAGCCAACTGTGAAGATCAACTTTTATTTGGTCAACTTCTACTTTTGCTTTAAAAGTTCTCTTTATTTTGTATATTGTTTTTTTTTTATACTTCCAAAGCTGGATCCTTTGATAAATATTTATTACCATGGAATTTTTTTTTTGAGATGACAATTATTATGCTACTTTAAACAGATCATTCTTTTTTATTCTTTTATTATGACAGTAACAGTTATATCACTTATAGATAATAAAACAAGTTTAAGCAGAACTCCATATTTTACATCTTCCCAGTCCCCTAATCCTGCCTCCCCTCCCCTCCCCTCTAGGTGTTTTAATTTGGAAAAAAAACCTGCAAAGACCCTCGGTGGTTGAGGTCAGGTTAAAAAACCTGCATATCTGTCTTGCAGTCTTCTAGCTGGTCTGATATTATCAGTACTAATTCTTCCTCTGGTGGTGTGGGTGGGGGTGTGCTGGATGTGTGCTGGTGGGAGGGGTATACTCGTTCAGCACTGTCACTCACACGTTAGAAAAAAAGATTCACTTTAAAGTAAACATGGAGTAGATTCTTCATAAGCTAGGTAATGTGGATCCTTTGCCAAGGACAACCAGCCAAGAACACAAGATATATGCAACTGCTCACAGGATCTCCAACGCTTATCACAGTTGGTCTATCCCTGTGATCTACGCTGCACTGAAGAGACCCAATAAGGTTGAAATGTTTGTGTGTTTCTACTTTTTTTTTTCAGTATTATGTATTTACTTTGGAGTTACAATTTTATATGCAAAAAAGGAAAAGAAAAAAAAGGACCTGAATGTCTTACGAGGTATAGAGGTTCAGCAAAACATTTACAAGAAAGTGATGAAAATTGCGGCATTTGGGTTGTCATTCACATCAGTGGTGTCCCCTGGATTGCCCCCCCCCCCCCTCACCGTCTTCTAAAGACCTCCAGTGGGTGAAATCTCATTGGTCAGCTTGGTGCGGATACTCGTCCAGCCACCCATATACACTTAGATGCAATGTATGTTCCCCTTTCCAAATGACTTTCCCCAAAAGATTGCTAGTGACATCCTGTTGCTTTTTGCACTATGTATTAAATTATTATTAAATTATTTATTTAAAGAACACTAATAAAATCTTTTTAAAACTATTGGAGCTGTCTTGTTTTATTGTTTCAATATTTAAAGTGTATCTAAACCAAGAAAACAAAATGATACATAGTGCAGCTTACCGGCCCTTAGATGTTATGGCTCCATTAGGTTCAGTTCACACCATACAGATGTGACCAAGCGTGTGGGCGCGTTCCTGTGTGTCTCATGTAGGACAGCCCATTCATTTCAATGTGCTGCCCTACTCCCGGGACATGCAGAAAATAAGTCCCTGACTTTTTTCTAAGATCACTGTACCCAACCGCACGGTGCTACAGCAGATGTAGAACAGAAATATATAACACCCCCCTCCTTTTCTCATATCCATACCATGAGGCTATAATGAATTGTCGGGTCCCGGCAATATGGATAAAACTCATTAAAAAAAAAAACGGCACGGGTCCCCCCCCCCGTCCATTACCAGGCCCTTTGGGTCTGGTATGAATATAAAGGGGAACCCCGAACCAATTATTTTTTTTTAAATTGCGTGGGGGTCCCCCCAAAATCCATACAAGGCCCTTTTAGGTCTGGTATGGATATTAAGGGGAAACCTGCAAAATTTAATAAAAAAGGCGTAGGGGTCCCCCCCAAAATCCATACCAGACCCTTATCCGAGCATGCAACCTGGCAGGCTGCAGAAAAAGAGGGGGGGGTGAGAGAGCGCCCCCCCTCCTGAACCGTACCAGGCCACATGCCCTCAACATGGGGGGGTGCTTTGGAGTTACCCCCAAAGCACCTTGTCCCCATGTTGATGGGTTCAAGGGCCTCATCCCCACAACACTTGCCCGGTGGTTGTGGGGGTCTGCGGGCGGGGGGCTTATTGGAGTCTGGAAGCCCCCTATAACATGGGGACTTCCAGATCCCGGCAACCCCATGTGAATTGCCTACCATTTTCACAAAAAAGTGTCAAAAATAGTAAAAAAGCCAGGAGACACTTTGGGACAAGTCCTTTATTAAAAAATTAAAAATAAAAAAATATCCCGCGATGTCCATTCATCTTCTATCTCGCCGCCTGACAGATCTGAAAAAAAAAAAAAAAGCCACAACAAATCTGCCTCCATTGGAGGCTCCCGCCGAGTGATGCTTCTTCTTGGTGACAGCTATTTTATAGCTGAGGGCAGGGCCATCCGGTGACAGGTGATGTCACGTGACGTTAGGGTGCGTGTTATATGCCGATAAATATGGTAGTTCTTTTTCTTTAAACTTTTACATTTTATTTAACTTTATTCCTATCACAGGTGGCTAACAAACCCCCAATGTCATAGCATGGGCAAGTGACAGGTCCTCTTTATGATACATTGGGGATCTGTTAGACCCCCAATCTCTCCCATGCCATTCAATGCAGCTATTCAAACACATCCTTGGCTAGACTAGCTAGAGGAAGGACAGCTGTGACATAATACATATCGCTTCCGAGCTCATTCGTCGCAGGAGGAAGTACCTCCTGCTTTCACTGAGGAAGTTGTTTCCCAGGGTCCCGGGCTCCCCATAGGAACAGGCTCCCTAGAAACCACTGCGGGTGGCACCAGTAGGGGGCCCATAAATGTGATTGGTAGACATGTGCAGAATTGAAAAATTAGTTTTGTTTCTTTTCAATTTGTTATTCAAATAAATGTATTTAGTTAAAATTGTTTAATTTATTTAATTCGTTTTTGGAATTTTTGTTTAAGCTCAATTAGACCAAATTTGGAAAATTTCTAATGAATTCAATTTGTTTTCTCTATTCTATTCTTTTATATTATTTCATTTTCTATTCTATTATTTGCTATTATATTATTTTCTATTCTATTCTCGTCAAATCTATTCTTTTCTATTCTATTCTCTTCCATTCTTTTCTATTCTATTCAAAAATTTTAATTTTGGAAAAAGGTTATATTCTTTCTATTTTATTCTGTTTTATTGATTTTTCTATTTTATTCTTTTCCAATTATTTCATTTTCAATTCTATTCTTTTCAATTCTATTCTTTTATTTTCTATTCTATCCTTTTAGTCTCTATTCTATTTTTTTCCCTTCTCTTCTTTTGTATTCTGTTCTGTTTTACTCTATTATATTCTATTCTTCTATTTTCTATTCTATTATTTTCTATTCCAATATATTATTTTCTATTCTATTATATCAGATACATAGATACATCTATCTTCTGAAATTTTAATTCAAATTACACTACCGTTCAAAAGTTTGGGGTCACATTGAAATGTCCTTATTTTTGAAGGAAAAGCACTGTACTTTTAAATGAAGCTAACTTTAAACTAGTCCTAACTTTAAACAAATATACTCTATACATTGCTAATGTGGTAAATGACTATTCTAACTGCAAATGTCTAGTTTTTGGTGCAATATCTACATAGGTGTATAGAGGCCCATTTCCAGCAACTATCACTCCAGTGTTCTAATGGTACAATGTGTTTGCTCATTGGCTCAGAAGGCTAATTGATGATTAGCAAACCCTTGTGCAATCATGTTCACACATCTAAAAACAGTCTAGCTCCTTCCAGAAGCTACAAAACTGACCTTCCTGTGAGCAGATTGAGTTTCTGGAGCATCACATTTGTGGGGTCAATTAAACGCTCAAAATGGCCAGAAAAAGAGAACTTTCATCTGAAACTTGACAGTCTATTCTTGTTCTTAGAAATGAAGGCTATTCCATGCGAGAAATTGCAAAGAAATTGAAGATTTCCTACAACGGTGTGTACTACTCCCTTCAGAGGACAGCACAAACAGGCTCTAACCAGAGTAGAAAAAGAAGTGGGAGGCCGCGTTGCACAACTAAGCAAGAAGATAAGCACATTAGAGTCTCTAGTTTGAGAAACAGACGCCTCACAGGTCCCCAACTGGCATCTTCATTAAATAGTACCCGCAAAACACCAGTGTCAACATCTACAGTGAAGAGGCGGCTGCGGGATTTTGGGCTTCAGGGCAGAGTGGCAAAGAAAAAGCCATATCTGAGACTGGCCAATAAAAGAAAAAGATTAAGATGGGCAAAAGAACACAGACATTGGACAGAGGAAGACTGGAAAAAAGTGTTGTGGACGGATGAATCCAAGTTTGAGGTGTTTGGATCACAAAGAAGAACGTTTGTGAGACGCAGAACAAATGAAAAGATGCTGGAAGAATGCCTGACGCCATCTGTTAAGCATGGTGGAGGTAATGTGATGGTCTGGGGTTGCTTTGGTGCTGGTAAGGTGGGAGCTTTGTACAGGGTAAAAGGGATTCTGAATAAGGAAGGCTATCACTCCATTTTGCAACGCCATGCCATACCCAGTGGACAGCGCTTGATTGAAGCCAATTTCATCCTACAACAGGACAATGACCCTAAACACACCTCCAAATTGTGCAAGAACTATTTACAGCAGAAGCAGGCAGCTGGTATTCTATCGGTAATGGAGTGGCCAGCACAGTCACCAGATCTGAACCCCATTGAGCTGTTGTGGGAGCAGCTTGACCGTATGGTACGCCAGAAGTGCCCATCCAACCAATCCAACTTGTGGGAGCTGCTTCTAGAAGCGTGGGGTGCAATTTCTCCAGCTTACCTCAATAAATTAACAGCTAGAATGCCAAAGGTGTGCAATGCTGTAATTGCTGCAAAAGGAGGATTCTTTGATGAAAGCAAAGTTTGATGTAAAAACAATGTTATTTCAAATACAAATCATTATTTCTAACCTTGTCAATGTCTTGACTCTATTTTGTATTCATTTCACAATGTATGGTGGTGAATAAGTGTGACTTTTCATGGAAAACACAAAATTGTTTGGGTGACCCCAAACTTTTGAACGGTAGTGTATATTCGAAAACTATTTGAATTAAATTTCGAAAACTATCCAAATCCCGTTCGAAATTTTTGCTTCGTTATTTCGGATTTGTTTAAATTTGTTACTATTGTAATTCCAAAATTCGAATAAATCTGAATTCCCAAATAACGGAAAATTTGTCCAAATTTCGATTTGGAATGAAACGAACCGCACATGTCTAGTGATTGGGCGGCTCTAGAAGAGAACCATTCACAACAAAATAGTATAGGGATTGTATGTTGCCTATGTGATAAAAAATAAAGTTTGTTAAATAACCAAAAAAGTGTAAAAACAAATAGTTACACCCAAGCACTTAAAACCAACCCCCAAAAAATGTTGTGTCCACTTGCTGCCACAAATTTTCAAATAGAAACATAAATACAGGCATCATGGATGCATTCAAAACTACGTGCAGTATATCACTGCACATAGTTTTAAAGTGGTTGTAAAGTCAGAAGGTTTTTTATCTTAATGCATTCTATGCAAAAAAAGCCTTCTGTGTGCAGCAGAAGGCTCAGGCCCCCCTAATACTTACCTGAGGTCCCCCTCTGTCCAGCGATGTCTACGAGTGTCTCCGCTGCCTGGAACTCCCCTCCTCATTGGCTGAGACAGCAGCGTGTCACCATTGGCTCCCGCTGCTGTCAATCAAAGTCAGCTAGCCAAACAAGGGAGAGAGGGGGCGGGGCCGGGTCGGGGCTCCATTTCTGAATGGACACATGGAGCTGTGACTCGGCTCAGGTGCCCCCCATAGCTAGCTGATTGTTGTGGGGGCACTGAGCAGGAGGGAGGGGCCAGGAGCACAGAAGAGGGACCCGAGAAGAGGAGGATCCGGGCTGCTCTGTGCAAATCAACTGCAACAGAGCAGGTGAGTATAACATGTTTATTATTTTTATAGGAAAAAAAACTGAAACTTTACAATCTTTAACCCTTGACATGTTGGGTATCTATTTACTCAACGCAACCTTATCTGTTACAGTTTACCAACTATTGGTTAATATACTGAGTTTGTGTTTCCTAAAATGAACTGTAGTTAAAAATTTTACTGAAATTTTACGATTGATAAACCATACACTGTGACGTAAAAAAATTGGCACTGCCACCATTTTATTCTCCAGGGTCTCTGCAGGGTAAAAGGGCATCTCTTCCAACCTGACCCCCTCTTACATCACTTAGTAGTGGTTCACACAGATCAATGACCTCACCTTGTTACTCCCGTATCAGGACTGTAAGCCTACATCAGAATACCTGTCCTACCAAATCTAACCACCTAGCTATGCCCGATAACATAGAGATGTCCTGTCCTTTTGAACACCCTGGAACCCCAAGACATCCCCACCTTTTCCTACCCCCTATTCCACCCCCCCCCCCCCCCACACACACACACACTTTTACCTCCTTCCCCACCTGTCCTCTCCTCTTCACCCATCCATACTTCAATATACCTCCCAATCCTTTGCCCCGTACACACGATAGGATTTTCCGACAACAAAGTCCGAACCGTGTGTAGGCTCCATAGAACATTTGTTGTCGGAATTTCCGCCAACAAATGTTTGAGAGCTGGTTCTCAAATTTTCCAACAACAAAACTTGTTGTCGGAAATTCCGACCGTGTGTACACAGTTCCGACGCACAAAAGTCCACGCATGCTCTGAATCAAGCAGAAGAGCCGCACTGGCTATTGAACTTCATTTTGCTCGGCTCATCGTACGTGTTGTACGTCACCGCGTTCTTGACGTTTGGAATTTCCGACATTTGTGTGACCGTGTGTATGCAAGACAAGTTTGAGCCACGGTTTTGTTTTCGGAAAATCCGATCGTGTGTACGGGGCATTACACTGCCTTGCTCACTATACCTGTAACCTATTTCTCTCCCCTTGCCTTCATTCTCCTTCCTCCACTGGTCCTTCTTAACTTGCCTACTTCTGCTTACACAAACTCCCACTTACCCCCCACCACTACTCCCTGTAATGTCTTCATTCTTTTCTTTCATTTTATATTAAAAAAAAAAAATCAAAAAATGAGTGGTGGTATACACAGGGTATTGACATCTTACAGTCTACATACATGTATTTTCCATTAATGCCTACCGCAGTGAATTTGATCTTTATGGTTGCAGTTTCTTTGTTCCGAGCATGTCTCCATTTACAGAAATTGTATTGTAATAATTAATATGATCTGTGATATATTAACAGTACATTGCCCCCTTACGGTAACATCAACATCATCTCCACATACAGCAGAACCTTACCTCTGGTCAAATCTGATGACGTCATCGCAGCTCCAATCCCGACATGTTTCGCCACCCCCATTGTGGCTTACTTATGAGGGGAAATTTACAGTAATTGTATCCTAATAATTAATATGATCCGTGATATGTTAACAGTACGTTGCCCCCTTAAGGGATAATATCAGCATCATCTACAAATACAGCAGAACCTTACTTCCAGTCAAACGTGATGACGTCACTGTACCTCCACCCCAACATGCTTTGCCATGCCCCTTACAGCTTACTCATGGGGGGAAATTTACAGAGATTGTATTGTAATAATTAATATGATCTGTGATATGTTAACAAAACATTGCCCCCTTAAGGGTTAATATCAGCAACATTTCCACATACAGCAGAACCTTACTTCTGGTCAAACGTGATGACGTCACTGTAGCTCCACCCCCAACACGTTTCATCACGCCCCCTTGTGTCTTTGTCTGGGGGGGGAATCATGTTAGGAAAAGTCCTGCAAGCAGCATCTTTGGGGCGGTTTGGGAATGCTGTATACAGAGCTCCCAAAATGCCCCTGCCCTGTGAAATGAATGGGCAGCGTTCCCAAAGCTCCTAAAAGGTGTTTCAGTAGCACCGCAACCCTTCCTTCGGGTTAAAAGCACCCCGCTAGCAGCTGAAAAGTGCCATTTAAACAGCGGTAAAACGCCACTAAAACAGCAGCTAAAATGAGCGATGCTTTACCGCTAATGCGGCCGCGGCCCCCAGTGTGAAAGGGGTCTAAGAGACATGGTGTTTTTTTTTGTAGTTGTAACTTTTTGTCATTTTTTTTTTTTGTGTTACTTACTGTCAACAGTGCAGTACAGCATCATCATATGGTGGTGGTGTCTGCTGTGGCAAGGGACCAGGGACACTGACTGGTGAAAGTACAAAAAAATAATAATAATATTTTTTTTAATTTTATTCATTTAAAAAAAATTTTTTTTTCAATTTTATTTTATATTACATTTTTTTATTTCAAAGATTTTTTTTAAAACACTGACCAGAGCAATATAATGTTACCGTAATAACATTGTACTACTCTGTTGAAGCGATCAGGGCACTGATAGGTGGCACTGATGGGTGGCAGTGATATGCAGCACTGATGGGTACAAAATGATAAAAATTTAGTTTGAGTACAGTGTTGTATGACCGCATAATTGTCATTCAAAGAGTGACAGCGCTAAAAGCTGAAAATTGGTCTGGGCAGGAAGGTGATTAAGTGCCCAGTATTGAAGTGGTTAACTGTGATAGGTCAAAGCTAATCACATGGTACAGATGGGCTGTGATTGGCCCTGTCTGTACCATGTGAACCCCTTTGACCAATCACAGCTAGCAGTACAATTGTACACAATGGATGGCATGAAAGGAAGCCATCCATTGTTTACAACTGTCATGAGCCGTGCTGTGATTGGTTACAGTGGTCATATGGTACCAGCAGAGAGCTGGTACACCGATCAGTCATCGGCTGTGCCCGCCGGTGACAGATTGCGCCACGCCACAATAACGCGATCAATGCTTTCTGAGAGGATGTCAATAACGGTAAAGCCACCGCCCGACTGTCATTCTGCTATAGGCTGGGCGGGACGGTGAGAAGGTGGTGTGGTTGGTGACGGGAAAATTAAAAATATTCACGCATGACACAGGAAATTGCTTGTGAACACTTTATTTTGAACTGTTGATGCACCTAAAGAAGCCGCCAATTATAAATGGACTTATCTTCACATAAATATGCATAGATACACTGTATGTAGTGTGTATTTGTATACCTATCTATCAATATTATATATATATATATATATATATATATATATATATATATAAAATGTATGGTGGCCTGAATTTATGGGAGGAGCTCGGGGGGTATTTAACCAGCCCGCTCGCCTGTGGTATTCTTCGGTTTCCTGTGCGCGATACTACGTCACTAGGCCGACTATTCAAAACTCAGCGTCCGTGAGTTCTTGTCTTCATGAGTTCCCGCATTCGCAAAATTTCCATGCTCGAGAGTTTCGAGGTCCTCGTTACCGATTCGTATTTTCGTACAACGCGTCTGGCTCGGCTGTAGCAGATAGGGTTCCGGCTGATGTTTTGGTTTTCACGCATTGTTAGATATCATGTCACTAAACCGTGATATCAAACTTATGAATCACTCACAATTTCACAACGTAACCGCAATGCATAATACTCGCACCGTCGTTATGTTAGCCATTTTCGTTATTTGTACCCCACCACGACGTAGACGTCGCTTCATTCAGGCATGTCTAGCACCGATTCGTAACTCTGACTGGCCAGCATTTCACTATCATGTATCACGCTCCGATACAAATCCAGTCGCATTGAAAAATGCACCGATTCGTCTCCGCGTGCCCCAGGTATTTGCCACATTTCGGTACATGCTCCAGAGTCCGATTCGTAGTCAGTCGCAATAACGGCATGATCGTTTAACCTTCTACGAGGAGGTGAGTTGCCATCTAGATAAAGGAAGGCCCGTAGACATGGTGTATCTGGATTTTGCAAAAGCATTTGACACAGTTCCCCATAAACGTTTACTGTACAAAATAAGGTGTGTTGGCATGGACCATAGGGTGAGTACATGGATTGAAAACTGGCTACAAGGGCGAGTTCAGAGGGTGGTGATAAATGGGGAATACTCAGAATGGTCAGGGGTGGGTAGTGGGGTTCCCCAGGGTTCTGTGTTGGGACCAATCCTATTTAATTTGTTCATAAACGATCTGGAGGATGGGATAAACAGTTCAATCTCTGTATTTGCAGACAATACTAAGCTAAGCAGGGCAATAACTTCTCCGCAGGACGTGGAAATCTTGCAAAAAGATCTGAACAAATGAATGGGGTGGGCGACTACATGGCAAATGAGGTTCAATGTAGAAAAATGTAAAATAATGCATCTGGGTGGCAAAAATATGAATGCAATCTATACACTGGGGGGAGAACCTCTGGGGGAATCTAGGATGGAAAAGGACCTGGGGGTCCTAGTAGATGATAGGCTCAGCAATGGCATGCAATGCCAAGCTGCTGCTAATAAAGCAAACAGAATATTGGCATTAAAAGGGGGATCAACTCCAGAGATAAAACGATAATTCTCCCGCTCTAAAGGGTCTGGAGGATCTTAGTTATGAGGAAAGGTTGCGAGCACTGAACTTATTCTCTCTGGAGAAGAGACGCTTGAGAGGGGATATGATTTCAATTTACAAATACCGTACTGGTGACCCCACAATAGGGATAAAACTTTTTCGCAGAAGAGAGTTTAATAAGACTCGTGGCCACTCATTACAATTAGAAGAAAAGAGGTTTAACCTTAAACTACATAGAGGGTTCTTTACTGTAAGAGCGGCAAGGATGTGGAATTCCCTTCCACAGGCGGTGGTCTCAGCGGGGAGCATTGATAGCTTCAAGAAACTATTAGATAATCACCTGAATGACCGCAACATACAGGGATATACAATGTAATACTGACATATAATCACACACATAGGTTGGACTTGATTGACTTGTGTCTTTTTTCAATCTCACCTACTATGTAACTATGATTCGTGCCTTTGTCATGGCAAATAAAATCATTTCCACTGTCACTTACCACGCTTCGGTTCGAATCTAGTCACATCTATGATGCACCGATTTGTTACGGTGTGCCCCAGGGCTCGGCCTCATTTCAGTACATGCTCCGGAGTTCGGATCGTGGTTAGTCGCAGATGCCGGGTGACCAATCCGCATCTCTGTCATGGGAATTAAATACCATTTATTTCTCCCCCACATATCGCGCCCCCGTTTCGAATCCAGTCACATCCAAGATGCACCGATTTGTTACGGTGTGCCACAGTTGTTTCGGCTTTATCCTATACCTGTACCAGAGCTTGGTTCATTGTCAGTCGCAGTGGCGGCACAATCGATTCGTGCCTCGGTCAGGGTAAAACATTTCAGTCATTTCATTGTTACGTACTGCGCTCCGATTCGAATCTAGTTGCATCTAAAGATGCACCGATTCATTCCGGTGTGCACCAATGTTTTCTGTTGCATAATTTCAGTACATGCTCCAGAGTCCGGTTCGTTGTCAGTCGCAGTCGCGGCATGACCGAGCCAGGCCTCTGTCATGGCAAAGATGTTCATTCATTTCATGATCAAGGCAAACATTGAATTCATTTCGCTGTCGATACACCGCACTTAAAATTTGAATCTTAAGCATTCGTGAGGTATCGATTCAACCCGGTAGGCCACAACAGTCCTGGCCTCATTTCATGCCAGGCCCCACAGTTCGACTCGTAGCTTGTCACAGTCGCAGCATACCGATTTGTGCCACTATCAAAGCATTTACATTTCACTTATTTATTTTGTTCCATACACCTGTCGTTTAAATCACCATACAAGTTACTACTTTAAGTTAGTTAGCAAACCCTTCACGAGTTGTCACCTTTCATTTTCCTCCAGGTCAGTCACAGTTCAGAAGGTCCACCCTGCACCGGGTTGGATGATATCCCCCCAGGTAAAAAAAAAAAAAAAAAGGGAGCACAAGCTGGGTAAGTATGGCTTTTAGGGAAAGGAAGCAAACTTAAAATTCATGTCACCCCCAACAGGTTCCAGTCAACCAAAACACGATCTCAAGGACAGGATATCTTATCTAGATCAACCATGTCCCAGGCCGGCAGCGAAGACCTCACGGCCCCTCTGTCACCTTCTCCGGTCTCAGAGAGCAGCAGTGTGCTGTCCCTCAGGGGATGGACTATCCCCAAGTTGACGGCAGAGCTAAGACGCAGAGGTGTGCCCTTCTCCGCTACAGCTAGGAAAGGCGAGCTCTTCAAGCTCCTCTTCCCCCCTCCAGCCGCAGCAGGACCCAGCACTCAGCAGGCGTCTCTCCAGTCAATATCCTCTGCCATTTCACATCTCCACACTATGGTATCATCCCTGGCTTCCTCGGTCACGGGCATACAAACCAGAGTGGCACTCCTGGAGGCTCGGCCGGCCGCGGCTATTCCTGAAACCGACCGCAACCCAAGTTTTGACACCCCTTCCTGCAGGTACCACAGGGTGGCGCCCCATTGTCTACCCCTCCCATTTGGTTCCAGCCATCAGGAAGGACATTCTGGACGGCAGGGACGTCAACATTGCCTCTCTCCTCATTTCTGTCCATGATCTGGCGGAAAATAAGGCCTATACATGGGGTGACGTGTCGGTGGTCCTTAAGGCCAAAGACCACAGACTCAATCGGAAATGATCTGTCCCAGAATTTACATTGGCCTTTGGCATGCTGAGGGATGTCCTATGTTCAGCCGCTCCCAGCAGGAGGGAAGAGCTGGACTTATACCTCCATACTGTAGTAGACCTGGGCTACAAGTATGGAGGATTTTCCTTTTATGATTATCACTGTTCTTTTTCTGCAAAGGCAGCAGCCAGACCCACACAGTTTCAAACAACCACAAATTGGAGCCTCATGGACACAGAGCTGTTCTGTCGCCACTTTGCTGGCTTGCGCTCACCACTGTGTGCAATTTGCCAGTCCTCCACACACACCGCCACCTGGTGCGCCAATGCGACAGTCAGACGCCCCTTTGAATTTCTCTCTACCTCCGGTGCACTTCAGGGTCAGTCGGCCCCTGCACAAACGCCTCAGGTGGACAAATTCGGATGCCCAGTCCGAACTGTGGGAGGGGCAGCCATTTACAACAATTATAACTACGGGTCCTGCAACTTCAGTCAGTGCCGCCTGCTCCACATCTGCACCTTATGCCAAAGGGCGCATCCAAGAAACTTGTACGAAGTCAAGCAACAGAAGAGGGCATGACTAAGCCGAGTAAACGTCCTGTGGCTAGGGCTCTACCTCACCTCACACCCTAACCCCTCCCTTGCCACCTACCTTATCCAGGGATTCACAGTAGGGTTTCACACCGGCCTCATTTCACTGCCCCATACTACCTACGAATGTAGGAATCTTCGCTTAGCGGCCACTGACGAACAGGCCATAGACCAGCTCTTACAGGCAGAAATAGACAGAGAGTTTATTATAGGCCCCTTCACTCAGCCCCCTTTCAGTACTTGGAGAGTCAGCCCTAGTGGGCTTGTCAAGGGCAAGTTCTCAAATAAACTACGTTTGGTGTACGACCTGTCTGCGTCTCATTCTTTCCACATTCCCAGTCTCAATTCCCTAATCCCCTCTGAAGAATTCTCCCTAAAATATTCCTCCGTGGATATGGCAATCCAAGCGATCATCAAAGCAGGTACAGGTGCCTGGCTCTCCAAAGCAGATATCTCGGACGCCTTCAAGTTCCTGCCTATCCACCCGTCTCTTTGGTGCTGGCATGGCATTAAGTGGAAGGAGGCATACTATTTTGCCACGAAATTGACTTTCGGTACGAAGAGTAGCCCTTGGCTCTTCGACACATTCGCTCAGTCCTTCGCCTGGATACTCTTGCACAAAGCTCAGTGTCAAGAGGTCATCCATTACCTGGAGAACTTCTTACTAATAGAACCACCCAGCATGTCTACAGGAGACCTCGACAAACTCAGAGTCGTGTTCGGAAATCTCAATGTTCCCATCGCTGAGCATAAAGTCGACGGTCCAGCACACAACATCACCTTTCTCGGGGTCAACTTAGATACCTGCACCATGCAGGCCAGTTTCCCCCTCGACAAACTAACCTGCATTAGGGCGGTCCTCCAAGAATTCACCCACACTAGGGGGTGTACCAAAAAGCAGCTGCAATCTCTCCTGGGAATGCTTAATTTCGCCATGCGAATCATTCCACAGGGTCGCACCTTCGTGTCACGCCTGCTGATATTTCTGTCACAAACACAAGACCCCGATCAGATCCTAAATCTAGATACCGCAGCAATAGCGGACCTATCTATGTGGGAGGAATTCCTTTCCGCCTGGAATGGCATATCCCTATTTATACCTATGGTTTCGTCCCTTTCACCCCAGGTGGTGACAGATGCTGCAGCTTCTACAGGCTTCGCGGCAACTTTTGGCCACCAATGGTTTTCAGGACCCTGGCCTCCACAAATACTGTTGTTGATACCTGGCTTCACCCGAACATCCTCCCTCTTCGAGCTCTATCCCATAGTGGCAGCCACATAGCTCTGGGGTCATCATTGGACAGGGCAAACTGTGGTCTTCACCACCGACAATCAGGCCACGGCAGACATTATCAACAAAGGCAGGTCCAAGTCCCTATCAGTCATGTCCTTCCTGCGCAGATTGGTACAACTGTCTTTTCAACATCAATTTAACATCCACTGTTCATTTATTCCAGGCAAATACAACCTAGCTGCAGACGCGCTGTCACTTTTTAATTACACTTCCTTTTTCAAACAGGTTCCCGGAGCCAATCCAGTGTCGGCCCCTATCCCCGTTTGGTCTCAGCTGACCCTGGACTAGTTCAATGAGCAACCCAGCTCATCAATCACTCATTGTCCCATAACACACTCAAAGCCTACCAGACAGCTTGGAGGGCGTTCAATAAATTCCTGACGCCCTGCTCCGAGGGAACAACAGATGTCAAGCAAGTACTGGCCTTCATTTCATATTGCCACGCTCAGCTGGCCTTATCTCATAATACTATTCGGCTATACCTAGCCGGCATACAACATTTCTTGACTCTTCAAGACCCCGCAAAGTCTTC
The DNA here is from genome assembly GCA_037952835.1 of Lithobates septentrionalis. Taxonomy (NCBI): domain Eukaryota; kingdom Metazoa; phylum Chordata; class Amphibia; order Anura; family Ranidae; genus Lithobates; species Lithobates septentrionalis. The sequence goes on from JBBDGP010002728.1 coordinate 484,259, forward strand.
ACTGTTTTCGTCCCACGTTATCCGAGTCATCCTACGTGGCACTCAGAAACACCAACCGGTGATCAGTACCAAACGTTTACCTATTACGGGGCCCATCTTTAGGGATATGTCGACCATCCTGAATACTTCTCCAGTTGGTCTTCTCCCCAGTACGGTCCTACAAGCAGCCATATACTTGGGTTCTTGCGACCTGGCGAGTTCATCTGTAACAACCCCGCAGGCCAAGTACTACACAGACGGCACTTGGTTCGCTACCAAGACCACTTCATCCTCCACCTCGAGGTTTCTAAAACCCAGCAGGCAGGCTCTGGAGTGGACATTCACCTTTACAAAACCAATAATGGCTGGTGTCCAGTCACCGTACTCAATCATCTTCTGTCACTCCGGCCTGAACAACCGGGCTCCAGTCCCCTTCTACCGTTTCCAGTCAAACCCTTAAGTGCCTGTCAGTTTGTGAAACACATAAGGATACTTCTCCACAACATTCACCTTAACCCTAGTCAGTACTCCGGCCACTCCTTTCGTATTGGAGCGGCCTCAGCAGCATCCCGCCACGGGGTCCCAGACCATGTCATTAAAAGACTAGGCAGGTGGAAGTCAGCCTGCTTCGCCCGGTATATCCCTAATCCTCAAGTGGAGATGGCACAGGCATTTTCAAAATTGGCTCCATGAATAACTGAAAAACCAATAAAATACTATACCCCTACCTGAATGTTTTTGCCCCCTTATTTTGGTATACCGGCCATCAGACCAAGGCACACTTCCAGGTCTATTTCATATGGTAAGTCTTATCTTAACTATAAATGTTATCCATGTCCGTATCGGCCATAGGGCTTCAAATATATATATATATATATATATATATATATATATATATATATATATATATAAAGAGTGATATATATATATTTATGGTTGGAGCCCTCTGTCCTGAGAGATATGAAGCACATAAACACATCACAAGACTAACAACATAAAATAGACCTGAAGTGTGCCCTGGCCTGCTATATGGTAAACCCAGATCTGCTGGGTGGTATGCCAGAGAAGGGCGCAAAAGACTTGGTTAGGGAGGTAATGATTTATTTAAGTTTACTGACATACTACAGAGCAAGCTTGCCAAAGGCTCGTGACATTTCTGCTTGTGGATTGGGAATGTATCGAGCGAAGCAAGTGAATTTCCACCTGCCCATCTTCTTGAGGACGTGGTCCAGGACCCCGTTTCTTGAGGCTGCTGATGCTACTCCAATGCGAAAGAATTTCCAGAAAATTGGCCGGGGTCAAGGCCTAAGTTGGGCAAAAGATTTCTAACGTGTCTAGTGAACTGGTTGCTACTTAGAGGGATAGTAGGGAACGGTAGTAATGGCTGCCCTCTGAGAGGTTGGGCAGATGAGCTAATAGCTGGTCTAGAATGGCCACGGGGCACCAGGCGTTGCGAGTCTGGGAAGTATGATACACTGGGACCAGACTGTTGTGTTTCAGACACCATGAGGTGCCGGATGAAGTAACTTTGGTGGCGTGTCAGGTGGCGTCTACGTAACATAATACTGGGGCCGGTGACTGTGAATTCACTGGGGCGTAAGAAGCCGCAGAAAGCCAGGTAGATGGCTGCGTGAACGACCGGGCTGAAATTAACCCAAAGGGGAATGTGAAAGGATGGTAGACATGTCTCGGAATATGGCGCTGGTCACAGATAGGCGTTTACTATTGATTTGGAGTTGCCTGTGACTACCGCGCAAGATGGTCTTGACCGCATGGGCGGCAACCAAAGATGGTTTGGTAGGATTTTGTAAGCAGATGAAATGCTGGATGCCAGCTAAGTAGAGTCTAATGGTAATGTGTGAAAATGCCAACTGTGTGTGGCAAGATGACATGAAGGCCAGGATGTGATGGAGATCTCTTAAAACTGCCCCAGGGTTTGAGGCTAGGAACCTGTCATAGATTTTCCAGGCAGTACGGTAGGCCTTCAGGCTGTTGTGAGAAAATGATTAATAAGGCAGGTAGCATTGTGAAGGTGTTGTTTTAATCCAAGGTTAGCTACCACCAATGTGGGATAAGAAACATGGTCGGGTCGGTTCCAGATCCCTGCGAAAAGAATGACGCAAAGTTAAAACGGGTAGTGCGTCAGCCAGAGTATTGCATTTGCCTGGGATGTAGATGCAGCGAACATTATTTGGTGCTGTGGGGATAGTTGCACCAGCCTGCTCAGGAAGGCCATGATGGTCAGCGAGTTGAACCTGCTTTTATTTTTAATACTAGCTGTGGCTTGGTTGTCTGTGGCAAATGTCAATGTTTGTCCTGCCCAGTTACTGCGCTAGACTTGAGCTGCTGCAATAATAGGGTGGAGTTCGAACAAAGAGAAGGACTAACTGAAGCCGGGAATCAAGAGGATTTCTGACGGCCATGGCCCTGCAAACCAAAGATGGCCAAAAATTGACGCGAGGACCTGTGGAGGCTGCGGCGTCCGTGACTACCTGAGATGAAGAGGGAGATGCTACCGGAATGAACACTGACATAATATTCCAGTTGATGAGAAATTCATTCCACATGGGCAGATCCGCTATTGCTGGCACGTCTAATTTAAGGATTTAGTCAGGGTCTTGTACCTGGGAGAAAAACACTAGGAGGCGTGAGATAAGGGTCACCTCGAGTCTGGCTGCTGTTTTAGCTGAAATGAGCGGTGACCGTCATAGAATGAGCACCCGTTGACAGTGTGGTCACCAAGGAGTGGTGCCTGGGTGCCTGCTAGGGCTGCCACTGGCGTTTTTTTTTTTTTTTCTACATATGGTCCAAGCTCTGTGAGACTGAGCCGCCGCTTGCTGCGCCCGCAAAGGAAGACGCCCGGGTGGAGGCGAAGTCATCGCTGTCGGCCTGCGACGTGGCGTCAGCAAAAGCAAGGAGGGGCAATGCATATGTTTAACCACTTCAGCCCCGGAAGGATTTACCCCCTTCCTGACCAGAGCGTTTTTTGCGATTCGGCACTGCGTCGCTTTAATTGACAATTGCGCGGTCGTGCGACGTGGCTCCGAAACAAAATTGACGTCCTTTTTTCCCCACAAACAGAGCTTTCTTTTGGTGGTATTTGATCATCTCTGTGATTTTTATTTTTATTGCGCCAAACAAAATAAGAGCGACAGTTTTGAAAAAAAATGCATTATTTTTTACATTTTGCTATAATAATTATCCCCAAAAAATATATAAAAAAACATTTTTTTTCCTCAGTTTAGGCCGATACGTATTCTTCTACATATTTTTGGTTAAAAAAAAAAAAAAAAAAATCGCAATAAGCGTTTATTGATTTGTTTGCGCAAAAGTTATAGCGTTTACAAAATAGGGGATAGTTTTATGGCATTTTTATTAATAATTTTTTTTTTACTAGTAATGGCGGCGATCAGCGATTTTTATTGTGACTGCGACATTATGGCGGACATGTCTGACATTTTTTTTTTACACATTTTTGGGACCATTGTCATTTATACAGCGATCAGTGCTATAAAAATGCATTGATTCCTGTATAAATGACACTGGCAGTGAAGGAGTTAACCACTAGGGGGCGGGGAGGGGTTAAGTGTGTCCTAGGGGAGTGATTACTAACTGTCAGGGGGATGGGCTGTGTGTGTGACGTCACTGATCACCGCTCCCGCTCCCAGGGATCTATGATCAGTGACACTGTCACTAGGCAGAACGGGGAGATGCTGTTTACAACGGCATCTCCCCGTTCGTCCTCTCCGTGAGGCGATCGAGTCCGCGGGACCCGCGACCCGATTTACGGAGGTCGCGGCAGGCGCGCGCACGCGGCTGCATATTCAAAGTAACGTACAGGTACGTGAAGATGCAGGCCCTCGACAATTTTTTTTTTGGGAGATACTGTCCAAGCCTGGTGCAGGGTGGACCAACTCAGGGTGGACCAACAGGGTGGTCTAACTGACCTAAAGGGGAAAGGGATAGAGAAAATGATGAGTAGCCGTGTTGCTACTGGAGATGATGAGTGGTGATTTACACCACTTGCTGAAATGCTTGCAGCGATTGCAAGGAAGCAGCCTTATTTGAAAGGCGAAAAAAACAGAGTTTAGCAGAATTATGCGTATCTAGGAATGGCCGTGCGCAACATTTTACAATAGATGGAGTGGGATGTGAATGTAAATGCTCTGATACACGTAAGGTTGGAGATCTGAATCCTAAGTTCCACTGTATTTGTAAGCGCCGATGCAACTAGTTTGAACCGGGCTGAGGTGTGAGCACCGGTGGGGTTTATTTGTGAAAGATCGGTCGAAGAAGTTTTGTATTGCCAAGGATCCGAATCATTGAGCTGGTGCTGCGATTTGGACTCGGATCGGTCGGTGAAGTTGTACTGCCAAAGATCCGAATCGTTGAGCCGGTGCTACCGCTGGATTCGGATCGGTTGGTGGAGTTCGTATTGCCGAGGATACAAATCGTTGCGCTGATGCTGCCACTAGATTCGGATCGGTTGTGGATGTAAGGTGATGAGGGGGCTTGTAGGCTGGATCCGAATTGTTGAGCCGGTGCTGCGACTGGACTCGGATCGGTTGGTGAAGTTTGTATTGCTGAGGATCTGAATCATTAAGCCGGTGCTGCGACTGGACTTGGATCGGTTGGTGGAGTTCGTATTGCCGAGGATCCGAATCGTTGCGCTGATGATGCGACTAGATTCGGATCGGTTGTGGATGTAAGGTGACGAGGGGGCTTGTATGCTGGATCCGAATTGTTCAGCCGCTGCTGCGACTGGACTAGGATCAGTCGGTGAGGTTGCATTGCCAGTGATCCGAATCGTTGAGCCGGTGCTATGACTGGACTCGGATCGGTTGGTGATGCTTTGTATTGCAGAGGATCTGAATCATTGAGCCGGTGCTACGACTGGACTCGGATTGGTTGGTGGGGTTGAAATGCCGAGGATCTTGAATCATTGAGCCGGTATGCGACTGGACTCAGATCGGTTGGTGAAAGTTGGATTGGCAAGGATCCGAATCATTGAGCCGGTGCTACGACTGGACTCGGATTGGATGGTGGGGTTTGTAATGCTGTGGATCCGAATCATTGAGCCAGTGTTGCGACTGGACTCGGATCGGTCGGATGAAAGTAGCACACTGTTGGTGAGTGCTGGTTAGAAAAAAGGGGGGGGGGGGGTGATGTGTGGAACAAAGATTTCGGGACCGTGCGCCGCTAATGCGACTTGATCCTTAAGGGACTCTGTACAGATAATATAAGGATTTGATTCTATAAATGGTAACAATAGCTCCTACCTGCGACAGCGAGTGTAACGGTTGGAAACTGCGACACGCTGGATCTCGAGAGCGGGAACTCACAAACGTGCGGTGAGTTTAGCAACTTCGGCCTGGTGATGTAGTACCGCGTGCAATGCGTCTCATATGAATCAGTTTGTAAAACGTATGAATTGAATCCGATATAAATCGGTAGTAAGGAGTATCTGATACAATGGTTGTAGAGTGTATGCCATCCCTAAGGCCCCTTTCACACTGGGGCGGTGGGGGCGTCGGCGGTAAAACAGCGCTATTTTTAGCGCTGCTTTACCGTCGTTTTTGCGGCGTATTCGGCTGCTAGCGGCGCAGTTTTAACCCCCACTGGCGGTCGAAAAAAGGGTTAAAACCGCTCGCATAGCGCGGCTATAGCCGCGGTATTGCCGCGGTATAGCCGCGCTGCCCCATTGATTTCAATGGGCAGGAGCGGTTTAGGAGCGGTGAATACACCGCTCCTTCACCGCTCCGTAGATGCGGTTTGCAGGAGTTTTTTTCTTCTCCTGCCAGCGCACCGCTCGGGGCTTTCACACCGGAGAAACAGTAGCGGCAGTTTTGGGTCGGTTTGCAGGCGGTATTTTTAGCGCAATAACGCCTGCAAATCGCCCAAGTGCCGAGAAGGCACCAGGTGGGTTTAATTACACCTCAATCAGCCACAGAAACCCATACAAACAATACCTGCTCATCTCCTAATGGATGGGATGGCGACCCCATGGACAATTAATTTTATAACCAGTGAAGCCTATTGCGAGCAGAGGCGTAACTAGAATCTTCAGGGCCCCGGTGCAAGAAATCATGAAGGGCCCCCCTGACCCCCAGCTGGGGCTCTTCCCTCCGAGCCGATGGCGTAAATGCCAAGGCCCGGTCGCAAGTGTGATGTTTATGACCCTGGTAGTTCTGCCACTGGCGTCTGTTTTTTAAAATTTTTATTGTATTTTTCTACCATTTATTTATTGTTTTACAATATTATTTTATAAAAAAAATATTTTAATTTTTTTTTTAAGAGTTGGGGGGCTTTGGTGAGATAACGGGGGTCTAAGCAGACCTCTGATGTTTCACCTTTGAGAACGAGAAAGGAGATTGAGAGCACAGCCTCAGCTGCACAGAATGAATGGACAGAAATAGCTCTGCATAGAGCTGCCCCTTTATTCGCAAACTGAAACATAGTATACAGGTAAAAGCCAGTAAATTAGAATATCAGTAATTGCATTCAAAAGGTGTAACTTGTACATTATATTTATTCATTGCACACAGACTGATGCATTCAAATGTTTATTTCATTTAATTTTGATGATTTGAAGTGGCAACAAATGAAAATCCAAAATTCCGTGTGTCACAAAATTAGAATATTACTTAAGGCTAATACAAAAAAGGGATTTTTTAGAAATGTTGGCCAACTGAAAAGTATGAAAATGAAAAATATGAGCATGTACAATACTCAATACTTGGTTGGAGCTCCTTTTGCCTCAATTACTGCATTAATGCGGCGTGGCATGGAGTCGATGAGTTTCTGGCACTGCTCAGGTGTTATGAGAGCCCAGGTTGCTCTGATAGTGGCCTTCAACTCTTCTGCGTTGTTGGGTCTGGCATTCTGCATCTTCCTTTTCACAATACCCCACAGATTTTCTATGGGGCTAAGGTCAGGGGAGTTGGCTGGCCAATTTAGAACAGAAATACCATGGTCCGTAAACCAGGCACGGGTAGATTTTGCGCTGTGTGCAGGCGCCAAGTCCTGTTGGAACCTGAAATCTCCATCTCCATAGAGCAGGTCAGCAGCAGGAAGCATGAAGTGCTCTAAAACTTGCTGGTAGACGGCTGCGTTGACCCTGGATCTCAGGAAACAGAGTGGACCGACACCAGCAGATGACATGGCACCCCAAACCATCACTGATGGTGGAAACTTTACACTAGACTTCAGGCAACGTGGATCCTGTGCCTCTCCTGTCTTCCTCCAGACTCTGGGACCTCGATTTCCAAAGGAAATGCAAAATTTGCTTTCGTCAGAAAACATGACTTTGGACCACTCAGCAGCAGTCCAGCTCTTTTTTTCCTTAGCCCAGGTGAGACGCTTTTCGCGCTGTTTCTTGGTCAACAGTGGCTTGACACGAGGTATGCGGCAGTTGAAACCCATGTCTTTCAAGCGTCTCTTGGTGGTGGATCTTGAAGCACTGACTCCAGCAGCTGTCCACTCCTTGTGAATCTCCCCCACATTTTTGAAGGGTTTTTTTTTCACAATCTTGACTAGGGCGCGGTGATCCCTATCGCTTGTACACTTTTTCTGACCACAGTTTTTCCTTCCCTTTGCCTCTCTATTAATGTGTTTGGACACAGAGCTCTGAGAACAGCCAGCCTCTTCAGCAATAACCTTTTGTGTCTTTCCCTCCTTGTGCAATGTGTCGATGGTCGCCTTTTGGACAGCTGTCAAATCTGAAGTCTTCCCCATGTTTGTGTAGGCTTCAGAACTGGACTGAGAGACCATTTAAAGCCCTTTGCAGGTGTTTTGAGTTAATCAGCTGATTAGTTTGTGGCACCAGGTGTCTTCAAAATTTAACCCTTACACAATATTCTAATTTTGTGACACACGGAATTTTGGATTTTCATTTGTTGCCACTTCAAATCATCAAAATTAAATGAAATAAACATTTGAATGCATCAGTCTGTGTGCAATGAATAAATATAATGTACAAGTTACACCTTTTGAATGCAATTACTGAAATAAATCAAGTTTTTCAAAATATTCTAATTTACTGGCTTTTATCTGTATACATGAATGGATTGAGTCCGTGATCGGTATGGATCACTGACTCTCCATGCAGATCCCCTACAGCAGCTGGCATGAGAGGGGAGGGGGGAACTCTGCTGAGCTGTGAGGACAAGGGGAGGGGCCAGGAGAGAGCGGGGGGGGGGGGCAGGAAAAAGTACAGGGAGGCTGGAGAGCACACGGGGGGGGGGGGGGAGCAGCAGAAAGAAGCTGCATAGGAGGCGTGGTGGGTGCGGCTGCATATAGAGGAACTGATCTTTCCATCCCCCCCACTTCTCATCTCCTTTCAGGAGCTGCAGGAGGAGAACGGAGAGATCAGTTTCTCTGTATCAGTGTTTCTCAACATTTCTTCAACATTTTAGTCAAGCCGCAACATATTGCCTCTTCACTGCCTGTCAAATGCCTCTGAAAAGCGATCTGCATCGCTTTTTAGAGGAATGGCATTTTCTTGTTGGTGAAACAATAGAGGAACTCCTGCGCTGCTAGCGGACTCCTAAGCTACCAAGGGGACACTGCTGCAACACCTAAAAGACTGCTCCAAACAGACAAAACAAACATAAGTAATAGGGGGATGGTAGTTGCGCTGTGATGGGAAGGGGATAAGGGAAGGGGGGGAAAACTACACTAAAGTGCATGTAACAAACATGCCAGGTGACCTGAAAACCCTATAAAACGAAAAGAAAAAAACACACTGACTAGTGCATAAGTTAAATATATGAAAATACCACTAAATAGTGTTGGCATGAAAGGGGAGTGGAATTTAAATGACATAAAAGTGAGCGGTGCACATGATAAAAAAGTAATCGAGCCAATAAAAATATCAAAAGCAATAAGCAATAAGTGAATAAAACACTAAGTGCACAAATGGACAAATGAATAATAAATATAAAATAGTCCCGTTGATAAACGTTATTAAAAAATCAAAACACTTGACCAGTGAATCAAAAAACATGAGAGAGAACTCAGCATAAAAAACAAACAATAAATGGTAATAGCAAAAAAGTGACAAAAATGTGAAGAAAAAGAAATATATGAAAAAAACACAGTCCCGCCAACAAATGTGACACTTCTGAGTGACAATCCAAAAAACACAATGATGAAAGTGACAGGGGAAGAGGGGTGGTCTTCGATGGGAGCACCTCCGTGTCCACAGGCCCCTTACCTTACGGCTGTAAGGTATACAGCATATGTGTTAGGCGCCCAATGGATGATGAAATCCAGAAAAATGCAGTAGATGGTGTGGCTCACAGATGCAGTGGTGTCATATGCGTAAAAACAAAATAAACAGCATATGGTGTGATACTGTTTGATGATGAAAAACAGGGGGACAGGCAGGCTGAAGGAGGGGGGAGAGGGGGGGTTGCACTCACTTGTGACAGATGAGCGCAAGCCTCAAACCACGAGCGCCGAACTCATATAATCCAAGCTGTATATTAACCACTTCAGCCCCGGAAGGATTTACCCCCTTCCTGACCAGAGCACTTTTTACAATTCGGCACTGCGTCGCTTTAACTGCTAATTGCGCGGTCATGCAATGCTCTACCCAAACGAAATTTGCGTCCTTTTCTTCCCACAAATAGAGCTTTCTTTTGATGATATTTGATCACCTCTGCCATTTTTATTTTTTGCGCTATAAACGGAAAAAGACTGAAAATTTTGAAAAAAAATGATATTTTCTACTTTTTGTTATAAAAAAAATCCAATAAACTAAATTTTAGTCATACATTTAGGCCAAAATGTATTCGGCCACATGTCTTTGGTAAAAAAAATGTCAATAAGCGTATATTTATTGGTTTGCGCAAAAGTTATAGCGTCTACAAACTAGGGTACATTTTCTGGAATTTACACAGCTTTTAGTTTCTGACTGCCTATGTCATTTCTTGAGGTGCTAAAATGGCAGGGCAGTACAAAACCCCCCCAAATGAACCCATTTTGGAAAGTAGACACCCCAAGGAAATTGCTGAGAGGCATGTTGAGCCCATTGAATATTTATTTTTTTTGTCCCAAGTGATTGAATAATGACAAAAAAAAGAAAAAAAAAAAAAATTACAAAAAGTTGTCACTAAATGATATATTGCTCACACAGGCCATGGGCATATGTGGAATTGCACCCCAAAATACATTCAGCTGCTTCTCCTGAGTACGGGGATACCACATGTGTGGCACTTTTTGGGAGCCTAGCCGCGTACGGGGCCCCGAAAACCCAGCACCACCTTCAGGATTTCTAAGGGCATACATTTTTGATTTTACTCCTCACTACCTATCACAGTTTTGAAGGCCATAAAATGCCAAGATGGCACAAAAACCCCCCAAATGACCCCATTTTGGAAAGTAGACACCCCAAGCTATTTGCTGAGAGGCATGGTGAGTATTTTGCAGCTGTCATTTGTTTTTGAAAATGAAGAAAGACCAGAAAAAAAATTTTTTTTTTTCTTTTTTCAATTTTCAAAACTTTGTGACAAAAAGTGAGGTCTGCAAAATACTCACTATACCTCTCATCAAATAGCTTGGGGTGTCTACTTTCCAAAATGGGGTAATTTGGGGGGGGGGTTTGTGCCCCCTGGGCATTCCATGGCCTCCGAAACTGTGATAGGTAGTGAGGAGTGAAATCAAAAATTTACGGCCTTAGAAAGCCTGAAGGCGGTGCTTGGTTTTCGGGGTCCCGTGCGCGGCTAGGCTCCCAAAAAGTCCCACACATGTGGTATCCCCGTACTCAGGAGAAGCAACAGAATTTATTTTGGGGTGTAATTTCACATATTCCCATGGCATATTTGAGCAATATAACATTTAGTGACAACTTTGTGCAAAAAAAAAAAAAAAAAAATTGTCTCTTTCCCGCAACTTGTGTCACAATATAAAATATTCCATGGACTCGACATGCCTCTCAGAAAATAGCTTGGGGTGTCTACTTTCCAAAATGGGGTCATTTGGGGGGGTTTTGAACTGTCCTGGCATTTTATGCACAACATTTAGAAGCTTATGTCACACATCACCCACTCTTCTAACCACTTGAAGACAAAGCCCTTTCTGACACTTTTTGATTACATGAAAAAATTATTTTTTTTTGCAAGAAAATTACTTTGAACCCCCAAACATTATATATTATTTTAAAGCAATTGCCCTACAGATTAAAATGGTGGGTGTTTCATTTTTTTTTTTCACACAGTATTTGCGCAGCGATTTTCAAACGCATTTTTTGGGGGAAAAACACACTTTTTTAAATTTTAATGCACTAAAACACACTATATTGCCCAAATGTTTGATGAAATAAAAAAGATGATCTTAGGCCGAGTACATGGATACCAAACATGACATGCTTTAAAATTGCGCACAAACGTGCAGTGGCAACAAAATTACTACATTTTTAAAAGCCTTTAAAAGCCTTTACAGGTTACCACTTTAGATTTACAGAGGAGGTCTACTGCTAAAATTACTGCCCTCGATCTGACCTTCGCGGTGATACCTCACATGCATGGTGCAATTGCTGTTTACGTTTGACGCCAGACCGCCGCTTGCGTTCGCCGTAGCGCGAGAGCAGGGGGCGACAGGGGTGCTTTTTTTTATTTATTTTTTTGCTTTATTTTTTTTTGCTTTTTTATCTTATTTTTAAACTGTTCCTTTCATTTTTTTTTTTTTTAAATCATTTTTATTGTTATCTCAGGGAATGTAAATATCCCCTATGATAGCAATAGGTAGTGACAGGTACTCTTTTTTGAAAAAATTGGGGTCTATTAGACCCTAGATCTCTCCTCTGCCCTCAAAGCATCTGACCACACCAAGATCGGTGTGATAAAATGCTTCCCCAATTTCCCAATGGCGCTATTTACATCCGGCGAAATCTAAGTCATAAAATGCTCGTAGCTTCCGGTTTCTTAGGCCATAGAGATGTTTGGAGCCACTCTGGTCTCTGATCAGCTCTATGGTCAGCTGGCTGAATCACCGGCTGCATTCTCAGGTTCCCTGTTGAGACAGGAGAGCCAGAGAAAAACACGGAAGACGGTGGGGGGGGGGGCATTCCCTCCCACTGCTTGTAAAAGCAGTCTAGAGGCTAATTAGCCACTAGGATTGCTTTTACATGAAAGCCGACCACTGGCTAAAAAGAATGATACCAAGATGATACCTAAACCTGCAGGCATCATTCTGGTATAACCACTCAAAGTCGTGAATGGCGTACCTGAAGACAAAAAAATGGTTAACAATAAAGCACAGTAAACGGTAAAGTATAAATAATTACATACCTGAAAAATAAACATGATAAAACATAATAACAATAAAACATTGCAGAATAGAATACAGTAAAAAAGAGCAGAACAATAGAGAGAGAATAGAGAGAGAGAGAGAACAATAAAACGACAACTATTTTTTTTAATTTTTGTTTGTGTTTTTTTTTTTTTTTACACTTTTTTTTTGTAACTGTAACTTTTATAACTGTAACCGGTTCCAGGTTCGAGTCTCTCAAAATGTGGTGGCATCTTGGGAGACCCTGTGAAAGTGTGCCTAGTCTGTGCAATGCTGTACGCTACGCTAATACTCAACTAGTGCATGGTAGCGTTCAAAACATTCACCAAGTGTTACTGCAGTGCTGGTTTGACTACGACCGGGGTGTACTACGCCGCTGGTGCTTGCCAGTTCACCAAAACGCTACAAAGAAAAGTGTCAGTGATCGATCGATACTGCACTTGGGTGGGCTGGACTGGGCTGGGCCGGGCGGAGGGGCAAAACGCAGGTGCTAGCAGGTATCTGGGCTGATCCCGCTAACACTGCGTTTTTGGGAACCCTAAACTGCTGGGGACGCTAGTATAGATCTGATCGGATCAGATATTGATGCGTTCAGATACTATACCACTAAGGGAGGTGTACGGTGCGTGTACGGTGCGTGCGTGGGTGTTCGCGGTACTGGCGCTAATCTGACGCTGCCTAGGGCGACACATATTACCGCCGGGCGATCAGGGGGCTAAACCTTTATTCGGTAATAAACGGCGGGTGCCCTGACACTATAAAAAATAAACGAACTAACCAGCGTCACCCGTAACGGTTATACGGTAAACAGTGGTAAAAGGGTTAACTAGGGGGCCATCAAGGGGTTAAAACATTTATTAGATAGTATATGGGGGTCCCTGTCGCTATAAAACACTGACGGCGAACCTAAATATTTACGTCCCTAACTACCGTCACCAGCGACACTAATACAGCGATCAGAAAAATGATCGCTTAGCGACACTGGTGAGGGGGGGTGATCAAGGGGTTAAAACTTTATTAGGGGGGGTAAGGGGGGTACCCTAGACCTACAGGGGGGTAATACTAACTGTCCCACCACTGCTAACTGTCACAAACTGACACTATGCAGTAAATTGGTGTCAATTTGTGACAGGGGGGGGGGGGGTGATTGGGGGGGGATCGGGGGGCGATCGGGGGGGGATCGGGGGTGTAATATATGCCTGGCATGTTCTACTGTGTTGTGTGTGAGTGTTGGTGCACTTACATGTCATCTCTCCTCGGCGCTGGAACGGAAACTGCCAGACCGAGGAGAGATGACATCACATCCTCTGCCTCTGTGTACTATACAGAGGCAGGGGATGTTTCTCATTGGCTGGGAGCGATCGCGAGGGGGGGGGCCACGATCGGATGGCCTCCCCCTCGTCTGTCATCGCTCCCAACCAAATGCCAACCGCAGCTGGCACCGGGGGGGGGTCCGATAGGACCCCCCACCCGCGGGAAGGCAATCACGTTTCAGGTACGTGATTTTGCCTGCCCGTGCCGCTCTGCTCACGTATATAGGCGTGAGGCGGTCGGCAAGTGGTTAAACACTTTATTGCACAGATAAAATTACTATGAACTTACAAAGGATGACAGCTGGGGGGTAAAAGACTCCGCGAGCGCCGTGCTCGTAACATCAGCTGTTGTGTGGCAGCGTCCCGTGCTCCTAACGCGTGTCGTCACGTCACGTGACTTCTTCTTCCTCTGCACGCGTTAGGAGCACGGGACGCTGCCACACAACAGCTGATGTTACGAGCACGGCGCTCGCGGAGTCTTTTACCCCCCAGCTGTCATCCTTTGTAAGTTTATAGTAATTTTATCTGTGCAATAAAGTGTTTAATATACGGGATCACGCTATATGCGGTTTTTCTGTTTCGATACTACACTGCTTATATGACGTATGACGGGTGGTGAGCAACAGGAGGTGAGACACTTTGGAGGGTCCTTGGCCAGCAGCTTGGATTATACGAGTTCGGCGCTCCTGGTTTGAGGCTTGCGCTCATCTGTCACAAGTGAGTGCATCCCCCCCTCTCCCCCCTCCTTCAGCCTGCCTGTCCCCCTGTTTTTCATCATCAAACAGTATCACACCATATGCTGTTTATTTTGTTTTTACGCATATGACACCACTGCATCTGTGAGCCACACCATCTACTGCATTTTTCAGGATTTCATCATCCATTGGGCGCCTAACACATATGCTGTATACCTTACAGGCGTAAGGTAAGGGGCCTGTGGACACGGAGGTGCTCCCATCGAAGACCACCCCTCTTCCCCTGTCACTTTCATCATTGTGTTTTTTGGATTGTCACTCAGAAGTGTCACATTTGGTGGCGGGACTGTGTTTTTTTCATATATTTCTTTTTCTTCACATTTTTGTCACTTTTTTGCCATTATCATTTATTGTTTGTTTTTTATGCTGAGTTCTCTCTCATGTTTTTTGATTCACTGGTCAAGTGTTTTGATTTTTTAATAACGTTTATCAACGGGACTATTTTATATTTATTATTCATTTGTCCATTTGTGCACTTAGTGTTTTATTCACTTATTGCTTATTGCTTTTGATGTTTTTATTGGCTCGATTACTTTTTTATCATGTGCACCGCTCACTTTTATGTCATTTAAATTCCACTCCCCTTTCATGCCAACACTATTTAGTGGTATTTTCATATATTTAACTTATGCACTAGTCAGTGTGTTTTTTTCTTTTCGTTTTATAGGGTTTTCAGGTCACCTGGCATGTTTGTTACATGCACTTTAGTGTAGTTTCCCCCCCCTTCCCTTATCCCCTTCCCATCACAGCGCAACTACCATCCCCCTATTACTTATATTTTCTTGTTGGTATTATGAACCCACCCTAAAAAAATCTGTTCTGATCGTAAAGAAAAAGGGGGTCAGAATTACAAGTAATGTGTATACATACACGCATGTAAACACACACGTACGCAAATACACACATATACATATAAATACATGCACACACAAACATGCAAACACATAAACGCACATACATAAACGCACACACAAACATGCACACACATATAACTCTATACATATGCACACAAATAAATGCATACACACATATAAGCACACACACACATGCATACAAACATATATAGATCGCCTTTTTAAAAATCTGCAGCTGCAGCTCTGTGCCTTAAAGAGGAGTTCCACCCGAGGGCCAGTCAAAAAAAAAAAATTTAAAGTCAGCAGCTACAAATACTGCAGCTGCTGACTTTTAATTGGACACTTACCTGTCCCAGGGTCCAGCGATGCGGGGGATCGAAGCCCCACTCATCTCCCCCTCCGGCATTGCAACTGTGGGCACCGGGCTGTGGCTTCACAGCCTGGCACCCACTGCACAGGCGCGAGCGGCACAGCGCGCCGTGATTGGCCGCTCAGTCACCTGGGACCTGTAATGTGTCCCAGATGATTGACAGGAGGGAGCAGAGCTGAGCCCTTCCTGTGCCGAGGGGGAAGTGATGTCACCAGCCCAGGCACTGGAAGAGGCAGACAACGAGGGACCCCCTAGCAACAGGCATTTAGAGGTAAGTAAAAAAAAAAAAAAATATCCAAATGTTTTTTTGTATTTTTTATTTTTTTTTTTTTTATGTAGTTTTTTATTTTTGGGTGGAACCCCACTTTAAACTCTCCATGCCGGGTACTGCACTGTAGGGGGAGGCAGAGAGCACACCACACAGTGTGCTAGACGCGTCTCACTTACTTTCACTTTGTGACCGAGCTTCTGCACTGCCGAATGATTTACGCACCGGCTGAGGATCGGGGAGCTCGGTCCCATATGCAGCCACCGCTCGGGGAGAGGGGGGCACACGAGACCCCTGCAGCATGAGGTCCACTCACAATGGCGACTTTTGCGACCCCTATACTTCCGCCCCTGATTGCGAGTGATATTGAGAACGATCGACAGTTTCTTCACGAAAGGCGTGCAGGATAGGAAGCATAATAAACCGCAAGATTTTGCACATGACACGAAAGTTTGGATACTACCTGCGACCGTGAGCGGGAACCGCCGACGAAGACTACGAATGAAAAAGCCGACGTGCACCTGCGATTGAATGCACAGACTGCCGAACATGAGGTGAGCTGGGAAGAGTCGGCCCGGTGAGGTACCGCGCACTGGAACCGACACAGAACATCCTGGGTGGTCTGGTTAAATACCCTCCGGGCTCCTCCCATCATTTCAGGCCAGTAAACAGGCCTTCCTATATATTTATATATATATATATATACGGTAACTGTGATATTATTTTGCTATAGTTTGCACACAGATTGTGCTGCACTTTCTGTATAGAATTTCAGCTTATATGTACATCGCCCTAAGGCAATTCCTCTTATGCCCCGTACACACGGTCGGATTTTCTGATGGAAAATGTGTGATAGGACCTTGTTGTCGGAAATTCCGACCATGTGTAGGCTCCATCACACATTTTCCATCGGATTTTCCGACACACAAAGTTTGAGAGCAGGCTATAAAATTGTCCGACAACAAAAGCCGTTGTCGGAAATTCCGATCGTGTGTACACAAATCCGACGGACAAAGTGCCATGCATGCTCAGAATAAATAAAGAGACGAAAGCTATTGGCTACTGCCCCGTTTATAGTCACGACGTACGTGTTTTACGTCACCGCGTTCAGAACGATCGGATTTTCCGACAACTTTGTGTGACCGTGTGTATGCAAGACAAGTTTGAGCCAACATCCGTCGGAAAAAATCCTAGGACTTTGTTGTCGGAATGTCCGATCAATGTCCGACCGTGTGTACGGGGCATTAGCCTGGATTCACACCATTGCAAATCGGATGTGGGTTGCTCCGCATCCAATTCGCATAGCAGGAGACTGTGTCCGGCTCTCTATGGAGCCGCTTCACCTATCTCCGCTGCGGCTCTGGAGAGAATTACACAGGAGCCCTGTGCGTCTTTTGGCATACCTCCCAACATTTTGAAATGGGAATGAGGGACACCTACTATCAAACGTATGTAGGCATAGGACACGCCCCCTGCCACACCCCCTTAAAGGGGAAATTAACCCCCCCCCAAAAAATTTTTTTTACCACTACTATTCCTTTATATTGTTTTTTAAAATGTACAAATGTAGCAATTTAGAAATCGGATGAAAGGTTTAGCAAAATAAAAAGTGCATTTTATATATACAACTATATAGATCAGACCAAAATGAGGGACAAATGAAGAGGGACAGAGGGACATTGCTCCAAATCAGGGACAGTTGGGAGCTATGCTTTTGGTCCGTTACAGGTCCAAATTCAGCCAAAAATTTGGGCTGAAATCGGATCTGAAACGGTGAATGGAGACGCCCCGGACCCCCTGCTGTGAGCCGCTGCGTGTAAAAATCACAAAAAAAGATTACATAATTGTGTTATTTAATACATTGAAATTTGTGATGTTGTCAATAGATACAATAGATCAATGCCAAATATTGATACAGTGTAATGATGTAAGGGCTTTTCTTTACTGTCGGAAAATTCTAATGTCTGTTGCTGTAACCAAAACAAACTCGGCCGCACCTCTTACATTCATGTGACTCTCTTGCGTCATTCCTACTCATATATAATACAGATCTCTATGACTCAGGAACACAGAGCGAGGAGCGAGGAGCGAGGAGACTGCAGAGGAAGGTAAGACGAGATCTTCTATTTATTCCTTTCCATATTATACATTCACACGTGTCTATGTACTACTAACCTAGATTGTAACCACAGTATAGTCCTATCTTTCTATTAGCAGATCTTTGTACATAGAGCAGGATATAATATATAGATTTTTTTGTAAGTCATTGTGACTTATTGAAATGTTTCCCTCGAGGCCGACTTACTAAAGTCGTAGAACAAGTTCAACTTGTGAATTTTTATCTTTGAGAACGGGGTGAAGCAAAGTGGAAAATTGTTTTCAAAGAATTACAGAATCGCGTGCTCGGAGTTTTCATAAATAAAATGGATTTTTGCCTGTCTATGATTGGACCATTGAACACAACTGATTCATTCATCTAAGTCACTTTTCTCTTTGTAAAGGACATTGTTGCTTTGCTTACTAAATGAGGTGAAGTTGTACTGACTTCCATCATCCAATCATCTGTAAGAAAACAAAGGCTTTTTTTTATTTTTTATTTTATTTAGGTTTTCTTTGCATAGATTGTTTCACCTCATTCACTAAGATAAATGAGCATTCACTTTGAAAGTGCTCTACTCCTTTAGTAAATCCGGTCCTTGTCTGTCTCTTTTGTGGGCTGTGGTAACCTCCCTGGCGGTATGATTATTTCAGATTTTAGGTGCTGAAAGCGGTACAAATATTTTGCATGGAAATTTGGCGTTTTATATTGCAGGCCTGTAATTCTTAGGAATAATTCACTTAAATCTGTCCTAACAAGAGTCTAGTAGACATCCCGGGTATGATAAAGTTTGAAAAACAAAATCATAAATTATAATATAATAAATAACTATAAATAATTATACCAAATAATAATATAATAATAATAATAAAAATTATTCAATAATGTAATTAAATCAAAAACACTGAAATATTCTCAGTTGCAGAATTGTCGCTGTCATTACTTTTCAGTGTTTGATGACGGATCTCCCCACAAATCACTATCGCTCAATTCTGCGAGTGATTCTAATTTATTATCGCTGTTTTCTAGCTGGTCTAAAGCTACTTTTGATGTAAAGGGACATTTTTTGGTTGCTATGGACAATCTCCAGTTTCCTGGCAGAAAGAACAGTATATATAATAAAAAACTGCATGCAGGACACTGGACAGACCACTAGAGACAAAGGGGATGTGTAATTATTTGATACAGTAATGTAATCTGTAAGATTACAATATACTGTATCTATACTGTGTGTTTTACTTTTTGAATTTGGCACCAAACTCCGTCCCCGTGCGTCGCAACACTCGCAGGGAACGGAGCTCGGCACTGTGAATCAAGCGAGACACGGTGGCTCACAGATCACAGCGAGGAGACATCGCAGGATCCAGGGGACAAGGTAAGTAACCTCTACATGGATCCTGCGATGCGATCCCGAGTCTGGCTCAGGGTTACCGCTTTTGGTACTAAAAATTCACCCCGAGCCAGACTCGGGAATACCGCTAGGGGGGTTAATGTTCCAACAATTTTTGAATTCTGAAATGACAGAGATGCTGTCAGCAGGGCCGGTGCTAAACTATGGCAAGACCCGCTACTAGCACTCCCCCCCCCCCCCCATTAAGGCATGGATGAGCGAGTTTGGGGTGGAGGAACTTGACTGGCCTGCACAGAGTCCTGACCTCAATCCGATAGTACACCTTTGGGATAAATTATAGCAAAGACTGTGAGCCGGGCCTTCTCATCCAACATCAGTGCCTGACTTCACAAATGCATTGCTGGAAGAGTAGTCAAACTTTTCCATAGACACACTCCTAAACCTTGTGGACAGCCTTCCCAGAAGAGTTGAAGCTGTTATAGCTGCAAAGGGTGGTCCAACCCAATATTGAACCCTACGGACTAAGACTGGGATGCCATTAAAGTTCATGTGCGTGTAAAGGCAGGTGTCCCAATACTTTTGACAATATAGTGTAGGGCAGTGTTCAGGCCCTGTGATTGGCTGCTTGGCAGAATACTGCTTCATGGGAAGGGACACATACTCCTTCATATGTCCAAGCACTGAGTATGTTGGGTTGGCTATGATGGAGGAGGGCTTGGTGGGAGATCACTGGAGAGGTCAGTATCTGTGGGTCAGTTGTCTGAATTGCTGAAGTGATGGGGTCTTTTTAAAGTAAACATGTACTATTATACTAAAGATCCTGTGTAGGTTATCTCACCTTTCATCTATCATACCCAAAAACAGACCTCAAATGAAGTGTATACCCCCACTTACCCACTGCCTTTGGTGCTTGCCCCCATTGTTCCCCCAGCGCCTTTGCTCAGGGCACTGAACTACATGATGAATGGGAGAGCTAAGTTCATTTTTATGGTTAGAGATATGTGTTTTACTGATAAGTGTTCACAGATGTCCACATTCCTACTGTGAACACACAGGCATTTTCATGTAGAAATCCCATTCATTTCTATGTGTTTGTCTCTTTACAGAACAGAAAAAAACCCAACAGAGTAATAAAAGACATTTTCATCTGTCCAATGAGAGAAATCACAAAGGAAGCAGAACATCTCGGACTTGTCATTACTCAGGACACGGCCAAACCCAAACCAGAAATTCTTCAGGATTTATCAAGATATGGTAAGAACCGGGGAATTGTTGGTTGAGGGAATGTAAAGCTCAGTGGTAGCCCCGGGCTTTTACAGCCTAGACAAAGGCAGGAAAAATAAATAATTACATCTGTAATAGTCTTTCTTTTATTTGCAACTTAATAATGTCCCTGCACTACCCCAAACTCCCCCATCCCGATATCCTGCTGAAGATGAGGACCTCTACCCCTTCTGTATGAGCAATGGACTATCCCTACCAATCTGACACACCCTCTGCACATTGAGCTCCAATCAGCCTGAAGCCTGAACATTCCTGATTGGAGCATAGTATTTGTCACTGTAGAGGGGGGTGTTGACCTGCTGGAGGTAGACCACCGCTCCCACAGAGGGAGGGGGAGTGTGGGGTAGAAGAACAGGAGTGCTATTAAGTCAAATAAACCTGACCAAGGTTATCTGAGACCTCACTGTCTGTGGTGCCTTATAAATTCAGCATTGTGTTCAGGTCATTACATTTCATCTTCTCAGTTGAAAATCACTGCGGTCACGGATACTACAGTAATTGCCGCAATCTTCTGGATCCACTGCTGAGTGGTTGCCCTTCTTCATCATAACCACAGAAGGTCCCTCACTCTACATTGCCACCATTCACAGAACACCATGCATTTTTCAATTAACACAAGGTGTCCCTGATTGGATGAGGTGCAAGTCATGATGTCACCGCCCCAACGCTCCACATCATCCAATCAGAGATAGCCTTGTCTTCATTGAAAAAATACAAGTCGTTTTGTGAATGGCAGTGGTGCCTAGCAAGCGACCCCCTATGGACACTCCGTAAAAGGCACTGGACCTATAAGATTGTGGCGATCAGGGTAGTAGTTTGACTACTAAAACTTGCCCAATGACCACTCAGGTACTAGATAAACTTATATTGTGCCAATGTAAGTATACAATAAAGATCTAACTGGACAAACGGGAGTCCCAACAGTAGGAGGTGATCATCTTGATGGTGCAATTTCTGAGAAGATACTCACCTCCTACTGTCCTGATTCCCTTTTGTCCGATCTTGTTAAGCCCTGATGAAGTGGGGTCCTCAGAACCCAGGAAATGTGTAGGAATTGAATGTATATTACATCTGGACTTCAACATCTGTCTGGCCTTCTTGTGCCTGTATTTTATAAAATCAATAAAATCCTGACGGTAGATCTATATCTACCTGAATGTAACTAAAGATATCTTGTTACTGCTGCCTGAGGGCTGTTTAGAGGATTTCCCCACATTTCTGTTCTTTCCGACACCCATAAAATATGAAGGAAGTAGGAAGATTTCTGTCACTTTCACATCAGTCCAAAAAAACTAGAAGCGAGTATAAACCTCCTTAATGAGGACAGCTGTGAAAAAGTTGGCAGACGCTCTACAAGTCCATTCTTTCTGAAAGAACCCTCCATGTGTGTCTTGTTGTATCACTATAATGTATATCTGAAGTTTGTTTTCTGCTTTGCAGGTACCAAGAAACATATCGGCGAGAGTCTTCTATATATAATATTGACGTTTGCTTTGATCAACATTGTCATTATTGCTGCACTATGGACGGTTTATTCTGCCAGAGGTGAGTCCATGTGAAGGACACTGTTATATATCACACAATGACATGGGTTGCTGAGACTAATGTGTGAAAAGCGCTCTAAAATGAAAGTGGTCACATTGCCCGTGAAACCAAAATAAAATCTTCTTTTAGGGTATATTCACATGGGTGGCCAGGGGATGGTAAAAATAGTCAGTTGAGTCACAGTTGTGCTACCCATTGACTGTCCCCCATAAGCTGCAATACACATGCAGCTGCAGAAATACCCTATATTGCATTTGGCAGGTACTTGCACTGCCAAGATTTAAATATATATATACTATATTACCAAAAGTATTGGGACACCTGCCTTTACACGCACATGAACTTTAATGGCATCTCAGTCTTAGTCCGTAGGGTTCAATATTGAGTTGGCCCACCCTTTGCAGCTATAACCACTTCAACACTTCTGGGAAGGCTGTCTACAAGGTTTAGGAGTGTGTCCATGGGAATGTTTGACCATTCTTCCAGAAGCACATTTCTGAGATCAGGCACTAATGTTGAACGAGAAGGTCTGGCTCGCAGTCTCCGCTCTAATTCATCCCAAAGGTATTCTATCCGGTTGAAGTCAGGCCAGTTAAGTTCCTCCACCCCAAACTCGCTCATCCATGTCTTTATGGACCTTGCTTTGTCCAATGGTGAGCAGTCATGTTGGAACAGGAAGGGGCCATCCCCAAACTGTTCCCACAAAGTTGGGAGCATGAAATTGTCCAAAATGTCTTGGTATGCTGATGCCTTAAGAGTTCTCTTCACTGGAACTAAGGGGCCAAGCCCAACCCCAACCCCTGCAAAACAACCCCACACCATAATCCCCCCTCCACCAAATGATTTGGACCAGTGCACAAAGTGTCTGATCTCACAAATGCTCTTCTGGAAGAATGGTCAAACATTCCCATAGACACACTCCTAAACCTTGTGGACGGCCTTCCCAGAAGAGTTGAAGCTGGTATAGCTGCAAAGGGTGGGCCAACTCAATAGTGAACTCTATGAACGAAGACTGAGATGCCATTAAAGTTTGTGTGCGTGTAAAGGCAGGTGTCGCAAAAATGTTGACAATATGGTGTATATATATTTGATGATGTATTTGGAAACCAGAAAGAAAAAAGTGTTTTTGTGCACCAATCAGATTATGGTTGTCTTTCCAAATTGATATGAAAAGAAAAGAAAATTTCTAGAGACAACACAGCAAAACTTTCCACCTTCATATGTTTACCCCACTAATGCTAGCTGTAAATTGAACTAAGCTTATGTTTGCCCTCTAAGACGTAGCTCATTGATGAAACCACCAGCACCAATATTGTGTGTTTTCCGATTTTAGGGAAGTGCAATGTCTGCCCAGAGGTCATCCTTGAAGCCCCATGTGAAGATGACTGGATCTGGTACAGAAAGAAATGTTATTATTTCTCCAAGAAATATGATGAGTGGCAAAACAGCCAGGACTTCTGTGTCTCCCACAATGCATCACTCGCCCTTATTGATTCCCAGGAAGAGCTGGTGAGTTGATCAGTGTTCATGTCTGTGTGAAAATGGAGGTGAATTCCACCTCTCCAGCGCTCCTTCTTCCTTGTCCCCCACTGCAAAATTGTTCTTCTGGGGGGAGAAAATGTGACCTCCCCTATGGTGGGTTCCTCTGGGTATAGAAGAAGATGTAACCTCCTCCCATGATGGGTTCTTCTGGGTGTGGGGGAGGATGTGACCTCCTCTCATGCTGGATTCCTCTGGGTACAGGAGAAGATGTGACCTCCTCCCATGATAGGTTCTTCGTGGGGATGGGGGAGGTTGTGACCTCCTCCCATGCTGGGTATGAGAGAGAATGTAACCTCTTCCCATGAAGGGTTCTTCTGAGTATTGGGGGAAAATGTTACCTCTTCCGGTAATGGGTTCTTCTGGTTATGGGGCCGATGTGGCTTCTTCCCATGATAGGTTCTTCTGGTTATGGGGGAGGATGTGGCTTTTTCCCATAATGTGTTCTTCTGAGCATGGGGAAGCATGTGTCCTCTTCCCATTATGAGTTCTGCTGGGTATAGGGGAAAATGCGACCTCCTCTCATGATGTTTTCTTAAAGTTATGGGGGAGAATGTGACCTCTTCCCATTATGAGTTCTGCTGGGTATGGGGGAAAATGCAACTGCCTCTCATGATGGGTTCTTAAAGGTATGGGCAAAGACGTGACTTCTTTCCATGATGGGATCTTCTGGGTATAGGAGAAGATGTGACCTCCTCCCATGATAGGTTCTTCGTTGGGATGGGGGAGGTTGTGAACTCCTCCCATGCTGGGTATGAGAGAGAATGTAACCTCTTCCCCTGAAGGGTTCTTCTGAGTATTGGGAGAAAATGTGACCTCTTCCGGTAATGGGTTCTTCTGGTTATGGGGCCGATGTGGCTTCTTCCCATGATAGGTTCTTCTGGTTATGGGGGAGGATGTGGCTTTTTCCCATAATGTGTTCTTCTGAGCATGTGGAAGAATGTGTCCTCTTCCCATTATGAATTCTGCTGGGTATAGGGGAAAATGCGACCTCCTCTCATGATGGGTTCTTAAAGTTATGGAGGAGAATGTGACCTCTTCCCATTATGAGTTCTGCTGGGTATAGGGGAAAATGCAACTGCCTCTCATGATGGGTTCTTAAAGGTATGGGGAAAGACGTGACTTCTTTCCATGATGGTTTCTTCTCTGTATGGGGGAGGATTTGGCCTCCTCTGATGATGTGGTGTTCAGATCCTTATTTACAGTATTACACGAAGCATAAACAAATGAATGCATTTTGTTTTTAGCATAGTATAGTTCTTCTTTCAAAAGGCCTTCAGGTCCCGGTTGTTGAAATAAATTGGTCGGCCATCTTTGTCATTAGTACATGTGTACATCACAGGGACCATCATTTTTGGATTTCCAGGATAAAACACTTAAACCTGCTTCCTATCAATGGACTTCTGCCATGGTAGTTATACATACAGTCAGCTGGTTCCACACTGATCATGTCCAATTGCTGCATTGCTTGGTGTCACTTGAATATTAAAAGTTATTGGGAGCAAGTTGGAGAAACTGGACTGTGGCCAATCACCCTGTAGTTTGGGCATTTAACTGGGTGTAGTAAAGAATCCAATCAAATTGGTCCTCAACGATTGTCCCAGGACACAAATGCATCACACCCAGCCAGCTTGTGTTATTAGTCCTAACATTTACTTAAATTTTTCCCCACCAGGAGTTTCTTCAACGATTCAAAGGCTCATCAGATCACTGGATTGGTCTGAAGAGAGAAGATAATGGGGAGCTCTGGATGTGGACAAATGGATCAGTATTTAATGACACGTAAGTCTCTTTCGTTTCTATGAAAAGGAAACTTTGCTGGTGTTGGGTCAATATTATTTAAAATTATTTCAATAATTTTTAAATTCTTCAACTAATATTATATACAGTATCCTTTATACTGTACATAACTATATACTATATTCAAAAGTATTGGGATGCCTTTGCATCTATAACAGCTTCAACTCTTCTGGGGATTGTGTCTATGGGCGTGTTTGACCACTTGGGAGTTTGGGGTGGAGGAACCTGACTGGCCTGCACAGAGTCCAGACCTCAACCCAATAGAACACCTTGGGAATTAGAGGGGAGACTGTGAGCCAGGGCTTGTCGTCCAACATGAGTGCCTGACTTCACAAATGCGCTTCTACACTATATGTATTTTTTTTTTTTTTTTACAACTGAACATTTATAGAGACCCTATCACCTTTCCTATTCCAGGATAATGACATGGTCTTCTTTAAAGTCTTTGACCCAATTATACCTAGTCCTTCCAGGTATGGGAGGATGTGACCTCTCCTCACTATGCAGTGTTCAGACCTAGTAGCCAATTGCTGGCACTAAACAAAGTGACAAGCGAGGTCTCAGGTCCCCTGTAACGCCGGGTTAACCTATGACACCAGAGCATTCTGTCAAAGAGCATTCTTAGTTTTCCATACAGCTTACCAGAAACTGCTTGCTTTCAGACAGTTTGTAATTGAATCATTCAGTTCAGCATAGGGGTAAGTCACCCTTTCTGACTTTTACAACAGCTTGTATGTAATTTGATCTTGAGTCATGTAAATCAGAGCTTTTTTTCAGCAAAGCAGTGAAGGTTAGTCTGGTAAATATGAAAAAGCTCCCAGTGCTCCACCTACAGGCTGGAAACAATTGTATGAGAAATATTAAAATGCAGTATTTAATTTTTACCTTACTAAAAATAATAATTTTACACAAGGTATTTATTATTCCCTGAGCATAATAATTATATAAAGAAGATTGGGGTTTTGCTTGACCTCAGCAGGTAAATGGGGAGGGAGGGACATCGATGGTAATTATGTGATGATTATCCTCTCTAAAGTGCCCCGGTTATTTGGCCCTGAAAGACCACAGTATCGGGTCACTTTGAGTTGGATGAAGAAGTGGCTCTTGACTTGGATAGATTTGGCTATACACAGCATGATGTGGTTTTGGCCGTGGGTTTGCCGATACTCCACCCATGTACACTATCACATGACATAGTAAGAGTCATAGAAAGTGTATTTATAGCCAATGTGGGGGCAGTGTGAAGTTCCCCTTTACCACCTCTTTCATGTTTGGTTCTTGTTTTGCTATTTATACTCTTTGACCCATAATATTTCTGTTTAAAACGTAGATTTTTTTTTTTTTTTTGCCAATTTTTTGGAATGCATACTAAGTTGACATATTTATGAATTAAATCTTTTAAAAAGTAAAATAATTGAGCTATTCAGTAAACATTTGTATGGCAAAATTCTCACCAGATGTCTTGGATCTCCTCCAGGTTCCACATTGATGGGGTGTCTCCATGCGTGTTCCTCAACCGGGAGCGGGTCTCCAGCACAGCCTGTTACTCCGATCGATATTATATTTGTAACAAGCCGGACCGGAAAATCGAAAGGTGGCGATTGGCTGGAGGCTTGGTGCAATTTAAAGAACAACTGGCCAAGGGGCAACTCACTTCTTGAGCTTCTGGATATCTGGTGATCGAGTAAGAAGACTTCCTCCAGGACCACACGCCTAAAAATTTAGCACATTTATTGATCATTAAAAGAAATTTGGATGGCCCACTCTCATAATGATGGACACAATTGCAGTTTCTGGTTTTCACCGATGATCCTTTCAATTGCCAACTAGATTTGGATCTTAAGCAGGCTGAAGAATTTTTATTCACCGATTTTTGTATTGCCTAATATTCTTACTTGATCATTGACATCCACACTGGATTATTGTACGTGTTGGAACTTTCCACCTCTTGCAAAAACTTTGCTTGTGTTACTCAGTGCTCATAACACCTGGACTGCTCAGCCAACTGTGAAGATCAACTTTTATTTGGTCAACTTCTACTTTTGCTTAAAAGTTATCTTTATTTTGTATATTGTTTTTTAAGCTTCCAAAGCTGGATCCTTTGATAAATATTTATTACCGTGGAATTTTTTTTTTGAGATGACAATTTTTATGCTACTTTAAACAGACAATTATTTTGTATTGACAGTAACAGATATATCACTTATAGATAATAAAACTAGTTAAAGCAGAACTCCATCTTCTACATCTCCCCAGTCCCCTAAACCTGCCTCCCCTCCCCCCAGGTGTTTTAATTTAGAAAAAAAACCCTGCATATCTTTGCCTTGCAGTCTTCTAGCTGGTCTGATATTATCAGTATTAATTCTTCCTCTGGTGGTGTGTGTGGGGGTGGGGGGGGGGGGGGTGTGCTGGTGGGGGGGGGGTATACTCGTTTAGCACTGTCGCTCACACATTAGAAAAACAAATTCTTCTTTACAGTAAATATGGAGTAGATTCTTCATAAGCTATGTAATGTGGATCCTTTGCCAAGGTCAACCAGCCGAGAACACCAGATATATGCAGCTGCTCACAGGATCGCCATACAGTTACTCTATCCCTGTGAGCTACGCTGCACTGAAGAGACCCAATAAGGTTGAAATATTTGTGTGTTTCTACTTTTTTTTCAGTATTATGTATTTACTTTGGAGTTACAATTTTATATGCAAAAAAGAAAAAACGACCTGAATGTCTAAAGTGGTATAGGGGTTCAGCAAAACATTTACAAGAAAATAATGAAAATGGTGGAAGATTATGTCATCAGTCTGCATTTGGGTGAAAGTTGTCATTCACATCAGTTGGGTCCTGGATTGTCCTCCCTCACCGCCTTCTAAAGACCTCCAGTGGGTGAAATCTCATTGGTCAGCTTGGTGCGGATACTCATCCAGCCACCCATATACACATAGGTACAATGTATGTTCCCCTTTCCAAAAGATTGCTAGTGAAATCCTGTTGCTTTTTTGCATCATGTATTAATTTATTATTAAATTATTTATTTAAAGAACACTAATAAAATCTTTTTAAAACTATTTGAGCTGTCTTGAGTATTGTTTCAATGTTTCAATATTTAAAGTGTATCTAAACCAAAAAAACAAAACGATACATAGTGCAGCTTACCGGCCCTTAGATGTTATGGCTCCATTAGGTTCACTTCACACCATACAGATGTGACCAAGCGCGTGGGAGCGTTCCTGTGTGTCTCATGTAGGACAGCCCGTTCATTTCAATGTGCTGCCCTACTCCCGGGAAATGCAGAAAAGAAGTCCCCGACTCTTTTCTAAGATCACTGTACCCAACCGCACGGTGCTACAGCAGATATGTGGGGCCCCAGTTAACCGCTTCCCACCTGTGCTATAGCCAAAAGATGGGTACAGAATGGACTTACAATGCCAGGAAGGCATGCGGCGGACTTGGCTGACCACAGATTGGGGTCAAGGGTCAATGACAGCGGCCCTTTACCACGTGATCAGCTGTCAGCCAATCACAGGATGTAAACAGAGGCCGGTCATCTGTTTTTTTTTTCCCTCACACTGACAGCATGAGGAGAAGACAAGAAAACTGATAACTGTTAAAGGGACATTGGTCTCAACATTGTCCACCAGTGAAACCTATCAGTGCCCACCAGTACTGCTAATCAGTGCCCACCAGTGCCACCCATCAGTGCCCACCAGTACTGCTAATCAGTGCCCACCAGTGCCACCCATCAGTGCCCACCAGTACTGCTAATCAGTGCCCACCAGTGCCACCCATCAGTGCCCATCAGTGCCCACCAGTACTGCTAATCAGTGCCCACCAGTGCCACCTATCAGAGCCTCATCATCAATGTCACCTACCAGTGCCCATCAGTGCCACCTATCAGTGCCCATCAATGCCACCTATCAGTGCCATCTCATCAGCGCACATCAGCGAAGGAGAAAAATTACCTGTTTGCAAAATTTTAGAACAAACTATAAAAAAAAAGTTTTTTTTTTCCAAATTTTCTGTCTTTTTTCATTTTAGTAAAAAATAAAATCCCCAGAGGTGATTAAATACCACCAAAAGAAAGCTCTATTTGTGTTAAAAAATGATACAAATTTCATATGAGTACAGTGTTACATGACCGCGCAATTGTCATTCAAAGTGTGACAGCGCTAAAAAGCTGAAATTTGGCCTGGGCAGGAAGGGGGTGAAAGTGGGCAAGTAACAGGCAGTAGGCAAGTAGTTAATGGCACTGCCCATCTGCTAAAAGACAACACGTTTTTGGTTGTGTCGGGAAAGCGCACAATTTTGCACGTGTTCCCTACAGACAGCGTGCCTAAGGCTAAATTCACATGGGCAGCTGGGGTGGTAAAAACAGGCTGTGGATCCCCATTTTTACTCCCCCCCTCCTTGCCTACCAACAAGCATACATGGCAGCTGCTTAATGCTCTTTATATTATCACAGCCATAATGCTTCAGTTCATACGATTATTGCGATTATTCTACCAAAAATATGTAGAATACATATCGGCCTAAACTGAGAAAAAAAATTATTTTTTTATACATTTTTGGGGGATATTTATTATAGCAAATAGTGAAAAATATTGTGTTTTTTTCAATAAAATTGTCGCTCTTTTTTTTATTTATAGCGCAAAAAATAAAAACCGCAGAGGTGATCAAATACCACCAAAAGAAAGCTCTATTTGTGGGGGGAAAAAAGACGTTAATTTTGTTTGTGTACAACGTCGCACGACCGCGCAATTGTCAGTTAAAGCGACGCAGTGCCGAATCGCAAAAAAATGGCCTGGTCATTCAGCGGCCAAATCTTCCGGCGCTGAAGTGGTTAATATATTTATAAATGATATAGGGTTTGGGAATAAAAGTACCATTTCAGCCGGTACTGAAGTGGTTAAGAATAAAAGTGATCGGGCGATGCCCTGAGATCGGTGTGTTGACATTGATCCTAGCAGACCACATCCCCCACCAGCCGTTGAGTTGGATTGCAGCAGCCGGTGTGAACCGATCCTAAAAGGACATTTCATGATGACTTTGCAGTGCAATCCTATGTAACAATGGTGCAACCTTCTAACAAACTTAGATTCCATGACTCGGCATACCTTGAGAGATACCTGTATTTCAAATACCTCTAAAAGTTTACTCATTTCGTGTTGACTATGTGATATAATGCAATCTTATGTAACAGGGTACAACATTCTATCACATGTATGTGGCCATACATGTTACAATCTGATGAAAGCGCTATTAAACCCAAAATCAAACATTTATTATATAACAAACTTACCAATTCTTATGCCGCATACACACGAACGGACTTTTCAGCAGACTTGGTCCGACGGTATTTCCGCCGGACTTTCCGCCGGACTACCGCTGGACTTTTTAACGGATGGACTTGCCTACACACGACCGGACTTTCCGGCAGGCTAGGTGCACCCGTCTTTCCGACGGACTTTCGCCGGAGTTACGGCAGACTTTCAGAATGAACGGACTTGCCCACACACGGACAAGTCCATTCATTTTGAATGTGACTCGGGTACGACGGGACTAGAAAAGGAAGTCAATCTCGCTGCTTATATCGGCGAGATTGACACCTTGCAAGCCCCGTCGTGGGGCATCCCAGGCCCTTAGGTCTGGCATGGTTTTTAAGGGGAACCCCCTACGACGAAAAATCGGCGTGGGGTCTCCCCCAAAATCCATACCAGACCCCGATCCGAGCACGCAGCCCGGCCACTCAGGAAAGGGGATGGGGACGAGCGAGCGCCCCCCCTCCTGATCCGTACCAGACCACATGCCCTCAACATGGGGGGGTGGCTGCTTGTCCCCATGTTGATGAGGACAAGGGCCTCTTCCCAACAACCCTGGCCGTTGGTTGTCGGGGTCTGCGGGCGGGGGGCTTATTGGAATCCGGGAGCCCGCTATAATAAGAGGGCCCCCAGATCCCGGCCCCCCACCCTATGTGAGTGAGTATGGGGTACATGGTACCCCTACCCATTCACCTAGGGAAAAAGTGTCAATAATAAAACACACTACACAGGTTTTTGAAGTAATTTATTAGACAGCTCCGGGTCTTCTTCCGACTTCGGGGGTCCCTCCGGTTCCTCTTCTCCCGGCGTCCGGTTGGTTCTTCTCCGCTCTCTCTGTCCTCTTCTCCCGGTGTTTCAGTTCTTCGGCCGGCTCCTCCGCTGTCTTCATGCCGCTCTCTTGCCAGCGGAGGTCCGGACTTCTGGCTTCTGAGCTTCTGGGCTTCTTCTCTCTTCTCTTCTTCCCATGTTGACACGACGGTCTCTCTGGCTGGACTGCTCTCTGAGCACTCCGATGTGACTTATATAGGCGGAGACCCCGCCCCCTTATGCCGTCACAGTCCCTGGGCATGCTGGGACTGTGACGACATAAGGGGGCGTGGTCCACATCACCCGGTGACCACGACCCCTTATGCCGTCAGTGTGTTTTATTATTGACACTTTTTCCCTAGGTGAATGGGTAGGGGTCCATACCAGACCCCGATCCGAGCACGCAGCCCGGCCGGTCAGGAAAGGGGATGGGGACGAGCGAGCGCCCCCCCCTCCTGAACCGTACCAGGCCGCATGCCCTCAACAAAGCACCCACCCCCCCATGTTGAGGGCATGCGGCCTGGTACGGTTCAGGAGGGGGGGGCGCTTGCTCGTCTCCATCCCCTTTCCTGACCGGCCGGGCTGCGTGTGCGTGCTCGGATCGGGGTCTGGTATGGATTTTGGGGGGGACCCCACGCCGATTTTTCGGCGTAGGGGGTTCCTCTTAAGATCCATACCAGACCTAAGGGCCTGGGATGCCCCGCACTCGCCGCAATAGGAAAATTTGTTTTTCCTATTGCAGCGAACGCGAGATGCAGTACTCTGCCCTTGCGTCGTATCTGGTCCGTCGGACCAGCATACAGACGCATGCAGACGAACGGGCTTTCCGTCAGAAACCGAGTCCGGCGGACTAAGATTTAAAGCATGCTTTAAATCTAGGTACGGTGGACTTTTGGGGAAAGAAAGTCCGCCGGAGCCTACACACGGTCGGATTGTGCGGCGGACTCTGGTCCGCCGGACCAAGTATGCCAGAGAGTCCGACCGTGTGTACGCGGCATTAGATGTGCAAATCTGTTGTTTTTCAACAGAACAAGCAGTTCAGCTCCCCTGCTAGCGCCCCCTGCCAGCAGTGACTCAGCAGTTCAGCTCCCCTGCTAGCGCCCCCTGCCAGCAGTGACTCAGCAGTTCAGCTCCCTTGCTCCCACCCCCTGTCAGCAGTGACTCAGCAGTTCAGCTCCCCTGCTAGCGCCCCCTGTCAGCAGTGACTCAGCAGTTTAACTCCACTGCGCCCTGCCAGCAGTGACCCAGCAGAAATGTATTTTAACCACTTGACCTCCAGAAGATTTACCCTCCCTTCAATTTTTTGCAAAAACTGCACTGCGTTATTTTAACCGAAAATTACGCGGTTTTGTGACGTTGCACCCAATAAAAATTGACGTCCTTTTTTTTCCCCCACAATTAGAGCTTTCTTTTGGTGGTATTTGATCACCTCTGCGGTTTTTTATTTTTTGCAATATAAACAAAAATAGACTGACAATTTTGAAAAAAAAAAAACAATGTTTTTTTACTTTGTGCTATAAAACATATCCAATAAACATATAAAATAAACATGTAAAAAAATTGAATTTCTTGATCAGTTTAGGCCAATATGTATTCTGCTACATGTTTTTGATTAAAAAAATCCAATTAAGCGTATATTGATTGGTTTGTGCAATAGTTAGAGCGTCTACAAACTATGAGATATTTTTAATGTATTTTTTCATTTTATTTTTTACTAGTAATGGCGGCAATCAGTGACTTATAGCGGGACTGTGACATTGCGTCAGACAATCGGACACTATATTTATTATTTATATTTTCTTATCCACTGAAGAGTTGCACTGGGACTTCATATTTTCTTACCCACTAGTAATAATTAGCTGGGATTTTTAATCCAGCAGAAACACTGGACATTTATTTTATTGCTTATTATTTGATTTAAAATTATCTATATTGATGATTAAAGATTAATATTGACATATTTTGATGTGACACAGGTATTGGTTATAAAGTGTATAGTGGTATATTTTGTGCACACAACATATATATATATATATATATATATATATATATATATATATATATGTATATATATATATTTTTTTTAGGGTTTCATTACCCCACATATATATACACAGTCTTAATAGGAGTGGTGTTATTTAATTTATTTAGTATAACACAGGGATTAGCGCAGTTGACACTTTTCTGTTTTTGATTTTCTCACTTCACCCAAAGGTGGAAAGCATTTTTGACTGCAGCAAACAATAATTTCACATTAGTTAGGTTACACTTGCATAATTTTTTTATTTTTTTGCGCCGGTGGCTCGCATATTTCAATCGGACACTAACTGACACTTTTTTGGGGACCAGTGACACTAATACAGCGATCAGTGCTAAAAATATGCACTGTCACTGTACTAATGACACTGGCAGGGTGGGGGTTAACATCAGGGGCCATCAAAGGGTTAAATGTGTTTCTAGGGAGTGCTTGCTAACTGTGTGTGGGGAGGGGGAGGTGCTTTTACTGTGGGAAGGCGGAGATCCGTGTTCCTGCTTAGCAGAAACACAGGATCACTACCTTCCCTACAGACAGAATGGCGATCTGCCTTGTTTACATAGGCAGAACGGCAGTCTGTCTCTCTCGGGAAAGATCGCCGGGTCCCGGCAGACATCGAGTCTCCCGGACTCGCTGATTGGCTCCTGCTGTGCCCAATCATAGTGGGGGCGGGTCGCCAGCGGCGCGCATGTGCGGCCCAGACCTGGAAATGCAAAATCACGTACCTGTACTTGATTTTGCACAGGTGAGCCGCCTTGCCGCCGTATATGTACTGTATACAGTCTGCAAACGGTTAAAGTGTCACTAAACCCACATCATAAAAAAAACTATCAATAAATGGTGTATTACATGATGTTCTTACTCAATCAGTCACTATGGATTCGATTCTTTTTCTGTATTCTGCAAAAAACCTGGTTGATCCTGCTGCTCTCTATCTCCCACTTCTGTTCATGTCCCCGATTCAGCTAGGGATTCTGTAGGGTAGTGTTGGCAGCTCTGCACATGCTCAGTTTTTTTTTTTACAAAAGGTTTTATTTGCATAGTAAAGTGAACAGGTAATTAAGTAAACAATGAGATGGTTACATCATGTATAGCAAAAGCAGAAAAATAGTTTTCGTAATGGGGTAAAACAAGAATGTTATCAGACTTCCGAGTTTCATGTAGCATTATTCTAAAAGTCAAACAGTTTCTGGTAAAGAGAACTGATGTTTTTAGCTGTATCATACATTGAGATAAAGCAGAACAACTCGGGCCTCATAAGGAAAGTCCCAAAACATAGAAGCTTATTAGGAACTTCCCTATAGGAATGCACCCTCCAATATTGGGAAGATACCTTTATCGTAACCATCCACACCCAAAACCAGCCCTATAGCCTGATGGGGGTTAAAAATAAAAAGTACATAGTGAGGGGAATGGAAACCAAGAAGTGGAGTAGAAGAGAGGAAAGAAAGGGGAAGAGGAGATGGGAAGGAAGGAGGGGGAAAAAGAGGAGGAGTCCGGCGGGGTGAGCACCAGAGAGTCATCAAATCGAAAGGAGCTGATTATAAAATCTGGAGGGTTTAGTATATGCCATGGTTGCGATCCAAGGTTGCCAGACCTTGAGAATATTATAATGTGTAACCAAGGTTAATGCGGTTAGTTTTTCATTGACCATTATATCGTTCATTCGATTCTTAATCGCTTCAAAGCTAAGCACAGGGGTCCTTCAAGCCCTCGCAACAATAATGCCGCGTACACACGATCGGATTTTCCGACGGGAAATGTTGGATGTGAGCTTGTTGGCGGAAAGTCCGACCGTGTGTACGCTCCATCGGACAATTGTTGTCGGACTTTCCACCAACAAATGTTGGCTAGCATGTTCTCAAAATTTCCACCAACAAATGTGTATTGTCGGACTTTCCGATCGCGTGTACACAAGTCCGTCGGACAAAAGTCCAAAGTACAAACACGCATGCTCGGAATCAAGGACGAGCCGGAAGCGCTCGGTCTTGAAAAACTAGCGTTCGTAATGGAGATATAACATGACTATGGAACTTAGTCATCAAAGAAATTCTTGACATTCTTTATTCTTTATTCAATAATTCAATTTATTCTAAATTCTTTATTCAATAAGGTGTCATCCAAAATACAGGTCACAGCAAAGTGGAACAAACTTACGCGTTTCGCACTACAAAGAGTGCTTAGTCAGCTATGACTAAGCACTCCTTGTTGTGCGAAATGCGTAAGCTTTACTCTACTTTGCTGTGACCTGTATTTTGGATGACACCTTATTAAATAAAGGCAAATATTTTTGGAGTGCAGCTGTCAAGAATTTCTTTGATGTCTAACTGCCATAGCATTGCCAGCACCTGGACTTCTAGACTGAAGGAGATGCCTTTTACCTTGATCTGACCCACCTGGAGTGGTGATACACTCTCTCTATGACTGGAACTTCCTTTTTATCTGCTCGCCGTATGTCTTGTATGTCACTACGTTCGTAATTGTTGGCCAACATTTGTGTGGCCGTGTGTATGCAAGACAAGTTGGAGCCAACACCCTTCGAACAAAATTCCACGGTTTTGTTGTCGGAAAGTCCGATCGTGTGTATGGGGCTTTGGTTTAGTTGCAGTAAAGTGATGCAGGGCCAACTGGCGTTCTGGACGAAGCAGTTCCACTATCGGCTTGTGAAGAAGGGCTTCATAGGGATCCCTTCTGATGTTAGTATGAAAAACTTTATGAAGAAGGGCATATACTCTGACCCACAGTCTGCATACCCTGGGGCAAGAGCACCAAAAGTGTACCATAGTGCCCTCTTGGGAGCATCCCCGGAAACAAAGGGGGAAATAGGATGGAATCAATCGCGCCAACCTAGCTGGCGTATAGTACCATCTATACAGCACTTTGTGAGCATTCTCCAATATGATAACATTCTTGGCACTTTTGGAGAGAGACAATTGTCACGATCTGCCAGTCCTCCGGATCTAACTGTTTTCCTAAGTCTGCATCTCATTGCAAGTGGTAGGGTCGCACCGGGGGGTCTCTTAGATGAGATGATTGATGAATGAACCAATGATATTAAGCCTGAGGAGTGGGGCTTTCAAAAGGGGTTAACGTATATGAAGTCGGGAGAAATTTTATTAGTTGCTGAAGAATGTGTCTAATTTGTAGATAACTGTAGTATTCTCGAAGAGGGATATCATTGGAAGATCTAAGGGTCTCAAAGGTCATAATTCTCATGGGAGTGAACAAAGAATGGACATCGACAAAGCCATTATCAGTGAATCAAGAGAATTGTCTAGGGTTGTCGCAGCTGGGAGGAAATAGTGAACAGTGAGTAAGGCAGAGTAAAGGTAGGTGAGAGGAGATTAAACCCATTGAGGCCCTCGCTTATTCGGGCAGTGGATAGGAGGTAGCCAAGGAAGGAAGGAAATTGGGATAGGATAAGAGTCCAAAAGATCAATGGTAGCCCAAAGTGGCAATTGGTACGGTTCATGAAGATAGGACAATGGGACTTATTGGCTGCCGTGTAGTAAGCTTGTAAATTAGGAACCAGAGAAGCCACCATTGATCCTGTGGGCATATAAGATTTGCTTGTTAATTCAGGGATGGGTAGAACCCTGAATAAATTTCAAAAGTTTGCGTTGATGAATATGTATGATATGCGAGGGGACTGTGACCGGCAGTATCCAAAAAATATATAGTAATTTCGGGAGATAGAACATGTGGACTGCTGCGATCCTACCAAACCAGGACAACGGGAGATGCAACCAAGAAGAAAGCATATTTGTGAGTTTTTTAAAAAGAGGCGGAAAATTAGCCTGATATAATCCATCATAACCGTTCCAATGGCTTCCCTCTTTGACTTATCTGGAATGTCCAGATAAGTCAAAGAGGGAAGCCATTGGAACGGGAAAGCATCTTTCAAGGTTACTAATTCGAAGGGTGAGAGGTTAACCGACATGGCTTTGGACTTGGTAGAATTGACTTGTAAACCTGAAAGAGCCGCAAAGGCATCTAGGATTTAATGTTAGGCAAAGAGACTCTGGGGGATGTTAAGGACAACAAAATATTGTCCCGTGACGTCCACGCCTCTTATATCCAGATTGGAGCGGATTGCCTCCGCTAAAGGTTCCAGGGCCAAAATAAATAAGGGCGGGGAGAGTGGGCATCCTTGGCGGGTGCCCCTCCTAATAGAAAAATGGAGGATTCAAACACATAATATTTAATTTTAGCTTGGGGGGAGTCATACAACGCCATTAACCAATGCAGAAATTAGATGCCAAAGCTGTAATGGCGGAGCACAGCCATTAAGTAAGGCCAGGATAAGGTATCGAAAGCTTTATTCACATCAAGTGATAAAAGCATTGTTTCCAAGGAACAATGGTGAGCAATGTGTTGCAGCTGTATAATGCATCTGATGGCGTCTGATGGCATTACCAGCTTGGCTTTGAGGAATGAACCCAATCTGGTCTTTTTTAATTAAGCAAGGAAGGAACACATTTAGACCATTAGCCAGGATCTTAGTAAGGATTTTCATATCTATATTGGTGAGCGAGATGGGTCTAAAGTTGGCCCATGAGGAGTGGTCACGATCAGGTTTTGGTAGCATGACTATATTATCCGTCAAGAGGTCAGGTGAAAAGTGCCGCCCAGTTTTGACCGAGTAATAAATAGCTGTCAAATGTGGACCTAAAACGTCTGCCAATTTTCTATAATAAAGTGCCCTAAAGCCATCTAGGCCTGGCTTTTTACCAACTTTGAATTCTTTAATGCATTGTTGGACCTCTGATAGTTGAATATCATGATCCATAATGGCCGTATGTGCTGTAGATATGTGGGCATTGTGTAACTTAGTAAAAAAGTTTCTGAATCCCGACTGTTTGCTTGGTTATGGGCTGAATATAACTTAGTATGTCTATGGCGGAATTCGTCTAGAATCGTAGTTGGATTACTGGTGAGGATATTATGGCGGGGACGTAAAGTGATGGGAGTAAACCTAGGGGTAAAGACGCATAACCTATTAGCCAGCATTGCATTAGGTTTATTCTCTTTGGCATACCACTTCTGGCGGAACCAATGTAGAGTGCATTCAGCATTATCAGTAAGACATAGATCCAATTCCATGCGGCCCTGATCCAGAAGTCTGAGGTTAGCGGGAGTCAGAGTTTGTTTAAAAGTAGCAGAGATTGACTCTAAGTGGGATTCTAAGTCACATTGGAGCTTTTGACGCTCTCGTTTGAGTTTCGTAGCTACCGTAATTGAATGATGTGGCCCCGGAGCACTGCCTTATATGCCTCCCACAGAGTCACTGGAGAGGAAACCAATGCAGCATTAAGACTAAAATATTCCTCAGAAGCTTTCAAGAGGTCTGCCTGAATGTATTTAAGAGATAGAAGTGAATCGTTCATAACCCAAGAGGAAAATTGTGGCATACATAAGAGAGAACGACAAACAACTAAGACGAGGTCATGGTCCGACCAAGGGGCAGCAAGAATGGATGTGGAGCATACCAGGGGAAGATGTTTACGTAACATAAACATGTGGTTGATTCTCGAGTGAGAGTGATGGGGGTGGGAATAATAAGTGTAATCTTTACCCAATGGGTGAAATTCCCTCCAGAGGCCCACCAGATCATGAGACTGAAAGGAAAGAGAAAAATGTTTTGCGTCAGGCGATGCGGCTACTCTTTCCGAAGGATATCTATCCAGGATAGGATTCAAGGCCACATTGGAGTCTCCTGCCAAGTGGAAAGTACCTTTTTGGTGATTTGTCAACAAAGTGCAGCCATGAGCCAGAAAAAGCCCCAGGTTGGAATTAGGAGCGTAATAGGTCATAATGGTGACCTCAGTATCCTGAATGGAACCCTGAAGCAGAAGATATCTGCCATTTGGATCACCTATCTCTTTAGTACAACTAAACGGGACAGAATTGCGAAAGGCCACAAGGACCCCTCTTTGTTTAGTTGGGCCATTTGCAAGAAACACCTGAGAATACTGAGCATTAAAGTACCTGGGACAAGAGGAGGAAGAAAAATGCGTCTCCTGTAAACACGCAATGTCCATCTTTTGTTTTTGAAGATATTTAAAAACTTTTACCCTCTTTTGGGGAGAATTTGTGCCCTGAACAAAAAGATAACCAGTTTAGTGTAATGGTGGAATGAAAGGCAGAACATTTTGAAGACCCCGCTGACTCCAGGAAAGGGAGAAAAGAGTAGGATTCAGAAAGGTCTAAAAAGATAGGTAAAAAGAGAGATCCAGTAAAGAAAATGTTAGCAGACCATTAAAAACTTGGGGCATTAAAAAAGCTGGTAAAAGCTGGATCGGCCCCTTACTTGAATCTGTGATTACCCGAGTCTCAGTGACTTGGTGATCACAGCGTACACCGCACATCCCCAGCAGGGGGCGCGTGGAGAGCGTGCAAAGGGGAGGACGTCATATGACGGCCTCCCGGAAATTCAGGTCCGCGCTGCAGCCGTCATTTGGCTATAGCGCTGACGACAAGTGGTTAAAAAAGCAATTTTTTTCCTCAGTTTAGGCCGATACGTATTCTTCTATATATTTTTGGTAATAAAAATCACAATAAGCGTATATTGATTGGTTTGCACAAATTATGCTTAGTACTTTTTGGTCTAGCATTGAACTATATATGCCTACAACTATATATGTTTCCATTTCACATATCTATGCCACCATCCTAAAAAATCTCCTGTTCCTGAGTAGTGACATGGGCTATTTGTTTTGTGTTTCTTGTTGTGTTTTTTGGGTTACAGTGTTCATATGCGGGTGAACGGTATTCTTATTCGTGTGCTTGTCATCCATTTTTTCTGCTTCATTGGCACGGAGGCGCCCTTCAGAGACAGTTGTTACACACCTTCCAAATTATTCTTGCAGTTATTATCTTTCCCACTAGGGGGTGTTGAAGCAGTGGGTCACGCCTTAGCCTTTCATACAGAGCGCAATTAGCATTCCCCGTTGGGTGGAGTGTTGCTCCTGTATCAATCCCCCACTCTGATTGGACGCGCGGCGCCTCCTTGTTGTATAGTTAGACGTATGGTGTACCAAGATGGCCGCGCCTCAGATGACGTCTTGATGACGAAACGCGTAAGGGGTGGTCACGTTGGTACGCATACGTCGCTGCATAGTCTATTGTTGGTTCGCTTCCGGTTTTTGGCGGATCGGCTGTGGAACGCACGCCGCTGCCTCGCCACTGTCTCCACCATCGGCTTTCCTTTAGAACAGTGCCATCTTTAGTTACATTTTATTGTTCTACCTATTTTTAATCATTCCATTTTTATGTGAGCTGATTGGCTATAATAAATAAAAACATATTTTTTGGATTTACACTATGAGGCTCCTTTTTTCTCCATACATACGGATACGCTCTGGTGGACTATTTTAAAGGAGCAGTGACAACCCAAAACAGGAAGGGGATCGCGGATCCATAGAAGGGGACACCGATCGAATTCCATCAGTGGATTTATTTTCACTTGCCCATTACCCCTGCAGGGGTTGGGTCTTCCAGTGAGTGGGGATACAAGAGGGGGTTCCAGAAAAAGAGTTTTAAACCACGATCACAATAAAATTTTCATGAGATCTTTTTGGATTGCCAAAACACTTTTTCACCGTTTTTCTTCTTTTTTATGTAGAATTTTATTTTTGGACACTTACACAATTTGGACTTGATTTATGACCATTTTGGTGCACTATCATACTTATCATGTATTACACCATTGCTGCTATTTGTGCATTTTTTAGACATTTTTGTGCGTTTTTTCTTGCATTTTTGCTTACTCACGTCACCATTACGTACATTTACACATTGGGTTAATTTACTTTTTTGAGTGCATGTATCTCTCATATGATTATTTACAAAGCATTTGCACTTCTGTTTTTTACACTATGTGATGTTTGATATTTATGGTATACACATGACATGTTTTGTTTAACATTCGTTCATAGTCTTTCTCACAATATTATCACTACACACTCCCTATTAATACACACTTTTGAACAGCGCCACATTCCCCACCAGAGTTTTTTAACAAAAGTTATAGCGTCTACAAAATAGGGGATAGATTTATGGCATTTTTATTATTATTATTTTTTTTTACTAGTAATAGCGTCGATCTGCGATTTTTATCATGACTGCGACATTATGGCGGACACATCAGACAATTTTGACACGTTTTTGAGACCATTGTCATTTATACAGCGATCAGTGCAATAAAAATGCACTGATTACTGTAAAAATGTCACTGGCAGGGAAGGGGTTAACACTAGGGGGCGATCAAGGGGTTA
This sequence comes from Lithobates septentrionalis, assembly GCA_037952835.1. NCBI lineage: Eukaryota > Metazoa > Chordata > Amphibia > Anura > Ranidae > Lithobates > Lithobates septentrionalis. The sequence goes on from JBBDGP010002728.1 coordinate 526,139, forward strand.
ATTGTGTTCCCTAGTTTGTGCTCTAACTAAAGGGGGGAGGGGACTGTGTAAGGGAGATGACAGATCGCTGTTCATACTCTCTATGAACAGACGATCAGTCTCTTCTCCCCTCAGAGAACCAAAAACTGTGTGTTTACACACACAGATCCCAGTTCTCCGTGTGTCAGAAACGATCGCAGGAGCCCGGTGGTGATCGTGACCGCCGGGCACTCGCACTGGCTCTGGGTGCGAGCAGCGGGCGTGCGCACGCCCTTAGTGGCCACAGGGTGAAGCGACGTAACATAACAATGTTTCGCCCAGCCATGACATTCTGTCGCAGTACTGTACAACTGCGATTTTTTTCACAGTTACATTAAAACACATATTTAAAAAAACATTAGCAGCATTATGAAGCCTAGCAGATGAAGGTATGACCACATGCATTTGGGGGATCTCAGCATCTTGACATAGAATGGAAGTGAAGATGTGCTATCTGTTTGATGATAATCAGTGTTTACAAACACTGTTTCCTGGCAACGCTCATTCCCTGTTTATGCTTCACAACCAGTGCTCAAAACACAGTACACAGGATCATGATAGCTGTAATAAGTGTGCTTCAAACGGTCGTGTTTTAAAAACTATAAATCCTACAGCGAAGAGCTTTATATTGTGAGAATCACAAGACCCAGACCTAGATTTTGATGTATAGAATGTCCTTTGACGTCATGATTCTCATTTGCTCTGACATGCACTGTGAGCTGTAAGGTCTTATATAGACAGGTGTGTGGCTTTCCTAATCAAGTCCAATTCCTATAATCAAACACAGCTGGACTCAAATGAAGGTGTAGAACCATCTCAAGGATGATCAGAAGAAATGGACAGCACCTGAGTTATATATATATATGAGTGTCACAGCAAAGGGTCTGAATACTTAGGACCATGTGATATTTCAGTTTTTCTTTTTTAATAAATCTGCAAAAATGTCAACAATTCTGTATTTTTCTGTCAATATTGGGGAGCTGTGTGTACATTAATGAGGAAAAAAACTTAAATGATTTTAGCAAATGGCTGCAATATAACAAAGAGTGAAAAATTTAAGGGGGTCTGAATACTTTCCGTCCCCACTGTATATATAGCGCACAACCCCCGTAGGAGCTGCAGTTTGTGTGTTCTATCAGTAAATCACATTTTCCACATAGCCAATCACAACCCATAGAAATAGAAACAGTCCATATTGTACTTTTCTCTTGCTTTTATTTGTATAACATGAACTGGGATAGGAAAAGGGGTTTTCTGAGATGCTCTTTTGCTGCTTCATAATCTTTCCTTTGCCTTCTTATGCAAAGACTTAGAATAATGCGGATAATGAAAAGTCACTCTGAATAACTTTTCATGGGAAAACGGAAGTAGTCTGGTCTTTGAGAACAATGAAGGTGAATAGCAAAGAGCCACTCTGAATAACTCTTTGCATATAGACTTGGGTAGATTTACCAGAGAATACATAGGCTGCTGTAGTAAAGAGTCACTCTGAATAACTTCTTCACCCGTAGATCTTTTTAGAACAATCTGTATCTCTATCTGTGCTCGGAGCTCTACCGCCGCCTTTTGACCACTACTTCCCATCTGTACAGCACTTCCAAGTTGAGCTAAAGAAGAGATTACTCTGAATAATTCCTCCCGCCTGACTGATTGGAATCCCGGGGCATTGTTGAACCCAAAGTCACAGGCCATCATCACCTGTCTCACTGACTTGCGTACCAACATCCCTCAGCCTCTGGTAGTACCGCTCCCCTGGGCTTTCACTCACTTGATCAACAATCCATGTGCCACTCACAAACGGTTGATCGCCCAGTCTTCTTCCGCTTAGTTGCTACTTCTTCTGAATGGCTCCTCCATCCCTCCTCTCCGGTCTGGCACACTCCCCTCCCCGCAGGGGGCGTCCAGCGTCATCAGCGACCACATGCTGTGTGGTGTCACTAAATCCTCTCCTCCGCGTGGCCTGGTCCCCCCCTTTCCCCGTAGGGGGGGGGGGTTTGCTTTGCTCCCCGAAGGGGGCTCTCTCTCTGATCTCTCCCTCTCTGGAACCCTCCAACAGCATGTGACCCCAGCTTATATGGGAGTCCCGCCTCCTGCCAAACAAATTAATGATTGGCCAGAACTCCACACATGAGCTGCCTGCCACTCAGATCCCAAGTCCAACCTTCCTTCCAGAACCATTTCCACTGATAGTACAAGGAGGTATCTCTGGGCCCAAGCACAGGTGGCCACACCCTGCACTACACTGACACTCCCAGTTCCCAAAATAAACAAACAGGCCTGAAATAGGAATACAGGCCTGCCTAAATTTACCTGAAACTGTACCCTATCAGTTAGGCTGGATTCACACCTATGCATTTTTAGTGCTTTTTGCATTTTGCAGATTTGCACTACAGTCCATTTAACATTGTTTCCTATGGAACACGTTCTGTAGTGCAAATCTGCAAAATGCAAAAAGCACAAAAAATGCCTAGGTGTGAATCCAGCCTTAAACACAAAAAGCTCACCTACTTGAAAGTAGGTGACCGTTACATACACCCCCCACTTAAATCATAACTGTACCCAGTTGTGGGGAAAGAATTTAGAGTACCTCCTTAAGTTTAAGGAGGAAAGAGTATCTCATTACATAAAGTAGGAATGGGGAAAAAGGAAATAAACTTGAAAAATGGATAACATCAGTATCAATGTACAAAATGACACACCACACATTTTATGTGCAATTTACATTGCCTAACTGTAGGTCCCAACAGCTAACATTCCATACAAGCAGAATCAGAACATTGCTCTCCAGGGAGGAATACTCTGCTTACCGCAGGCCTTCATCTATAAGATAGACAGCCGTCACATCTTCAATTCACCTAAAAGAAGACACAAAAATATATCTAACTACTAATAACTACACATTACCAAACAGAGGGAGTTATCATCCTCTATTGGGTAATCAATCAAATATACAGATTTTCTTTTTATGGCATGTATGTTTCTGTCAGGATCATCGCCCCCTCAAAAGGAGTCTAGCAGACCTCCTGCAGAGCGCACCCCGAACAGACATGCCAACAAATGAACACATCTGCCCGTTGGCAATTAGACTTAAACAGGAGTCCCTTTAGAAGTACTTGCAACAAAGGGATTTAGCATAGACAACACATTCTACTGTCCATAACTTTGTCCTTGTTAGGCACCCTGAATGAGAATCTCCTGCTTAACAGTCAATTTTGGGAAAACCAACCCTAACCCATCTGCCTTCCCGCAGTCAATATAAAGCACACTTGTGACTACCTCTCCAGCAGTCCTGCTTACAAGTAATACCTTGGGTCAGGTAACCTTTTGCGATTGTCCCCTTGTCCTCTCACTGAGATGGAGTAACTGCGAGTGTTTTGCCCTGCTTTTACCACCAACACTTTTTCTTTGTAAATTGCCCTCCCAAGTCTCCATTCACAAATATCTTTAAATCGGACCCAGACCTCACTACCAGGTGTCCGCTTGGGTTTAGGAACATGGAGATAGTCCCAAACAAGGTAATCTTCCCACGTTTCCCAGGAATTCTCAACAATCTCCATGATCTATTCAGGAGCGTAAGGGTAGTCCAGGCCCCATTCCTGAGCAACTTTACTTTGGACTTCCTGCTGGAATCTCGAAAGTCTAGGTAATTCTTTAGCCTTTCCTCGGCCAGGCAAAACACATGAATCAGAAGCTCTACTGACCCACTGTTGATACGTGGCTGCTCTGGTAGGAAGAACAGTAGCTGAAACATTGAAGGTGGGTACTGGGGTTTTAGATGTGCTGAGTGACTTCTCTGATCCTTCCGTAGAAGCTTCCACTGAGGTAACACTCTCTAAGAACCATTCTACCCCATCGCTAGATTCAGCCTCTTCAGGGGATGACCACTCAAACAAATTGTCCATAGATCCATATTTCTCCAGGACTTGCAGTGACCCCCAATCTACAGCCCAGCCCTTGTTCACCCTGTCTAGCTCACCCGAGGGATCCCCCTCCTGCAAACTAGGCTCCTTCCGGACAGGCACAACAAAGGACTTACTGCCAGCCAGCTCCTCAGCGGTTTCCTCCAGAGACTGTTCACTGACCCTGGCAGTCCCTGGGTCCCTGGCCAGGCCACAAGCTCACCCATCAGATCCTACCTGGTCCTCCAGTGGCTCAGATTTAGCCGAATCAGATGGGAGCTCCTCCACTGCCACAGCAGGCAACATACGACCCTCTCCGGCCTTCTGAGTCACTTGCATCTGCGGCAGACAAAGTCCGGTTGTAAGACTGGCGGAATAGTATCTGACTTCTTGTTGAACGGGTCCCAGGCGTGTTAACTGTGCACTGCAATGCCCACACCGAGCCCAGGCGAGGACTCCAACCGTAGGCTTCCGACATCCGGGACACAACATGCAAAGTCTCTTTACTCCTTCAATCACTTCTAGTGCCAGTCCTCCGGTGAGCTCCAAACTAACACCGGTGTTAATCAGGACCCGGTCCTGCAACTCAGGTAACCGCTGCATGATGGGTGTACTCCGAACACCTTCTGCCATCTTCCTCTGCCTTTTCGGTCTGGCACGTGGCACGCTGAACGCTGACAACCTTTTCCTCTGGGGTGTGGCTCCACCCCCCACTTGTTGCTTCAGCGCACGAGGAACTGTAGCTGCATATTTTCAAAGTCCTCCCCAGCGACACCTGGTGGCAGGCACTATTTAACTGCAAGCTATCTTGGCAACAATTACTGAAATGCAGACTCCGTTGCTATGAGAGATGGCTAGTAGTCAAACTTGAAACGGATATCTTGGTGGGACCTCCATGTAGCGCAAGACCCCCGTAGGACCTGCAGTTTGTGTGTTCTATCCGTAAATCACATTTTCCACATAGCCCATCGCAACCCATAGAAATAGAAACAGTCCATATTGTACTTTTCTCTTTTCGCTTTTATTTGTATAACATGAACTGGGATAGGAAAAGGGGTTTTCTGAGATGCTCTTTTGCTGCTTCATAATCTTTCCTTTGCGTTCTTATGCAAAGACTTAGAATAATGCGGATAATGAAAAGTCACTCTGAATAACTTTTCATGGGAAAACGTAAGTAGTCTGGTCTTTGAGAACAATAAAAGGTGAATAGCAAAGAGCCACTCTGAATAACTCTTTGCATATAGACTTGAATGGATTTACTAGAGAATATATAGGCTGTTGTAGTAAAGAGTCACTCTGAATAACTTCTTCACCCGTAGACCTTTTTAGAACAATCTGTATCTCTATCTGTGCTCGGAGCTCTACCGCCGCCTTTTGACCACTACTTCCCATCTGTACAGCACTTCCAAGTTGAGCTAAAGAAGAGATTACTCTGAATATTTCCTCCCGCCTGACTGATTGGAATCCCGGGGCATTGTTGAACCCAAAGTCACAGGCCATCATGACCTCTCTCACTGACTTGCATACCAACATCCCTCAGCCTCTGGTAGTACCGCTCCCCTGGGCTTTCACTCACTTGATCAACAATCCATGTGCCACTCACAAACGGTTGATCGCCCAGTCTTCTTCTGCTTAGTTGCTACTTCTTCCGAATGGCTCCTCTATCCCTTCTCTCCGGTCTGGCACGCTCCCCTCCCCGCAGGGGGCGTCCAGCGACACCAGTGACTACATGCTGTGCGGTGTCACTAACTCCTCTCCTCCGCGTGGCCTGGTCCTCCCCCTTCCCCATAGGGGGGGCTCCGCTTTGCTCCCCAAAGGGGGCTCTCTCTCTAATCTCTCCCTCTCTGGAACTCTCCAACAGCATGTGACCCCAGCTTATATGGGAGTCCCGCCTCCTGCCAAACAAATTAATGATTGGCCAGAACTCCACACATGAGCTGCCTGCCACTCAGATCCCAAGTCCAACCTTTCTTCCAGAACCATTTCCACTAAAAGTACAAGGAGGTATCTCTGGGTCCAAGCACAGGTGGCCACACCCTGCACTACACTCACACTCCCAGTTCCCAAAATAAACAAACAGGCCTGAAATAGGAATACAGGCCTGCCTAAATTTACCTGAAACTGTACCCTATCAGTTAAACACAAAAAGCTCACCTACTTGAAAGTAGGTGACCGCTACATACACCCCTCACTTAAATCACAACTGTACCCAGTTGTGGGGAAAGAATTTAGAGTACCTCCTTAAGTTTAGGGAGGAAAGAGCGTCTCATTACATAAAGTTGGAATGGGGAAAAAGGAAATAAACTTGAAAAATGGATAACATCAGTATCAATGTACAAAATGACTCACAACACATTTTATGTGCAATTTACATTGCCTAACTGTAGGTCCCAACAGCTAACATTCCATACAAGCAGAATCAGAACATTGCTCTCCAGGGAGGAATACTCTGCTTACCGCAGGCCTTCATCTATAAGATAGACAGCCGTCACATCTTCAATTCACCTAAAAGAAGACACAAAAATATATCTACTACTAACTACACATTACCAAACAGAGGGGGTTATCATCCTCTATTAGGTAATCAATCAAATATACAGATTTTCTTTTTATGGCATGTATGTTTCTGTCAGGATCATCGCCCCCTCAAAAGGAGTCTAGCAGACCTCCTGCAGAGCGCACCCTGAACAGACATGCACACAAATGAACACATCTGCTCGTTGGCAAATAGACTCTCTATTTGGCTCCTGAACAGGAGTCCCTTTAAAAGTACTTGCAACAAAGGGATTTAGCAGAGACAACACATTCTAGTGTCCATAACTTTGTCCTTGTTAGGCACCCTGAATGAGAATCTCCTGCTTAACAGTCAATTTTGGGAAAACCCACCCTAACCCATCTGCCTTCCCGCAGTCAATATGGGCACTAAAGCACACTTGTGACTACCTCTCCAGCAGTCCTGCTTACAAGTAATACCTTGGGTCAGGTAACCTTTTGCGACTGTCCCCTTGTCCTCTCACTGAGATGGTGTAACTGCAGGTGTTTTGCCCTGCTTTTACCACCAACACTTTTTCTTTGTAAATTGCCCTCCCAAGTCTCCATTCACGATGAATATCTTTAAATCGGACCCAGACCTCACTATCAGGTGTCTGCTTGGGTTCAGTAACATGGAGATAGTCCCAAACAAGGTCATCTTCCCACGTTTCCAAGGAATTCTCAACAATCTCCATGATCCATTCAGGAACGTAAGGGTAGTCCAGGCCCCATTCCTGAGCAACTTTTCTTTGGACTTCCTGCTGGAATCTCGAAAGTCTAGGTAATTCTTTAGCCTTTTCTCGGCCAGGCAAAACACATGAATCAGAAGCTCTACTGACCCGCTGTTAATACGTGGCTGCCCTGGTAGGAAGAACAGTAGCTGAAACATTGAAGGTGGGTACTGGGGTTTTAGATGTGCTGAGTGACTTCTCTGATCCTCCCGTAGAAGCTTCCACTGAGGTAGAACTCTCTAAGAACCATTCTTCCTCATCGCTAGATTCAGCCTCTTCAGGGGATGACAACTCAAACAAATTGTCCATAGATCCATATTTCTCAAGGACTTGCGGTGACCCCCGATCTACAGCCCAGCCCTTGTTCACCCTGTCCAGCTCACCCGATGGATCCCCCTCATGCAAACCAGGCACCTTCTGGACAGGCACAACAAAGGACTTACTGCCAGCCAGCTCCTCAGCGGTTTCCTCCAGAGACTGTCCACTGACTCTGGCAGTCCCTGGGTCCCTGGCCAGGCCACAGGGTCCCCCATCAGATCCTACCTGGTCCTCCAGTGGCTCAGATTTAGCCGAATCAGATGGGAGCTCCTTCACTGCCACAGCAGGCGACATACGACCCTCTCCGGCCTTCTGAGTCACTTGCATCTGCGGCAGACAAAGTCCGGTTGTAAGACTGGCGGAATAGGATCTGACTTCTTGTTGAACGGGTCCCAGGCGTGTTAGCTGTGCACTGCAATGCCCACAACGAGCCCAGGCGACGACTCCAACTGTAAGCTTCCGACATCCGGGAAACAACATGCAAAGTCTCTTTACTCCTTCAATCACTTCTAGTGCCAGTCCTCCGGTGAGCTCCAAACGAACACCGGTGTTAATCAGGACCCGGTCCTGCAACTCAGGTAACCGCTGCATAATGGGTGTACTCCGAACACCTTCCGCCATTTTCCTCTGCCTTTTCGGTCTGGCACGTGGCACGCTGAACGCTGACAATCTTTTCCTCTGGGGTGTGGCTCCACCCCCCACTTGTTGCTTCAGCGCACGAGGAACTGTAGCTGCATATTTTCAAAGTCCTCCCCAGCGACACCTGGTGGCAGGCACTATTAAACTGCAGGCTATCTTGGCAACAGTTACTGAAATGCAGACTCCGTTGCTATGGGAGATGGCTAGTAGTCAAACGTGAAACAGATATCTTGGTGGGACCTCCATGTAGCGCAAGACCCCCGTAGGACCTGCAGTTTGTGTGTTCTATCCGTAAATCACATTTTCCACATAGCCCATCGCAACCCATAGAAATAGAAACATTCCATATTGTACTTTTCTCTTTTCGCTTTTATTTGTATAACATGAACTGGGATAGGAAAAGGGGTTTTCTGAGATGCTCTTTTGCTGCTTCATAATCTTTCCTTTGCCTTCTTATGCAAAGACTTAGAATAATGCGGATAATGAAAAGTCACTCTGAATAACTTTTCATGGGAAAACGTAAGTAGTCTGGTCTTTGAGAACAATAAAGGTGAATAGCAAAGAGCCACTCTGAATAACCCTTTGCATATAGACTTGAATGGATTTACTAGAGAATACATAGGCTGCTGTAGTAAAGAGTCACTCTGAATAACTTCTTCACCCATAGACCTTTTTAGAACAATCTGTATCTCTATCTGTGCTCGGAGCTCTACCGCCGCCTTTTGACCACTACTTCCCAACTGTACAGCACTTCCAAGTTGAGCTAAAGAAGAGATTACTCTGAATAATTCCTCCCACCTGACTGATTGGAATCCTGGGGCATTGTTGAACCCAAAGTCACAGGCCATCATCACCTGTCTCACTGACTTGCGTACCAACATCCCTCAGCCTCTGGTAGTACCGCTCCCCTGGGCTTTCACTCACTTGATCAACAATCCATGTGCCACTCACAAACGGTTGATCGCCCAGTCTTCTTCTGCTTAGTTGCTACTTCTTCCGAATGGCTCCTCTATCCCTCCTCTCCGGTCTGGCACGCTCCCCTCCCCGCAGGGGGCGTCCAGCGACACCAGTGACTACATGCTGTGCGGTGTCACTAACTCCTCTCCTCTGCGTGGCCTGGTCCTCCCCCTTCCCCATAGGGGGGGCTCCGCTTTGCTCCCCAAAGGGGGCTCTCTCTCTGATCTCTCCCTCTCTGGAACTCTCCAATAGCATGTGACCCCAGCTTATATGGGAGCCCCGCCTCCTGCCAAACAAATTAATGATTGGCCAGAACTCCACACATGAGCTGCCTGCCACTCAGATCCCAAGTCCAACCTTTCTTCCAGAACCATTTCCACTGAAAGTACAAGGAGGTATCTCTGGGTCCAAGCACAGGTGGCCACACCCTGCACTACACTGACACTCCCAGTTCCCAAAATAAACAAACAGGCCTGAAATAGGAATACAGGCCTGCCTAAATTTACCTGAAACTGTACCCTATCAGTTAAACACAAAAAGCTCACCTACTTGAAAGTAGGTGACCGCTACATACACCCCAATCTACAGCCCGACCCTTGTTCACCCTGTCCAGCTCACCCGAGGGATCCCCCTCATGCAAACTAGGCTCCTTCCGGACAGGCACAATAGTAGAATAGTATCTGACTTCTTGTTGAACGGGTCCCAGGCGTGTTAGCTGTGCACTGCAATGCCCACACCGAGCCCAGGTGACGACTCCAACTGTAAGCTTCCGACATCCGGGAAACAACATACAAAGTCTCTCTACTCCTTCAATCCCTCCTTGTGCCAGTCCTCCGGTGAGCTCCAAATGAACACCGGTGTCAATCAGGACCCGGTCCTGCAACTCAGGTAACCGCTGCATGACGGGTGTACTCTGAACACCTTCCGCCATCTTCCTCTGCCTTTTTGGTCTGGCGCATGGCATGCTGAACGCTGACAAACTTTTCCTCTGGGGCATGGCTCCACCCCCCACTTGTTGGTTCAGCGCGCAAGGAACTGTAGCTGAACATTTTCAAAGTCCTCCCCAGCGACACCTGGTGGCAGGCACTATTGAACTGCAGGCTATCTTGGCAACAGTTACTGAAATGCAGACTCCGTTGCTATGGGAGATGGCTAGTAGTCAAACGTGAAATAGATATTTCGGTGGGACCTCCATGTAGCGCAAGACCCCCGTTGGAGCTGCAGTTTGTGTGTTCTATCCGTAAATCACATTTTCCACATAGCCCATCGCAACCCATAGAAATAGAAACAGTCCATATTGTACTTTTCTCTTGCTTTTATTTGTATGAACTGTGATAGCAAAAGGGGTTTTCTGAGATGCTCTTTTGCTGCTTCATAATCTTTCCTTTGCCTTCTTATGCATAGACTTATGCCGCGTACACACGAGTGGACATTACGGCGGACTTTGCCCGGCGGACTTTTCGACGTACTTTCCGACGGACTTTATGAATGAACGGACTTGCCTACACACAATCCACCAAAGTCCGTCGAATTCGTACGTGATGACGTACGACCGGACTAAAACAAGGAAGTTCATAGCCAGTAGCCAATAGCTGCCCTAGCGTGGCTTTTTGTCCGTCGAACTAGCATACAGACGGCGGACTTTTCGACCGGACTCGATTTCAACGGATAAATTTAAAACAAGTTTCAAATCTAATTCCGTCGAACTTTTGAGAAAACAAAGTCCGCTGGAGCCCACACACATCGAATTGTCCGACGAAATCCAGTCCGCCGGGCAAAGTCCGCCGTAATGTCCGCTCGTGTGTACGCGGCATTAGAAGAATGCAGATAATGAAAAGTCACTCTGAATAACTTTTCATGGGAAAACGGAAGTAGTCTGGTCTTTGAGAACAATGAAGGTGAATAGCAAAGAGCAACTCTGAATAACTCTTTGCATATAGACTTGGGTAAATTTACTAGAGCATACATAGGCTTTTGTAGTAAAGAGTCACTCTGAATAACTTCTTTACCCATAGACCTTTTTAGAACAATCTGTATCTCTATCTGTGCTCGGAGCTCTACCGCCGCCTTTTAACCACTACTTCCCGTCTGTACAGTACTTCCAAGTTGAGCTAAAGAAGAGATTACTCTGAATAATTCCTCCCGCCTGACTGATTGGAATCCCGGGGCATTGTTGAACCCAAAGTCACAGGCCATCATCACCTGTCTCACTGACTTGCGTACCAACATCCCTCAGCCTCTGGTAGTACCGCTTCCCTGGGCTTTCACTCACTTGATCAACAGTCCATGTGCCACTCACAAACGGTCGATCGCCCAGTCTTCTTCCGCTTTGCTCCCCGAAGGGGGCTCTCTCTCTGATCTCTCCCTCTCTGGAACTCTCCAACAGCATGTGACCCCAGTTTATATGGGAGTCCCGCCTCCTGCCAAACAAATTAATGATTGGCCAGAACTCCACACCTGAGCTGCCTGCCACTCGGATCCCAAGTTCAACCTTTCTTCCAGAACCATTTCCACTGAAAGTACAAGGAGGTACAGGTGGCCACACCCTGCACTACACTGACACTCCCAGTTCCCAAAATAAACAAACAGGGATAGCTGCCAAATACAGGTTTTGCACTTGTGACCAGGAATTACTCATACATTATGGGGTTGATTTACTAAAGTCAATTTTACTGTGCACTTTTGAAAGTGCAGTTGCACTATGCAAGTGTAATTGCTCCAGAGCTTAGTAAATGAGGGAGAGCTCTGCTGGCTTCCATCATCCAATCATGCACAAGCAAAAAATGCTGTTTTTTTATTTTCCTTGCATGTGATTGGTTGTTCTTTGTAAAGTGAACCTTTACCTCATTTACTAAGCTCTGGAGCAACTGCACTTGCAGAGTGCAACTGCACTTTCAAAAGTGCACAGTCTTTTTGCCTTTAGTAAATCAACCCACATGTGTCATGATTATGTAACTCTCATTTCACTATATAAGTCTGAACACTGCAGCTCGTGATCACATAGCGGGAGGATACAACAGAGTCGGCAGGTAAGGTCCTCTATTCCAGTGTTTCTCAACTCCAGTCCTCAAGGTGCCCGAACAGGTCATGTTTTCAGGATTGGAGGGGGGTGGTGGTGGTACTGAAGGGGGGGGGGGTGATGGTGGTACTGGAGGGGGGGTGGTAGTACTGGAGGGGGGTGTTGGTGGTACTGGATGGGGGTGGTGGTGGTACTGGAGGGGGGGTGGTGGTGGTACTGGAGGGGGGTTGGTGGTGGTATTGAAGGGGGGGTGGTACTGGAGGGGGGTGCTGGTGGTATTGGAGGGGGGGTGGTAGTGGTATTGGAGAAGGGGGGTGGTGGTATTAGAGAAGGGGTGGTACTGGAGGGGGGGTGGTGGTACTGGAGGGGGATGGTGGTGGTACTGGAGGGGGGTGGTGGTGGTACTGGAGGGGGGTGGTGGTGGTACTGGAGGGGGGTGGTGGTAGTACTGGAGGGGGTGGTGGTGGTATTGGAGGGGGGTGATACTGGAGGGGGGGTGGTGGTTATATTGGAGGGGGGGTGGTGGTGGTACTGGAGGGGGGGTGGTGGTGGTACTGTATGGGGGTGGTGGTGGTACTGGATGGGGGTGGTGGTGGTACTGGAGGGAGGTGGTACTGGAGGGAGGTGGTACTGGAGGGGGGTGGTGGTGGTACTGGAGGGGGGGGTGGTGGTGGTACTGGAGGCGGGTGGTACTGGAGGGGGGTGGTGGTGGTACTGGAGGGGGGTGGTACTGGAGGGGGGTGGTGGTGGTACTGGAGGGAGGTGGTACTGGAGGGGGGTGGTACTGGAGGGGGGTGGTGGTGGTACTGGAGGGGGACCTCATTACTGATCCCACCCCCCCCACCACCACCACCACCTCTGTTGTAGAGGTGATGGGGGGGTGGGGGGATAGGGATGAGATCAGTGGTGCTGATGGGGGGATGGGATCAGTAAGAGGCAGAGCCGCAGAGGTGGTGGAGGTTGGGATTGATTTCAGTGCAATATGGTGACTTACCGCCAATCAATCGATCGATTCCCCCTCCTCAGAGATTATCCTTCACGTCACGGCGTGCCTCCTCCGGGAATGCTTGCCTCAGGTAGGTAGTCCACACACTGTGCAGTCGCAGAGGGGAGAGCTCCTTCCCCCGCCTTCACTGGATTGGTCTGCTGAGTTTTTTCAGTGTCTGCCCTGCCTCCCTTACAGTCTCTCTGTTTCTGGATAGGCGGGGGCGGAGCCCACAAACTCAGCGCTTCTCTCTCACTGTCTCTCCCCTCGGCGTAGCGGGTGAAAACCCCCCTCCCCACGGCATGAACCTGACAGTGAGACTGACACACACCCCGGACAGTCAGGTGGGCCCCTCACACGGCGGGTGGGCGGCCGGTGGGCCCCCTGAAGTGGCGGAGAACTACAGGGCCCAGTCGCACCTGCGACTGTTGCGACCCTTATAATTCCGCCACTGTTCCACATTCACACGTATCTTTGCAGTCACAGTGTAGTTCCTGCTTTCCTTTAGCAGACGTCTGTACATAGAGAAGACAGAATATCCTTCACCAACAAATGCATATTTCCTGATAGCAGTAACAAAGATCAGCTTTAACTGCTTCCGGACCAGCCGCCGCAGTTTTACTGCGGCAGGTTGGCTCCCTTTGCGCAAAATCTCGTTAATGTACGTGATCTTGCGGGGTCCGGATAGCAGGCGCACAAAATGCTGATGTAAAAATATGTAGAAGACTACGTATCGGCCTAAACTGAGGGAAAAAAAATCATTTTTTTTATATATATTTTTGGAGGATATTTATTATAGCAAAAAAGTAAATAATATTGCTTTTTTTTTAAATTGTTGCTCTATTTTTGTTTATAGCGCAAAAAATAAAAACCACAGAGGTGATCAAATACCACCAAAAGAAAAAAGAAAGCTCTATTTGTGGGGAAAAAAACAACATCGATTTTGTTTGGGAGCAACGCCGCACGACCGCGCAATTGTCAGTTAAAGCGACGCAGTGCTGAATCGCAAAAAGTGCTCTGGTCAGGAAGGGGGTAAAATCTTCCGGGGCTGAAGTGGTTAATCGGTTAGTTCACCTTTAAACTAAAAAAATATATATTTTGGGCAAGGTGCCCCATTTTGATTACATTAAACAATGTGAAATCCAGTGCAATCTTGTGCTGTGTTATGCATAAATAAAATGGATGTTTATTAAATAATACTCACATGACCAAGCAAAAAAGAATCCAAAGATCTAATCAGACCCTTAGGTGATTCTTCACGTCCCGGGAACGTTTTTAATATTTCAACACATATCAAAAACAGCATTTCGTTTGCTTATTTTGAATTAACAAAAGTCCAAAATCTAAATTGACATTACAAAGGTTTGGCTGTGGTCCCATAATCACCATTATCTGTTCATGTATTTCTATCTCAAGATTAGATACAATAAAATATATCCTCCGGTACAAGGACATGGGTATAATGTCCCGTACACACGGTCGGATTTTCCGACGGAAAATGTGTGATAGGACCTTGTTGTCTGAAATTCCGACCGTGTGTGGGCTCCATCACACATTTTCCATCGAAATTTCCGACACACAAAGTTTGAGAGCAGGATATAAAATTTTCCGACAACAAAATCTGTTGTCGGAAATTCCGATTGTGTGTACACAAATCCGACGCACAAAGTGCCACGCATGCTCAGAATAAATGAAGAGACGAAAGCTATTGGCTACTGCCCCGTTTATAGTCCCGACGTACGTGTTTTACGTCACCGCGTTCAGAACGATCGGATTTTCCAACAACTTTGTGTGACCATGTGTATGCAAGGATTTTGTTGTTGGAATGTCCGATCAATGTCCGATCGTGTGTACAGGGCATTAGACATTATTTATTGTCACCTCTCACACAGGAGATCAGATATTGATAAGATACAATATGTCAAATATTGATCAGTTAAATCTGTTATGCAAACAGTGCACCCGGCATCCCCCCACGGTCAGGTCGGTTTGGGTTGGTCAGTGGGTGCACTCGCGGCTTCCCCGAATCTCCTCCGCAGGCATCACGAGCAGCTTCTCCTTCCCCTGTTTGGCGGCTTCCGTCTCCTCCTCGGCAGCCAATCAGAACGCTTCTCCTTTTGGGCCAATCGGAAAACGTGTCTCAAACCCGTGCTTCCTGATTGGTGGAGAGGAGATTCAGTGTGAGAATAGCAAATATTCATTCGCTATTCTAACACACTTGGGTGGGCTACTGGCTCAATGCTCTGTGCCCGGAGTCCACCCTATTTTGAAGTCTATGAGAGCCTCTGGCTTTGATCAGTGCTTCAAAAAAACACCCCCGCCGCTGTAACTCATGCGCCCCGGCATCATGAAAGGGGGCGGATGCATGGATAGGGGCGGCGGCATGGACAGGGGAGGCGGCAAGGAGAGGGGAGGCGGCATGGACAGGGGAGGCGGCATGGACAGGGGAGGCGGCAAGGACAGGGGAGGCGGCATGGACAGGGGAGGCGGTGCCCATGCGCCCTTAATGGACGGGCCGCCCCTGCTGTTATGGGGTGATGATATGGTATCCAATGAAAGAGGAGTGTAGAAAAATGGAAAAGGCAATGTCTGTTCCAAAAAAGACTTTTTAGACCTTTTGTAGACGCAATAACTTTTGCGCCAACCAATCATGACTGTTGGATAACAGATGTGCTTACCATCCTATTACATAACCCAACCTTATAATCTTACTCTTAATAATTAAGACCACACCAAAGTTGGAGTAACAAAAAGGCCGTAGCAGCCTACTTTATTTAAACATATATATATATATATATATATATATATATCTTCATAACTTAACATAAAACATATCAGAAAAAAACATCTGTTATTCAACCCATAAATCTATCTAGTGTTGGTCTGAGCAGGAACTTAGTAACCATCTGTGGCCATAACAATATTACACTGCGGTCCCTATCAAGTGTATTAAATAGGCCTCAAGCCGACAGGCTGGCTCAGAGACTACCAAGGCTTTGTGTTTCATTGTCCAATTAAAGATACGTTATTATAAAGTAATGGGAGCTCCCTAGGGATTAAACTGTATTTCATTAAATTAGCATACGCTTTATTTACAGTTTGAAAGCGTGCAAAGGGTGGGATAGTGCTCATTGTGAAATCAGTTACCGGTATATCATTTATCTCAATTTCTTTGACAAATTGCTAGCAGGTTATTTCAAACACTTTACATCTGTTGTAATACTTTTGTAAGTGGAATCAGTTAACTGTCACACTACGTTGGTCTGACAGTTACAACAGTTGGAACTTTTACTTTAAGCAAAGAACAGTAAAACAAAATTCTTGTTTAAGTACTCCTGTGTGTAGTGTTTCCTTCTTTGAATTTACATACCAGGTGCAAGCCGGAGGCTAAAGGTGAAGACAAAAGGTATATGATATATATATATATATATATATATATATATATATTTATGGTCGTGGCCCTAAGACCGAGACCAATGTGGATCACATAAACACACGACAAGACTCACAACATAAATAGACCTGAGGTGTGGCTTTTGGTCGTCTGGTAGGTATGGCAAGAAAAGGGGCCATACCCAAGATAAGTAATGGATGATTGTGGAAGAGAATTTGCTGAGAAGTGCTGTAAAAAGGGGAATGGGAGGGAGGGTATCGTGCACTGAAACTGACAGAGAGGAAGGGGAAGTGGTCAGCTTAAATACCCTCCGGGCTCCTCCCATAAATTCAGGCTAGCACACTGGCCTTCTAACTTATGGTCGTGGCCCTAAGACCGAGACAAATGTGGATCACATAAACACGCGACAAGACTCACAACATAAATAGACCTGAGGTGTGGCTTTTGGTCGTCTGGTAGGTATGGCAAGGAAAGGGGCCAAAAATAACCAGGTAGGGAAGTATATAAGTACCATCTTGAAGGCATATATATCTGGTAAAGCAGGCAGACTTTCACCTGCCTAGCTTCTTGGTCACGTGGTCTGGTACTCCGTGCTGAGATGTGGCTGAGGCTGCGCTGATCCAAAGGAATATCCAGAATACCGCCCGGGGTCTAGGCCTAAGTTGACCAGTAGGACCCAAACATGTTTAATAAACCGATTTCCACTCAGGTGGTTGACCTGAAAAGGCAGTAACGGGCTGCAGACTGTCTGGCTGGGTAGGTGAAAGAGCAGACGGTCAAAAGATCGTTGCTGGGCACCAGGCGTTGCTGGATCGAAAGAAGTTTATATCCACTCCGGGTCCGGTTTGTTGCGTTTTCCGTAAGATAAAGGACATGGCTTGGATACCGGCCAGGTACAGCCTGATAGGGGTATGAGGGAGAGCCAGCTGTGTGTGGCAATAAGATATAAAGGCTAGGAGATGAGTGACGTCATCTACTGTGGTTCCGGGACAAGTGGCAAAGAACCTACGGTAGGTGTTCCAGGCCGTGGGATAAGCCTTTAGTGTGTTGCTAGACAGTAAGTGGTTGATGAGCCAGGTTGCATTGACAAGGTGTGGCTTCAATCCATTGTTAGTTGAGACCAAGGTGGAATAGGAGTGGATGATGGGTCGGCTCCAGGTTCCTGCTGGAAGAATGAGACAAAATTGGAGCGGGACAGTGCATCGGCTGCGGTATTGCACTTGCCAGGGATATGCTTACAGTAACTGTTAAATTTGGTGATGTAGTGACAATTGCAGCAGACTGCGCAGGAAGGACATGACGGGGAGCGAATTGGATCTACCCTTATTAATGATGTCAGCTGTAACCTGGTTGTCTGTGGTGAAGAGCTCTGTCTGATCTGTCCACGTGTGGCCCCAGACTTGGGCTGCTGCCACGATGGGGTACAGCTCGAACAATGACGAAGATCGAGGGAAACCAGGAATCAGGCAGATTTCCGGGGGCCAAGGTCTGGCAAACCAGTGATGGCCAAAAATTGCAGCAAAGCCAGTGGAGGCTGCAGCATCTGTGACTACCTGGGGCGACAGCTGATACTAAGGGAAAACCATTGATATGTCGTTCCAGTTGAAGAGGAACTCGTCCCACATAGCCAAGTCTGCTATTGCTACTGGGTCTAGTCTGAGGACTTGGTCGGGTCCTGCACTTGGGCAAGAAAGACTAAGAGCCTTGAGATGAACGACCGCCCCTGAGGATTTGTTCTCATAGCGAAATTGAGCATCCCTATCAAGGACTGCAGCTGTCTTTTAGTACATTCCTGTGACCGGGTAAACTCCTGAATGACCAACCCAACACAAGCTAATTTGTCAGAAGGCAGGCTAGGCTGCATGGCGTGCGTATCCAGGACGATACCTGAGAAACTTATGAAATGTGTTGGGCCTTCCACTATGTGTTCATTGAGATTGTTGAAGACCTCTCTTAGCTTGTCTAGATCTACTGGGGGGTATGTCTAGGTGTTCGATAAGCAGAAAATCGTCCAGATAATGGATAACCCTGTGACACTGGGCCTGGTGTGACAGGTTCAAGTGAGGGATTGGGCGAAACCGTCAGCTGTGGGCGAAGTGGCGACAAAAGAGTTCCGTGTCTGTGAGGCACCAGTCAGAGCTTATCTGGAACTGGGCAAGTCTCGCTGCTGCTTTGGCTAAAAATGACCGATGGTCGTAGACGGCAAAACCTCCATATTTGTAAGCAAGATCTGTCACTGCATGAAGATATAAGTCCCGCTCCTCCCTCCTGCTGAGGGTGGCTGAACAAAGTACATCTCTGAACATCCCGAAGGCCAGGGCGAACTCAGTGGCTGACAGCTTACGACTGAGGCTGGGGTCTCTCCACTTGACAACCACTGAGATATCCCCCCCCAGCTAAGTCATGGACTGAGATGAGCAGGGATGCCAATTGACATCTTTGCCCTCCAATATATCCTCCCTGATGCTGGTCGGGACAATATGAACGGGGAGGACGATAGGTGCAGAGCCTGGTGTACCTGCAGAAGGAGAAGCTGTCATCGGGACCATGACCAGGTCCGGGAGGGCCATGGATGGGCGAACTTTCAAAGGTGTGACTCTGGTCTGGATGTCCGAACTGTTGCGGCTAAGGGGGAGACCAAAGAGTGCAGCTGGGCCCCGTGGATGGATTGTAGGGATGCCTGTTGGGCCCAGCTGCAGCTGGAGGCGGGAAGAGGAGCCTGAAAAGCTATGCCTTCCTGGCCGTTAGCAGGAAAGGGAACATCCCTGCGACTCAGCTATGAGTTTGGGGGCTGTTCCGTCCCCTGAGGGACTGCAGGCAGCCGCGCTCTGAGCTGCTTGGGGGGGTAACAGAAGGGCGGGTGTGAAGTCCTCGCTGCCAGAAGACAAAAAAGGGGGCTGGGTGCTCATATTTAAGAGGAGTCATAGCCATAGGATAGAGAGCGGAGTGGTAAAGAGAAAACTCAGAGAGGAGGAAAAAAGGAAGAAGTACAGAAAAAGGAATAATAGGCATAGACAGGAGCGGACAGAGTTCTGTTATGCAGAACTTATGTTGAGTGGAAATTTAGAAAACTCAGAAGAGTGCGTGGCGACCGAGTTGGGCCAGGAGGTGACTGGCCAGATAACCGATAGCTCGGGTGCCTGTCTGTGGCAAGCACAAACCTGAAGACCAGAACCCCAGGGCGTACTGGGGCGAGAAGTAGAAGTCTGGTATGGCCTACGTAGGAATGTTGCGGTCTGTAGGGGGTGACGTGTGCTCGGCCTGCTAACACTTGCACTGCCAGCAAGTCTACTGTTAAGCGACCTTGTCTGCGAGGTGAAGGGTCGCCCTTCGAAAACAGAGTGTCATGTATAGACATATGTGACAGAACTAACGCCTGGAGATCACGTCCAATGATGTATGTGAAGTAACGGTATAGTGAAAGGGTGCTGCAGAATGATGTGATAGAAAAGCCCATGAACTAGGCCCTGACTGACGCTCTAGTAGCGAGGTCCTGGTTATGATCGAAACTCGGTCGACCGGGAACACCTGCAGTAGGGGTGACATGAGTGCAACAAGATTTCTTTACTTTTTTTCTTTTCTTTTTTTTTATGTGTCCCCCTTGTATGCGACTGGCCCTGGTGAAGATGCAAACATAGCGTTTTTTTTTTTTGTTTGTTTTTTTACCTGGGAAATAACGTCCAACCTGGTACAGGATGGAACCTGAACTCGACTGACCTGAGGGAGAAAAGACAGACGAAAACGATGAGTGGCTCGTATGAATGCCACTGGAGACGAGTGACCGATTAAGTGCCACTAAAAAAAAATGAAGTGGGCTGTATGAGCACCACTGAGTGTGCTTGCAGGGATTGCAAGGAGTATATGTTGAGATGCATGTTTGCAGCGATTGCAAATGGGTATATACTGAGATGCGTGTTTTGCAGTGATTGCAAAAATTGGTAAATGCTGAGATGCGTGTTTTGTAGCGATTGCAAGGAGTTTATACTTAGATGCGTGTTTTGCAGTGATTGCAAAAAAAGGGTAAATGCTGAGATGCATGTTTTGCAGCGATTGCAAGTGGGTAAACACTAAGATGCGTGTATTTGCAGCAATTGCAAGGAGTTTATACTGAGATGCATGTTTTGCAGTGATTGTATACGGGTAAATGGTAAGATGCGTGTATTTGAAGCAACTGCAAGGAGTTTGTACTGAGATGCATATTTTACAGAGATTGCAAAATGGGTATATGCCGAGATGCGTGTTTTTTTGCAGCAATTGCAAGGAGTTATGATGAGATGCGTGTCTTGCAGCGATTGCAAGGAGTTATGATGAGATGCGTGTCTTGCAGCGATTGCAAGGAGTTATGATGAGATGCGTGTCTTGCAGCGATTGCAAGGAGTTATGATGAGATGCGTGTCTTGCAGCGATTGCAAGGAGTTATGATGGGATGCGTGTCTTGCAGCGATTGCAAGGAGTTATGATGAGATGCGTGTCTTGCAGCAATTGCAAGGAGTTATGATGAGATGCGTGTCTTGCAGCGATTGCAAGGAGTTATGATGAGATGCGTGTCTTGCAACGATTGCAAGGAGTTATGATGAGATGCGTGTCTTGCAGCAATTGCAAGGAGTTATGATGAGATGCGTGTCTTGCAGCGATTGCAAGGAGTTATGATGAGATGCGTGTCTTGCAGCGATTGCAAGGAGTTATGATGAGATGCGTGTCTTGCAGCGATTGCAAGGAGTTATGATGAGATGCGTGTCTTGCAGCGATTGCAAAAAGGGTATGTGCTGAGATGCGTGTATTTGCAGCGATTGCAAGGGAGTTTGTACTGAGATGCATGTTTTGCAGAGATTGCAAAATAGGTATATGCTGAGATGCATGTTTTTTGCAGCGATTGCAAGGAGTTATCATGAGATGCGTATCTTGCAGCGATTGCAAGGAGTTAATACTGAGATGCATGTTGCAGCAATTGCTAAAATGGGTAAATGTTGAGATGCGTGATCTTGCAATGATTGCAAGGAGATTATACTGAGATGCATGTTTTTGCAGTGATTGCAAATGGGTAAATGTTGAGATGTGCAATCTTGCAATGATTGCAAGGAGATTATACTGAGATGCATGTTTTTGCAGCGATTGCAAATGGGTAAATGTTGAGATGCGTGTTCTTGCAGCGATTGCAAGGAGCATATACTGAGATGCATGTTGCAGCGATTGCAAATGGGTATATGCTGAGATGCATGTTTTGCAGCGATTGCAAGGAGTTATGATGAGATGCGTAGCTTGCAGCGATTGCAAGAAAGGTCACCTACTGATAGGCAAAAAAGAAAAGGATAGCAGAAATTGTATATGTAGGAAGGAACTGTGAAGTGGCATACGTAACGAATCGTAGATTTGTTATAGGGACTGCTACGTATTGGTGTGTGGGATACTCGTGATACAAACCGTTGTGCCGCTTGTGCGACTAGGTTCAGAGTGGACTGTGATGCATGTAGCTGCTGAGGTGATGTGAATCAGACAATAAAAAAAATAAAATAAATAATGAATCGTAGGGTATGGTAAGAACCACTACAAATTGGTGTGCAGGATAAGACCGATGCAAACCGTTGTGCCGCCGAGGCGACTAGGCTTGAATCCGACTGATTCGTATGACATGAAAGCAATACGAAACAGTCAGTAGAAAATTACATAAACAACTAACCATTTGTGGGGTACAACAGGGACTAATAAGAATCAGTGAGCGGGATGCATCCGATGCGAACCGTTGTGCTGCCGATACGACTAGGTTCGAATCGGATTGTAGCAGGTATGCAATATGAATCGGTTGTAAAGAGATGGCACTGATACAAATCAGTTGTAAGATGTATGAAGTGAATCCAATACAAATCGGTTGCAGTGTGTATACCACACCTTACTTCTAAAACCGAACACATGCCAACCACCCAGCCCCCCAGGCTAATCAAAGTGCAGACAAGGCCCCATGTGGGTCTAATTACCACCTCAATCAGACACAGAACCCATGCAAATAATACATGCTGATCTCCAAATGGATGAGACGGCAACCCCATAGACAGTGAATCCTATGAGAAAATGAAGCCTGTATCGAGTGATATCAGAGAACAACCGACAATGGCTCAGAGGCTTGGATCTACGAACTAATCGTATGTTTGTGGATAGGATGACAAGCAAGGCAGAGCGAGCCTGCAAATCTAAGTTTGCAGGTATAGGAAACATATCCAATGGTAACATTGCTTATGAACAAAAAGGTTTGAACCCTACCTGCAACAGCAAGCGAGAACCGCCGACGAAGACGCCGCAACACACTTGTAATCGAACGCACAGACTTATGAACACAAGGTAAGCTGGGAAGAGTCAGCACAGTGACATGTAGTATCGTGCACTGAAACCGACAAAGAGGAAGGGGAAGTGGTCAGCTTAAATACCCTCCGGGCTCCTCCCATAAATTCAGGCCAGCACACTGGCCTTCTAACATATACAGTATATATATATATATATATATATATATATATATATATATATATATATATATATATATATACATATATTGTGAAGTTGTCTTTAATTCTAGTGCACACTGGTATTACACTACAGCTGTGTCAAAGAGGATTGAGTCTGTGCTGTTACACATAATGGAACCCGAAGTGTCAGAGGTAAGGGTAACTCCGAGGGTCTGGGATGGTCAGTGGGAAAACGAACAACTTAGCAGCCCCTATGGGGGTAGTGCACTCTTTACAGGGGGGCATGTCTCTTTGCAGGAGGGCGCATGTCTAGAGTTGCCACCTCATCCCTTTAAACCCGAACACCTTTGAGTTACACAGGTTCTGAGGCTAATTAAATGCAGATAAGGAACCAAGTGAGTTTAATTACCACCTTAATCAGCCACAGAACCTGTGTAATTAATATGTGTTCGGGTTTAAAGGGATGAGGTGGCAACTATACGCATGTCTCTTTGCTGGATTGGGCTGTCTCTTTACTATATGAAGATGTCTCTCTGCTAGATTTATGGAAATGTCTCTTTACTATATGGGGATGCCTCTTTGATTTATGGAAATGTCTCTTTGCTGGATGGGCAGCATTTCATTCTTGGACCCAGGCAGCACAATGTCTTGGGCCAGCCCTGCAAAGACCTATAAAGTACAGACCAATGTTTAGTTTTAGAGCGTGGAACATTCAGAATTTCCATCAGGTTGTTATTTCTTTTTCCGGAACTTTGCTCCGTTGTTGTTGGTGTTACTACCCTGTTTCCCCGAAAATAAGACCTAGCGTGATTGTCGGTGATGGCTGCAATATAAGCCCTACCCCCCAAATAAGCCCTAGTTAAAGTCTTTGTAGGTCTTATTTTCGGGGAAACAGGGTAGGGCTTATTTGGGGGGTAGGGCTTATATTGCAGCCATCACTGACAATCACGCTAGGTCTTATTTTCGGGGAAACAGGGTATCTCTTACTCTTCAGCATGAACTGGGATTTCCTCAACCAGAAAAAAGAGATACAATGGAAATATCCACCTAAACTTCCTTTACCAGCGGTGTCCTAGATGATGTAATTGGGGGTGCAGACATTCAGTCTAAGTTTACCCAATTGTTACTTTCTTTTTGTAAAGAATTTAGTAAAGACACAAATCTGAGGTATCATTTAGCATTTAGATCTGCTGTCAGGTCCAAAACTTGTGAAACTGCTAGTGCTGTTTCCAGATCACATGGTAATTACCTATTCAATGGAAACAGACCACAAATATTTTAGATATAAGAGTTATCTTAATATAAAACAAAATCATTTTTAATAAATCCTGTATAGGCAATTAACTAGAAGCCCAAACTAGTTCTGATAGATTTTGGTTTCTTCAAGGGAGATTTATTTTCTCTATTTGTCTTGGTGATCATTGTCACCAGGACTAAAACAAGCTATAGATTATGTGATTTCCTTTCTTTCCACCGCAGGTGGATGGAAAGAAAATGACTCAAATACCCCATGACAGCGCTATCGTGTTCCGACAACAGGAAGCCTCCCCAGCCTCCCAAAAACAATGATCACAGCTGGCGTCTATGGCAACAGTACAAACAAATGGCCACTGTCCCCCACCTATAACTGGCCTTCACAGAAAGGAGCACATGGAAGGGCGACACATGTCAGACAAAAGAAAATTCCCAGCTCAACTTACTGACCAGCCTGCAACCAACCGAATGATTCTGTCTAACAGTATGCTTTAAAAACGAGGGTTTAGTTTGCAAACATTTGCGAATACACGGGTAAGCTGTAGAGCCTCGTCACGGCACCCCCACTATTATCTGCAGTCCAAACTCTATACATTTTTGATAGCCTCCATATTAGAGGCACATGCATAATAATGGATAGATAGAGGGCAGGTGAGTCTGGAGGGAGCCCCCCCCTCCTTAGCCAAAAAGATAGCTACAGGGCGGGCTAAATTTGCTGGGACATGGATGTCCTCCCAAGATCGCACTGCCTGCACCCCCCCTGCAGCATGGGGGGGCCGTGTGCTCTGTGATCACTGTGTCCTTCGGGTTCAGCTGATTACAGAAAAGGGCCAATCACAGCATTCCTTTATCATGTGATCAGCTGTGTCCAATGACAGCTGCTCAAGGAAGTAAATACAAGCCAGTTATCTGCTTTTCTTTCCTCACGCTGACAATGTGAGAAGAGAAAAAGAGAGCCGTTAAAGGGACATCAGCACTGACAATCAGGGCACTAATTATTAGTGTCCTGATTATCAGTGCAGTCCCAACAGTGCCCATCAGTGCTGCCAATCAGTGCCCATCAGTACCTCCTCATCAGTGTCACCTATCAGTGCTGCCAATCAGTGCCCATCAGTACCTTCTCATCAGTGTCACCTATCAGTGCTGCCTATCAGTACTCATCAGTGCCACCTATCATTGCCACCTATCAATGCCCACCAGTACCACCCATCAGTGCCCATCAGTGTGACATATCAGTGCCCACCAGTGCTGCCAATAAGTGCCCATCAGTGCTGCCAATAAGTGCCCATCAGTACCTCCTTATCAGTGTCACCTATCAGTGCTGCCTATCAGTGCCCATCAGTGTCACCTATCACTGCTCATCGGCTTTGCCAATCAGTGCCCATCAGTACCTCCTAATCAGTGTCACCTATCACTGCTCATCAGCGCTGCCAATCAGTGCCCATCAGTACCTCTTAATCAGTGTCACCTATCACTGCTCATCAGCGCTGCCAATCAGTGCCCATCAGTACCTTCTAATCAGTATCACCTATCACTGCTCATCGGTGCTGCCAATCAGTGCCCATCAGTACCTCCTAATCAGTGTCACCTATCACTGCTCATCGGCGCTGCCAATCAGTGCCCATCAGTACCTCCTAATCAGTGTCACCCATCACTGCTCATCAGCGCTGCCAATCAGTGCCCATCAGTACCTCCTAATCAGTGTCACCTATCAGTTCCTCCTATCAGTGCCGCCTATCAGTGTAACCTCATCAATGCCCTTCAGTGCTGCCTGTCAGAGCCCATCAGTGCCACCTATCAGTTCCCAGCAGTACCGCCTATCAGTGCCAATCAGTGCAGCATCATCAGTGCCTCCTCATCAGTGCCCAGCAGTGCCACCTCATCAGTGCCAACCAGTACTGCCCATCAGTGCCTACTAGTGCTGCCTATCAGTGTCCACCAGTGCCGCCTATCAGTGCTCATCAGTGCTCATCAGTGCCCATCAGTGCCGCCCCATCAGCGCACATCAGTGAAGGATAAAAATTACCTGTTTGCAAAATTTTATAACAAACTATGAAAAATGTTCGGTCTTTTTTCTATTGTTTAGCACAAAATAAAAACCCCAGTGATGATTGAATATCACCAAAAGAAAGCTCTATTTGTGTGAAAAAAAACCGATACAAATTTAGTTTGTGTACAGTGTTGTATGACCGCAGAATTGTCATTCAAAGAGTGAGAGCTAAACGCTGAAAATTGGTCTGGGCAGGAAGGGGGTGAAAGTGCCGGCCTGTCGGGTGGGCAAGCGGTGAAAGGCTCATAGCAACAGGCTGGTTGGGCTGGAATGGATCCAATGATCAAATCAGCCTGCCCATAGAGGGATCGATTCTCGTCTGGTCCCCGCTCAACCGGCCGAGATACCATCCATCTATGGCCTGCCTAAATGTGAGAACGAATCTGAAAGTATACATTTTCACTGGACTAAAAATTATGGGGAAAGTTTCCAATGGAGACACGTTTTCCAGCGACAACTAAGGCTGGCCATACATTATACCATTTTCTTGTATATTTCTCCTTTAGATTTACCAAAACCATATAATATGAGGTCAAAACAAAACACTTTCAATCTGTATGCAGTCAGGCCGACCCTTGTACTACATAGTTGAAGGTAAATCTAAAGGAAATTGAATAAGAACATTGTATAATGTATGGCCAGCCTAAGAGCCCATTCACACGTATGTCTTCCACTGTGGGTCATAAGGCAAATATGTTAATGTGTGTTATGGCACCGCATTACCCACTTGCCACCAGTATAGCTTACTTATATGGTGGTAAGTGGGCACTTCTGTGTCGGATCAAGTACCTAGTACGTGATCCGACACCTTCAGGTCTAGGGCGCGCATGCGTGCCGCCAGCGGCCTGCTTCCATTTTTTATTATACACAGCGGGAGCTGATCTGCGGGTACCGCGGCACCCGCTAATCATCCAGCACAGAGGCAGAATGGCGGTCTGTAAACAAGGCAGATCGCCGTTCTGTCAGGAGGGAAGTCATGGATCCTGTGTTCCTGAAAAACAAGGACATGGATCCATAACTTCCCCTAGTAAAAGCGCCTCCCCCACTGCACACAAACACTGGCTAGGTACACAGTTTACCTTTTGATCGCTCCTGATGTTTAACCCCTTCCCTGTCATTAGCACAGTGACAGCGCATATTTTTAGCACTGATCACTGTATTAGTGTCACTGGTCCCCAAATAGCTTCTAAAGTGTCAGTTATTTTTCGAATGTCCGCCACAATATCACAGTCCCGCTATAGGTCACTGATCGCCGCCATTACTAGTAAATAAAAAAAAATCTCCCATAGTTTGTAGACGTTATAACTTTTGCGCAAACCAATCAATATACACTTATTGGGATTTTTTTTTTTACCAAAAATATGTAGGAGAATACATATTGACCTAAATTAATGAAGAAATTAAATTTTTTCAATTTTTTTTTATTGGATATGTTTTGTAGCAGAAAGTAAAAAAAAATATTGTTTTTTTCAAAATTGTCGTTCTTTTTTTGTTTATAGCGCAAAAAATAAAAACCGCAGTGGTGATCAAATACCACCAAAAGAAAGCTCTATTTGTGGGTGAAAAAAGGACGTCAATTTTGTTTGGGTATACCGCCGCACGATCGTGCAATTGTCAGTTAAAGTAACGGAGTGCCGTATCGCAGAAAATGGCCTGGTCATGAAGGGGGTAAATCTTCCAGGGGACAAGTAGTTAATATGTGTTTTGTTAAACTGTGTGTAAAGCTCAGACATGAAATAGGAACAAAGCATATCCCTCTATAGCGTGTACTTGTCTCAGTCCAGAGCACTAATGCTGTGTACACACGATCGCACATTCCGACAACAAAATCCATTTTTTTATTTCCGACAGATGTTGGCTCAAACCTGTCTTGCATACACACGGTCACACAAATCTTGTTGGAAATTCCGAAAGTCAAGAACGCGGTGACGTACAACACATACGACGAGCCGAGAAAAATGAAGTTCAATAGCCAGTGCGGCTCTTCTGCTTGATTCCGAGCATGTGAGGAACGTTGTGCGTCGGAATTGTGTACACACGATTGGAATTTACGACAACGAATTTTGTTGTCGGAAAATTTGAGACAATCAGACCCTGATCTTCCCAGCGACGAGCAAAGCAGCTCCAGACGCTGTCTCGGGTCCCCATTGGCTGCTGTCAATCAAATCCAGTGACACGGTAGCACGGGGGGGGGCGGGGCCGAGTCCTGCTGTCTGTGTCAATGGACGAAGCATTGGCGCGCCCGCACGGGTGCCCCCATGGAAATCGGCTCTCCGTGGGGGCACTCGCTGAAGAGGAGGGGCCAGGAGTGCACAGAGCAGATAAATATAACATGTTTGTTATTTACAAAAACAAAAAACAACAAAAAAAAACACAAACCTTTAGAATCACTTTAAGTTGATACAAAAATTTATGTGTTTAAATAAAGTTTGAATTCTGGTATATTTATATTTGTCATTGGATACTTTGATGAATTCTGCTCACTCCTCACTCCAGTTTGGGTTTCTTTGTTTTTTTTTATGTAGAAGTTTGATTGGCTTAGCCGACATTTGATAGTTATCTTTATATTCGTTTTTAGCAATTATTATAGAATGCCCTGTCTTTACATTCATAGTAATAGATATCCCGTATTTTATAGAATGTCTTTTATAAGATATATTATTTTTTTCTAAATATTGTTATGTATAGAAACAGTTTAACACCTTAGAAAAGCCTTTTTGCACATATCCCTAAAATGAAATGATTAATGGGTTTAAAAAAAAAAATCAAAATACACAAAACCTTTTAAATGATAAAACGGTTATGCAATTATGTGATATTTAATACAATCGAGATTTGTAATGATGTCAAGGGATACAAATTATCAATATAAGTATAGATAGATGCATTTGTTGACATGTGGCTTTTTCTAAAGTTGAAAGATTATTACCGACCGGCTCCTGTACATATACGTCGGCAGTTTGAAGGTGGATATCTCGTTAATGGCAGCAGCTGCAGCCACAACCGAGGTATCCATCTTTAGAGCCAGCAGTTCTGTTTATGTTAATGGTGGTGTCTGCGGCGGATTCACCGCAAGATCACCATTATTGGCGGCGGGAGAGGTGCTACCCCCTCCCGCCGCTCTCCCGCGCCCTCCGCCACTTACCGGAGCCGTCGGCAGCGGCGGAGGCGATCGGGTCCTTTCACGCCTGTGGTATGGAGATGTGTGAGGGGAAGATGGGCCCCACCCATCTCCATACCATAGGAGGGCGTAAGCAACGTCAAAATGTCACTTCTGCCCATACGTCTTAAAGGCACATTTTTCTGTTGTCATTTTTTCAAATGACATTTTTTTTTTTTTTTTCATTTTAGTCCAAATATGAGATCTGAGGACTTTTTGACCCCAAATCTCATATTTAAGAGGACCTGTCATACTTTTTTTCTATTAGAAGGGATGTTTACATTCCTTGTAATAGGAATAAAAGTGACCCAATTTGAAAAAAAAAAAATAAAACAGTGAAGAAATAAATAAAATCAAGTAAAATAAATAAGAAAAATGTTTTTTTTAAAGCGTCCCGTCCTGACGAGCTCGCGCACAGAAGCGAACGCATATATGTGAGTAGCGCCCACACATGAAAACGGTGGACAAACCACATATGTGAGGTATCGCCGCGATTGGTAGAGCGAGAGCAATAATTCTAGCCCTAGACCTCCTGTGTAACGCAAAACATGCAACCTGTAGAATTTTTTAAACGTGCCCTATGGGGATTTTTGAGGGTAAAAGTTTGACGCCATTCCACGAGCGGGCGCAAGTTTGAAGCGTGATATGTTGGGTATCAATTTACTCGGCGTAACATTATCTTTCACAATATAAAAAAAATTGGACCAACTTTACTGTTGTCTTATTTTTTTATTAAAAAAAGTGATTTTTAAAAAAAAAAGTGTGCTTGTAAGACTGCTGCGCAAATACGGTGTGTAAAAAAAGTATTGCAATGACCGTCATTTTTTTCTCTAGGGTGTTAGAAAAAAAAAACAATATATAATGTTTGGGGGTTCCAAGTAATTTTCTAGCAAAAAAACCTGTTTTAAACATGTAATACATTCCGAAACAAGGCTAGTCCTTAAGTGGTTAATGTTGTGAAAACAAACTCCTAAGCCCCTCCCACAACACATGTGACTCTTGGTCATTTCTTCTCTATATGTAATGCTGATCACTATGACTGATGAACACAGAGCGAGGAGCGAGGAGACTGCAGAGCAGGAAGGTAAGACGAGATCTTCTATGTATTCCTATCCATATTATACATTCACACGTCTCTATGTACTACTAACCTAGATTGCCGTCACAATATTGTTCTTATGTTCCATTAGCAGATCTTTGTACATAGAGCAGAATATAATATCATTTCTTGAATAAGTTCATACTTGTAGAGTCATTGTGACTTAGAAAAGCTCTTAATGTTTAGCTGTTGGTCAGTGTATAGTGACACTCACCGGACAGGATGAAATGTTCCCTCCAAGGCTGATTTACTAAAGGAGAAGAACATCTTCACTTTCGATGTGAATTTTCATTTATCTTTGAGAACGGGGTGAAGCAAAGGGGAAATTTACTTTCAATATTTTTTTATAGAATTTTTTTACAGTAAAGCAATTACATGTTTGTACATTAAATACATAAAAATGACAAAATAACAGCATTTCTCCCCCCCCCCCCCCCGATAGGGTAGAGATTTGTATTCAAGACCATGAATATTCTTTAAGACAACCAAATAGATGACTTCTTGGGTTATGAGATGTATTAATCAAAGTATTGAAGTAATAGTTGTCATTCAATAAAGAAGATGAACTGCTATATAAAAGAACAAGATTAATAAAATAAATAAGAACTAAATCAATATCTATAATAAGATGAGAGGGGGAGAGGGGAGGGGGGGGGAGGTGGGAAGAAAGGGTAGCGAAGAATAGTGACCATTCCCGGAGAACCCGTAGGAGGAATAACAGGTAAGGGTATCTTATGTTAAGAAAATAAATGAAGGGCAAAAAGAAAGATATCATGGATAATGACCCAAGAGAAGATGGTCAGTATCCAACTCCACAAAAGAATTAAATTTGAAGCCGTATGGGAACCTTGGGCAAACGACACCCATACCCCCCTGATGACTGCCGGGTAAACATAAGATACCCTTGTATAAATAAAAAGAAAACTGTGGGACTTTAAATGAGGTCCATGACCAAAGAGTCAAGGTAACCTCCATCCCTAATTCTGATAGGAAAATAAATGAAGGGTTGGGACTTTGAATGAAGCATGCACTTTGAAAATAAATAACTATTCGTGACAAGTTTATTCCATATATTAGTGAATAATAACAAACACAAGACACACAGCACTGTGAGTCTGAAATTCATTTCATATATATATACATATAGAGTCAATACATATATGTACACACACATAAATGCAAGGCACAATAACACATGACAGTTCAATGTAAGAAGCTTAAAAGACGGATAATAACATGATAAAAGGTAAGTATCTACTCTGGCATTGGATAGGCACAATATTGCACATATCTGAATGTTACTGTAAGTAAAAGATGCATAGGTGTAGCATCCGTATCTCGACGCGTTTCGTGGTTGGTTACCACTCATCAGTAGCAATTATCACCAAAAGCAGAACTAGCCATAGGTCTCGGGTGTGGCAGGGCCAACAACTGGAATGGGAGCTGAGGAGGCACATGAGGCATATACACGCACGCAAGCTCCTTACACTTAGATCACAGATGTTTGATAATATAGGACAATCAATCCCATATCACCCTGGATTGTTTGGTGATGGCCCAATCACATCGCATCAGCTCAATATTTTTTCTGTTCCCTGATACCATGCCTCATGTGCCGCCTCAGCTCCAATGCCAGTTGTTGACCCCAGCCCACCATTGGTGGCCCTGCCACACCCGAGACCTATGGCTAGTTCTGCTTTTGGCCATAATTGCTCCTGATGAGTGGTAACCAACCACGAAACGCGTCTAACTATGGATGCTACACCTATGTATCTTTTACTTACAGTAACATTCAGATATGTGCAATATTGTGCCTATCCAATGCCAGACTAGATACTTACCTTTTATTATGTTATTATCCATCTTTTAAGCTGCTTACATTGAACTGGCATGTGTTATTGTGCCTTGCATTTATGTTGTGTGTGTACATATATGTATTGACTATATACATACATATATATATATATATATATATATATATATATATATATATATATATATATATATATATATATATATATATATATATATATATATATATATGTGTATATATGTGTATATATATATATATATATATATATGAAATGAATTTCAGACTCACAGTGCTGTGTGTCTTGTGTTTGTTATTATTCATTAATATATGGAATAAACTTGTCACGAATAGTTATTCATTTTCAAAGTGCATGCTTCATTCAAAGTCCCAACCCTTCATTTATTTTCTTATCAGAATTAGGGATGGAGGTTACCTTGACTCTTTGGTCATGGACCTCATTTAAAGTCCCACAGTTTTCTTTTTATTTATACAAGGGTATCTTATGTTTACCCGGCAGTCATCAGGGGGGTATGGGTGTCGTTTGCCCAAGGTTCCCATACGGCTTCAAATTTAATTCTTTTGTCGAGTAGGATACTGACCATCTTCTCTTGGGTCATTATCCATGATATCTTTTTTTTTGCCATGTTGAAGGAAACCGATGGTGATTTCCAGGCCGTGGCAATTGTTCATTTTGCTCCCGTGAGGATGAAAAAAATAAGACATTGAGTGTTTTTGGGAACGGATATAACCGGGAAGTTTAAAAGAGCAAGTTGGGGAGATTTTTGGATAGGATATCCAGTTACTTTACGGATCATATGGAAGATTTTATTCCAAAAGTTTCTGATTCTAGGGCATTCCCACCAGACATAAACCATATTGCCAATGAGATTACAACCTCGGAAGCAAATGGGAGAGGAGGACGGATATATCTGAGCTATTTTAGATGGAACACAAAGTGGAAATTTGTTTCCAAAGAATACAGAATCACATGCAAGGAATTGTCGAAAATAAAGTAGATTTTTGCTAGCACATGGTTAAACAATTAAACACAGCTGGACTTCATTCATTCATTCTTTCAGCTAAGTGCCTTTTGTCTTTGCAAAGATGGGTTTCCCTTAAGCCTGGTACACACTATTAGTTTTTTTCCTTTCAACCCCACGGGTTGAGCGAAAAACTGTCAGCTTCGGTCAAGGCCGCTGTACTCACTATGTAACATCGTCCTGGCTTGCTACCAGATATTCTGTGTATGGAACTTTAGGCTGTCACCACGTCCATACATCCTCTGCATGAGGCATGGATATCTAGGATGGCATTTGTGTATCATGGTCTACTCCTATGAGATGGAATACAGCTAAGGATATCTTCACCAGCCCATTGGAAGACGGCACGACGGAGGGTTGTAAGTACTGGACTATCCATTATGCTTGACTGCGGTAACGATACACTGGCATCGCTATGAACAGGTGGAGAGGTACTCACTTGAACTGGGAACCTCCCTGAGTATACCAGCAGTGGTATCTATTACTTGCTAGTGGTTTGTCAGTAGTCACATGTACCTCATGAGGATGTATTACGTGCTCTGTTGATATTACCATCTGCTGGTTGTTAAGCAATCCCCATACATGGATTTATAATCATCACGCTTGCCGGCTTAGGAGCAATTTTTTTTTTACAAGATGGACCATCTCATATACCCTTTGTAGCTGATGAAATCTTTTTCTGGATCAGCTACCAGGGAGCTGCATTGTCTATCCCACTCATGCATCCTATCCCTGACCATGACTGACCACACCTAGCGGGTTTTTGCGGGAGGGTAGCTTCTGCGGTGGGTTCTGTCAGCACTGTGGTGAGGTGCCCCAATCGCCCATTGAGGTTATAAGGTGTGATACCATCAGCAGTGGGGTTAGATCCTACCACAGTTGCCTTCACTGGGCCATAGTTCTGTCTGGGGCTCTTTCTTGGGGAAGGTTAGGCCCAGCTCTCTTGGGCTGGCATCCCTCACCCCGCCCATCTGCCTTTTGGTGTGTTTGGGGGGCTGACTTTTACTAGGGTTGGGTTTGGGGGGGGTGATTTAGAGGAGGTTGTATGCTGGGTGGGAAGGTGCAGCGGTTGGCACCTAGGGGGGCCAGTTTGGTGTCACACGCTGATGTACCTTTACTTTTGCAATTGAATACATTTGTTAGGTAACTCTTAATGGGTGTCTCATATCTTTGGTTTTTTATGTTTGTGGTTTTTGACATAGTTGGTAAGATTGATAAGATTGAATGAAGACAACAGTCCATCCAGTTCAACCTGTGTAGGTGTGTGTGTGTTTAAAAAAAATAATTTCCCATGTCCCCTTAAATTGTTTTCCTTAAGATGCACGTCCAAGAGTCTTTTAAAACTATCCATACTTCCTGCCGAAACCACCGATTTTGCCACATCCTTATCGCCCTGACAGTGAAAAACAGCTTAAAGTTAAACCTCTTCTCTTCCAGTCTCATCGTGTGGCCCTTGTCCTCTTACACTCCCTCAGACTGAAAAGTTTCATACTTACACTGGGATCACCGTTGAGATATTTGTACATCGCTATCATATCTCCTCTCAAGCGTCTCTTTTCCAAGGAGAATAAATGTAGTGCTTGTAGTCATTCCTGAAAATGTAGGTCCTCCAGCCCCGTATTAATTTAGCTGCCCTTCTCTGGACTCTCTCCAGCTCCAGCACATCCTTTCTGAGGACTGGTGACCAGAATTGGACGGAATACTCCAAACATGGCCGAACCAGAGTTTTAAAAAAGTGGCAAGGTAAATAGCCCCACTGGCGCCCGCGAATGCGCATGTTCGTGCGCGGTTATGCACAGAAAGACAGGCACCAGCACATCTGGGCCTGCACACCTGTGTAAATCTGGAGGTTTCAGCTGTACTATGGCTAGTGCTTTCCTCACACACCCACTGGTGCTGCCTGTCAGAATACAATAGCTGACGCTGCACATTCCTCCATCCGTGCTGTTTAGCGTGGTGAGGGAATCAAGCTATTTCAAGCTATTTCTTTTACTCAGCTTGTGTGGCTAAACAAAAGAAACCTCACACAATGTATGGCTATATTTACAGTACAGTACAAAGGATGTAATTGTGCCTGAGAACTTATTATCTAGAATAATGATGGGATGTGGTTGCTCTGGTCTCCATAAGGTTTTCTTTGTAAAAAATTGCTGGTGTGTTTTTGGTTTTGTGTTTTAGTAGTGTCATTTTTTTTTTTTTTTTTGCTGGTTTGCGTATTTAGATGTCTATACAATGATAAAAATATATATTGGACAATGATTATGAATGGATCATTTGATTTGTATTGGAAGTGATGGAAAGCTGATGGGGTATCTATTAGAGCTACAGTTTCCTCCATACAATCCTTATGGCAGAAAAAAAAAATACCCCTTCCAGTTGTTCCTCCCCCATGAAAAGGGTTAAATTCTCTAGGTCTAGGGGTAGAGGGTTAAAGTCAAATACTTATCTTAGTCTTTTTTTTTTTTTTCGCTTATCTTTTTTTTTCCTTTATTTTATTGGTTGAACTAGATGGACTTGTGTCTTTTTTCAACCAGACTAATTACTGTACGTAACTATGTAAGTCCTCGCTCTGTCAGACTTGCTCCCCAACTGTGCAACTGGTCTGCCAGAGCCTTTACTTCTTGGTGCTCTGGCCAGTGGTCCACTGCTGGCATCATCAAGTACAATGCAAAACCTTACATTGCATGTGAGGATGGAGAGGGCCTGACCGCAATCTGGAGCATTGGAGAGAAGAGGAGAGCACTGGAGCCTGCCAGGGTGAGGAAAAAGGTAAGTACTACACTTTTTTCTTCTACCCCTAGACTTACCGAGCAATTAACTTTTGCAGTGCTGGAGGGACCCACTTCAAGGGCAGGCATAGAGTTCACTGTGCCATTGCCCATTCAAGGCCATTGACCCACCAATACTTGCTTCTCCAGTGCTACCCCACTGCTCCTTCCTCCATTGCAGCCATTACCCAAACCTGGTGTTGGAGCCTACAGGGATAAATGAGGTCTATCCATCTCTTATAGCCCTGTGATTGGCTGCTAGGTTCATATACTGTCTAATAGGGGGAGACACATACACCTCCATACCCCAAAGCACTGAGTATGTTGGGTTGGCTATGAAGGAGGACACAACGGTGCGAGATCATTGGAGAGGTCAGTATCAGTGGCTCAGTTGGAATGCCTGAATTGCTGAAGTGACAAGGTCTTTTTAAAGTAAACATGTACTATTATACTAAAGAACCTGTGTAGGTTATCTCACCTTTCATCTATCATACCCAAAAACAGACCTCAAATGCAACCTAGACCCCCCACCTACCCACTGGCCTTGGTGTTTGCCCTCATTTTTCTCTCAGGGCACTGGACTACATGATGAATGGTAGAGCCCACTTTATGGTTATGGTTGGAAATATGTGTTTTACTCATAAGTGTCTTTTCACTGCTGTCCACAATCTTCCCATGAACACACATGCATTTTCATGTGGAAACCCTATTCATTCCTATGTGATCTTTCTCTTTTATAGATCGTAACAAAAACCCAACGGAGTAATAAAGACATTTTCATCTGCCCAATGAGAGAAATTACGGTGGAAGAAGAACACTGTGGATTTGTCATTTCCAAAACCAAACCAGAATTTCTGCAGGATTTATCGGGATATGGTAAGAACCAGGGAATTGTTGGTTTAGGAAATGTAAAGCTCAGTGGTAGCCCCGGGCTTTTACAGCCTAGACAAAGTCAGGAAAAATAAATAATTACATCTGTAATAGTCTTTATTTTATTTGTGACTTAATAATGCCCCAGCACTACCCCAAACTCCTCCATCCCGATAGCCTGCTGAAGATGAGGACCTCTGCCCCTTCTGTATGAGCAATGGACTATTCCTACCAATCTGACACACCCTCTGCACATTGTGCTCCAATCAGCCTGAAGCCTAAACATTGCTGATTGGAGCATAGTATTTGTCACTGTAGAGGGGGGGTTTTGATCTGCTGGAGGTAGACCACCGCTCCCACAGAAGGAGGGGGAGTGTGGGGTAGAAGAGCAGGACTGCTATTAAGTCAAAGAAACCTGACCAAGGTTATCTGAGACCTCACTGTCTGTGGTGCCTTATAAATTCAGCATTGTGTGCAGGTTATTACATTTCATCTTCTCAGTTGAAAATCCCTGTGGTCACGGATACTACAGTGATTGCCACAATCTTCTGGATCCACTGCTGAGTGGCTGCCCTTCTGCATAGTGGCCAAAGAGCGTCCCTCACTCTATGCTGCCACCATTCATAAAACACCTTGCGTTTTTCAATAAACGCAAGGTGTTCCCTGATTGGATGAGGTGCAGATTATGATGTCACCGCCCCACCCCACCACCTCATCCAATCAGAGAGAGTCTTATATTTATAAAAAAAATACAGAACGTTTTGTGAATGGCAGTGGTGCCTAGCAAGCAACCCCCTATGGATACTTTGTAAAAGGCACTGGGCTTCGAAGATTGTGGCTATTAATGTAGTAGTTCAACTACTAAAACTTGCCCGATGATCTCTTAGGTGTGCGATATACTTACTTATATTGTGCCAATGTAAGTACACAAGAAAGATCGTACCTAGACTCTAACTGGACAAATGGGAGTCCCAACAGTAGGAGGTGATCATCTTGATGGTGCAATTTCTGAGAAGATACTCACCTCCTACTCTCCTGATTCCCTTTTGTCCAGTCTGGTTAAGCCCTGATGAAGTGGGGCCCTCAGAACCCAGGAAATGTGTAGAAATTGAATGTATATTACATCTGGACTTTAACATCTGTTTGGCCTTCTTGTGCCTGTATTTTATAAAATCAGTAAACTCCTGACAGAGGTTCTATATCTTCCTGAACTTAAAGCGGTTGCAAACCTCAGACGTGAAATATGAACAAAGCATACCCCTCTATAGCAGGGGGTCTCCAAACTTTCAAAATAAAGGGCCAGTTTACATTCCTTCGGACTTTAGTGGGGCTGGACGTTCATGTCAGTGGGAGCAATAGTCACCCATCCTTGGTGTCATTGGGAGGAATAGTGTCTTGTATCAGTGAGAGGAACAGTGCCTGAAGGGCCGGATAAAGGCCAGCAAAGGGTCGCATCCAGCCCCCGGGCCACAGTTTGGAGACCACTGCTCTAAAGTTTGTACTTGTCTCAATCCAGAGAGTGTCATTTCTCTTTGCTGCCCTCTTCCTGTGCTATCAACATGAGTCACGTCTGACAAGGTTTCCTGACACCAAGAGAAAAAAGGTCACGGTGGGGTCACGGTGGGGGGGGGGGGGGCAGCAGATTGACAGCCTCAGCTCTGTTCCTGTGTGCTGTGTGAAGGGGGATGTGTCCCTTCCCTCCAATCAGCTCTCAGATCTCTCCTCACTGAGCTCTGCAGAGTGTAACTTTAGCTCCCTGCCCCCTTTTTTTCTGACAGCTTTAAAAATTCATCACTTTGAACGCCTGGAGAGGATAGAATCCTGCACATAAACCAGTACAACTTATGTAGGAGGATCTGTTTCATCTCTATGTATCACCTAAGGCCAGTCACTTCACTGGGTATATGTGAGGGTTTACTGTACAACCACTTTAACTAAAAATGTCTTTGCACTGCTGCCTGAGGGCTGTTTAGAGGTTTTCCCCTCATTTCTGTTCTTTCCGACGCCCATAAAATATGAAGGAAGTAGGAAGATTTCTGTCACTTTTACATCAGTCAAAAAAAACAAAAACGTAAGGGAGTATAAACCTCCTTAATGAGGACAGCTGTGAAAAAGTTGACAGACGCTGTACAAGTCCATTCTTTCTGAAAGAACCCTCTATGTGTGTCTTGTTGTATCACTATAATGTATATCTGAAGTTTTTTTTTTTTTTTTCTATTTTTTTTGTTTTGCAGGTGCCAAGAAACACATTGTCAAGAGTCTTCTATATCTAATATTGGCATTTGTTTTGATAAACATTGTACTTTTTGCAGCACTGTGGACGGTTCGTTCTGCCAGAGGTGAGCCCATGTGAAGGACACTGTTATGTATGGGACATCACACAATGAAGTGGGTTGCTGGGCCTAATGTATGAAAAGCACTCTAAAATGAAAGCGCTCACATTGCCCATTGAACCAAATCAAAATCTTCTTTTAGGGTTTATTTACATGGGTAGCCAGGGGTTGGTAAAAATAGGCACAAGTAAGAGAGCACTCACATAGCCACATCTGTAAATTAAAGGGGAACAAAAAGAAAAGGGGTACTTGCTACGTAGCCCTGAGTCGGACTTTATAGGCATAGAAAACAATAGAGAGGTATAGAAAAATAACAATGTTTATTGAAAAAAATACATAGCATGAATAGAGCATTCAAGAGTTAAAAGTATACAGTTAGCCCTTGTGTGCCAACGCGTTTCACCATTAGGCTTCCTCAGGACACATTCAAGGTTCAAAGATAGAAAGAAAGAGAAAGGATCTCACTGTCTGTAATAAAAAATACTTGTTCTTAAAATTCTGATAATCATAACACACATAATAAAAAGCGCTCATCTGCTAAAAATAGGCAGTTGAGTCGCACCTACTGTCTGCCCCCACAATAAGCTGCAGTAGTGGCCAGACAGGGTCATACTCATGCCGTTGCAGAAATATCACATTTGGCAGGTACTTACACTGCTTAGATAGATATAGATATATATGATATTGTATTTGGAAACCAGAAAGAAAAAAGTGTGTTTGTGCACCAATCAGATTTTAGCTGTCTTTCCAAAATTGGGATATGAAAAGAAAATTCAATTTCTAGACAACTCAGCAAAACCTCCCCCCTTCATAATATGTTTGCCCCACCAATGCTAGTTGAAAAATTGAACCAAGCTGATGTTTGCCCCCTGAGATGCGGCTCATTGATGAAACCACCTGCTCCAATGTAAATCTTGTGTATTTTCTAGTTTCAGGGAAGCACGACGCCTGCCCAGAGGTTATCTTTGAAGCCCCATGTGAAGATGACTGGATCTGGTACAGAAAGAAATGCTATTATTTCTCCAAGCAATATCAAGAGTGGCAAAACAGCCAGGACTTCTGTGTCTCCCACAATGCATCACTCGCCTTTATTGATTCCCAGGAAGAGCTGGTGAGTTGATTGGTGTGTATGTCTGTCTGTGGGAAAACTCATGTTTGAGCGACCTCGTACCATGATGGGTTCTTCTGGGTTTGGAGGAAGATTTAACCTGCTCTAATGATTAGTCACTAGTTTATTACATGAGGCATAATGAGCTTCTAGAGTAGTGGTCTCCAAACTACGACCCGAGAGGCAGATGTGGCCCTTTGCTTGCCTTTTATCCGACCCTTGGGGCACTATTCCTCTCCATGACATCAACAATGAGACATTCCTCTCACTGACACCAATAATGGGGCACTATTCCTCCCACTGATACCAATGATAGGACACTATTCCTCCCTCTGATACCAATGATGGGACACTATTCCTCCCACTGATACCAATGATGGGACACTATTCCTCCCACTGATATCAATGATGGGACACTATTCCTTCCACTGATACCAATGATGGGACACTATTCCTTCCACTGATACCAATGATGGGACACTATTCCTCCCACTGATACCAATTATGGGTCACTATTCCTTCCACTGATACCAATGATGGGACACTATTCCTCCCACTGATACCAATGATGGGACACTATTCCTCCCACTGATACCAATGATGGGACACTATTCCTCCCACTGACACCAATGATGGGACACTTTTCCTCCCACTGATACCAATGATGGGACACTATTCCTCCCACTGATATCAATGATGGAACACTATTCCTTCCACTGATATCAATGATGGGACTCTATTCCTCCCACTGATACCAATGATGGGACACTATTCCTTCCTCTGATACCAATAATGGTGCACTAGTCCTCTCAACTACACCAACAAAAGAGCATAATTCCTCCCAATGACATCAACACTGGGGCATTATTCCCCCAATGGGGCATTATTCTTCTTTCTACTGACCACAGGTTCTATGCTTTTTTTTTTTACTCCCACTTACCATCAAATCTGAGGCATTGTTTACTCTCACTGACATTGGGGCATTTTCTACTTCTGGCTCTTTGTTTAGAAAGTTTGGAGCCCCCTATTCTAGAGAATGTATGCAAACCATGATGAATTTGGGTAGCCTCAAATGCTACTGTATATTTACGGAATCCTGCAAATCTGTATATCAACTTATCAAGTGTACACCTCAAGACCACATAGTGACATGAAACCAACAACAATTTCTTGAGAATAGGACCTTCTAGTAGGCCTTAGATGACCCAGCTGAAAAGACATAGGGTAGAGGGTGTCCCACAAAGTTCATCCATGTTATCTCTTGTCAACACACAGATTTCTATTATATGTGACTTCATTTTGTATTCCTGAAAAAAAGGTTGTCACCTGGCCAAACTGATCATGTCTAGTTGCGGCATTGCTTGGTGACACATGGACAGTAAAAGTTATTGGGAGCAGAAACTGGACTATGGCCAATCACCCCATAGCTTGGACATTTAACTGGGCATAGTAAAGAATCCAATAAAATTGTTCCTTAATGATTGCCCAAGGACACAAACCCATCACACCCAGCCAGCTTGTTATTAGTCCTAACATTTACTTTAATTTTTTCCCACCAGGAGTTTCTTCAACGATTCAAAGGCTCATCAGATCACTGGATTGGTCTGAAGAGAGAAAATAATGGGGGGGCCCTGGATGTGGACAAATGGATCAGTATTTAATGACACGTAAGTCTGGTTTCTATAAAAAGAAAACTTTATTGGTGTTGGGTCAATATTATTTTAAATTATTTTAATCATTTTAAATTCTTAAATTAATATTATATATCCTTAAAAAAAAAAAAAAAAAAAAATATATATATATATATATATATATATATATATATATATATATATATATATATATATATATATATATATATATATATATATTATTATTATTATTATTTGAACATTTATAGAGACCCCATCACCTTGCCTATTCCAGGAAAATTATGTGGTCTTCTTTAAGACCCTGACCCAGTTATAGTTACTCCCTTATCACTTCTTCCAGCTTCCATAGACAGGGCCATTGTTAGAAATCATGGGTTCCCCTACAGGCTTCCTGACTGGGTCCCCACAACTCCACCTACACCCCACCCACCTCTCAAAGTGCAGTAAACACAGCAACACTCCACAAAAATGAAAAAAAGTCCCTTCTTTGCTCCCACCTTCTGGGCCTCACTGACCCGATGGTGCCCAGGGAAATGTAATTGTATCACTGATAAGCAAATAGGAGGGGGATGTGGTCCAGTAAAATCCATTTAGGCAGAAATGAACAATAAAGCTGCCCCGGACCCCCCTGTTTAGCTGATGAGCCCTGGGCCCAGTACTAAAGGACCAATTGTACTGCCTTATCAGCGGTCCTGGTCATAGAATACCTAGTCCTTCCCTCCTCATTATGCAGTTTTCAGACCTAGAAGCCAATTTCTATGACTGTACAAGCAAGGTGACAGGACCCCTGAATTGCTGGGTTAACCTGTGACACATGTCAAAGAGCATTCTTGGTTTTCCAAAGAAATGGCTCACCAGAAACCATTTGCTTTCAGACAACCTGTAATTGAACCACTCAGAGCAGCATAAGGGTAAGGTGATAGGCCACTCCTCTGACTTATACAACTGCTTGTGTGTCATTTGAGCTTGAGTTATTGTATGTAAATCAGAGCCTTTTTTAGGCAAAGCAGTTAAGGTTAGTCTGGTAAATATGAAAAAGGGCCTAGGGCTGGAAACAATTACATAGGAAATATTAAAATGCTGGATTCATTTTTACCTCACTAAAAAAAATCATTTTGCCCAAGGTATTTATTAGTCCTGAGCATAATAATTAAATTAAGAAGACTGGAGTTTTGCTTGACCCCAGCAGGTAAATGGGGAGGGAGTGGCATGAATGGTAATTAAGTGATGATTATCCTGTTATTTGGCCCTGAAAGACCATAGTACTGGGTCACTTAGGGTTAGCTGCAAAAGTAATTAAAACCTCTTGATCTAGATAGATTTGGCTATACACAGCATGAAGTGTTTTGGCTGTGGGTTGCCGGTACTCCACCCATGTACATTGTCATGTGACATGGTAAGAGTCATAGAAACTAAAGTGCATCTATAGTCAATGTG
Source organism: Lithobates septentrionalis (assembly GCA_037952835.1). NCBI lineage: Eukaryota > Metazoa > Chordata > Amphibia > Anura > Ranidae > Lithobates > Lithobates septentrionalis. The sequence goes on from JBBDGP010002728.1 coordinate 569,670, forward strand.
GAGGCTATACGTGAAGGATACATTGAAGTACTGGTTCACTTTAAAGCTGATCGTGCAAGTGTTTTCTGAAGAAGTGGCCAGTGTGGTGCCATGAAACGCGTTGTTCTATGCTATTCTGTGAGCACTAAACATTGAATGAATGAAGAATCTATTTCTCAGCTTCTCCTTCACATTTGGGCACCTCTGATGACACTACTTTCCCATCTTTTGGGGCTTATTAGACTCTTAATGTGGGGGTAGAGTGAAGTTCCCCTCTAACACTTCTTTTTTATGTTGGTATTTGGCTTTTGTTTTGCTATTTATACTCTTCACCTCATAATATTTCTCTTTAAAACTGTTCAATTTTTTTGGAATGCATAGCAAGTTGACCTATTAATGAATTTAAATCCTTGAATAATTGAGTTGTTAGTTAAACAATCATTTTGGTATAGTATTGTCCTCACCAGCTGTCTTGGATCTCCTCCAGGTTCCACATTGATGGGGTGTCCCCATGTGTGTTCCTCAATCGGGAGCGGATCTCCAGCTCAGCCTGTTACTCTGATCGATATTGGATCTGTAACAAGCCGGACCGGCAAAATGAAAGATGACGATTGGCTTTAGGCTTTGTGTGACTCAAAGAATGACTGGCTAATGAGCAACTAACTTACTAATGTCTGGTCATCGAGTGAGAAGACTTTCCTCAGGACCACACGTGCAAAAAATTGAGCAAATTTATTGAATATTGTAAGAAATTGGAATGACCTACTCTCATAATGGACACGACTACAACAAATTCTGGTGTTGACCGATTATCCATTCAATTGCCAACCAGATTTGGATCTTCAGCATCCTGAAGGATTACTATTTGCCGATTTTGGTATTGCCTACTATTCTTACTTGATTGGTGACATCCATACCGGACTATTGTACAGCCTTCCAACTATTGGAAATATTTTGCTTGCGTTATGCATTGTAGATAATGCCCGGACTGTGCGCCCAACTGCAGACAATTCTGGGATAGGTCAGCTTTTATTTGTTCAACTGTGAATGTTAAATTATTTCTTTTATGAATCATTATGTGGTTTCATTTTTTTTTCTGTGTTTTACATTTTTATTGTTTTTTTTACATCTTGTTTAATGTTTTTATATATTCGCAAAGCGGGATCCTTATAGATAGATAGATATTTATTAACATCACATTTTTATAAAGATTACTATTTTTTTTCCTACTTTAACAGCTTATTGTTTGTTTCTGAACTTTTATCAAATGACAGTAACAGATATGACTCTTATAGACAATAAAAATAGGTAAAGTGGAACTCCAGCTCTTATTTGGCTCCCATTCCTCCTCAACCTGCCTCCCCCTCACCTCCACAGATGTTTTTTTTAATAAATGTACCTTTCTGCAGTCCTCTAGCTGGTCTGACGATGTCACCAGTACTACTTCTTCCTCCAGGACTAAGTGGCACTCTCAATATTACCTACTGGGGTACTTTAGGTATGGCCTGCATGATGTGGCGCCCCCTACGGGAGAGTGTAAAGGACAAGATGGGCAAGACATGTGTCATTCTGCCTGATGAAGACCAAGAAGGAGGAGGTTGGGGACGTTGATAGAGCACAGAGATGGCAATTGGGGATTACTAATATATATATATTTTTTTTTTACAATGGGGGGATCAAAAAATTACTAAAAAAAGTTGAAAAAAAAATCTTGGTGTTTTTACTTTATGGAGTAGATTCATCATAAGCCAGTGAATGATGTGGATCATTTCACCAAGGTCAACCAGCCAAGAACACCAGATATATGCAGCTGCTCGCAGGAGGGAGGGGAATCTTATCACAGTTGGTCTATCCCTGTGAGATACGCTGCACTGAAGAGACCCAATAAGGTTGAAATATTTGTGTGTTTTTCAGTTTTTTTTTTCCAGTGTTATTTATTTACTTTGGAGTTACAATTTTACATGCAAAAAAACAAACAAAAAAATCAAAAAAACAAAAAAGGGACCTGAATATCTTAATAAATATAGGGATTCAGCAAAACATGTACAAGAAATTGTTGTAAATGGTGGCAGTTTGCACCATCAGTCTGCATTTGGGTTGAAGTCATTATTCACATCTGTGCTGTCCTGGATTGTCCCCTTATTGTGTTTTGTTGGGTGCAATTTCATTGGTCACCTTTATACACGGGGGGGGTTGATTTACTAAAGGCAAATAGACTTTGCACTACAAGTGCACTTTGAAGTTCAGTCTCTGTAGATCTGAGGGGGGCATGCAAGAAAAAAAAACAAAAAAAAAACAGCATTTTTTGCTTTTACATGATTGGGTGATAAAATCAGCAGAGCTTCCCCTCTTTTCAGATCTTCCCCTCAGATCTACAGCGACTGCATTTCCAAGTGCACTTGCAGCGCAGAGTGGATTTTCCTTTAGTAAATCAACCCCAATGTTTCTTTTCAAATGTGTTTATTGAGTTTTCAGCTAAAAAACAAAAGGTTACACAACATGAACATAATAGACAATGGAATAGTCATTAGAAGATACAGTAGGGAAGTTTGGTAGGAAAATAACATAAAAAAATCTTGCTACTCATAAGTCAAATGACTAAAACCCCATAGTTTCAATGTATGTTCCCCTTTGCAAGTTTTTAGTGAAATCCTGGTGCTTTTTTGTGCTTTGTATTTATTTTTATTTCATTTAATGTTATTCATTTATTATTCATTGTTAAATTATTCATTTCAAGTTTGTCAATAAACTGCTTTTAAAATTACTTAAGTTCTATCTGTCTATTGTTTCAATGTTCAAAATGTATCTAAACCAAAATAATACATAGGGTTTGAGTTACGAAAGGCAAATCCACTCTGCACAACAAAGGGGAATGCAAGTGCACTTGGAAGTGCAATCGCTGTAGACCTGAGGGGAAGATCTGAAATGAGGGGAAGCTCTGCTGATTTTTATCATCCAATCATGTGCAAGCAAAAATGGCTGTTTTTTATTTTCCTTCAATGTCCCCCATAGATCTACAGCGACTGCACTTCCAAGTGCACTTGCATTTCCCTTTGTTGTGCAGAGTGGATTCGCCTTTACTAAAAAAAATCCCATAGTGTAGCTAATCTGTCTTTTGATGTCATAAAAGCCTCATACACACGATCGGATTGTTGGCCAACGAAAACGTGGACTTTTGTCCGAAGGGCGTTGGCTCAAACTTATCTCGTATACACATGGCAAGGAATTGTTGGCAAACAAATGCGAACGCAGTGACGCACTATGTTGTTTTTCAGCTCTTTAGCGCCCCCCTTTGGGCTCCTTCTGCTAACTTCGTGTTAGTAGAAGTTTGGTGAGTGTTGATTTGCGCTTTTCAGTTGGTTTCTGAACGGCCGTTCATCAACCAGACATGTTGCGGAATCGGAGGAGATAACGTGTTATTTATTATTGGCCTTGGAGTTATTGCTTTGACATTATTTTTTGGTTGAATAATAATGATTTGATTTGGTATATTTTCTATATTTTTAGATGCATAGAATGCACTTTTTGGTTAAGTTCTATTGGCAGATATCATGTCTAATTTTATTTGTTTTCTTTTTTTAATGCACAATAAAAAAAATTGTGTAGAATAATACTTGGCTATGTGTTTTACTTCAAATGACAGTTTGGGAGTCGGCAGTTACATTTAAAAATACGATGTAACATTGACAAGGGACACCAACATAGTTGTATCTTTGATCTTAAAAACTACAGGATAACGGTGTTGTGGTAACTTGACCAAAAAACAAACAACAAGCATCACAATATTATTCTTGATATCACTAGAAAAAAAATCCTCTGAAATTTTGTTTGCAATAACTCCATCAGTATCACCAGCAAAGCAGCTTCATTATTATCCCATTAAAGAAGAAGAGAATTGTGCGCTGCATTTCCAGATTTCATAATTTGCCGCGTCACGAATGTTAATTCTCCATTATGAACGCGAGTTTACAAGACCGACCGCTTCTGGCTCATCCTTGCTTCCGAGCATGCGTGTTTGTACTTTGGACTTTTGTCCGGCGGACCTGTGTACACACACTCAGAAAATCCGACAACACACATTTGTCCGAGGAAAATTTAAAAACCTGCCATCCAACATTTGTCCGCGGAAAATCCGCCAACAATTGTCCGATGGAGCGTACACACGGTTGGATTTTCCACCAACAAATTTCCCTTACATTCTTTTTGTGAATACTTTCCGGGAAATTTCTCTCCTTTTCCCTCCCTTTTTTCTTATATGCCTCATTCAATTCAGAGGAACACACCTAGAGGGTTGATTACATTTAATCCCCTAGATGACGGTAATTTATGACTATTATTTGGAACTAATTATTGGTTAAAATTCCTATTATAGTCTTACTTACATGGATGGAGCTGGCCTTATCTTTTTTTTATCTATTTTTTGTTTTGTAGATTTCCCTTACACTGCAGACTCTGATGTAAGGGAGGCTCTGGGGACTCTGATGTAAGGGGGAACACTGTGGCCTTATTTATTTTTGTATTATTTTATTTCAGGTACCTTTATAGCGCCGTCAATTTACGCAGCGCTTTACATATACATTGTACATTCACATCAATCCCTACCCTCAAGGAGCTTACAGTCTAAGGTCCCTAACTCACATTCATACATACTAGGGACAATTTAGACAGGATCCAATTAACCTACCAGCATGACTTTGGAGTGTGGGAGAAAACTGGAGTACCCGGAGGAAACCCACACAGGCACAGGGAGAACATGCAAACTCCAGGCAGGTGGTGTCGTGGTTGGGATTCGAACCAGTGACCGTTCTTACTGCTAGGCGAGAGTGCTACCCACTGCGCCACTGTGCCGCCCAACACCACTGTGCCTTTGGTGTAAAGGGGAACTCCAATGTAAGGGGTGCTCTGAGAACCCTGATTTACCTTAGTGTACTTACTCAGAGGCAGGAGAGAGAAGGGGGAGACTTCAGTCACAGACAGGGATGGATGGTGAGCTCACTCACCCCTTGGCACCTCTCATCCAGATGTATCTGAGGCTGCTGGACTTCAAATTTCCGGCCCGCACTTTCCTTTTCTGTGGCACAGCCCCGGGATTGGAGTGTGGGCAGACACAGAGGGGTAGGGGCAGGAGGAAGAGGAGCAGATCGATCCCTCTCTCCTGTCTATATGTGGGGGGGGGGGGGGGCGGGGAGTGTTAGTGCTGGGCAGTGGGAGAGAGAGTGTAACAGACACTTCTGGCTTAGACAACTGCAGCCAACAACCCTGCTGGGAAGTCATAGTCCAGTGTGAATAATGTGTCCGGGTTTCAGACAGTTTTAAAACCCAGACACATGATTCCAAACCCGAACTGTCCGGGTGAATCCCGGACAGGTGGCAACCCTACCTCCCCTGCTCCCCTGTCATAGCAGTAACTCAGCTTTTTCAACACCCCCTGCTTCTTACTAGCAAGTGACTCATCACCTCAGCTTCCCTGTTCCCCCCTCCCAGCAGTGACACGGCTTCTCAGCACCTCCTGTTCCTCCTTCTCAACAATTACATGGGTGTTCAGCACCACCTGCTCCCCCCTCCCAGCAGTGACTCAGCAGTCCTTTTTGGGGGTAGTTCAGTTTATTGCATTTAGTGTTCTTTGTATTTTATTAATTGATTGTGTACTGTTGCTTTTATTTGAAAAAAAATGTATTTTAATGTAAAATAATGAGACCGATGAGGGGCTGATTTTTAGGAACAGGTCCGAGATACTTCAGTGACCCTCAAGAGCCATTTAAATCCCATTTCCCAAAAATGATCTTAATATTGCCTTCCCATTAATTCCAATGCAATGCACAGTTTACCTGTTGATCCTGCCAGAAATGCTGTGTCCTTATCACTTCCTGTGAACTGCTGGGAAATCATTCCCCCCAGGCTTTCACACTGGAGCGGTGTGCTGGCAGGTCCTGCAAGCCGCATCTTTGAGGTGCTGTAGAGGGGGTGTATATACCCCTCCTATAGCGCCCCTGCCTATTGAAATCAATGGGCGGCGCCGCCGAAGAGCTGGCACAGCGCCGCTGCAGCAGATCTTTGTGGGCTCTTTTAACCCTTTTTTGGCCAGTAGCGGGGGTTAAAAGCGGCAGCCAGCGGCCGAAAAGCGCCGCAAAAAGGACGCTAAAGTGCCGCTAAAAAATAGCGGCACTTTACCGCCGACGCCCCCAACGCCCCAGTGTGAAAGTATCCTAAAAACCGCAGAGGTGATCAAATACCACAGAAGAAAGCTCTATTTGTGGGGAAAAAAAAGAACAAAAATTTAGTTTGGGTACAGCGTCGCACAACTGCGCAATTGTCAGTTAAAGTAAGGCAGTGTCGTATCGCAAGAAATGGCCTGGTCAGAAAGGGGGGTAAAACCTTCCTTAGCTGAAGTGGTTAACCTCTTCCCACCCGGCCTATCGCACAATGACGGCCGGGCGTAGTTCAGTTATCCTGACTGGGTGTCATATGACGTCCAGCAGGATATAACTGCCGGCGTGTGCCCGTGGGGGTGCGCAGCGCGGCAATGCAGGGTGTGGCGTATCAGTCTGACACACCGCAACTCCGATCGTGGTAGAGTAGCTCTGACGGAGACTCTTTACCACATGATCAGCCTTGTCCAATCACAGCTGATCACAGTGTAAACAGGAAGAGCCCTTGATCGGCTTTTCTTCACTCTTGTCTGACAGATGTGAGTAGAGGAGAGACGATCGGCGACTCTCCTAACAGGAGGGGGTCTGTGCTGATTGTTTATCAGCGCAGCCCCCTGTGGATGCCCACCCAGGACCACCAAGGATGCTGCCAGGACCACCAGGGCGCCCACCACACATTGATGAGCAGGTATGCCCCCCATGGTTACCAGGGATGCCACACAGTGCCCACAAATGGTGCCAGTCAGTGCCCACTATGTCTGCCAGATGTCTCCTCATCAGTGATGTCCATCAGTGCCACCTACCAGTGCCCACCTATCAGTGCCCATCAGTGCCCATCCATGCCACCCATAAGTACCCATCAATGCAGCCTTTCAGTGCCCATCAGTGCCACCTATAAGTGCCTATCAGTGCTGCATACCAGTGCCACCTATCAGTGCCCATCATCAGTGTCACCTCATTAGTGCCACCTCATCAGTGCCCCTCAGTGAAGGAGAAAACTTACTTTTTTACAAAATTTTATAACAGAAACAAAGAAAAACTTTTTTTTTTACTAAATTTTCGGTCATTTTTTATTTGTTGCGCAAAAAATAAAAACTGCAGAGGTGATCAAATACCACCAAAAGAAAGCTCTATTTGTGGGAACAAAATGATAAAAAATGTAGTTTGGGTACAGTGTAGCATGACCGCGCAATTGTCATTCAAAGTGCGACAGCGCTGAAAGCTGAAAATTGGCCTGGGCAGGAAGGGGGGTAAAGTGCCCAGTAAGCAAGTGGTTAAAGTGAAGTTCCCCCAACCAAAAAATTTCAAGTCACAAATACCGCAGCTGCTGACTCTTAATATTAGGACACTTACCTGTCTAGTGATCCCGAGAAGTCGCCCCCCCCGGGTAATATTCGGATCGGCTCTCGGGTGAAGCTGCCGCCATTCATGGTAAGGGAAACCAGCAGTGAAGCTTTTCGGCTCCCTACTGCGCATGCGCAAAGCGTTTAGCACTTTCTAACTGGCCCGGTGGCGGAGGAAGGAAGAGGGGGGAGCCGAGGTTCGCTGCGGCAAGGTCTCCCGGAAGTGGGGGATGACCGAAAGGTACCAAATGTGGCACCGAGGTGGTGGTGGTGGGGGGGGGGGGGGGGGCAGATAAGCGGAGCTTCCACTTCTGGGTGGAACTTCACTTTAAATCTACAGTATGGGCTGAGTTCTACTTTAACTGACTGAGTGGAAGATAGAATCCGATTGGTTGCCATGTACAGCTGCTCTGGATTCTGTCTGCTCTAATTTTGATAAATCCTCCCCATTGTATGTACATTGAAGTCTGTGCAGTGTATACCTGCATGCATTGTACTCACTGGGGGGGATTTACTAAAACTGGAGAGTGTAAAATCTGGAGCCAATCAGCTTCTGACTTCATCTTGTTCAGTTAAGCTTTGACAATAAAACCTGGAAGGCGATTGGTTTCTATGCAGAGCTGCACCAGATTTTACACCCTCCGGTTTTAGTAAATCCCCCCCAGGGAGTACAATGCTCAGAGATTTTCATTGTCCATTAGATGACCCCCATATACACCTCACTTGGGTTGTAACTGTTATGACAACAGCTTGGAAATCACAACAGAAATCAGAAGACGCCTCTCTGGGGTGTAACAAAGACATAGAGAACAAAGAGAGACGCCCTGAAACCGAAACAAAATACCACACAGAAGAATGGAATTTGTTCAAAGCTTTATGTGTTATTGTTATCAACAGCTTTGTAACCGTCTTATAAAACAATAAAGGGAGGGGTTGTGGGGGAAGGGCATGTGTTACCTCGACTTTTTATCTTCATTTTGTGATTTGCTTTATACATTTTAAATACAATAAGTGATAAATGAACGAAGAATTCCAGGTATGGATATTTGTAAGTAATTACATTGTTGCGGCTTCAACCAGCTATGTACATACCGTATCTGTGATTCTCTACTACAGGCCTCTAAGCAAAGGGCCAGTATAGTGTCCTTCAGACTTTAGGGGGGCCGGACCACGGACAGTGGGGGTAGGAAACGTCCTATCTTTGGTATTGTGCCCCATCATTGGTGTCAGTGGGAGACATAGTGCTACATATATACCAAACTTCCCGAAATTCCAACAGTGTATGGCCAGCTTATGCTAAAAAAAAAAAAAAAATGCCCAAATTTGCAGAAAATAATTATGTATTTTTGTACACTACCATGTATAGTTTTAGGCAGGTGTGCTCAGTCTTACCATAGTGTATGACCTGCAGGGCAGCCATCAGAAATTTTTGGGCCCCTTACACAGCTTTAGAGCTGGGCCCCTCACCCCCCCCCCCCCCCGAGCCTGACCACCAAAATTCCCCAGGGCTTGCCTATGGGCCATCCTACCTAATCCTCACACCGGCCACCCCACCTGTACGCACTTAGCCCCCCTCAATCCTGTATATATGTCAGCCCCCCCCAAACCTGTATATTTGTCAGCCCCCCCCCTCACACCTATATATATCTCAGCCCCCCACACACCTGTATATTTGTCTGCCCCCCAAGCCTGTATATATGTCAGCCCCCCCCATACACCCCTGTATATATGTCAGCCCCCCGCACACCTGTATATTTGTCCACCCTCTAAGCCTGTATATATGTCAGCCCCCCCATACACACACACACCTGTATATATGTCAGCCCCCCCCAAACCTGTATATTTGTCAGCCCCCCTCACACCTATATATATCTCAGCCCCCCCCACACACACACCTGTATATATGTCAGCCCCCCCCCAAACCTGTATATTTGTCAGCCCCCTTCACACCTATATATATCTCAGCCCCCCCCACACACACACCTGTATATATGTCAGCCCCCCGCACACCTGTATATTTGTCCACCCCCAAGCCTGTATATATGTCAGCCCCCCCATACACACACACACACCTGTATATATGTCAGCCCCCCCATACACACACCTGTACATATGTCAACCCCCCCGCACACCTGTATATTTGTCCGCCCCCCAAGCCTGTATATATGTCAGCCCCCCCCATACACACACACACCTGTATATATGTCAGCCCCCCCCGCATACCTGTATATTTGTCCGCCCCCCAAGCCTGTATATATGTCAGCCCCCCTCATACACACACACACACACCTGTATATATGTCAGCCCCCCCATACACACACCTGTATATATGTCAGCCCCCCCCCCCATACACACACACACCTGTATATATGTCAGCCCCCCTCATACACACACACACCTGTATATATGTCAGCCCCCCCATACACACACACACACCTGTATATATGTCAGCCCCCCCCGCATACCTGTATATTTGTCCGCCCCCCAAGCCTGTATATATGTCAGCCCCCCTCATACACACACACACCTGTATATATGTCAGCCCCCCTATACACACACACACCTGTATATATGTCAGCCCCCCCATACACACACACACCTGTATATATGTCAGCCCCCCCCCCCCATACACACACACACCTGTATATATGTCAGCCCCCCCCCCCATACACACACACACCTGTATATATGTCAGCCCCCCCCCCCATACACACACACACCTGTATATATGTCAGCCCCCCTCATACACACACACACCTGTATATATGTCAGCCCCCCCATACACACACACACACCTGTATATATGTCAGCCCCCCCCGCATACCTGTATATTTGTCCGCCCCCCAAGCCTGTATATATGTCAGCCCCCCTCATACACACACACACCTGTATATATGTCAGCCCCCCTATACACACACACACCTGTATATATGTCAGCCCCCCCATACACACACACACCTGTATATATGTCAGCCCCCCCATACACACACACACACCTGTATATATGTCAGCCCCCCCGCATACCTGTATATTTGTCCGCCCCCCAAGCCTGTATATATGTCAGCCCCCCTCATACACACCTGTATATATGTCAGCCCCCCCGCACACCTGTATATTTGTCCGCCCCCTAGCCTGTATATATGTCAGCCCCCCATACACACACACCTGTATATATGTCACCCCCCTCCCCATACACACACACACCTGTATATGTGGCAGCCTACTTGTAGCTTCCTACCTGGTCCCAGCTCGTTTTTACAAAGCTGACATGTTGCTGAGAAGCATAGTACAGGCAGATCACTGTCACACAATTGGTGCACATGCACATAGTAGCCAGAGGTGGCAGTAAAGAGCTTGATGGCTAAAATCAATGACACGAAAACTGCAGAAACTGTGAGACCATTTCTATACTGCCCAGCACGGATCCCCTTCCTGCCTTCTGCTGGCCTGGGCGGGCCCCTCGGGCCCCTTACAGTTGTAACAGCTGTACCCCCCTAATGGACGCCCTGATGACCTGTGACATGAAACTGCGTTCCTCACCCTCAGTTCACACTAGTGCAGGCCACGTGGCCCACGTTTGTGTAGGCATGGCAGCCCATTTTTTTAAATGGACTGCCGTGCCTGCATTTTCGCAAAAAAAAGGTGCATGCACTTTTTCAAAAATGTGGCCCCCCAGGGAAATCACATGGTCTTTTTGACCATGCGATTTCCCTGCGGTTCACATATTCCAAAAACCCGCTGTGGGCTGAGATCCATGGGGGTGCCATTCAAAACTAATGGCAGCCCCGTGCAATGACGGTTGCTCATTGGGGGTGCACGGGTGTCGCCCCCCCAATCCATGTGTCTGACCCCTAATCTACATGCAGGGCGCCGGTTGCATGATTTTTTTTTTCTTAGAAACATGTGATTAGAGCCTGAGGCTTCAAAATTGGCTTCAAAAAGGGTGGGCTTGGGGCGCAGAGCCCACCCTATTGTGTGACATTAGAGAATTAATATTCGCTAATGTCTTCCTGTTTCTCCTCCCGTGGAATCAGGAAGCGGGTCCTGAGACCCCATTGGCCTGGAGTAATAAGACCCCATTGGCCAGGAGTCCAAAGACCCGATTGGCCGGGAGGAGAAGCAGCAACAGCCGGGACACGGAGGAGACAGAGGGGGGAAGCCGCCTCTGCAGCCATGACCTGTATGGGGTAAGTGCATGGCTGGCACGAGTAAGCCGAGTGCAGGGGGGGTGGGAATGGGGGATGTGGGTATGGTGTGCGGTGGCAGGCTCGAGAGATGGGGGGAGGGTTAGCGTGGGGTGGCAGGCTGGTGGGCTGGAGCAGTGGGGCGAGGGGCAATGTCAGTGGTCAGGTATGTCTGGTTCCCCCCCACTGATGGAGCACGAGCCGCCGCTGGCCCCGTGGATCTCCTAAGAGCAGCACGTTTTCACTGCGGTGTGTGTGTGGGAATCGCTGCTATTCCCACACCCTCAGCTCACGCATGGGTGTGCACCTAGGCTTAGTAGCAGAGTTTGGCTGTTCCTCACACAGTTCGAGCCTCCTACACAGCTGTTTATGTTTTAGGTAAAGACATTAGGGTCAATTCACTAAACTTGGAGAGTACAAAATCTGGTGCAGCTGTGCATAGACACCAATCAGCTTCCAGGTTTTAGCCCTCGCTCACATAGAACGCGGCTTTGAAACGCGACTTCATCTGACCTCGCACGATTTCAAAGCTGCATTTCAGTCCAACTTCGTGGGTGACTAGATAGACATCTGTGTGGGTTCATGCACAGACGTCTATTGAAGTTGCCTCTGAAGTCGCCAAAAGTAGTGCAGGCGTTGCACCAATTAAGATTGTGTCATTTCCGGTGATAGGCTGTGATTTGACCTGTCAAGTTGCATGTCAAATCGCGCTGATGTGAACCAGGGGACTCATTGTCAAGGCTTAACCACTTTACTACCGGGCACTTACACCCCCTTCCTGCCCAGGTGCCATTTTTCAGCTTTTGGCGCTGTCGCACCTTGAATGACAATTGTGCGGTCATACAACACTGTAATCATATGAAATTTTTATCATTTTCTTCACACAAATAGAGCTTTCTTTTGGTGGTATTTAATCACTGCTGGGTTTTTTATTTTTTACTAAAAAACAAAACAAAAAAAACAAAAGTTTTGAAAAAAAACTTTTTTTTAACTTTGTCTCTGTCAGTAAATTTTGTAAATAAGTAATTTTTCTACTTCACTGATGTGCGCTGATGAGGCGGCACTGATAGGCAGCACTGGTGGGCACTAATAGGCGACATGGATAGGCGGCACTGATGTCATTTGTCTACTTCTACTGATGTGCGCTGATGAGGCGGCACTGATTGGCACTGATAGGCTTAACTGGTGGGCATTGATGAGGTGGCACTAATATGCCGCACTTATGGGCACTGATAGGGGGCACTGATGGGCACTAATAGATGACACTGATTGAGTTAAGTTGAGTGGCATCTTCATATAGCGCGGTCTTACCCTGAAGGGTCCCGACGCGCTTGACTAGGGCCAATTTAGGCACTGAAAGACAGCACTGGTGGGCACTAATAGGCGACACGGATAGGCAGCACTGGGCACTGATGGGCATTGATGGGTGGCACTAATGGGCGACACTGATGGGCATTGATGGACAGCAGTGATGGGCAGCATTGATAGGCAGCACTGATAGCCAGCACTGACTGGCATCACTAATGGGCACTGATTGCTGGCACGGGTGGGCAATGGTGGGCACTGATTGGTGAAACTGGTGGCGCTATAATGTAATCAGGGCACAGATGATCAGTGCCCTGATTACATTTGTTGTTCCCTTGTGAGGAGATGCCGCTGATCGGCTCTCCTTCCCACACACTCTGTCAGTGTGAGGCGAGGAGAGCCGATTACCGACATCTCCATGTTTACATGTGACCGGCTGTGGTTGGACACAGCCAATCACATGGTTAAAGAGCTGCTGATGCGGCTCTTTACGGAGATCGGGGTCGCGCCTTGTCCTAGCAACACAGCACGTCCATGATCGCCGCGGCCGTGATCGCTGCGCTGCATGCCCCTGCGGGCTCACGAGAGCGGCAGTTTTGGGACAACGTCATATGACGTCTTTCCAGAATGAGAGCCGCACCGTCCCGCCGTCATTTGACGGTGAGTGGCAGCAAGTGGTTAATTGAACAAGCTGAAGTTAGAAGCCGATTGGCTACCAGGCACAGCTGCACCAGATTTTGCACTCTCCAGTTTTAGTAAATCAATCCCCATTGTGTTTCAACCTACATATGAATTTGATGATCATTAGCACCTGCTTGGTATAATTAGTTAATCATACACCTGACTCTAATCCTACAAAATCCCTGGCTTTGTGCAAGTGTACAAAGTGTGCAAGTGTAAAGCCTTATACACATGATAGGACTTTGTACAAACTTTCCTGTGGATTTTTGTACAAAGGGCGTTGGCCTTAAACTAATTAAGCATACACACGGCAGGACTTTTTCATCCAATTTTCACCAAATCAGGTGGCTTTCAGCTCTTTGCTGCCATCCTTTGGTCAACTTCTGTATTGGCGAGATTTGACACCTGCGAGCCCTGGTGTTTTTTCCTTTCGCGATGAGCGACAAGCATTGCCGACAGGTGTTTGGTATGAATCATGAGGGGGAACTCCACGCCAAATTTTAAATAAAAAACTGGCATGGATTCCCCTCCAGGAGCATACGAGGCCGTCTGGTCTGGTATGGATTTTAAGGGGAACGGTCCCCCCCAAAATCCACACCAGACCCTTATCCGAGCACGCAGCTCGGATGGTCATGAAAAGGGATGGGGACGAGCGAGCGCCCCCTCCCAAACCGTACCAGGCCACATGCCCTCAACATGGGGGGGTAGGCGCTTTGGGGCAGGGGGGGCCCTGCGGGCCCCCCCACCCCACAGCACCTTGTCCCCATGTTGATGAGGACAAGGGCCTCTTCCCGACAACCCTGGCCGTTGGTTGTCGGGGTCTGCAGGCGGAGGGCTTATCGGAATCCGGGAGCCCCCTTTAATAAGGGGGCCCCCAGATCCCGGCCCCCCACCCTATGTGAATGAGCATGGGGTACATCGTACCTCTACCCATTCACCTGGGGGAAAAAGTGTTAATAAAAAAAAACACACTAGACAGGTTTTTAAAGTAATTTATTAGGCAGCTCTGGGGGTCTTCTGCTCCCAGAGGGGAATTCCCTCTCGCGCTCGCTGCAATAGGAAAATCTGTTTTTCCTATTGCAGCCAGCGCGAGATGTACAGTACCCTGTCGCCGAGAAACATTCTCGCGGGCAGGTACTGTAGTTTGTACAAAAGTCCGATGGCTTTGTGTACACGCGTTCGGACTTTGCTACATCGGACTTTTGTTGCCGGAAAGTTTGTGCGTTCGCTCAGCCAACAAAACTCCGATTAAAACCAAAAAAGTTTGTCCGATGGAGCGTACACACGGTCGGATGTTGCCCCCAAAACCGCTAATTTGCATGTTTGTTGTCAAAAAGTCCGATCGTGTGTACGGAATTGATGCTGGTTTGATGCCAAAGGGTGATCACACCAAATACTGATTTGCTTTAGATTTTTCTTCTGTTTTCTCGCTTTGAATTCTGTAAATTGATAAAAAAATATGTTTTAAATATTTATTTCTGAAAGCATTTTTATTTTACAGCATTTTCTTCACACCTGCCCAAAACTTTTGCACAGCACTGTAATTAATTATTTATTGCATATGAACCCGCAAAGCAATGCAGCTGTGATCAGTGGACGAGCTTGGCGCCACATTACATAAACATGTTTTTTGTCAATCAAAAACAGGAAGTGAAGCTATATTTTCAATAATATTTGTAACCACAAATCACAATAAACAGGGAGGACAAACACACATATTTTATGTCATCTTTCCTTTTATATTTATGTTGTTATGTTATTGTTATTTGTTTTTTAATAACCAGGCATTTTCTTGCACTTTTTGTTTAAAGTTAAAGTTTAAATCTGTATTTTTTATATATTTTTCTGTATTTACAGGTTACATGTTTAGGGTTACAGAGGAGGTCTAGCGCTAAACTGATTGCTCTCGCTCTAACGTTCGCAGGGATACCCCTCATATGTGGTAGTGGACATGTGCGATTTGTTTCGTACCAATCGGAAATTCGTACGTATTTTCGGAAATTCGTACATTTGTGAGGATCCGAAATACGAATTTTTATGCATACGAATTTTGTACGAAATATGAAATTTCGTTTACGAACGTCGGATAAATTTATCATAATGAACTTTCATTATTGTTACGAAAAGTTAACAAACCTAAAAGTTAAAAACCCCAGGAAGTCAGCATAGCACAGGGAAGGGGGGAGCCCCTCATTATTGTTATTATTATTATTATACAGGATTTATATAGCGCCAACAGTTTGCGCAGCGCTTTACAACATGGGGCAGACAGTACACTTACAATACAAATCAATACAGGAGGGATCCGAGGGCCCTACTCGTTAGAGCTTACAATCTAGAAGGGAGGGTCAAGTGGAAACAAAAGGTAATAACTGTGGGGGATGAGCTGATGGAAAAAATGAAAATACAGTTGTTAGGTGTGGGTAGGGTAGGCTTCTCTGAAGAGAAGGGTTTTCAGGGATCTTCTGAAAGCTAATAAAGTAGGAGATAAGCGGACAGATTGGGGTAAGGAGTTCCATAGGATTGGAGAGGCTTTGGAAAAGGCCTGGAGGCGAGCATGGGAGGAGGTGACAAGGGAGCTAGAGAGCAGGAGGTCTTGAGAGGAACGAAGAGAGCGAGTAGGTTGGTATTTAGAGACTAGGCTAGTGATGTAGCTGGGGGCGAAATTGTGGATGGCTTTGTACGTAGTTGTTAGAATTTTGAATTTAATTCTTTGGCCGAGCGGAAGCCAGTGGAGGGATTGACAGAGACGAGTAGCAGATACAGAGCGATTGGTAAGGTGGATGAGTCTGGCAGCGGCATTCATGATGGATTGAAGAGGTGATAGACTATGTAGAGGTAGGCCAATGAGAAGGGAGTTCCAGTGGTCGAGGCGAGAGACGACCAGCGAGTGAATTAAGAGCTTTGTTGTGTAATTGGTTAGAAAGGGGCGTATTTTGGAGATGTTGCGGAGGTTGAGGCGGCAGGATTTGGACAGTGATTGGATGTGTTGCTTGAAGGAGAGTTCAGAGTCTAGGACTACACCTAGAACCTTGGCATGTGGGGATGGGCTTATAGTTGTGCCATTGATTTTGACAGAGAGGTCAGGGGAAGAGGCATATGGGGGAGGAAAAATTATCAGTTCGGTTTTGGCTAGATTGAGTTTAAGGAAGTGGTGAGACATCCAGACTGATATATCTGAGAGTAAATTACTGATACATGAGGAGACAGAGGGAGTGAGCTGAGGGTTAGAGAAATAGATTTGGGTGTCATCAGCGTAGAGGTGGTATTGGAAGCCATGGGAGGCTATCAGTTGACCCAGGGAGGAGGTGTAGATTGAAAATAGTAGAGGTCCAAGAACAGAACCCTGAGGGACCCCAACAGAGAAAGGAAGAGGAGAGGAGGAAGTAGAGTTATAAGAAACGCTAAAGGTGCGGTTGGATAAGTAGGAAGAGAACCAGCGAAGTGTACAGTCACGGAGACCAAAGGCGTGTCGTTTTTTGAGGAGGAGGGGGTGGTCAACCGTATCAAAAGCAGCAGAGAGGTCCAGGAGTAGGAGTACAGAATAGTGTCGATTGGTTTTGGCCGTTAGTAGATCGTTTGTTAGTTTTAGGAGAGCAGTTTCTGTGGAGTGTTGAGGACGAAATCCAGACTGAAGGGGATCAAGAAGGCTATTATCAGCGAGGTGGACGCTCAGTCGGTTGTAGACCAGACGTTTGAGGAGTTTAGATAAGAAGGGGAGCAAGGAGATTGGGCGTAGGTTGTTAAGATTGGATGGGTCCAGTGAGGGTCCATCATAACGAACATTCGTAATTGTTACGAAAAGTTTACGAACGAAAATTCGTATTTCGTACGAATCCGAATTGAATTTCGGACACGAATTACGAATTAATTGGAATACGAAACGAAACGGAACGAAACTAATTTATTGACGGCGCACATGTCTAATATGTGGTGCAAACACCGTTTACATGTGCATTTGCAAATTATGTATGCATTTGCTTCTGCGCATGAACACAGAGGGATGGAGGCGCTTTACTTTTTTTATTTTCCTATTTGTTTTACTTTTTTTTTTTTTAAACTGTCCCTTTATTTATTATTATTATTATTATTATTTTTTTTATTATTACTTTTATTCCTATTACAAGGAATGTAAACATCCCTTGTAATAACAGAAGAAATGGGGAATCCGCGCAACGGAATTCGGTGGGAAATTAAATGATGGACTGCTGCCCTCACGCACGCTATCTCCACCGAAGTGAAGTGAGCGAAAAATGAAATGTGAAAGAAGGGGGAGGTGTGAGTGTGGCGCCGTCCTAAATCCTATTATTAGAACCAAACTTCTCCAATAAATTATAAACACAAAAAATATATATTAAAATCAAAATTATTTTTAAAGTGACTTGTGCTATAATCTGTTGAAAAAAAAAAATAAAAATATATAAATAAGTAAACAAGATAAAATATATATCACACGTGACATGCAGCTTGTGAAAATATCATAAACCTTAAAAATGATAAAAATAATAAAAATATTATGTGATCACACTAAGATATTATATAGTTGGAAATTAAACAGTCCATATGAATGGTGTCACTTCATGATAAATTTGCTGTTTGAACCAGCCGTGATACGTGCCCGGTGCGCCATAAAGTGAAATACAACAATCATTGTGAAATTTCCTGGTGTATCCCTTTAAACAAAAACAGGTGAGTTCTGAGTGCTGGTGTCTCATGCTGTGATTGTGCAGAGACTCACCAACTTTTAATCCCCTTCAGGGGTAACGTGCAGTCACAGTATGCGCCAGTGTGCGGCAGTACTTGGCAGGGTCAGGATCAAGATGATGTCGTTAGAACATGAAGGAGAAAGAAGAGTTCCATAGTGTAAAACCATTTAACACTTTTATTAGGTCAGATTACAGGTGGTACTCACATTGTGGTAGATTCAAAAAAGCAGTAAGTTATCCAAAAGCGTCAGATACGAGGAGATGTCTGCAAGGCGTCAAAATAGGCCACATGGGTTTGCCTGATCTGTCAGATGGAAGCGACTGAGGATTGTTTAGGTGGGACTGCAGGATAGCGAGCGCATAGTGTCCAGCAATGGCGCCCTGTCATTCCCTTACAGTATAAAAAGTGAGCAGGAGGCGGGGCAGTGCCACAGGTCCTGCAGAATTGCCAACTCTGAAATGTGGTTTTATATACCCCGGCAACTTAGCCGGGTTCAGTGATCACATGACTTTAAAATCGCAGTTCTCTGATATACAGAATGTTTTATTTGCTTTTTAAAATTAACATTTTAGTAAGTCTGCATGGATACATTCCTGACCTGTCACAATATACGGCCTCAGTAGCCTTTTTTACAGTTTCCCTTCAATCAGTCCTTGAGCTCCAGTCCAGCAACTTTGCCTAGGCTGAGGTCATGTCATCAATTTGCTGCAGGTAGTGGGAGGCATTTCCTCAGTCTCTGTCATCAGTCTGCTACAGACTGCAGGAAGCAGTCTGCTGCAGGCAGAAGGAAGCATTTCCCCAGTCTCTGTCCCCAGTCTGCTGCAGACAGAAGGAAGCATTTCCCCAGTCTCTGTCACCAGTCTGCTGCAGACAGAAGGAAGCATTTCCCCAGTATGCTAGAAGCAGTAGAAAGCTTTTCCCCAGTCTCTGTCCCCAGTCTGCTACAGGCAGAAAGAAGCATTTCCCCAGTCTCCCCTTCCCCAGTGCTCACACTACAACATTGTAACCTTTTAGCAAGTCACAAGGTGGGAGGCTGCAGCAGGGGCTGATCGGTATCATGGATTTGTGAACAAAGCCAAGGACTGTACAGACACAAGGATTTACATGATTGTGTCATCTCTAAAGAGGAAGTAGATAGTGGATGATGTCTGAATAAAGATGGTGCCGTTCCTCTAAAGAGAAAAGCAGATGATGGCATTGTCAGGGGGGAGTGCTGTCATCCCTGGATGTGTTACATTTACACCTTACTTTGCATGCATGCATTTATAAAATATAAATCTGATGATAGGTCCATTTTTAAATGATTTTCTTGGATTTGCCCTTCAAGCTTTCAAATGAGCAATGAATTTGATTGGCTGTTGTGGGTAACACATCTATATTTGTTGGAGATTTTTGGTAAACAGTCCCTGAGTGTCTTCCTAAGGGTTGCTCTTCCTACGGGAGAATTCAAATGCAAGTACTGCTCTGTGCCAAGGTGCCAAGTTTCCGGTCATCACCCATCGGTGAAGCCAAGTCCCATAGATCTGACCCATTCAGAACTTCACAGCCTTCTTCTGGCAGATGCCCCCCCGGAGACTGTCACAGGTAGCTGAGTAGAATTCCATCTTATCCATCACCACGCAGGTCCCCGGAGAGGGCAACTTTATCTGTAACCTGAAGGAGAACACAGACATCATGAGACACGGTCACCGATGATCACAGCTTTAGGATATTTTAGTATTCTCTATCTACATGTCCACCCTGGGTCATCAAATGACCTTCCATGGATTCCAATACCATCTCTATGATGGAGACACCCAATTCTATCTCTTACATAGTTACATGGTTAGGCTGAAACTCAAGATGGACTCAAGTCTCTGTAGGTCAACCAAAAAAGGAAAAAAGAAATGGAAAATCTCCATATACAGATCCCTATACACATGGTTGCTCCATTCCTTCCTGATACCCCAGAATGCAAATGTATATTCCCTGGATCAACAACCAACAACCTAGGAATGGTTACATCTGTCTACTCCTCGACTCACGCCTTCCGTCTCCTCAGCATTCACCAGTTTACCAACTGACATGGTATGGATTTCACACCACTTCCTAAAATTCAGTCTATCCAAAATTGAGCTTATAATACTGTATTTCCTTTGCCTTTTTCATCTAGATCAATAAAATGCTCATCAGTCCCTACCCTTGTAACAGAGTTCTGGGTAAAATCCTAGACTTCATCATCCTTTCGGCCCCACATCCAATTCCTGTCTAAATCTCACCTCCTTCACCTCTGTGACATCTCCAAAATGTGCTCATTCTTAACCAACAAGATACTAATTAATTCCCTGGTTATCTCTTGGTATGACTATTGCAACTCCCTCCTCAGTGGCTTAACTCTGCACAGGCTGTCCCTCCTTCCATCTATTATGAATGCTGCTGCTAGATTCATCCACCTATCCAACCACTGTATCCTCATTGTTTCTGCTGATCCATCCACTGGCTTCTGCTTGCCCAGCGAATGAACTTGAAAATACTAACAACGACATACAATGCCATCCACAACTCTGCCCTGGGCTACATCACCAATCCTGTTCCAAGTTCCAAAAGGACAAACTGTTCTCTCTTCTTCTCCCAAGACCTCTTGCTATTTAGCTCCTCCCACGCTCACCTTCAGGACATCTTCAGAGCCTATCCCATCCTCTAGACAACCCTGTCCCAATTTCTGCCCCAAGATCTCCTGCCCTCTAGCTTCCTCATCACCCCCCCCCCCCCTATGGTGATCTCCAGAACTTCTTTAGAGCCTCTCCCATCCTCTGAACCATCCTACCCCAATTTCTGTTCCAAGATCTCCTGCACCATAGTTTCCTCATCACCTTCCCTTTACACTCACCTCCAAGACTTCTTCAGAGCCCCTCCCTTCCTCTAGACCACCCTACACCAATTTCTGTTCCAAGACCTCATACCCACTAGATTCCTTATGACCTCACCCCATGCTCACCCCGAGAACTTTTCCAGAGCCTCTCCCATCCTCTGGACCACCACACCTCGATTTCTGTTTGCAAGACCTCCTGTTCTCTAGTTTCCTCATCACCTCCTCCCATGCTCACCTTAAGAAATTCTCCAGAGCCTCTCCCATCCTCTGGACCACCCTACCCCAATTTCTGTTCCAAGACCTCATGCTCTCTGGTTTCCTCATCACCCCTTCCCCCATACTCACCTCTAGAACTTCTCTAGAGTCTCTTCCATCCTCTGGACCACCACACCGATTTTTGTTCCAGGACCTCATTCTCTACTAGATTCCTCATCACCTCCCCTATACTCACCTCCAGAGCCTCTCCAGAGTCTCCCCCTGTACTCTGGACTTCTCTACCCAATTCTGTCCATCCATCCCCCACTATATCTGCCTTTAGGTGATCCCTGAAAACTCATCTCATCAAGGAAGCCTATCCTGCCTCCACCTGGCAACTGAGGTTTACATTTCCCCATCAACTCATCCGCCCACAGTTTTGCATCACTTGCCCCTCCTTTTAGTGTATAAGATCTCATGACCAGGGTCCTCCTAACCAGCCTGTCCTGAATTATATTGTAACTGTACGGTCTCCCTTTATTTTGTAAGGCGCTGTGCAAACTGTTGGTGCTATATAAATCCTGTACAATGATAATAATAATAATTGTATACACTCGACCCCGAATAGAGACAGGAGGAATGGGCCAGGCGAGATGTAAGGATTCAATAACTACTAAAAGTAAACAGTAATTCGGTGTCTGACTGTCTCAGTCATTTGCCCAGCCGTAATGAATAATCACCCCAATTTGCCTAATAATTTATTTGTTATAATCGTCAGCGCCACCTAGTGGCCAAAATACAGCATTTGTTTCTTAAATACACAATTCAGGTAAACACTGCAATTATAGCCACTAGAGGGAGCCAAAGATTTTAAAAACTAAACATATTAGGCAGATTACTGTTACTATTAGTAGTAGCTTGACAAATGCTTGAGTCATTCGCACAGTGATATTATTATAAATAGACCCCTTAGAGATAGACTCAGCTACATAGCTAAAAGATAAAAAGAAAAAGCTCAATAAATGATAAAAAAAACAAAATCAGCCTTTTTTTTTTTCAATATGCAAAGCTACATTACAAAGCTGCATTCATTTGTATTTTTTATACCTGACCAGAGTACAGCTTTAAATGAATTTTTGGATGCAAGTGGTGCAAGTACCTGAATTTAAGTCTGGTGTTAGCACTCACTGAACTTTAGAGCTCAGACTGGGAGAGGGGGAAGCAGCACAAAGAGCCAGTCAGGTATGAGCAGTGCCCATGTGCTAAAAAAAAGGGATATCCTGATAGAAGGAGAGAGCAGAGTGACAGAGAGATAAGTTCATAAATATGCTTCTTCTTCTTTCCCAGTCAAGTCAAAAGCTGGGGGAGGGAGAAGATCTGTAAGCGTCACTTAACCGCAACCTAAAAATAATCAGGTCCCCTGCCTGGACAGACCGGGCTGTACTGTGTGACAGAGCTGTGTAAATTCAAGGACTGGATGGTCAGAACTGCAACACCTTTGGCAGGTAAAACAGATCTCATAGATGTATTATATCGGTGTGTTTAGCCGGGTGTCTGGAGGTCAGATTTAAATATTAGAGTGAGACTTACATGCTGGCATTTAATTTTTGCCCGTTCACCCATTTCCATCCGTTCGCCAGAGGAAGAAGCCCGATCCAAAACTTCTCCATTGTTGACTTCATAGTTCTGTTTATGAACAACTGTTAAAAAAAAAAAATCTCAGCATAAATGATCTATTGAAGAACATGACATCACTAATTATGAATTATCATGAATCATTTATTATATAACATTACATCAGATACAAGACAGAGTGTCCCTGGCTCCCTCTAGTGGTAGAACATGTGTTCAGCTTCTATGAGAGTCCCAAAGGTATGATAATGTATATCCACTACAGTTCCAGACCGTTTCTGGCACCTTTTTTGTTCACATGTAACAATTTCAATTTTTTTTGCTAGAAAATGTCTTAGAATCCTCAAACATTATATATATATATATATATATTTACCCAAATAAAATTGATGTCCTAATTTATTCATTAGTTTAGGCCGATATATATCCTACATAATTTTAGGTAGAAAAAAAAATTGAAATAGGCGTATATTGATTGGTTTGTGCAAAAGTTATCACGTCTACAAACTATGGGATAGATTTAGGGACTTTTTTATTTTTTTATTGTTTTTTTTTATTTTTTTTAAACTCTTTATTTCAAATTTCTATACATGTTAATTTACATATCCTTACATTTTATTTCATTACTATATAAATCCCCACATTTTTTCTGATTCTACTACCATTCTCTCCAGTTCCTTTCATTCTCACTCATCCACTTATAGTCACTTATGTTCCATTTTCAAGTATTCCCATATCCATTGTTGAATAAGATCTATTCCACTTTGCCCATATATTTTCATATCTCTGCACATTTCCCCTTTGTTCATACAATATCTTTTCATACGGTAGGGTCTGGTTTACTGCTCTTACCCATTGATTTAATGTCGGTGTGTTTGGCTGAATCCATTTCTCTACTATTTGTTTTCTTGCCAAAAATAATGCTTCCCGCAAAAAAGTCCTAGTATCTCTACTCTCTCTCTTCTCTTCCAATACTCCCAGCAAACAAAGTTCAAACGTACCCGTAATAATTCAATATTTTTTTGTTGTTTTTAATGGTAATGGCGGTGATCTGCAATTTTTAGTGGGACTGCGACATTGTGGCGGACAAATCTGACCCCAAATGACACTTTTTGGGGGACCAGTGACATTATTACATTGATCAGTGCTATAAAAATGCACTGATCAATGTATAAAATGACACTGGCAGGGAAGGAGTTAACACTAGGGGGCGATCAAGGGGTTAAGTGTGTTCCCTGGGTGTGTTCTAACTGTAGGGGGGATGGACTACCAGGGAGATCACTGGGAACAGAATATCTCTGACATGTCATCTGTCAAAACGGGGATCCGCCTTGTTTACACTGTCAGATCCCCGTTTTGCCTTATATAGATCGATGCGGCGGGAGGGACAGCTGTGAAAAACCACCGATCTCCCAGTATAGCTTTTTAGCTGAAAGCCGCTTCTCCTTCTCTCCCTCCTGTGGCTGTTGGCTAAAAAGCTATACAGGGAGATCTGTGTTTTTTCACAGCTGTCCCTCCCAGCGCATCGATCATCGGGGCGGGCGCATGCAGAGCCCCACCTCCCTGAAATTAGTTTTTGCAGGTTGGGATTACTGAAACACACACACACACATACATATACACACACATATATATAAACACACATATACATGCACACACACATATATAAACACACACATACAAACACACACACATATATAAACACACACATAAATGTACACACACATATATAAACACACGCATACAAACACACACACATATATAAACACACACATAAATGTACACACACATATAAACACACGCATAAAAAAACACACACACACACATACTGTATATAAACATACCTCCCAACATTTTGAGATGGGAATGAGGGACACCTAGTTGCAAACATATGTAGTCATAGGACACGCCCCCTGCCACACCCCCTTAAAGGAGAATTAACCAAAAAAAAAAGGTTAATTTAATCCACAAGGACTTTTTTTTAACCACTACTATTCCTTTATATTGGCTTTTAAGATTTACAAATGCAGCAATTTAGAATTTGGATGAAAGGTTTAGCACTGGAAAATACTTTGAAAGATAAAAAGTGCATTTTATATACATCTATATAGATCAGACCAAAATGAGGGACAAACGAGGAGGAAAGAGGGACAGAGGGACATTGCTCCAAATCCGGGACAGTTGGGAGCTATGTATAAACACACACACATATATACATGCATACATACTGTACATGTACACACACACACACACACAGATACATGTACACACATATAAACATATACGTATAGATAGCCTTTTAAAAAACGGCAGTCCTTTGCACTCTTCCTGCTAGGTACTGCACTGTAGGTGGAGGCAGAGAGCACAGCACACACAGTGTGACCGAGCTCTCCGCAGTGCTGATTTACAGTTCGACTGAGAATTGTGGAGCTCGGTCTCAGCTGCCCTTGCCGCTCCTATCTAGGGATACAGGAGACCCACATGGGCCCCCTTCAGCATGGGGACCGGTCGCGATGGAAACTCCTGCAACCCCTATACGTCCGCCCCTGGTACAACCAGTCAGGGACCAGCACTACTGGAGATGAGGGACTCTCCTAGCTGCTGGGGGAAGAACTCCTCCAGTGAGAGTGGGGGGGCAGCAAAGGGAAAGGAAAGACAGTTTCTGGTGGTAGGGGACTCAATTCTTAGAAGGACAGAGAGGGCAATCTGTAACCAAGACCTGAAGCGCCGAACAGTATGTTGTCTACCGGGCGCTCGGGTTCGGCACATCACGGATCTTGTGGACAGATTACTGGGAGGGGCTGGGGAAGCCCCCGCTGTCATGGTGCACGTTGGCACAAATGACAAAGTCAGAGGCAGATGGAGTGTCCTAAAGAACGATTTTAGGGACTTAGGAGCTAAATTGAGGAAAAGGACCTCCAAGGTAGTATTCTCAGGAATATTACCGGTACATCGAGCCACACCAGAAAGGCAGAGGGAGATTAGGGAAGTAAACAAGTGGCTGAAGAGCTGGTGTAGTAAGGAGGGGTTTGGGTTCCTGGAGGACTGGGCCGACTTCTCAGTCGGTAACCGGTACTATAGAAGGGACGGACTGCACCTAAATGAGGAGGGTGCAGATCTGCTGGGAATGAAGATGGCCAAAAAGTTAGAGGGGTTTTTAAACTAGGCGATGGGGGAGAGGGTCCAGAGACAGTGATAGCCAGCGCGGATGATATTCCAGAGGGTAGTGTTGGGGGCATTAGTGGTAGGTTAACCAAAGCACAAAAACACAAGGTGAGTATAGTAGCAAGTCCTAGTTGCAATTTTGAAACACCCAATACGAGGACAATATGCGACCGGTCTAAACTATGTGGCATGTTCACCAATGCCAGGAGCATGGCAGACAAGATGGGTGAACTAGAGATACTGTTGTACAAGGAGGATTTGAATTTTGTGGGAATTTCAGAGACCTGGTTCAACAGCTCTCATGATTGGCTGGCAAACATTCAAGGGTATACCCTATACCGCAAGGATAGAGAGGGTAAAAAAGGGGGAGGGGTATGCCTATATATCAAGAATAATGTACAAGCGAATGTGAGAGATGACATCACTGAGGGGGCTAGAGAGGAGGTGGAATCCTTATGGGTAGAGCTCCAAAGTGATGAAGCTAAGGGGAAAATAATACTGGGAGTATGCTATAGGCCCCCTAACCTGAAGGAGGAAGTGGAGACAGATCTCCTATCACAAATTGGATTAGCAGCAAGGATGGGAAGTGTTATCATGATGGGGGATTTTAATTATCCAGACATAGACTGGGCGGAGGGAACCACACATTCATTTAAGGCTCGCCAGTTCCTTAATGTCTTGCAGGACAATTTTATGGGTCAGATGGTAGACGCACCAACTAGAAATAAAACATTACTGGATCTACTGATTACCAACAATACAGACCTGATCACAGATGTGGAAATACGGGGCAATTTAGGTAACAGCGATCACAGGTCAATTAGTTTCAGTATAAATCACACAAATAGGAAACATGAAGGGAACACAACGACACTGAATTTCAAAAGAGCCAACTTCCCTAAACTACAAACCTTGCTAAAAGGCATAAATTGGGATAAAATATTAGGAACAAAGAATACGGAGGAGAGATGGGTTTGCTTTAAGAGCATATTAAATAAGGGCATTAGCCAATGTATCCCATTGGGTAATAAATTTAAAAGAGCGAACAAAAATCCTGGATGGCTTAACTCCAATGTAAAAATGCATATAAAAGCAAAGGAGAAGGCCTTCAAAAAATACAAGGTTGAGAGATCATTCTCAGCATTCAGACTTTATAAAGAATGCAATAAGAAATGTAAGGGTGCAATTAGGACGGCTAAGATAGAACATGAAAGACACATAGCGGAGGAGAGCAAAAAAAATCCCAAGAAATTCTTTAAGTATGTAAACAGTAAAAAAGGGAGGACAGACTATATTGGCCCCATAAAGAATGAGGAAGGACATCTGGTTACAAAGGATGGGGAGATGGCAAAGGTATTGAATTTATTCTTCTCCTCAGTCTTCACGAGTGAATCGGGGGGCTTCAGTAACCAAAACTGCAGTGTTTATCCTCATGACACAACACAGGAAGCACCTCCATGGTTAACAGAGGACGGAATTAAAATTAGACTTGAGAAACTTAACATTAATAAATCACCGGGACCAGATGGCTTGCATCCGAGGGTACTTAGGGAACTCAGTCAGGTGATTGCCAGACCGTTGTTCCTAATTTTTACAGACAGTCTATTGACTGGAATGGTACCAGCTGATTGGAGAAAAGCCAATGTAGCACCAATATTTAAAAAGGGCCCAAAAAACATCCCTGGGAATTACAGACCAGTTAGCCTAACATCAATAGTATGTAAACTCTTGGAGGGGATGATAAGGGACTATATACAAGATTTTAGTAATAAGAACAATATCATTAGTAGGGATGAGCTTCGTGTTCGAGTCGAACCCATGTTCGACTCGAACATCGGCTGTTCGACCGTCCGTCGAATTGCGAACGTTATGGGCCGTTCGCGCCAAATTCGTGTGGCGCGTCACGGCCCATAATTCACTGCGGCATCGCAGTGCATTGCTGGCTGATGATTGGCCAAGCATGCACAATGACCCGCATGCTTGGCCAATCACAGCGCCGTCAGTAGAGAGAGCTGTAATTGGCCAAAGCCAGGGTGGCTTTGGCCAATTATGGCTCAGGGGATTTAGCACACGCCCCACACTATATAAGGCCGCCTGCACGGCGGCCCTGTGTAGTGTGTTCCGGTGTGCTGATAGAGAGAGAGACAGACAGTGTCATTTGATTTGAGTTAGCTAGATTAGGCTAGATCTGTTCCTGCTATTTACATTTAGTGCAGTGCGTCCTGCTCACAGTGTTCAGCTAGATCCGTTCCTGCTATTTACATTTAGTGCAGTGCGTCCTGCTCACAGTGTTCAGCTAGATCTGTTCCTGCTATTTACATTTAGTGCAGTGCGTCCTGCTCACAGTGTTCAGCTAGATCCGTTCCTGCTATTTACATTTAGTGCAGTGCGTCCTGCTCACAGTGTTCAGCTAGATCCGTTCCTGCTATTTACATTTAGTGCAGTGCGTCCTGCTCACAGTGTTCAGCTAGATCTGTTCCTGCTATTTACATTTAGTGCAGTGCGTCCTGCTCACAGTGTTCAGCTAGATCCGTTCCTGCTATTTACATTTAGTGCAGTGCGTCCTGCTCACAGTGTTCAGCTAGATCTGTTCCTGCTATTTACATTTAGTGCAGTGCGTCCTGCTCACAGTGTTCAGCTAGATCCGTTCCTGCTATTTACATTTAGTGCAGTGCGTCTTGCTCACAGTGTTCAGCTAGATCCGTTCCTGCTATTTACATTTAGTGCAGTCAGTGCGTCCTGCTCACAGTGTTCAGCTAGATCCGTTCCTGCTATTTACATTTAGTGCAGTGCGTCCTGCTCACAGTGTTCAGCTAGATCTGTTCCTGCTATTTACATTTAGTGCAGTGCGTCCTGCTCACAGTGTTCAGCTAGATCCGTTCCTGCTATTTACATTTAGTGCAGTGCGTCCTGCTCACAGTGTTCAGCTAGATCCGTTCCTGCTATTTACATTTAGTGCAGTGCGTCCTGCTCACAGTGTTCAGCTAGATCCGTTCCTGCTATTTACATTTAGTGCAGTGCGTCCTGCTCACAGTGTTCAGCTAGATCCGTTCCTGCTATTTACATTTAGTGCAGTCAGTGCGTCCTGCTCACAGTGTTCAGCTAGATCCGTTCCTGCTATTTACATTTAGTGCAGTGCGTCCTGCTCACAGTGTTCAGCTAGATCTGTTCCTGCTATTTACATTTAGTGCAGTGCGTCCTGCTCACAGTGTTCAGCTAGATCCGTTCCTGCTATTTACATTTAGTGCAGTGCGTCCTGCTCACAGTGTTCAGCTAGATCCGTTCCTGCTATTTACATTTAGTGCAGTGCGTCCTGCTCACAGTGTTCAGCTAGATCCGTTCCTGCTATTTACATTTAGTGCAGTCAGTGCGTCCTGCTCACAGTGTTCAGCTAGATCCGTTCCTGCTATTTACATTTAGTGCAGTGCGTCCTGCTCACAGTGTTCAGCTAGATCTGTTCCTGCTATTTACATTTAGTGCAGTGCGTCCTGCTCACAGTGTTCAGCTAGATCCGTTCCTGCTATTTACATTTAGTGCAGTGCGTCCTGCTCACAGTGTTCAGCTAGATCTGTTCCTGCTATTTACATTTAGTGCAGTGCGTCCTGCTCACAGTGTTCAGCTAGATCCGTTCCTGCTATTTACATTTAGTGCAGTGCGTCCTGCTCACAGTGTTCAGCTAGATCCGTTCCTGCTATTTACATTTAGTGCAGTCAGTGCGTCCTGCTCACAGTGTTCAGCTAGATCCGTTCCTGCTATTTACATTTAGTGCAGTCAGTGCGTCCTGCTCACAGTGTTCAGCTAGATCTGTTCCTGCTATTTACATTTAGTGCAGTGCGTCCTGCTCACAGTGTTCAGCTAGATCCGTTCCTGCTATTTACATTTAGTGCAGTGCGTCCTGCTCACAGTGTTCAGCTAGATCCGTTCCTGCTATTTACATTTAGTGCAGTCAGTGCGTCCTGCTCACAGTGTTCAGCTAGATCCGTTCCTGCTATTTACATTTAGTGCAGTCAGTGCGTCCTGCTCACAGTGTTCAGCTAGATCCGTTCCTGCTATTTACATTTAGTGCAGTGCGTCCTGCTCACAGTGTTCAGCTAGATCTGTTCCTGCTATTTACATTTAGTGCAGTCAGTGCGTCCTGCT